>CM060902.1:1019213818-1019838818 GCA_030737815.1 Allium fistulosum
TCTAAATAATTTATATTCCAACGAATTAATTCATTTAAAAGTGAAATTATTAAGATTTCAAATCAGGTATTAAATTTCCAAAGTTTCAATTCAATTACAGTTTATCACCAACCATTTCAAATCTTATCAATTTCAAATATAGATTTTGTCCACGAAATAACTATTCAATGTTTAAAATAATTCAAAGCTTAAATATCCCACTTTCAAAAATCCAATATCATTTAAAAAAACTCAAATAATATATATATTTTAAATATTCATTTTATCAAATAATTTAAATAAATCAAAAATCAAATATCATTTCAAATATCAAAATATTATTCAAAACATCATTCATTTAATTCATTTAAATACCATTTAAATCATTCATATTTTTTTTGGAATAAATTACCATTTTCAATCTCACATTTAAAAATTCAATTCTTCCATTTAAAACCATTTAAATGTCTCTTCATTATCTTTAGAAATTTAACATTAAATTCCCAAAATTTTATCATTTTCCAAAGATTATTTTTCATAAAATTTTATTAAAACAGCAAAAATATAGTTTTCTATAGCACCTATAAAATGCTACGTAAAGTTATAGTTTAAAACAGTTCATTTAACAAAAGACAACATTTAAATGCTGTAATAGATTTCCTTTAAATTCCAAATAAACTTTAATGTTAAGTTTAACCACTATAGCACTTACAAAGTGCTATAATAGCCTTTATTTCAAATTAACCTTTTAGTTCATTTAAAACAACTACAGCATTTACAAAAAATGCTGTAATATCTTTTACTTACATTTCAAAATGCGGTCAAATCAAATTCAGAGTTTTAATTACCATTTCACAAACAATTAACTTTTAATATAAATAATTTTAACTTATAAAAATCATATATTTCACATTTTAAAATCATTATTTCAATACTCTTATTTTTATGATTTTTATAAAGTTCAATTTCATCCAATAATCCAAATTTAACATAATTTCTTATTTAAATTCAATTATTAAATTCCATTTCTTTAATTAAATTATTAACTTAACAATTAAGTTTAAAATTCCAAAATATAACTTATTTCTATTTATTTTACTAAATTAAGATTTCACTTTTAACAAAGGTTCAAAATTCCCAATTTAAGTTATATTTCAAAACTTTAACTTAAACATTCATTTATTTAACATTTTAACTTATTCAAAACCCATTATAAATTTTATAAAATCATTTAAAATACATTTTTAAATCAAAATATTATATTTTCCTCACTTTACATAATTTCCCTTTTAAACAAAACATAAATTCCAAAATTTACTTATAGTTCAAATTCTACTTTACCATTTACTTAATTCATTATTTAAATTATAGAAAATCACTAATATTTCTGTGAAAATCATTTTTATTAAATTTAAACCAAAATATTATAAATTTTACATTTAAAATATTTATAAAACATTTCAGAAAAATATTATATAAACCACGGGTCTGTATATAGTTTTCTAGCCTAGGTCAAGTGATACGGATATATATCATTTCAATCTGCAATTTACAAAGAAAAACCGGGTTCTATCATTTCAAACCCGCAGTCCCAAGTAAAATGAATGAAATGAAAACCGCTCAGGCCTATCATTTCAGCCCATAACGATTTTCCCTTATTCTAAAGTCCGTTCGGGTATGTATCATTTCAACCCATAGTGATTCTAGTCTACAAGGAACTTGAAGTGTGATAAACTGATATAAATAACATAATAGCATGAAATAACTGTAACATAGGGTATAATAGGTGTAAATACAAGTATGAACATCATATGAATAAAATATGGCAGTTATGACAGGATGATGTAAATTACAGATCCAAGTGTGATCAGTTTATTACTTATATAAGTATAAATTGTCTGGTGAGATGTACTCACCTGTTCATAGCTGGAGATATCCACCAAAGCACACAACACTGACACAACAAAGGCACGACAACACGGATACGATTTGAGAGTGGAGAACCAAAGGTAATGGCCTTGATCAAACATTTAAACAATACAATACAACAATATAAGTTCAAAACAATTTACACTAGAACAACACTAGAAATCAAAGCCCAAAACGATGTCAAATTCATTGCACTTGTTCCCAACTTCATATGGATCAGCAATATGTTGATTTAGCACAGCCAAGGCATGATCTAGGGGCTGGGTTTGGGTCCATACATGGTCGGCCCACATGGGTTTTGATGGTGCATAGATCTAGGTGCATACATCTTCAACAACAAGGCAACAATCATCATCTCTAGGCCACAATAGGGTTCGGCCATGGGCTATGTGGGCCCAACCAGTGGTGCAGGTGGTGGTGGGTGATGTAGCAGAGGGTGGTGGTCAGGTCAGAGGTGGTGGTGGTGGAGGAAGTGGCGGCAAGAGGTGGTTGTAGGTGGTGGTGACAAAAAGTGGCTCAGTTTGTAAATAGGTGATGGTTTTTGTAAGTTTTGGTGGTGATCTCTAGCCAAGGGGTGTTCGGCCTAGGGAGGAGGTGATCTAGGGTGGTTGGTGACCAGAGAATAAGGTGGTGGAGGTCGGCCTAGGTCTGGTTGTGGAGTGGCCGATCCATTGTAGATGAGAAACAAGTGCAAACAATTAAGAAAACATAGAAAAACAAGAAGGAGAAGAAGAATTACCCAAAAACTTTGATCAAAAGTGGTATGGCCGTGATTTTTTTTGTTGAGAAATGATTGAGGAAGTGTAATTCACGTGAAAAAGAAGATGAGGCTGAAGAGAAATGAATTATACGGCCAAAAAAAAAAGCAAATGGTGGTTGAAAAATGAAGAGGCAGAATGCAAAGAGACTTTGGCAAACAAAAGGTCACAACTTTTCAATTTCTTTTATTTATTTGTAATTTTTAAAAATACATATAAAACTGAGAAATAAAGATAAGAATTCAGAAAATAAAATAATTATATAAAATAAATAATTAAATTTTAAATAAATAGAACTTAAATTAAGAAAATGGCTTAAAATTGCAAACTAGGCTCTATAAATTGAAAATCACTTCAATACACTTTGGAAAAATTTATTTTAATTTAAATACATGTAATATGAATATAAATAAAGTAAAACACAGCAAATAAAATTTAATGCATAAAATAAATAAATAAATTTTAATTATATATAATTAAATTAAGAAAATAGCAAAGAAAATGGAAACTAGGCTTTAAAATTAGAAAATAAATTCAACAACCTTTGGAAAAATTATATAATCACTTTAAAAATATTAAAAGACAAATTTATACATAAAATAAAATATTAACACATATTAGAACAAAATATGACACATAAAATATAATTTAAAATAGACAATATTGCTAAATACATCAGTTTACATACAATATTGAAATATACATAACTTTCACAATTTAACTCCGTTTCCAATGAAACGAAAAGCAGTATTCAAGTTATTAAACCTATTTTCATAATAAAAGATAAAATTTAAGAATTTGAATATTTAAATTTAAAAGTTAATAGTCAAAGTTTGAACAGTTTGAACAGAAATACACTTTTTAGTAAAATATCCAATTTATGCTAGTTTGAAATTATAATTCACATAATAATCCAAATTTATATTTGTAAATGAAATGTTTGAAATATAACAAGTTTAAAATAATTTCAAAATAAAATAAAGTCAAAATTAAAATTATATGAAAAATCTAGGGTTGTTACATTTTGCACACTAGACATTAATAATAATATCAACTGATCTTTCGTAGTAAGCATCTTTGACTATCATAAGGAGAAATATCCTCCAATTCTGCGTTTGCATTGTGTGTGTGGTGGGAGGCCTTATGGTAGTTTCATTTTCCAAAAGCATTGCGAATTTGTTTTATTTTCTTTGTGAAAATAACTGTTTTACGATCTCACACCAGTCACCATGACTGACTCGGAGTTTATTGTTCCCTTTCTAAACTCTGGGTGCCCATAATTTTCCACACGGGTAGCCTAGAGTTATGTTATCAGGATATTCTGGATATTCTGGAGCTTTGGAGATGAGCTGGATGGCGAGGCGTACTACCGTACTTGTTTATTTATTCCGCTGTGTATTCTGTATGAGGACAAGTTTATATAACTGTCCATTGTTGTATTGAGTTGTATATTGACTATGATGATGTATGTATAAAACTGATATAGTTCTTTGTTTAAAAGACTAGTGATTATCTATTATATATTGTACCGCTGCGAATGTGAGATTCTGATATTGTTGTTGTTTCTGTTTCTTCTTCTTTATTTTTCTTCTGTCTTCTTCTACCTCTTCTTTTTAACCCTAATGATTCGGTTTTCCGGCATTCGATTGCGCGACATTTGATACAGTGGACGTATTAATGTCGACTTTCGAGCGTCGAAGTCAAAACGTTACACTTCTTCAGGCAATTCTGTACTAGCATTGATTTCAACAAGTATTCTTACATAACCGAGCCTTGTTTCATTTGTTGTTTGTTCATCAAGTTTTAATGGGATCCCAACAACACTTGTTATATCACTAAATGCTTCTTTGTCCCACAATTTTAAATTCAATCCGGTAATCTGACTCAAATTGGAATGGTTGGGAGTAAATCTCTACCAAGAACTAGTTTTTTGCTCATTCTTTTCAGAATTATGAGTTTTCCATTAAAAAATATGATCCCCGTTTACTGTTTTCTCACAATCAACCGCATTTGAAAATCTGATTATAAAGAACCCCCATTATTTCTTGTGTATATCTTAAAATTTCCCGATGGATTCCATGTTCTAGATACAAACGCCTTAAAATGATGATAATATGGATGGTTTCCAATAATATAAGCGATAACCGAGTTAGCCCATTTGTTTTCGGTTCTTTTGATAATTACCTCTTTCACTATCACCCTTTTTTTTACTGATAGTGGTGATAGGAAGAATAATAAATTCCAAATCAAAATTAGAATTCATACCTCCATTTTTTAACATTTCTACATAAGATAATGATTTCTTTGCTTGAGCAGAATCTCTGGCTGGATGATGATTCTGATTGGGTATTATTGAATTCATCTTGATTCTTGAGTTTCTTGATTCATTAAAATTGTTTCTAATACCCTTCTTTTGAGTTTCTGCAGCCATTTGAACAAAAGTTGAATTATGTGCATGATTGTTGGCTTTCTTGCGATTTTTGAAAAGCTGAAAATCCCCATCATCAAATCTGGAGGTTTATCTTTGTGATTTGAAAAAGAAATACGATAAGAGGTCGGCAAGGAGTTGAAGACGGTGGTTGAAGAGCCATTATTCTGATCCTTGAGGGTCATTTTTAATTTTTAATTTTTTAAGAGCGTTGTAATTTGTTGGATAACTATGTTATACGAGTCTTACAGCACGCGCTTCGCGCGTGAATCATTTTCCTTATAAATTGTATATATTTAAATCAATCAAAAAATGATTTTTTATTTTCAAATGATATTAAGATTTGTATATTTGTAAAGAAATATTTTGAATTTGTAAAGAAAGTTTAATTTTAGATTCTATTTTTAGAAGCGTTTTGAATTTGTAAAGCATGTTTAATTGTTAGATCCTACTTTTAGGGACGTTTGAATTTGCAAAAAAAGTTTAATCAAACCGACCGTTAGGGAGGTTTGCTTACTGTCACTCTGAAGCCCAAATAATACTGTTGTTGTTTCATTTTCGTTTCCCGTATGGTTCTCCCTCCATATTTTCTCCTCTTGACCATAATCGCGATTCAACTGGAGAACGTATCTCCTTTATCCTATTCTCCAGTCGCCTTCTTATTCTCCATTCTCGATCCAAATTTTCGGATCTAACTTTTCAGCTTCACATCATTCCGTGGCTCCTTTCTCTTCATTTGAATTAAACTGAGTTCGAACCCTAAATCAACGCATCAAACCTACAGCCCAGATCTCCACCGCCCACCACCAGACCTAGCAAAACACATATTGACATCACCACAGCCGGCCATCTCCCTATCGACATCAATACATATCCACAGCCGGCCATCTATTTATTTGCAATTTTTGCTTGAACAGTAAAGAAAACGAACAAAGGCAAATAACCAAAATGAGGATGAAATGCGATTTCCATTGATAGGATAAGAGACTTTCTCACATCATAAGATATGATTAAAAACGTGAGTTTATTTCTATTATTGTTGCACTTACTGGAATATGTATATGATATTTAGCTTTATGGTATTTTATCAGGTCTAATATCACCGGTTTTTCTATTTTTGCTGAAATATTTCGATTTGAGAGGAGAAATTGAACTATAACGAGATGTAGTCAACGTGAATGATTTAAGGTATGAAATTAGTCGAACCAAAATTGTGCTTACTTTTTTCGGTTTTTTTTATATTTCTGATTTAGAGGGAAGAAGAAGACAGTCTGATCTAAAACAAGGCTAAAGCAATGATAATTTTTGTTCTCGTTCCTTTTTGTACATGATTACATAAATATATGTCTTGGTTCAATTAATTTATTGATCGATTTTGGGATGTGTTAATGATGGTATATGTTATAGATGTGAAGTCGTTAAAGGCGGTTTAAGCAAAAGTTGCTTTTATTAGGATAGATCTGATGTTAACCGTGAAATGTTCTTGTCATGATTTTGCATGCGACAAGTGTTAAATGGCGCTTTCAAATTTAACTACATGAAAGTCACAAGTTTTTATTGAAATGTTTTCTTTTTCAATACATCAAATCATCAATTTTTTTAAAGTTAGATAAGTGCATATGCTTCCTGCAGTAACCAGGTTTAGTTATTGATGAATCTAGCTTAGTTTTTTTTACTCATTTTAATGCTTTTATTTTAATTTTTACAGCATTAAAATCATTGTTTGCTTGAATATACTGATATTTATATGTGTAATATGCACATGTAGGATCATGTTTTCATTTTTTTATTATCAATATGTAAACATTTATATTTAATGCGAAGTGTTAACATTTTGTGTATATAGTTATCGATTCAACAATTTGTTTGGGAATCAATAACTTACATAATTGAAATCTATAATATTATATCCATTTTGTTAGTATAAGATAAAGCAGTAATATTTTTATGTCCTACATTATTTTATGAATAGTTTTAAAACCATATTATGTTTATGTAGTAATAAAAAGTATTGTGTAAAAATAGATTGTTTTAGTTATAAAGGTAATTCTATATATAATATTAAAAAATAGGTTTCAAATAAATAAATTAGTTCAATAATAGAAACTGATATGATAAAACTTAAAAGTCATTCTAATAGATTACATGTGAAGTAGACTATTTTTGATCAATATTGACTTTAATATATACTTAATACCTTTTTTGATTCCAAGTATACAACCCAATATGTTAAAACTAGAGATTTAGTATTTAAATGGAAATAACATATTTGGTTAAAATCATTATATTATGTAAGTTTAACAAATATAAAAATGTGCGAACAGCTTATATATGCCATTGCAATATTAAGGATATCGGACTTATGTTGTGAAACAAGAAATAATGTGAATACCTCATGGTATCTTAAAAGAAGTAAAGGTTGTCCATCCACCCTAATTTGTAATAGTAAACTCTCAAAAGGAAAACGGTTTCAACAAAATAAAATAATTTGAACTTACTCCCCCTTGGTTCTACCTAGCTTCGCCACTGTTTTGCGCTTGTACACTGTTAACTATGTGATTGTGAATCATCTAGGATCTGTGAATTATTTAGCGTCTACCTTTCCACTTCATTCGTGAAAACAAAAACAAAAATCCTTTATTTCTACAACCATCATAGACATCGTTCAGAAATCAAAAATCATAGCTTGCTGTTTTCCTTCAGTTGGAAACTTTGCAAGAAAGCAGCCTAAGTTTTTTAACAACTATTAAAAATAAATCCATAAAAATTTGAAAATGGCTGGGTATCTGGAATTATCAATTACTAAATATATAATAATATATAGTCAAGTATCTATGGTCATGAATGTATGTGGCTTTTCATCATATTTGTATTATGAACATCAGTGGTGCACATATTGTAAGAAACACGAAGAAATTATTGAACTAATATAAAAGATTATAGGCATAGAGGTAATCTGGAAATGATCCGTGATGCTCCTGAAGAACGGGATTGTCTACTACTGCATTGTTTAGTAACCATATATGAATGAAACTGTTAGCTTATCCCCTGTAATCCAAGTCAGTTAACATGTAAAAGATAATAGTATTAACCCCTATCAAAGTTGGTTAGTGAACCGAAGAAATCAGTTGAGTACTACAGAGATAACATATAAATATTGATGCAGATGTAGTTCCATGTGTGTGTATTTTAAGTGGCATAATTTAGGGCTCTATCTTCAAAGTTTACTGAACATAGCATACCATCACCCTTATGTGGGACTCATACTTTATAGTCAAAAGAAAAACAATGGGTATTAACATTGTCTTCTACTGTATGTATACAGCACGTATTGGATATGATTATATTGAGTGTTTTCATCATCTCCAATTATTATATATAAATAAATATGCATGCATACATACCTACATACATGTATATAGTTATGTGTATATGTATGTATAAATGTGCGTGCATGTATATAGAAACATGTAGGATCACATATTCATTTTTTTTATTATCAATACGTAAACATCTATATTTAATGTGAAGTGTTGACATTTTGTGTATATAGTTTATGAATCAACAATTTGTTTGGGAATCTTTCTACAGTCTCACAAAAACTCTACTTTTTAGTTTTGTGTTTTCGTTCAAAAAATGCACAGACAACATATGTATTTTTATAAACTTATTATATAATTCATGTTAAAAACTTATTATATAATTCATGACAGCTTAATTGTTTATTAAATGTTGATAATGGACCTGCTCGCTTGAATTGACTAGTTTGGTTACTTGCTTCAATAAAATGAAAAATAAATTCAAAAAGGACCAAACTTTTGATTGTATCCAATTGATGATCAAAATTACATGTACTTTTAAGCGCCAGTTGGCTTTAAAATGTTTTTATTGGCACCCACAGAATTATAGAGGGATAAAATTAGGAATAATAAAAGGAATCAAGCAACAAAAGAACGAGTTTTTTTAATCCTGGCTTTATTTGGTAGCATCCTTGTTATCTTTCTTGAGGTCTTCAGTCAAGAAATATACTTCTCCATAGAGAAGCGAAAATTGTATTTGCTTGTTATATTTGCACTTCGTACACTTTATCTCAAATTTAAACACATGATATACATGATCAGCTTTCACCTTTATGGATGAAAATTTATGTCTACTGCAGAATCATTGTTAGACATTGAGAAGATGGATCAAGCTTCAATTACAGATTCAGAATATAGAGATAAATCACTTACTAGGAAGAGTAGTCGTGGTTCTTTCAGACGAAATTCAAGCAGCCTTTCTTGGGATGTAGGTGATCGGGTTTTAAAATCACTCAGTCTATCTCGAGAATAGCAGAACAGATTCTTGGTGATGTTGATAGCTTCGAGATTGCTCAAGTAGGAAACAGTGGAGATCGTGTGTCAATAGATTATAGAGATGATAACAAATCTATTGAGAACGAAACTAAAGTTAGATTACATCTTTCAAACTCGGTATTGCCTGTTTCACCAGATAAAGATGAGGGTACTTCACCATTACCTACTAATGGCATGCTAAATTCTGCCGAGAAAAACCAGTCACACATTGAACACAGTGTCAAGGTTAAAACTGAACGTAAGTGTTAACCAGGTATTTGCTGCAAAAACTCTTTGGCCCCAATCTTCTTAAGCTTACAGAAGATGACACACTGATATACCTTGATCTTCCTTCTAATGTGGTATTTCTATTTCTCTTGATTTTTTATCCTACCCATAAAATAATGAAAGCTAAGTTTTGGAGTCCGATCTTTTTAGCAGGTGTGAAGCAAATATGAAATTCGCAAAATTTAAGTATACAATACATATTAAGTTAACCTTGAACTAAGTATAAACGATCGCATAATATGCGATTTCATGATCAGTATGAAAATTATTTTTACTAAAGATAGCGTTGCTGTGTAACTAATTCTACGTGTTAAACATCAATTATACTGCCATCAATAATTGTTGACTGAAATTCTAATGCACAAAATACTATTTATTATGTGAACTGTCTAGTTCATCTGCACTTGGTCTCAGTGTACGTTACATAATTTGCTCATAATAGCTAGGTTGGAGTAGTGTTCAAGTCAAATATAAGTTATTTTTCTGAGCACTTAGCAATTGGATTGTCTACTGGCTATTTGGGTAGCCTGACAACTTTCAGTGGATGGAATCAAAAAATGCTTAATTTGGCATCTACAAGTCATTGAGCATACGATATAGCTGGCATCATACTGGGTATAACTGGTTTCAAGCTTCTAAGCTGAAATTATTGCTAATATGAATATCATTCTTTTGCAGTCGAAAACCTACTTAGTTTTAGTTATATTATAGGCATTTTAATCTTAGACGGGAGTATTCGATGGGGGGTTGAATCCGCATCAGGCCTTAAGAAAACCCTCTCCACAAAGTTCAACAAAAATGAGACCTGCTTTGAACATATGCAAGTAAATAGTCTCAAAAGACATGTTATGGCTACAACAGTCGTGCTATTTTTCCTTGTCATGCTATGGAGTTTGAGTGGAGCATTAACTGACAACATGTAACAACCCAAAAATTTTAGTGGTTTTATTATTTAAATTATTTGAAATTTTGTGAAATTTTAAATAATAATATTTTAAATAAAAATTTGATATTTGGAATATGTCTAATTAAACATAGCAACTGGTAAATTTTCATCTGATAATATTGAAGTTTATTTTCTAGTGTAATTTTATTCCAATTTATATCAGTTAAAATTGATGATAATAAAAGTGTTCCAAAACCTAAATATGTCAACATGAGAAATTTTATTTAGAACACTCTGAATAAGACCGCGTAAGTCGTTTCGCAAATTTTGGACGATTCTTGCTCCGTTTGGATTTTTCCGTACGGAATAACAGCGTTTATCGGTACCGATTATCGATTTTTGATCGGATAATCGTACCACTGATATCTGTATACCGTTTTGATCGTCTCGTTGTGCTGATCTCCGCAGTATATTTGTATGTGTGTTTCGACATCTAATAAACGACGAAATCTGTAAAAACATCGAACCGTATCGGTACACGTTTTAAACTTTTGAATTTTTTTGTGTCTATTCAGTTATCCACCTGACTAAATCAAATAGCCATTTGCTTTTATTAATTCCTGGATTCGCGTGGCTTTCACTATTTCCACTGTCAATATACTTTTTCGGTTCATGTTCTTCCATTCGTTGCTTTTGAAAGAAACTTATATTATATCGAATTTAAAACGTTTTGCCTGCTCTCTTTTTTTCCCCACTGTTCATTCTCTTCTTTGTGCATATCTCTCTTATTTTTTCCATTTTTTTCTTTGTTGCTCGGCCTCTTCTTCCCTAGATCCGCCTCCCTTGGCCTTCAACCCATCCAGCGCCGATCACGACCCTCCCCTTCGTGTCGACCAGCGTGCATCTCCATCACTATCACTTCACTTCGACGAAGCTTTCTCCTCTCTCCCATCTTCTGCTCGACCTGCTTCTATCCCCTGAGTTTGAATCAAGGTATTATATGTTATACTTTATATTTATATGAGATTATAAAATCTGTTCAAAAATATATAATGGTTTATAAAAATATATTATTCTATATATATAGTTTTAAAACAACTGTTACGTACGGTTGATAGATGTTAGCTATATATATTAGTCTATACTGGTTCAATCATATTATAGTTTGAAGTTAGGCTATATTTGAAACAGTTATAATATATAATGTATATATAATGTTTATATTTTAATCTTAAATATATATGTTTGTATACTGAGTCATTGAAGTTCGGCTTCATGTATACATACTATGAATTCGTATATATGATAAGTTATATATTTGTACAGTTCATATGTATTTGTTTTAGTATTATTTATATTATTATAAAGCAGCTGTATGTACATATGTGAGTTGTATTGTTGTTGTGGTATATATATAAATGTGTAAACTATAAATATGTCTCCAAAGTTTTGCACATGACTGACGCGTGTTATATAAATATATATTAGTTATATGTATAGTGTTGCTAATATCTTTAAAATAGAATTTTATACTATAATATATAGGAGGAGTCTATTTTATTATAGAGAGTATTGTATAATGTTGTCTCATATTCAAGTACGGTCTGTAAAATTTTGTAGTCTAATTTATATGGATATAATAAGTTGGTTTTACTCAGCAATATCTTAGCTGTAACCGCCTCTTTAAAAGATATATTACATTATATATGTTTGTGTATGGTTATCTGTGTTGTTTTAAGGCATATACTTGCTGGGTATATAAAATAATAATAATGAATACGCCTGCGTTTTATAAGTGATTATATATCACGTGTATATATATGGATTTTGATTTCAATATATATGTTTAAAGTTTAAGATTGAAAAAAAACATATATGTATTTTTAAAATTGAATATTCTGTTTAGGGAAAATTTTTATACATCTCGTTTAAATTTTATCAAACAAATTTTGATTTGTTCTCATCAATTTCTGTTATCAGCTCTATTCGTCATATTCGTTCCAATCTTGCTTTGATTTGGAACTTGTAGCTTGTTCTATCGTCGAACTCCTCTTGCCTCGAAAGGTGAGCAATCACTCACGATTAACGTTCTTATATTTTATTAAATTTGATTTAAATTGGAACGACGATTGAAATATGCTGAAGTTAGTTATTTACATTGCTATATATATGCTATATGTTCACCTGTGACATCTGACACCATTATCTGTTATTTATATTGATGATATATGCCTGTTGTATTATTATCATATCTATTATCACTCTGCAAGTTCCCTGTTAGTATAGAATTCACTATGGGTTGAAATGATACATACCCGAACGATCTGTAGAATAGGAGAAAATCATTATGGGTTGAAATGATAAACCCAAGCGATTTTCATTGAATTGAATTTGGGATTGCGGGTTGAAATGATATATACCCGTATATATATTTAAATTGCGGATTGAAATGATAAATATCCGTATCACTTGACCTAGGATAGAAAATTATATACAGACACCATTGGTCTATATATTTTTTTTTTGAAAATGATTTCTTTGGTTTTGGAAAGAATACGGTTTTAATAAAAATTGATTTTAAAGATTTATTAAAATTGATTTAATAAAGTTGATATATAATATGTTTAAGTAATTATTTAATATCTATATTTTCGAATATAGAGTTTATTATGATTCGGGTTGGAAAGTTAAATTTGAAATTTGATTTGAAATGTTATTTATTTAAGAATTTTACTTAAATAAGTTTGATTTGAAATTTATTTAAATTTGAAATTTTAAAGGGATGTTTTATAACTTGAATTTGATTAAAAGTGATTTAAATAAATATTTCAAACTTATATAAATTTAAATGGGATATTTTGTTTATTTAAATTGGTAAATTGAAGTTGTGTTAGATGTTATTGAAATGATTAAGTAAATATTTCAAAACTAAATAATATTAAAGTGATATTGATATAAATGAAAATTTCAAATTTAGTTTTGAAATGTTGAATATTTAAAGCTTTGAAATTTATTGAAATGGTTTATTTGTGGTTCAAATCGGTATTTGAAATCGATATAATTTGAAATGGTTTAGTTGAATTGAAATTGAAATTGATGATTTGAGATTGGATTAATTTGAATTTGAAATTCGAATTGATTTTTGAATCAATTTGTGGAATTTGAGGAAGCTATTTTTATATAAAGTATTTTAAAACTATATCTAAAAATATTTATATTTTACTTTATAAATTATTTTAATATAAACTATTTTTAATATAAATCATTTTCAATATAAACTATTTTAACTTATAACTATTTTATATAAACTATTTTTATTTTATAAACTATTTTTATTTTATAAACTATTTTTATTTTTTTACTATTTTATTATATATATAATTTTAATATCTAAACTGTTTAAGAGGAAAGTGTTATGGATTCCAAAATGTATTGATTTCAAAGGGTTATGATTTCCAAAGTTATGAATTTCAAAATATTATGGTTTCCAAAGTATTATTATTTCAAACTGTTTTGGTTCCGAAAGTATTATATCTTTAAAAGTACTATGATTTTGGAAGTGAATACATTTGAAATGGAAATGATATCGTATTGATTTGGTTTGAAATGAAAATGATATTTAGTTTTGAAGTATAAACTGTTTTTAAATTTATAACCATGGGTTATAATAACGATTGGTTGTTAAAGAGACCGGGATCGAATATGGACATACTCTCTGTCGATACCGAAAACCACTTTGACAACTGTGTACGCGGTGGAGTTTCCAGAATGAAGTAGGATGGTGACGACGATCCTAAGGTATATACGTGGACCCAACTCCCGTGAGTTGGCATAAGGTGGCTAAAACATGAGCGATTGACGAACCAATGAGGTAGCACCTCTGATCGGACACACTTCTTCGATACCATTCTATTACTTGTGATTTGGTGCGCACCCTTGATTTGGGAGTGTTGTTCGAGGTGGGCGGTAGTGGCTGCTATGCGTCACCACCAGTCCGGATGCGTAATTGGTATATCTACCCTAGCATTGCCTAGTTGTGCCGTGTCACCCACCATAGCGAGCTTTACTTCGAGTTTCTATTTGTGTCGTACATATGGAGTATCTTCTCATAGCCTTTCGAGGTATGCAGGTACTGTATAGACTATTGGCACTATTACGTGTTAGGGTGAGTTCAGATTAAATGTAAAGCCCTAATGCTATTTTAAAGTATGTTTACTTTATGATTAGACATTATTATAATAGCGAATATTACTACATAGTAGATAGTTTAACGGATCCTTAGAGGATGGTTATCCCAAACATCCTTTGAGTTACTTATATTTCAGTTGATATTTCACTTGAGTTGGATTTATTGATATAAGAATGTTAATCCTGACTCGAGTGTTTTGTGTTTTGCTTTACGCTCGGGTCAGACTGAGTGATACAGCATTTGAGACTCACCTTTGGAGTTGGAGCTTCGCTTGGAGGTCCAGCTATCTATCGATTATGCTACCAGTTGTTCAGTTGATTCCAGTGTTGTATTCAGATCTTGTATTTGACTATTGTATCGAGATATCTATGTATTCGAGACTTCTGTTGTATCTTGTTTAACTCTGTTATATATATATATATATATAGTAGCTTCATGAACTACTATTCTTTTGTTTCCGCTGCATTATTGTTATATTACTCTGTGTCTGTGATCTGTGATTATTTTATTTATTGTATATGCTGAGTTTTGCCAAATTTTATTTACAATCCATTATTTTGAATTATTCAAGTCCGACATGTGTGGATTTATTGTCGATTTGAATGGTCCAAAATACTGGGTCGTTACATATGGTATCAGAGCTCTGGTTTTAGGCAAACTCAACATATAAAGTAAAATTCAATTACAGAATCACTTTCGTTCGAGCTTGAATTCCTTCTTCTTTGATTTGATTCCTTGGAATTTTGGAATGTTCCCTCGGTTCCAAAATCCATTCTTATCTCTTGTCTCCCCCTATTCATAATTTTCTTTGATTCCGAAACATCCCATAGTTCCACTGAATGATTTGTAAAAGTGTGAAGCTCCTTTACAATAAGCATTGATTCACTGGAGATTTCTATATCCTCGGTTTACAATGCTGCTATCTTTTGCTATACCCGAATTCTCTCTGGAGGTTGAACGTCGATTTACTCCAGAATTCTACCTCGATCTTATTTTGAAGTCACGGTTGATTCGATTAGGGTTGCCCGCGATTTATATAAGTTTATCCATTCTTTTCTCTCTTTGTAATCTATTTATCTCCCTATTGAACTTATCCTCTAGAAGGGTCCCTCAAAATTTGAATCTCTATCCTTGTTTTGAAATCCATCCTTGAATCATCGAGTGAGGGAGTGTATTTGTATTAATATTAAAATATTTTATAGTGTGTTGTTTGAGTTGTTGATGTTGATTTGGGTATTCAATCGATTCGTCTAATTAGCGATATCGATAGGATTTCCAAAACACTTGAACAGAGCAAAATGACACAATATTTTTTTCAATTTGGTAAATGGAATAAAATTTATATTATATATATGGGAAAACTTTTCTGAAAGTAAATAGTTAATTAAATTAGTTGTTTGAAATGATAATATTTGATTATCATTTATTGTTTTCTATAATGAATTTATAAACATGGTCAATAAATTGATTTGAAATTTAAATGAATTTAAAAAAAATCAAGAATTTGAGAATTTAATTTCCGATGATTTCGAACTTTGGTTTTAAAGTTTTAAAAGTTATATTACTATTTGAAATATTTCCGAATAGAAATTTGTTCCAAAGAATCTAAATGTAAAAAAAATCAGTACTCTCCTCTTTTGTCGCTGGAAAATAATTTCGGTGATGACTGCAGCATCATCGACATTCATTTTCGAGTTTCAAAGTGGAGAGACCATTCTGTAGCTTTGCTACATTTTTGTTTTGGAAAATTAATTTGATTTGAATTTCCGAAGTATGACTTGATTTATAATATATATATATATATATATATATATATTAGTATATGATCATAGATTTGATTTGATATATATAGTATATACTTATATCTAAATGGTTTGAATTGAAATCGGAAATTTAATTCTTAAATTCTTAAATAAATATTTAAATTGGAATAGTTAAATTGGAAAATTTTACTTGTATAATACCCAATTTCATTCTAATATAACTTACGTAAATTATTTAGAAGTTGAAAATGTAATTGGATAATATACAATATAAAGAAATTTATAAATAAAATTTGAGTGTTTATAATAAATGTTATACACTTAGTTTTTTATATAAAGATGTTAATAGAGATAAATAGAATAATAAGTTAATTAAATAATAGATGAGACAAATAAATTTGTTTTGAAGGAATGAATAAATTGAAATTTGATTAACTTATGGAAATACCTTGAATTTAAAATCAATTATTGAATATAAATTGATTTAAACTGAAATTTATATGGTTTAAATTAATTTATATGGTTTAAATATATGTAATAGGATATATTAAGTGGAATAAAGTTAATAATAATTTGGAATAAAAGAATTAAATTTGTTGAATAAAATATGAATATAATAAATGATTATACAAATTGATGATTTAGAAATTGTTAATTTAGGATGACTAGACAATAAGATAATGAATTTAGAAATAGATGGATTGATTTAACTTAAGTGAACTCAAATGGATTAAACCAAAATGTTGAATATTAATTAGTTTAATTTAAAATTTATATGGTTAATTTAATTGTTTTATTTGTATTTCAACCTAATTTCTTTCTGGTTGTTTCTATTCTCCTACCTCCTTCCTTTTCGGGGACGAAAAGTTTTGAGTGGGGGAGAGTGTAACGACCCGAAAATTTTAGTGGTTTTATTATTTAAATTATTTGAAATTTTGTGAAATTTTAAATAATAATATTTTAAATAAAAATTTGATATTTGGAATACGTCTAATTAAACATAGCAACTGGTAAATTTTCATCTGATAATATTGAAGTTTAGTTTCTAGTGTAATTTTATTCCAATTTATATCAGTTAAAATTGATGATAATAAAAGTGTTCCGAAACCTAAATATGTCAACATGAGAAATTTTATTTAGAACACTCTGAATAAGACTGCGTAATTCGTTTCGCAAATTTTGGACGTTTCTAGCTTCGTTTGGATTTTTCCGTATGGAATAGCAGCGTTTATCAGTACCGATTATCGATTTTTGATCGGATAATCGTACCACTGATATCTGTATACCATTTTGATCGTCTCGTTGTGCTGATCTCCGCAGTATATTTGTATGTGTGTTTCGGCATCTAATAAACGACGAAATCTGTAAAAACATCGAACCGTATCGGTACACGTTTTAAACTTTTGAATTTTTTTGTGTCTATTCAGTTATCCACCTGACTAAATCAAATAGCCATTTGCTTTTATTAATTCCTGGATTCGCGTGGCTTTCACTATTTCCACTGTCAATATACTTTTTCGGTTCATGTTCTTCCATTCGTTGCTTTTGAAAGAAACTTATATTATATCGAATTTAAAACGTTTTACCTGCTCTCTTTTTTTCCCCACTGTTCATTCTCTTCTTTGTGCATATCTCTCTTATTTTTTCCATTTTTTTCTTTGTTGCTCGGCCTCTTCTTCCCTAGATCCGCCTCCCTTGGCCTTCAACCCATCCAGCGCCGATCACGACCCTCCCCTTCGTGTCGACCAGCGTGCATCTCCATCACTATCACTTCACTTCGACGAAGCTTTCTCCTCTCTCCCATCTTCTGCTCGACCTGCTTCTATCCCCTGAGTTTGAATCAAGGTATTATATGTTATACTTTATATTTATATGAGATTATAAAATCTGTTCAAAAATATATAATGGTTTATAAAAATATATTATTCTATATATATAGTTTTAAAACAACTGTTACGTACGGTTGATAGATGTTAGCTATATATATTAGTCTATACTGGTTCTATCATATTATAGTTTGAAGTTAGGCTATATTTGAAACAGTTATAATATATAATGTATATATAATGTTTATATTTTAATCTTAAATATATATGTTTGTATACTGAGTCATTGAAGTTCGGCTTCATGTATACATACTATGAATTCGTATATATGATAAGTTATATATTTGTACAGTTCATATTTATTTGTTTTAGTATTATTTATATTATTATAAAGCAGTTGTATGTACATATGTGAGTTGTATTGTTGTTGCGGTATATATATAAATGTGTAAACTATAAATATGTCTCCAAAGTTTTGCACATGACTGACGCGTGTTATATAAATATATATTAGTTATATGTATAGTGTTGCTAATATCTTTAAAATAGAATTTTATACTATAATATATAGGAGGAGTCTATTTTATTATAGAGAGTATTGTATAATGTTGTCTCACATTCAAGTACGGTCTATAAAATTTTGTAGTCTAATTTATATGGATATAATAAGTTGGTTTTACTCAGCAATATCTTAGCTGTAACCGCCTCTTTAAAAGATATATTACATTATATATGTTTGTGTATGGTTATTTGTGTTGTTTTAAGGCATATACTTGCTGGGTATATAAAATAATAATAATGAATATGCCTGTGTTTTTATAAGTGATTATATATTACATGTATATATATGGATTTTGATTTCAATATATATGTTTAAAGTTTAAGATTGAAAAAAAAACGTATATGTATTTTTAAAATTGAATATTTGGTTTAAGGAAATTTTTTATACATCTCGTTTAAATTTTATCAAACAAATTTTGATTTGTTCTTGTGAATTTCTGTTATCAGCTCTATTCGTCATATCCGTTCCAATCTTGCTTTGGTTTGGAATTCGTAGCTTGTTCTGTCGTCGAACTCCTCTAGCCTCGAAAGGTGAGCAATCACTCACGATTAATGTTCTTATATTTTATTAAATTTGATTTAAATTGGAACGACAATTGAAATATGTTGATGTTAGTTATTTACATTGCTATATATATGCTATATGTTCACCTGTGACATCTAACACCATTATCTGTTATTTATATTGATGATATATGCCTGTTGTATTATTATCACATCTATTATCACTCTGCAAGTTCTCTATTAGTATAGAATTCACTATGGGTTGAAATGGTACATACCCGAACGATCTGTAGAATAGGAGAAAATCGTTATGGGTTGAAATGATAAACCCAAGCGATTTTCATTGAATTGAATTTGGGATTGCGGGTTGAAATGATATATACCCGTATATATATTTAAATTGCGGATTGAAATGATAAATATCCGTATCACTTGACCTAGGATAGAAAATTATATACAGACACCGTTGGTCTATATATATATATATTTTGAAAATAATTTCTTTGGTTTTGGAAAGAATATGGTTTTAATAAAAATTGATTTTAAAGATTTATTAAAATTGATTTAATAAAGTTGATATATAATATGTTTAAGTAATTATTTAATATCTATATTTTCGAATATAGAGTTTATTATGATTCGGGTTGGAAAGTTAAATTTGAAATTTGATTTGAAATGTTATTTATTTAAGAATCTTACTTAAAATAGGTTTGATTTGAAATTTATTTAAATTTGAAATTTTAAAGGGATGTTTTATAACTTGAATTTGATTAAAAGTGATTTAAATGAATATTTCAAACTTATATAAATTTAAATGGGATATTTTGTTTATTTAAATTGGTAAATTGAAGTTGTGTTAGATGTTATTGAAATGATTAAGTAAATATTTCAAAACTAAATAATATTAAAGTGAATTTGATATAAATGAAATTTTCAAATTTAGTTTTGAAATGTTGAATATTTAAAGCTTTGAAATTTATTGAAATGGTTTATTTGTGGTTCAAATCGGTATTTGAAATCGATATAATTTGAAATGGTTTAGTTGAATTGAAATTGAAATTGATGATTTGAGATTGGATTAATTTGAATTTGAAATTCGAATTGATTTTTGAATCAATTTGTGGAATTTGAGGAAGCTATTTTTATATAAAGTATTTTAAAACTATATCCAAAAATATTTATATTTTACTTTATAAATTATTTTAATATAAACTATTTTTAATATAAATCATTCTCAATATAAACTATTTTATTATAAACTATTTTAACTTATAACTATTTTATATAAACTATTTTTATTTTATAAACTATTTTTATTTTTTTTACTATTTTATTATATATATAATTTTAATATCTAAACTGTTTAAGAGGAAAGTGTTATGGATTCCAAAATGTATTGATTTCAAAGGGTTATGATTTCCAAAGTTATGAATTTCAAAGTATTATTGTTTCCAATGTATTATTATTTCAAATTGTTTTGGTTCCGAAAGTATTGTATCTTTAAAAGTACTATGATTTTGGAAGTGAATACATTTGAAATGGAAATGATATCGTATTGATTTGGTTTGAAATGAAAATGATATTTAGTTTTGAAGTATAAACTGTTTTTAAATTTATAACCACGGGTTATAATAACGATTGGTTGTTAAAGAGACCAGGATCGAATATGGACATACTCTCTGTCGATACTGAAAACCACTTTGACAACTGTGTACACGGTGGAGTTTCCAAAATGAAGTAGGATGGTGGCGACGATCCTAAGGTATATACGTGGACCCAACTCCCGTGAGTTGGCATAAGGTGACTAAAATAGGAGCGATTGACGGACCAATGAGGTAGCACCTCTGATGGACACACTTCTTTGATACCATTCTATTACTTGTGATTGATTTGGTGCGCACCCTTGATTTGGGAGTGTTGTTCGAGGTGGACGGTAGTGGCTGCTATGCGTCACCACTAGTCCGGATGCGTAATTGGTATATCTACTCTGGCATTGCCTAGTTGTGCCGTGTCACCCACCATAGCGAGCTTTACTACGAGTTTCTATTTGTGTCGTACCTATGGAGTATCTTCTCATAGCCTTTCGAGGTATGCAGGTACTGTATAGACTATTGGCACTATTACGTGTTAGGGTGAGTTCAGATTAAATGTAAAGCCCTAATGCTATTTTAAAGTATGTTTACTTTATGATTAGACATTATTATAATAGCGAATATTACTACATAGTAGATAGTTTAACAGGTCCTTAGAGGATGGTTATCCCAAACATCCTTTGAGTTACTTATATTTCAGTTGATATTTCACTTGAGTTGGATTTATTGATATAAGAATGTTAATCCTAACTCGAGTGTTTTGTGTTTTGCTTTACGCTCGGGTCAGACTGAGTGATACAGCATTTGAGACTCACCTTTGGAGTTGGAGCTTCGCTTGGAGGTCCAGCTATCTATCGATTATGCTACCAGTTGTTTAGTTGATTCCAGTGTTGTATTCAAATCTTGTATTTGACTATTGTATCGAGATACCTATGTATTCGAGACTTCTATTGTATCTTGTTTAACTCTGTTATATATATAGTAGCTTCATGAACTATTATTCTTTTGTTTTCGCTGCATTATTGTTATATTACTCTGTGTCTGTGATATGTGATTATTTTATTTACTGTATATGTTGAGTTTTGCCAAATTTTATTTACAATCCATTGTTTTGAATTATTCAAGTCCGACATGTGTGGATTTATTATCGATTTGAATGGTCCAAAATACTGGGTCGTTACACAACATGGATGGAGCGGTTCTTTGGTTGAGCCCTCCTGGTGTATGGACCCGTTGGTATTTAGCAAGGCTTAATGGCCAGGGCATTGGAAGGAATGGATCTCTCAAGCGGTTACCAATAGGAACTTTATCAGCAAGTATTATTGCAGCATGTCTTATGGTATCTCTTTCTACAATAAGTAAAGCGGTATGTGTGAAGTTGCTTTGATAATACTTGCAATGCAGCATGAGTTAACCATTTGCTTTCGGTATTTTTTTTTGCTTCATGTATAACGATCATGCTACAGTTAGAAAAACAATATATTATTTTGTAGTTCACAAGCTTATAGAGTTATGATATATATGATATGTGCAGTTGAATACAAAGAGATGCACAATAGTAACTTGTATTTGAAGTGTTCTCCGTCTTCTTTTTTATGTGAATTTATTTATATGCATATATTATGTTGAAATGTAATTTGTATTCATATAATCTACTACATTTATATTTTTTATGTTTAGTTTGAAGACTTATAATTATATGTTATGTTCGTCTTCTTATTAATATTTGATTTATTGCAATTACACCATTGGAAGCATAATTGTTGTGCATGTATTATAATCCAGTTTGTAGTTGTTTATAGCATTGGATCATTTTTTATTGCTGTTGTTGATGAATATCATTAGAATAATATGGTATATTAATGACGTGGAATGCATTTTATTGAAGGCAAATTGTGAGAATTACATGCCCCAATTTATTATTTTATTATTAGAGGCATAGTTTTTAAAGGCATATCGTATTTTACCTCTCATAGTGGACAATCTAATATTAGGTTTGGTCTCTAATAAATTTTTTTGAGGCATATCGGAAATGCCTTTAATTCTTTTATCTTTGATAGTGGTAAATGTTGGATCTTTAATTAAGAAAATTTCACACTTTATTAAAATCAATTAATTTCAAATATACTTTGTCGAAAAGGTCCAAATTTTGTTAATAAGTTCTTTTGAAAAAAAAAAAATTGTTCCAAAATGTATTCTTTGATAATAAATATTTATAAAATTAGTAAATGTTAAATAAACATTAAAAAATGTTCAACAAAATGAAGTTTATTCATTGAAATTCAGAAACGTTTGAAAGATATACCAGCTTTTTTTATTCTTTTGTCCAATTAAGGAAAAATAATATTTTCTTTTGAGAATTAATACAAAAAAGTTTTGTTTAATAATTATATCACCAAACGGTCGGTTTTCTCCATCGTTGTGCGGTTATACTAGTATTAGATCTTATTTTTAAGTGATTAAAAATAATATATAGAGGAGCGTTTTTAGTAGTTTACGTTGATACAAAAAAAGTGTGACACCAAAACTATTACAACTATTATTAAAGATTTGAATTTTTTTTATAGCAAAGGGTGCATGCTTGAACCTACTCTTCTTTTACGCAGCGGTTCTATAAGATCTGAGAGTAAGATCAGATTAAGCCCGAACTAATATTAACCGCTCAACAACAAAAAAACCCTCGAATCCACCGTTAAATCCAAATTTGCATTCCTACATTTTTTGGGGACCTCAAGCACAGCTCATTTTCACGGCACTGCTCTAACACGGTCAGTGCACGTGCGGGCCCCACTGTTCAACTCAACTACATTCTCCATCAGTCTACTAACTTTTGTCCACTCTTCGTCGCTTTCCTCCACCACGCAACTAAAATCCCCAAATTTTACCCAAACAATGAATTCTCACCAAACCCTAACATTTCTCAAGGATCCTATAAAAGACCCTGATTTAACAATGGATTACTCCTTCGCTCTCGAGTATAAAGGCCCACCGCTCCCGTTCGATATCCCCAAAGCAGTCCCTATTGACATCGACCAGATTCCGATCGCATCCGTCGCCGCAACGGAAGATATCGATTCCCTTCCCATCGTAAAACCGTTGAATGACGTCATCGCCTCATCTAGCGAGCTTAACTCTTCCCTTGTCTCAGACTCCGACGTAGAATTCGATTCTTCACCTTCCCTTGGCGACGTCGAAGAAGCTGAGGATGGTAGGCGGCTGGCGATCGTTAACTTTCAGGACGAAAATGCAGATTCGTCGTCTTTTTCCTCTTTATCCTCGGGCACACATCAGTTGAGACATTTAAAGAAAGGCAGCTGTTACCGGTGCGAAAAAGGCGGGTTCTTTACAGAGAAAGAGTCTTGTTTGGTATGTGATGCAAAGTACTGTGCCAGTTGCTTGCTTAAAGCAATGGGTTCAATGCCTGAAGGGCGTAAATGTACAACTTGTATAGGGAAATCGATAGGGGATGATGCGAAGAGGGTAAAACTGGGGAAGAGTTCAAGGATTTTGAAGAAGTTGTTGAGCAGGAGGGAGGTGGAGCAGGTAATGAAGGCGGAGAAGTGGTGTGAGGCGAATCAGTTGAGGGCAGAAGATGTAATTGTGAATTTGAAGAGGTTGAGTAAGGAGGAGATGAATGTGTTGGTAAGTTGTGGTGGCATTGGGGATAAGTTGAAACCTGGTTCGTATTGGTATGATAAAGTTTCAGGTTTTTGGGGAAAGGTGAGATATGTTTTTGATGTTACATGCTTTGTTAGTTGCCTAACTTATTTGATTGCAGTACGGTACCAAATTGAGTAAGTAATGTTTGGGTAGTTTTGTAATATTGGTATATAGACTATATTTGTGATATACCAGTAACTACCACAGATTATATTTTATAACGCTTTAACTTGCTTAAATGTAGTGCCTAGTTAAGTTATGGAAGATTGTTAACTGCAAACTTCTGTAGTTTAGTATACCCATTGCTCATTCAATTCCATATCTTAATTTGCAAAGTTTTGACTACAACCTCTTTCCTTGAGTCACCATAACAATATTATGTTATAACGATGTACTCATAAATTGTAAAAACAAATAAAAGAAAATAAAAATACAAGTAAAATCATTCAGCAGCAGTGTTAACAAGTTTGAAGTTGGTAAAGACTTAATGTGGGCTCAGTTCAAAATCATTCAGTTCAAGTTTTTCTATTATCAAAATCAAATCTAGATGGCTTACTGTTCTCTTGTTTACTCACTATTAGGAAGGCCACAAACCTGACAAGATCATTACCGCAAATCTGAATGTGGGTGGGAATCTCAAGGAAAATGCAAGCAATGGGGACACTGGAATCTTGATAAATGGCAGAGAGATAACAAAAGCCGAAATGCATATGCTCAAGGTTTTAAATATAGTCATAACCTAGCTGTACGCACAGTAAAAATGTCGATTCTTTAATTATATGTGGTGATTTTGCAGTCAGCAGGAGTCCAATGTGCAGGAAAACCACACTTCTGGGTGGATGCTGATGGTTCATATCGCGAGGAGGGACAAAAAAACATCAAAGGAAATATATGGAGCAAGGTGATCTCATTGTCATTCTTGTTTGGGGGTTTTCTTTGCAAGTGACTTTGCCTTCTTTCCACAATAACCTTTGAAATAAACCTTGACAAAAAAAGAGAAATACTATCTTTCTAATTAATTAATTGAAAATGACATTTCATTTGTAATGGTCATTAGATTTTAACTTTGGAGTATTGACCAGGGTAAAACGATTACGTTTTGGATGCAAGGGATTTGAGCATTGAAACTAGTGAATTCCTATGTGTGTTATGCTTCTTTAGCTAATTAGATTGACAACGTCTACTTATGCAGACAAGGACAAAGCTTCTATGCTCTTTCTTGTCACTGCCAGTTCCCTGTAAAGGTGGAACCCCTTATGGTGAAGATGCACATCACACGATTATTGGCTCATTTCCCGGCTATTTTGAGCAGAGCATGCTTCAGAAGTTCCTTTTGATTGGGTGTGATGGATCAGGCACCAGTACCATATTTAAACAGGTATCCTATATAAATTATATTTTGTAGCTGATTCATATTCACCCTGTTTTAATCTGTATAAGATGTCTTACTTCTAGGTCATACTAACAATCAGTTTTCATTTTCTAGAACTTTAGGTATGATGTTCTAATTCACTTGTCCATCATAAGAAATTTTCTAGATTGAATTAAATGCAGTACATTCATTCCCAGTTAATAACTTTAAAATATTGTAATATCTAAGTTTTAAACAAGAATTGAGACTTAATATGCCTTCGTACACTTTATACTAACATTACGCCATGTGATGTGATTACGTTAATCAACTACATTTTGGACCTCTAGTATGTAGACAAAAAATATATTTTAATAACTCTAGTCTTTAATTCCACTAGTTTCACATTACTTTTTCGTTGATCTATTCCTAATTTTATTCACCATCAGCAAAGGCAATTTGATACATGTACCTTGCTAACTGTTTTGTGTTCCCAATGCACTAAGTAGTCAAATTTTATATGTGTGTGCGCGTGCGTGGATGCGTGTGTGCATGTGGATATATGTATATTCGGTTACAAGTATAGCATACAACTTGATACATGCAGCTTTTAGTTAATTTTCCTCCTCATCAATTATAGTTACTAAGTTAGAATAAAACATAAGAGTGTCAGTATTAATCAATATAGCATATGCTGCAGGCCAAGTTTTTGTATGAGAACACCCCTTTCTCAGAGGAGGAGCGTCAACACATTAAGTTGTTGATCCAAAGCAGTATATATAGCTATCTTGGGATATTGTTAGAGGGCCGTGAGCAATTTGAAGAAGAGAGCCTTGATGATAAGAAAACCCATTCACATGATTATTCTGAGACAGGTAGTTTCCATATTTTGTTCTCGAATACCAGCAAATCATTGTTTCGTTGCATAGTACATAGAAAAAGACAGACGCCTAAAATGTATGTGTTCTCGTAACTGGCATTTGTGTTTGGCTTGGACATGGCGTCAGCGTCACACTTTGTATACATTGAGGTTGATGAGAGATATGAATACCCTTAACTATAATTCGCTAGAGAACAGATTTTAACTAACTTATGTTTGTTGAAAGTTTTACGTATATTTGTGTATCTGCAAGTTTCCAATGTGTTGGATCATATGTTTTCCAGATTATCTAATTTAAAGTGCACAATATATCTATGTCTGCACACACAGATACATACGTACGTGCACATACATACATACACTCTTCTGAAAAAAATAAAATAAAAATAAAAATTGCATCTGATAATATTTCCTAGGTGCTCACGGCGTCCTGTCCTTGTTTCCTAGGTATATTGATTTTTCCACCTTCATCTAAGACTAAGAATGACACCAATGCTAGATAGTTCCTTAAGCTGAACTTAATTAAGTGTCTTAACTTAATCATGGCAATTTATGGCTGAAATTAGTCATCCTCTTTTTGGTTATTTTTTTAATAGTCTCAGCCTAATAAGGGGAAAAGCTGAATTTTGATTTGACATTGTGAGGTTATCTTTTTTTTCTTTATTTATACTTAATTTTTCGATGCCAATTAGTGGTTTTTTTTATACCTTTACACCCATGCAAACTTTACATTTGCCAACCGTTTATAGCACAGTGTTTTAAAGAGCCGACCCAACTATGGTTTGATCACGATTAAACTTCGACCTTGGAATGTTACGGTTTTGAAAATGAAATAACCTTGCTCGTGCGTGAATAGATGTAACCTTAAAACCGTAAAAATACCGCCAGACCCACTACTCTGAACCACATGGTTCTTCAAATTTGAGAAAAAACTATTACTTCATTCTTCATTTTAATAAATCTAATAAATAATTTCATAACCTTAGCCATCAAATTACTAGATTACCTTATCAATCTTGGATGATATATGTTATTAGTATACATTTTATGAACCATTGTTGAACCGAATTTCTTTTATTAAAAAAAACCCAGGAAATTTACACTTTTTCACTAAAGAAATTAATAAATTATTATAGAATTTTTTAATTAATATTTGTTATTAAATGTTCAAGGTTGATTTTTTTTTAATGTTAACATATTAACTATAATTACTTAATTTTTATATTAGCTGAAATAATTTTACATTTAAATTAAAAAATAAATAATGATCAACTTGGTTCTCACGATCGATCGGTTGAACCATTAGAACCTTTGATCTTGCATCAACACGGTTCGATTCACGGTTTGGTCTTCGAAACTATGGTTTGTAGTTACTTTGTGATAAACTGAAAAAGAAAACTTGTGGCTAAACAGGCAACAGTATCCCTTCTGAATGTCATGATGGAACCATTTACACAATCAGCCCACGTCTAAAAGAATTCTCTGACTGGCTTCTTAAGGAAAGGGCTTTAGGTAGACTAGAAGATATTTTTCTTGCTGCTACTCGTGAATATGCACCTACAGTTGAGGAGCTATGGAAAGATGCTGCAATTCAAGCTACATACAAGCGAAGAAAGGAACTGCACTCTCTTTCTAGTTCTGCTAGTTATTTCTTAGAGAAGGTAACATTTATATGGGTATTTTTTTTCCATGCTTATGGCTTCATTTTTTGCCCATTAGTAAATTATTTGCATGGGTGCTCCTCCGTTAACAATTATTTATATATATATATATAAATATATATATATATATAATATCATGTATCTTAATTGTTTAAACAATTTAAAATTTTGAGTTTTAACTTCGTTTAATCACATCACACACACACGTGTTGATACTTGTTCCTTTTTCACAGGCACATGAGTATCTTATCTATAATGTTGCAATTAATCTTTTACAGGTGGTTGATATATCCAGAGCGGAGTACGAGCCTTCAAATTTGGACATTTTACATGCCGATGGAATTATTTCAGCTAATGGGCTAGCATGTACGGAGTTCAATTTTCCTAGAACAGTGTCGGATGGAAATAATAAAGAGGACGATGAACAACAAGATGTCCTATTAAGGTCAGTGGCTTTATTTGATTGACTGCTGCTCCTAAATTATAAATGCTGTCATAACAAAGTAATATAAATGTTCTCTTCAATGGCTATTATTTTCTAGTGCTAGCATGGATTCCACATGAACTCAGACCAGCTACTCGTAATCCTTTTCCCCATATCGCAAAAGGACATTTTCATAATTTTACATACAGTAGAATTGTTTTCAAAGACACGGCTAACATTTGATAAAAGATGGTAATACATAGTCTCTTAGGATGTTTCAGGAAAAGCTTCACCAATACTTTCCCCTTCATTCTTATGAGAAAATTTAGAGGCAAACAAGATAAAAGATTTGTGCTACACAAATGTCCATTTCTTCGCTTCCTAAAATTTCCAAGTAGAGAATGCATGTGTTTTCATAAAGTGGATCTCCTTTAAAAACGTTCTAGAATACTTTAATTTTTTTTCCATATATACGACAGGTTTAAGCTTGTACCAGAATACCAAAAATATATTTTAAGGTGTATGCCTTAAGTTTTTGTTGTAAATATATATCGTAAATCTTGCATGACACTGGTTTCTGGTGTAAAATATTAGACTAGTTAACCACCAATGCTTTAATCCATTACAATTTATTGAACTTTAACCTAGTTAAGTGTGATGGGTCAAAATTGAAGTGTGAATAAATATAACATTGTCCATACTCAACATGTATTCCAGGTATCAACTCATTAGGCTTCCTACCAAGGGTTTAGGAGAAAACTGTAAATGGCTCGATATGTTTGAAGATGTTCGCATAGTACTCTTCTGTGTTTCACTGGATGATTACGATGAGTATTACGAGGATGTCAATGGTGTCAGATATAACAAAATGATGGAGAGCAAGCAACTTTTCCATAACATTATAACTCACCCATCATTTGAAAATATGGATTTCCTACTCATACTCAATAAATTTGATCTTCTAGAACAAAAGATAAAAGATTCTCCACTAACACAATGTGATTGGTTCAGCGACTACGATCCAATTCCTTGTCGATGTCGAAGTGGAGAAGCCACTGATGCTGAGAAAGCATTCCATTATATTGCAGTCAAGTACAAGAAATTTTTTGCTTCACATTCAGGAAGAAGATTGTATGTTACTAAAACCAAAGGTTTAGAATCAGATTCTATCGACGCTGCACTTAGATATGCAAGAGAAATTTTGAATTGGGAAGATGAGAAGAGACCATCCATGAATGAGTTCTCAAGCTTTGATCCAAGCTCTACTTATCAGTAAAATGTTTTTGGAATAAGAGAGGTAGAATTGGTTTATGTATATATAAGCCACGCTCTTACTATATTTTGAATTAGCAAAAAGAGCATTCATTATGTGCATCTTTATTTGTAGATAGTAGCAGAGAAGTATCTCATTGTTTTGGCCAAGTAACAAAGCCAGATGTAGAGCACTTTGTATTATTGTTGTTAATTGTAATAGTGATGATTTGTCTTGCCTTTTATGCATCACCGAATGCTTCAATAACATTCAATATCAATTGAATTGTTTGTTCAGTATCTATGTCTAAAACAGATTAACCTTTGCCTGCATCCTTTTTCAGTATAAATATAAATCCATCCTTCTCTGGTTTTCTTTATTTAAACAGATTCTTTTCACGATTTGATGCGTTTTCCAACGGTTTATGAGTAGTTTAAAATTTTCTGGTATCTTAGAATTCCAAAGGAAAACTAACAAACCCAAGAAACTAAACAAAATTGCGGACTAAAAAAAACTGAAACTGCATATAACCAAAGTTGCTCAATCAATTTTCATTATTCAAACTCAAACTATTATCTTATATCAAAAACAAAATGCCTACCAGGAGAGTAGGAAGATTCACCATCACAGAGGACAACATTGTTAAGAAACGCTCTGCTTGCGATTTCGAAACAAATACATCCCCAGAACCCGATACAAGTCGAGGCATTCAAAATATTATTCATTCAGTAACTCAAGCTTTTGATTCTCCTCAAACTCCACCAAGTAATCGCAGAATTCGATCTTTTGGCCCCAGAAAACCCCCTGTTTCTTTGCCTCAAACCACCAAGAACGCCCCTTTCTCTTTGCCTCAAACTACTCAGAGCACCACAGTTTCTTTACCAGAAAGTACTTGGGGCACCACAGTTTCTTTGCCTCCAAGTAGTCAGGCCATTCCAGTTTCACATGAAAAAAACAGACAAGAAACTGTTGATTTTACTAATAAGCCAATTTATACTCAAAGTAATCATGGCCCGACTCTGAATTTTCAAAGTGTAGCAAGACCAAATCAGCAATTTTGGAGTGCAAGAACATACACAGTGTCAAACCAAGACCAAACCCGTGTTTGGCTGTATAAAGCAGATGGGTCAGAGGCAGACTACAATACAAGGTTCGAGGATTTGCATCCTGACTCCCAAAAGTGCCTTCTTGTCATTGAGTATGTTTCTTGAATCTTTCTGCTGTATTTTTTCGTGTTCTTGATATGAAATTAGTGTTATTGACGTATATGTATTGGTGTCAGATACATGGACATTGTATCTGTGCACTAGAATCACCTTTTTTGGGTCAGATACTAATTAACATTACTTTTGCTTAAATTGATCGTATAAATCTTTATTTTCTTGCTTTGTTGATTTAACATAAGCATCTTGATCTCCTGGACGGTTTTTGTCTGAGTGTATCATCTATTTTCTTCTTATTATTCTACAAACTTTCTATTATTACAAGACTGCAAAATATCCAAACTTATCAGAGTTTGAAATATATGCAGAGAGAGGATGCAGCAATACAAGAAGGAAAGCCAAACAATTGACGAATGTACGCGACTCAATGATACACTGAGCGATTCCAACTTCGATATATACGCCGCAAGAATACACCAAGATCTCAGAGTACTCAGTAGCATAATAACAAAACTGAAACCTGATGCGCAACAAATGATCTTAACAATGAGAAATCTCATGGCAAATGTAAACAAGGCGATCTTTACATATAGTAATTGGAAGGATAAGCAAACCTCGTCAGCTTATGCCTTTTCTAGCGGTTTTCCTATGAGACCTTCTCCCTTTCTTACTAATACCACATATAGGTTCAAAGACGATATGCTTAAGTACTGCAAATGGTTACAAGAAAATGAAGAACTAATACTCATGGATTCTACTAGATCATCTCGAAAATCCTCTTTGTCACAAACTTTGCATAAGTTAATGCTGAATGTACACGAAATTTTCACAAATCTTGCTGCTAAGGTAAAATATAGATCATGTACACAGTTTTCTGTTATCACATAGAGAATTACCGATATACTTGAAATTGTATTTTTAATATATATTCAGGTGGAGGAACTGCATCAGACTGTAGAGTTAAATAGGAAGCGATATGTGTTACATAAAGGAAGCAATCCATTTCAGGAAGCAGACAGGCGTGAAATTGCTAGAAAGGAGAAGGAAAATGCTAAATTTCAGAATTATATAATGCCATGCACTATTAATTACATAATGCCATGCACTACAACTCCTCTTCCTCCTCCTTCACTTGGAGCTATAGTGCCAAGTGAAGCACAGATACAGTTTGGAGTTGTACCAAGTGAAGCACAGATTCAGTTTGGTAACATTGCTCAGTTTGAAGATGCATCTTTTTCTACTCCTCCCAGTCGAGTAATGCCAAGTCAGCAAAGGATGACTGAGTTCAGTTATCAAGCAGAGTCAAGTCAGCAAAAGATGAGTAAGTCCAGTTCTCAAGCAGTGCCAAGTAAGCAAAAGATGAGCAAGTTCAGCTCAAATCAGCAAACAGGACTCAACGATGAGCTTCCACTTATTCGCAAGCTTTTTTTTGATTCGAGCTCAGGTATTGGTACGTGATATACCATGGTAATATTATTCAAACATGTGATTCCTATATACAACTCCCAGTGAGCTCACAATAACTTAACAAGATATTGATTGTTTGTATGTTTATGTTTTATAGATTCTGGATCGTCCAAAAAGGGAACACGACGTACTTCTGTGAGTCTTTGATGTTTGATAAAAATATAGCTTATGACTGTAGTTTTACTAATAAGCCAAACAACAAGATATTGATTGTTTGAGTCTTTGATGTTTGATAATATTATTTTGAATACAGAAAACCAAACAAAAGATGGGAAAATGAAAGATGCTGGCAGATAAATGGATTGTTAGCTGTTAGACAAAGCCGTTTGACTGCAATGAAAGGAGTAACCAACTTGTTAGTAGTCTGATTGCATTGTATATTGTGTTGAAATTATTGTACTTATTTGGTATTTTGTTCTGTTGAACTATTTTGTATTTCGTTTTTTGATTCCTTTTCTTTTCTAGTTAAATTGCTGTTTTATTGAATTGTATTGAGCAAGTTTGATGATTAACTGATGAGCAACTTTTGTTTTGGCCAAGGTGTAAATCAATAACCAATTTCCCCTTGGACCAGGTGATTACTAACCAAGAAATTACTGACACATCCTTATATTTGATGACGTCCACATCTTAAATCCGTGCATTCTCAATTCAGTTTGGCCCTCATTTATTATTTCATTTGCAAACATCTAGCTACCACCGTCTTCTCTCAATTTATCAAAACAGACTTTCTTTCAATTCATAAAATAAAATTTCAGTCACATGTTTCTACACGTTTTATTTTCTTTTGTTTGCGTAGCAACCATGGTTTGTTACACTATTTATTTCACATGCCAAATATACAAAACAGCAGTTTCCGGCATAGTTCATCAGGGTCCAGCCCAGAGATAGGTAACGATGGTGTGGGGAGTGTCAGGGTGGTGCTGGTATTAAGGCAGGTCATAACCAGAAAGGCACTTGAAGACATTGCCATGTATCAATGTATGCATGTTTTTGCACATGCACATGCACACACTAATACAACTGATATTGCTGTTTCAACAGCTTTGGAATAGTCTTTGTAAAGACTCATTCTTAAAGCATCCCTAACAGATTCAAGATTTAATATTTAGAGCCTAATTATTAAATCTTGAATCAGAAGAGAATTTGACAATAGTCGGACGTTTATTTAATAGACGTCTGACCATCGAGTATTAAATAGGTGTTTGAAGCTCGGACGTCTATTTAATAAGCTTCTTACCTTGGACGATTATTAAATAGGCATCAATGGATAGATGCTTATAAAAGGTGTGCACGCCTCTAATTCCATCAATTATCACTTTGTTTCCCGATAAATGCCGCCGTTTGCTACTAGAATAGCAAAATGGATTGTTTAGAGGCAAACATAGGAAAAAACTGGCCCGATTCACGTTTCTTCTGACGTTGATACGACGATATTTTATTTACGAATTATACATGGGCTTCTAGCTGGATACGCTCATCGTGCATGGACCGCATTGGATTCTGTCGAGGTATTACTATATATATATCCTTTTCTACTACTTTGCTTATATCCATAGATCTGGTTATGAAATGATAAATATAAAATAATTGCTAGTATAACAATTTTAGGTTAATTATATATTAATTATGCATTGTTATTTATTATATAGAGAAAATATATCGATTGTCAGGGTGGGTGGTCTAAGTGCATCAGACAATATTACTATACACTCTGTCGTGCTCCAGTGGATAGACATGAAGAGTACAAGACTCCTGCACCCTATACTGTTTATCAACCACATTTTAATGATGGAGCTATTAGTTGGAGTGTTGTTCCCTTGACATATCTACAACAATACATTATATAGTATAAGGATAGTGTTGATATAGATGATGCAGTCTTGAGGGCATTTCTTTTATATTTATTCGGCTCAACATTCTTTTCAAATCGAAAGGGGACTATTCGATTAGGTTATCTTGCAGCAATAACCGAGACCAGCTTCACACCACATATTGGGGAATGTCTGTACTTGGATGTTTGTAACCACTACAGATATGTATGCTTTATGGGAGGTGAGACAGATGTTTGCATTTTGGTATATTTTACCGTGCTGGTACTACGATTACACGACAAACATACATCCCCGCATGGTTGGGACAACCGACCAGGAAGCAAAGTCATATTTCCCCTACATAAGATGATGGTAATGTATACAATATGCACACCATGAACCTATAGCGATCAGGCATGACTTGATGGAGGCTCGAGCTCAGATTGACTTGAGGAGCAGGAGTAATTTTTTTTGTGCCATGGGAAGGATGATCCATTCGATAGAATCTGGGCAGATGTACGATGTACATCCCTTTACGATTGCATTTCATATATCAAGTGCGGGATTGCTTTGCATACAACAACATTTCTTCCTATTTGATATTTGGAAGATATATCAGTATCAAACGACCATTAATCAATGTGTTAACTGGGTTTTTAACCCATCAAAATTGAATAAGAATTAGAACATTCAGACTACGTCAGAACAACTCAAGAATCAACCAAAAGAACCAGAAAAAGAAGAAGAGAAAGACCCAAGTGGAAAGATGCCAAAACAAGATAAGGTGATGGATCGCTAGCGATCCATGGACCCTCCAAACCTCTTACATCATGATTCATTACCATTTCTAAGTACGCTTGTCAAGTTTCATAGCATGCCAAATAATCTAGCTCGAGAAGTGAAGACTCATCTGATTCAAGCTGTTTGAGTAGAATCAGCCAACTTAAAATTAACCTACAGAACTCATACGAAGTCGGATTGACTTGAAATTTTGAGAGAACATTAGAAAACATAGGAGAAGACTCATAAAAAAATTGAAGTCATTTAGAGTTAATTTGATGGATCACTAGCGACCCATCTAGAGTGGGCCCCAGCACCCTAAATTTTTATAGTGGGTCCCTAACACCCTCTAGAGTGTTCCTGCATAGTTTCGTTCGATTTCGTTAAGATTTGAGCGAGATATGGATGATTCTTCTGATCCAGATGACCCATAAAGACGGATGATAAAACTAACTCCAAACGACTTGAAATTTGGACAAGGCACTAAATAGAAGATAGAAAGACAACCAGACAAAAATCACTCAAAAATAGGCTAAGTGGATGGATAGCTAGCGATCCATCCCCTATGGATAATTAGCGATCCATCAAGATAGGTCGGATCGCCCTCAAACTTTCCGAGCTCCTTCGTAGCACTAAGTAAAGGCTTTTGATAGAAAAATATGCTAAGTTGATGGATAGCTAGCGATCCATCCCCTATGGATAGCCAGCGATCCATAGAAATGACTCAAATTGATTTGAGATTTTTGGTGATGACCTGGCATAACAAATGGACTTTTCTGCACCTGGACTTCTAGCCCAATACTCACTGAACTTCCTCATAAATACTCACCTACCTGCAACTAGAGATGGATCTTTTGTGGATAGAGAGCTGTCATTACTCTACTAGAATTCCTTCACTTCTACAACTTTCTACTTCCTCAACAGTCATCAAGGAGGTTACTGTGATTCTCCAGTCAACCCTTGAACTTGTGACTTATTCTAACTCATTGTAACTTAGATCTAAGGACTGACTAGTTGATATCTAGAGATACTCAACTAGTATAATCATAATAAAGATTGATTAAAGTGGATGTAGGCCAGAGTCAACCGAACCACTATAAAAATTCTATGTCTCTTTTCTCACTTCTGCTCTTTATTTATTGTTTATATGAGATTTATTCTGCTGATTATCTACACTGGTGCTTTCACACTTGATCCAGGGTGTTGATCCATTTTTTGGGTTAACACAATGCATTCCAAGAGAGTGTAACAACCAGCCATCGACGACCTTTTGGTTCCACGTCCCAATCGATGCTCAAATCCCAAAGGCCATATATGGTGGATCTTTAGGGTAAAATATGATATAAACAATATATATAACTATCTACTTCTATCTACACTTTCAAACCCACAACGGAAGGAAATTAAATATAATATAACATAAGAGGACCATCCGAACCAATAGAAAAATAAACTTAAGTGTTATGAAATCAATATAAAATAACACTTCGTCGTATGTAGCTCAACATAGTTCCATAATACTGAACAGTGGATAACTAGATAAGCAACATATATAATAGGCTCTGTGGAGTCTTTGTCGTCACCTGCTCGCCTCAAGCACTTTTTAAACCTTGTCAACTTATCATAGATAGATAAAAATAGAAATATAGAAGGTGTTAAGGTCTTTTCTATAGTCTTCGAACGAACTCAAACAATCGAATTGGATGAACAGACAATGATGAATGAGCTCGAAGACTTAGAAAATATCGTACAAAGGCAAGATAATGGAAACAATAGGAAATGAGAAATGAAAAATGGGCTCAAGTTTATGCTTCGACAATGCCAAGTCGACACCGAACCATGGCTCAGAGCAAACAATCAAAGCACTCGAATCAGACTCGAAGCAAAGGGAAGAAAACTTGGAGTAGATAATGTAAGACAAGAAGCGCAACAACCCAAAGAAACACTCGGAGCAAATGAAGTGATGACCCGGAGTTGGACTTGAGCCAGGTCGGCATCGATCCGTGCCTCATGGTTCAACACCGAACCATGGTGGTGGGGTCAGAGATCGGTCGAGCTAACTCTCATGGAAGAATGTGCATGACGTGATGAATGTGTGTAGCGATTTTCGGAGCCAAATGTAGAGGTCTTCGTCTATAAATACAGGTTGAGAGCGTATGAAAAATGGACTTTTTCTTCTTCTCAATTCTGAACTTCCAACAACGACGAGTTGTATTTGAAATTACTGAACTGGATTCCTACCGAGTTGTGATACTGAGTTGTAGAAACAGCTTTATAAAACAAAGAATAATAAATAAAAATCAACTAAGTGGATGTAGATCGGAGTACTCTTAGATCTGAAAGCAAGGAGGGATTTGAACTTGGATTGAGTTGTGGAAGAAGATGAAGTTCTCTTTTCTCAAGTGTTCAAAGACGAAAACGAAGTTAAGGATCTACTATTCCTTTTTTGGATCAAATATTCCGACGTTAGATCGAGATTTGATTAACTAAAAATTTACTATTCCTTTCTTCTATAAAATTGTCTATTGTTTATTTTACCAAATCAACATTTAGTTAAGATTTGCGAGTTTATTGTTTCTAGGAGATGATTAGGAGCACAAAGTACATACTTTTTTTAGTTTTGCTATTAAAAGTTGCCTTCTTGGTCCATTGCATATAATGACTTTATAAAATCTCGCTTAGGGGGATGCAACAGTATCAATCGTGATTTGCGTGGCAAGTTGTTAGTATAAACAGTAGATCCAAGTAACTGAAAAACTGCATCAGTTCACAAATGGACTAGTTACTACAACTTTATTCATATTGAGAGTAAATAAAGATTAGTGTGGTAATAATGGAGATGTTAGAGCGCAATAATGATAAGCAATTATGAAACGTGTTGGGTATGAAACCATTCGAAAAGTTGTTATGGAGGTAATCGAAGGATTGATCTCCACTACAGTGGTAAGAGGGCGTTTCACCCTAGTTCGACGAGTGAGTATGGGAAACTCTAGTGGTGTGGCTCGACAACCGTGCTGACGGGTAAGAGAAGGGATGCTGCAGGGAGGGAGTAGTGTTCGCTTGATGATAGCGGTTGAGCTTATAAATTACAGAATTGTGATGTGACATTCATTCTAGGCACTCCGTCATTTCCAAGGTCTACATGCCTCTAGGATACCCTATATCTTCAAAGTGCTTCGTGGGCACTTTGAACTTGAATTGTTGTTTAGACTGTTTCGTTGAAAATGTGATCAAATTAAAAAGCTATTGGTGGAAATTTTTGTATAGCACAATCTGTTTTTTCTTCTTATATTACAAGTCGGAATTGTTTAAGAAGTCAAATAATTATTACCGAGGTTCTTTTTTAATATTGTCATGAGAGGTATACAAAATTTATGCTCCCATCAAAATGTTAAATATAATTACATAATTATACATATTTTTTTATTTACATTTCAAATTAAAAAGCCCGACCCCTACCTTATTTTTATGTAATCTTCGACGCATCATTACTATATCATTGTTTCTGGAAACCATACTATTTTTACATCATTACTATGTCATTTAATTGTTTCTGGAAACCATACTATTTTTACGCAAAATTTTCAACTTTTTTAAAAAATTTGAAATTTATTTAACAATTTCATAACAATCCCTGGAAGGAAAAAAAAATAAAATATTTTGAGGTTCTTTTATAAATCTCAACTTCATGATATCTTTGCACAAAACCGCAGGCACTGCTAAAACTATAAATATATATTAAAAAAAAAAACCGAATGGATGGGGAATTTCGTAACAAAAACAACCTCGTTACGCTTCAAAATTGAAACAAAGCATTCAAATCCAGCATTAATTGATGCGAAACCTCTGAATACCCACCCACCCAAAATTGATTATAAAATTTTTCCGACCCAGCAAATATGACAGCAATTTTAAGATGGACCCTTACACTATTCTTCTAACCTTCTCTCTCTTCCTTCCTAGTTTACCAAGCAAATCAACAGAAGCCACGTCATCATCAGTCCAAAATGCCTGCAAGGCCATACGATACACGTCCATATGCGAAGCGACGTTGTCGCAAAACACGAAGCTTCCGGCGTGCCCGAAGGCTAATGATTTCATCGTCGCCATAACGGGTTCATCTCAGATGGATTGAAGACCGGGGAAGCGAAAGCCCAGAGCATTCTGGAGGCTTCAAAGGGGAAGGATCTTAACAGGGCAACAGGCGCTGCGGATAGCTGCTTGACGTTTCTAGGACTGTCGGAAAAGAGATTGACAATGACGCAGAAAGCGGTTGAGAACGGAGGGTTAGCGGATGCAAGGGCTTGGGGGAGTGCTGCTTTGCTTTATCAGTATGATTGTTGGTCTGCTGCTCCTAAGTATGTTAATACCACTAATGAGGTCTTTTTTATTATTTACCTATTATTCGAAGTATGTCTGTTAATTCTCGGATCAGATTATTTACCTATTATTCGAAGTGTCCACATATATATCCAGTTCAATAGATTGCATGAGTGGTAATATAAAATATTTCTTTATGTATTCGAGTATTTTATTGTTATGTATTCAGGAATATTTTTCTGCCTTTTTGATACAATATATGAAGTTTGATATTTAGGTTGCAGAAGCTCGTTCATACTCCATATGACCAACGTTACAAGCAATGCTAACTTCATTACAACGCTATGGAAAAGACACCTCGTTGTGGAGCCCCCCCAGACTGAAAGAGACAATCAATGTAGCAGGAACTAGTTGCTCAGCTGCGAACGAAGACAGTTCCCATATATGGAAGCAAAATTCAGTTCCGCCCAACTTGAAACCAGATGTGTATGTATGTCCTAGCAACGGCGGATGTACTTATCAGACAGTTCAGGCTGCTGTGGATGAAGCTCCAACCTGGTCCTCCAAGCAGTATGTGATCTACATAAAACAAGGGTTTACAGGAAAAACGTTAAGAGTGCCTTTTGAGAAGATTAATCTGGTTTTTTTAGGAGAAGGGATGGGTAAAACAGTCGTCACAGCAAATTTGACTACTGACACACTCGGGAGTGTCTCCATACAACACTTCCACTGTTGGTGTACGTGGGGATGGTTTCATGGCACAGGACCTGACAATTAGCACCACAACAGCGAGCCCAGTGGGGAACAAATCCATTGCCTTTATGTCGACCACTCCAATGACTCCGGCATAAGATCAGTAGAATTCTTAGGTCATCAAAACACGCTTTAGGCTCATGCACTATGCCAGATGTACATATCCTGCCGCGTATCAGGCACTATCGCATCTTTGGAAACTCCGCCTTCTTCTTCCAGGACTGCCTGATCTTCGTGCTACCTCGTCAGGTAAATCCTGAAAAAGGTTAGTCTGGTGGGGTTGCTGCCCAAGGCAATCGACCCGGCTCAGTCCACCGGTTTTGTTGTCAATAACCGTGCTGTCAATACTAGTGCTAACTATTGGAAATACTACAATAGCAATCCCGAGGTGCACACAGTACAAGGAGAACAATAATTTGAGGCCGAGCCCACCGATGGCCGCCGACGGTTCCGTCGGTTTATTTCCAACCATAAGAGTTTTCATATTTACGAAGAAAATGAGAAGTTGTATTTTATGATTTGCAAAAGAATAAATATTTACATTGTACACATCTCTTTATATAGGATAATTACAACTGTTACAAGAATAAATGAATTGTGGGCTTTGGGCTTCTATGTGACTTGTACCCGAACCTTAATGTTGAACGAGATAATGTTATATCGGATTGTGTTGCTTGACCGATTTATTCACTATTACCCCCTCTCAAAATCATCTAGAGTTTTTTTTCTCTCTTTCTCGTCGCCGCCATAAATAATCTTCTGCTCCTCCTTTAATCTTACAAAATTCTTTGCAGAAAGAGTCTTTGTTAACACATCTACCCTTTGATATGCTGCTGAAACGTGTCTAACTTCAAGTGTAACGACCCGTATTTTTAACTATTTTAAATTATTAAATTTAGTATAATTATTGAATAAAAATGGTTAGAAAGAAAAAAATTAATGATTTATTAATGTAATTTATTGGATATGAACTTAGATAAAAATTTTAATAACAAAACTCGATAAGATAAAAGATGATAACTTATATTAGAAAGTAAATTAAATGATATTGAATTGTAAGTAATTGATAACAGAAATTGAAATAATCAATGTTAAGTTAATAAAGAATTGAATGAATGTTTATTTAAAAGTAAAAGCATAAGATTATTTATATGAAATTGTATTTTTGATAAATATAAATTTCAGAAATAAGAAAACATTTATTTGGTAAGAAATAAATAACTTTTGCTATATACAATAACTGCATTGATGTTGAATTACTGTAAAATGGAAGTAGTTGTTTTGTTATTTGAATTCGTTTTAAAGGTTAAATTTTAAACGTTAAATAACTTACATTTCAAATATAGTGATTTATTTGACAATTTAACTGTTATATTTAATATTGAAATTATTTAAATAATCGAATCCTGAATTTAATATGAATGAAAATGATTTCAAAAGTTGATTTAATTTTTATTTGAACAAGAATGAAGATGGTTAACTTTTAAAATTGAATTTAAAGTGAATAAATTAATTTTGGAAAATAGCTTGTTTTAATTAACGTGTAAAATAGTCTTTTTGGACACTGTCTCGGATTTTGACGAAACTAGTTTCATCGGATCCATAATAGTGAATTATTATAGGGTTTCAAGTTTTGTAGCGATCGGACTTATCGTTTGGTCATGTGAGCTTGAAACGCGAAGAATTTTTTTTCCGAACTTTGATTAATATAATTCGATTTTGAAAAGTTGTCTTCCGAATATGATGGAATTGGCTCCTGATATATATTCCATTGTATTCGAAATAGGAGTATAACATATAGAATGCTAGACAACATGCTTCGTTTGGAGTTCGAAATTTTAACGTGTGAATAGCGCCAAGTTTATTTTCTATAAATAGCCCCAACCTTCTTCCATTTGCAAACTAAAGCCCAAAAATGTTCTCCGCCGCCATTAAAATAAATCCATCCAACGACCGACGTTGATCAGAGCCTCTGGGGGCTGAATTAGCCTTCGACTTCAACTAGAAAAACGTAGAGTAAGACCATACGAAGCTAATGTACGGATGGATCGAGCTATCGTCGAAGACAACGATGGCTATGGGCCCGCATTTGCTGCAGCATTTATGGGTTCGGCCGAGGTTCGTACGTGCGTATGCGCGCGAGCGTGGGAGCCGGCGCAGGCGGCAGCGCTGGGGGCTCGGCGGCGGTCACAGCGTGGTGGTGGCGTGCGATTTGAACGAAAAGGAAAAAAACCATGCGTACGCGTGAAAACGAGAAAGGAGGGAGAGGGAAAAAGGGTAACAGTTTAAAACTTATTTTAATTTTTAGTTAATTATATTATTTAATTATCTCGAATGTTAAATAATCCGTCACTTTCGTAAGAGATCGGATTCGAATGAAACAAGTCGCATTGTGATCGTATCGATGAAGGCTACGTCATGAAGTTCGACTGGAATTTATTTGAATCTAAAAAAAAATTCAGTTCAAATAAAGGTGAGTGATTAAACTTGCTCACGAATACTAAAATATTTCTTATGTTTGTTAAATTGAAATCTTGAATGATTTGCCTTTATTGGCCGTTGTTTAGTAATTTAACTGAAATTTAAATTGACATATGGTTTGAATTGATAGAAATTTTGAATTAACAGTTAAATTGAAATTGGAATTAAACTGCTATTTGAACTCTCGATTATTGATAACCAGATAACTGTTGTGTTATATTGACTGTTTGGATGTTGGTTGTGATGGGTGTCTATTAGTTGATATGTTGGTTGACTAGGTGTTTATTTATTTTGATATATCCCTGTTATCACCCTGTATATTATTTGACAGCATATAAAACTGTTATTTGAATTATATTCAAATAAATTAAGAAATAGATTGAAATGATATATACCTATTACATTTATTTTGGATTGAAATGATATATATCAATCCCTGCAATTAAATTGAAATAAATGATCACTTGGCCATAGGATAGAAAATCATATACACGGACACCGGATTAGTTAAATTAAATGATTTGAAATTCTTGAAATTGAATCTATTTAAATGATTTTGTTTTAAAGAAATAAAAATCAAATTTATAAAGATTGAATTAATTTCAAATCCGAGTTTTGAAATGTTGAATTTAAAATTAGTTAAAAGAAATTGTTTTAAAGAATTTAATTTGGAATTTGAAGTTATAATTGAAATATGACTTGAATTATGGAAATTGATCTGTTCTAAAGGATCTGAACTTTTATTCGAACCGTGGAATTTACCTAAGCAAAGATGTTTTAAATCGATATTTCAAATTTGGGCTCAGAATTGAATTATTTTAAAGATTTGAACCTTAAATTAAACATTGAAGTTTAATTTGATTTAAGTGACTTAAATCGGTAAATTGAAATTGGATTTGAAATTTATACAAATTGAAATGGTTCAAAATAAGAATTGAATCAAAATTAAACCATTGAATCGAATCGTTGAATCGAATTTGAAGTTAAAAATGAACGTTTCGAAATTGAAATTAATTCGAATTGAAATCGAAATCGAAGTTGATTTGAATGGAAATTGAAATTGAGTCAATTTAAATTAATTTGAGACCGAAGATGATTTGAAATGGAAGATTTGAAATTGAATCAGTTTGATTGAAATTTGGACCTGAGTCCAGATTTATTGAAAATGAAAAGAAACGGTTTAAATTTGAGACTATTTTCACTATAAACTATTTTACTATAGACTACTTTAAAATTCATCTTTTTAAAATTTCAAATCATTTAATATATAACCTATTTTAATATCTAAACCATTTTAACTATTTTAACTATTTAAATTATTTTATATCAAAATATTTTAATATCTAAACTATTTTAACTATTTAAACTATTTTATATCAAACTATTTTAATATCTAAACTATTTTAACTATTTTAAATTATTCAAACTATTTTCAAAATTCAAGCTATTTAAAGTCGGAACTGTTTATGTTCAAATCATTGATTTAAATATGAATGTGGTTAAAATGAAGTTATAACCTAAGTCGAAATTCAAAATGATTTTGAAATGAAATTGATTTCGAAGTGAATATGATAATTTTGAAATGAATGTTATTTTGAAGTGAATATTGTACTTTGATATCAAGTATGAATCGTTTTGAAATGTAAAAAGAACCGACCGGTGTGTAAAATGATGTATGGTTGTTAAAGAGATAGGGGCCGATTATTGGCATACTCTCCGTCAATGTTGGAACCACTATAACAACTGTGTACGGGGAGGAGACTCTAGAATGAAGTGGTTGGATTTGGTGTACGTTGGTGGATTTGAAGAAGAGAATGATGATGGATATCCCCGACACTTGTATCAATTTGAAATGACTAAAACATGATGGCTGGAACCAGACCAAGTGGGATAACTACCCCTAGCGGATACCCGTTCTTCGATTTTTCTTATGGCCTCGGTCAATACTATTACCTTTGTTGTTGGTTTAGATTGGTTCACCTTGATTCGGGATAACCTCCTTTTGACTTGATATGGGATGAGTGGACGTGGTGGGCGGTCACTGCGGCGACGCGTTACCACCAGCTTGGCGACTCGAATTGGTAGCATACTACCTTGGGCATTGCCTCATGTGGCTTGTCATACTTTTATCCTTATACGAGACCACTACAAGTTTGGTTTAGTGTTGTTGTATCACGGTGTTTCCCTATCTACTGACGTTCTACTGGTTATGTTATATGCAAACTGTACGACAATGCTTAAAAACGTGTTAAGAGGGATTAATGTAAAGCCTTAACGCTAGGAAAAATATTTATTTTATTGATTAGACATTACATATATAGTGTATTCTACTATATATAAATATTTTGATGGATCCTTAAGAGATGGAAAAATCCTGTAACATCTCTTGTGTTATGGCATGCACGTTATACACTGGATATACATCTTTGATGCTATTACACTCCTGTTATATGCAATATTAATTTGACTTACATAAGGATATTTTAGTTCTGACTCGAGTGTATTGTTTTACTTTATGCTCGGGTCAGCCCTGAGTTTTCAGTGCATTGAAGATCATATTATTCTGGAGGGCGAAGACGAAGATTTGGTATATTATATTACTAGTATTATTCCCCTGCATTATGTTGTTCTACTGCATTGTTTTATTTTGTCTCTGTTGTATGTATAACTCTGATTTATTTTGTAAAAGTATAATCAAATGTATAGTATAAACAACTTCATGAACTATTTATTTGATTATTATATTTTGTCATTCCGCTGCGAGATTCTTTGTTTGTTTTATTATTTTCTTATTTTTCTTAATTAATCCCATTGATTATCTGTGTTCCAGATTGTTTTGAGTTGGATATGTGTGGTTTATTGTCGACTTAAACCTCTCGAAATGCGGGTCGTCACAGTTGGTATGAGAGCTTTGGTTTAGCGATAACCTTAGCTTTGATGGGGATTGACTTATTAGAGATAGGGTAGTAATACCCTAGAATAAGTTTGTTTGAGTGTGTGTGTGTGTGTATATATATATATATGCGTGTGTGTGTGCGCATGTGTATGAGAGAGTGCATACTTGTTAGTGTTATAAAATGTTTTATATTCTTTTTACTTATTCGTTGAGTTGTTTATGAATTCTGGTCGGTACATGAGGCACCATGTTATAGATAAGGGTTTCTAAACACTTAAACGAGGCAAGTCGACATAATATGTTTTAAAATAGGGTAAATAAAATAATTTTACATAAATTATATTTTATATATAAAAAGAAATATCTTCCATAAATAACCATATAGGTTTATGAAAATAGGAATTTATTTATGGATGTTTGTTTGTTAGGAGATGATAATATTTAGTTATCATCGATTATTGGTTGAATTAAACTAAAAACAAATACTTTGTGAATTCTATTTCACGAAGCGTTCGATAATTAGATTGAATTGAAATCTAATTACAATAAAAATTGTTGCAATAAAAAAGATGTAAATTAATGAAATGTTCTCATAATAAGGTAATGAAATTGTATAAGTATAATTATAATATGGTTTATAAATACAACGGATTTAAAAACTAAGAATTTTAGAATTTAAAATCCCGTTGATTTTCAAAAATTGTTTTCAAAGTTTTTAAAATAATAATAATATTATTTTGAAACTGTTTTTGATTAGAAATATATTTTAAAAAGAATTTTGACAGAAATAAAAGCATTGAACTCGCTTTAGTCGTTGGGAAATAATTCTGGGGATGACTACAGCATCGTCATTATTCATTTCGAGTTTGTGAGCAAGAATTGCTACCAAAAGTAATTTATTTTTGATTAAAACAAGTTGTTTATATTTCAAAGATTTAATTTGATATATAAAGTAGATAGGTATGATTTTATTTCAAAATGATTTGAAATTTAAAAATTGATTGTTCGAATTTTGAGATTTACAATTGAGAAGGTTATTGTATGATATATGTGAGTTTTAGAATTGTTGAACTTGTTCGGTAGAGTTTTAAAAGTATTTGAACTTGTGTATAAAAAGTTTGAAAAATAAATTAAAATAAAACCGTCACATTTTGGTAGTTCATAAATTATATAAATTTCGAACTATTAAAATAGTGAATAAATAGGTTTAAAAGTTTGTTTAATAATTTGGATAAGTAAAATAAATCTGAATTTGTATATACTCTTTTAGATATGAGATTATTATATACATTTGAACTTGAATTAAAGAATGTTTATTCACTTAAGTAAAAGTGGTGAGAAATAATTTAAACTTTAAGTTTACATTATGAAATGAATGGATTTATAAAATAAATTGAATATGAAGTGAATAGGTTATAAAACCAAGTTTGAAAATATTAAATTAACTAATTTGAATTTATGGATATTTATGAACTTAAAAATAAACTTAAAAAAAATCTAACTTTAGTTTAAGTTAAAGAATGAATTTAAACTGAGAATTTGAGAACATAAATCCCAGTGCTTTTGAAATTGTTTTCTAAGATTTTGAAAATAATATTAGTATTATTTAAAAATATTTACGAATGGAAGTGTTTCAAAGGGATTTTAAAAGGAAGTAAGTCTTGTACTCCCCTCTTTTGTCGTTGGAAAATAATTTCGGTGATGACGGTCGCATCCTGGACATTTACTTTCGAGTCACAAAGTGGGAGAGGCAACTCAATAGCTTTGCTACGCATTTGATTCAATAAACAGATTTTGATTTAAAATTTCTAAATATGATTTGATATATATAAAGATGAGTATATATATTATTTCAGAATGATTTGGAAAGAAACCTAGTGTTTAGTTCTTATATTCTTGGTAAATTAATAATTTTCGCTTATTGAAATGAAATGAATTAATAAAATTATTTTATAAAATGGTCCATGAATGATTTGATATGAAATGTGTTAAACATATAGTGAAATAATTGAAATTTGAATAAATTGAATGTAAATGAAATTGATGTGAACAAATTCGAAGTAAACTAATTGGATGTTAATAAAGAATGGATGATAATAAGCGATGATAGTGTATAAATAATTTGTTGACATTGGATAATGTAAATTGATATAGTTTGGATTAATTAGATGAATATTAATTGTTTAATGGTTTCTTTTGTTGCAAATCATTGTTATAACTGTTTTGGTTACATATGACTGTTATGTTGTGTATTAGTACTTTTGCTTATGGTTTGGATTAAGAATTCATGTTATATGGTCCTATTAAACTTATAAATGCTTTCTATATCTTTCTATAAGCAATTAATATTCAAATTGAGTTGAGATAGGTACATGAAAAGCACGTTTGGATGTATATGTGATCCGACTTGCTTTTTGCTCGCTTAATATAAGCAAACTCGCTCGTATTAATAATAATAAGGTACATATCTCGGATTACATACCGTACTTTTTTGTTTTTCCCTACGGGATGCCTTATCATTAAGATGAGATGTATATTTGTTATATATATGTGTATTGTAAATTTTTCTGATCGAGCCGCGCAAAGGTGACGGTACCGAAATTTTTCGTAAATTTAGGTGTTAGAAATTTTTTGAGACTTTAAAATTTTATAACTTGTTTTACAAATAAGCCGATATAGGAGTGGCGTAGTGGAAGCGTGGTAAAGGTTTTGTAAATAGGATTTTAAAGTTTTGTAAGTTGATTATTCTGAGAAAAAGATATCAAATGTTAGATTCTTACTTAATTCCTTTTCGAGGACGAAAAGTTTTGAGTGTGGGAGATTGTAACAACCCGTATTTTTAACTATTTTAAATTATTAAATTTAATATAATTATTGAACAAAAATGGTTAGAAAGAAAACATTAATGATTTATTAATGTAATTTATTGGATATAAACTTAGATAAAAAATTTAATAACAAAATTTAATAAGATAAAAGATGATAACTTATATTAGAAAGTAAATTAAATGATATTGAATTGTAAGTAATTTATAACAGAAATTAAAATAATCAATGTTAAGTTAATAAAGAATTGAATGAATGTTTATATGAAATTGTATTTTTGATAAGTATAAATTTCAGAAATGAGAAAACATTTATTTGGTAAGAAATGATTAACTTTTGCTATATACAATAATTGCATTGATGTTGAATTACTGTAAAATGGAAGTAGTTGTTTTGTTATTTGAATTCATTTTAAAGGTTAAATTTTACAAGTTAAATAACTTACATTTGAAATATAGTGATTTATTTGACAATTTAATTGTTATATTTAATATTGGAATTATTTAAATAATTGAATCCTGAATTTAATATGAATGAAAACAATTTCAAAAGTTGATTTAAATTTTATTTAAACAAGAATGATGATGGTTAACTTTTAAAATTGAATTTAAAATGTAAATTAATTTTGGAAAATAGCTTGTTTTAATTAATGTGTAAAAACAGTCTTTTAGGCACTGTCTCGGATTTCGACGAAACCAGTTTTATCGGATCCGTAATAGTGAATTATTATAGGATTTCAAGTTTTGTAGCGATCGGACTTATCGTTTGGTCGTGCGAGCTTGAAATGCATAGAATTTATTTTCAGAACTTTGATTAATATAATTCGATTTTTAAAAGACGTCTTCTGAATATAATGGAATTGGCCCCCGATATATGTTCCATTATGTTCGGAATAGGGGTATAACATATAGAACGCTAGGCAGCACGCTTCGTTTGGAGTTCGAAATTTTAACGTGTGAACAGTGCCGAGTTTATTTTCTATAAATAGCCCCAACCTTCTTCCATTTGCAAACTAAAGCCCTAAAATGTTCTCAACCGCCATTAAAATAAGTCCATCATACGATCGACATTGATCAGAGCCTCTAGGGGCCGAATTAGCCTTCGACTTCAACTAGGAAAACGTAGAGCGTGACCATGCGAAGCTAATCTATAGATGGATCGAGCTATCGTCGACGATAGCGACGGCCGTGGGCCCGCGTTTGCTGCAGCATTTATGGGTTCGGCCGTGGTTCGTACGTGCGTATGGGCAAGGGAGCCGACGCAGACGACGCTGGGTGGGCGAGGCGGCGTTGGCGGCGGTCACGGCGTGGCGGCGACGTGTGGTTTGAACAAAGAGGAAAAAAATCATGCGTGCGCGTGAAAACGAGAGAGGAAGGAGGGAAGGAAGGATAATAGTTTAAAACTTATTTTAATTTTTAGTTAATTATATAATTTAATTATCTCGAATGTTGAATAATCCGTCACTTTCGTACGAGGTCGGATTCGAGTGAAATAAGTCACGTTGCGACCGTATCGATGAAGGCTACACTATGGAGTTCGATTGGAATTTATTAGAATCTGAAAAAAATTTCAGTTCAAATAACGGTGAGTGATTAAACCCGCTCACGAATACTAAAATATTTCCGATGTTCGTTAAATTGAAATCTTGAAGTGATTTACCTTTATTGGTTGTTGTTTGGTAATTTAACTGACATTTTAATTGACATATGGTTTGAACTGATAGAAATTTTGAATTAACAGTTAAATTGAAATTGGAATTAAACTGCTAGTTAAACTCCCGATTATTGATAACCAGATAACGGTTGTGTTATATTGACTGTTTGGATGTTGGTTGTGATGGGTGCCTATTGGTTGATATGTTGGTTGACTGGGTGTTTATTTATTTTGATATATCCCTGTTATCACCCTGTATATTATTTGACAGCATATAGAACTGTTATTTGAATTATATTTGAATAAAGTAAGAAATAGGTTGAAATAATATATACCTATGACATTTATTTTGGATTGAAATGATATATATCCATCCTACAATTAAAATTGAAATAAATGATCACTTGGCCACATGATAGAAAATTATATACGGACACCGGATTGATTGAATTAAATGGTTTTAAATTCTTGAATTTGAATCTATTTAAATGATTTTGTTTTAAAGGAATAAAAATCGAATTTATAAAGGTTGAATTAATTTCGAATCCGAGTTTTGAAATGCTGAATTTAAAATTAGTTAAAAGAAATTATTTTAAAGAATTTAATTTGGAATTTGAAGTTATAATTGAAAATACGATTTGAATTATGGAAATTGATTTGTTCTAAAGGATTTGAACTTTTATTCGAACCGTGGAATTTACCTAAGCAAAGGTGTTTTAAATTGATATTTCAAATTTCGGCTCGGAATTGAATTATTTTAAAGATTTGAACCTTAAATTGAACATTGAAATTTAATTTGATTTAAGTGACTTAAATCGGTAAATTGAAATTGGACTTGAAATTTTTACAAATTGAAATGGTTTAAAATAAGAATTGAATTGAAATTTAAACCATTGAATCGAATCGTTGAATCGAATTTGAAGTTAAAAATGAGCGTTTTGAAATTGAAGTTAATTCGAATTGAAATCGAAATTGAAGTTGATTTGAATCGAAATCAAAATTGAGTCTATTTAAATTAATTTAAGATCTAAGATGATTTCAAATGGAAGATTTGAAATCGAATCAGTTTGATTGAAATTTGGACGTGAGACCAGATTTGTTGGAAATGGAAAGAAACACTTTAAATTTGAAACTATTTTCACTATAAACTATTTTACTATAAACAGTTTTAAAATTCATCTTTTTAAAATGTCAAATTATTTAAATTTTCAAATCCTTTAATATATAACCTATTTTAATATCTAAACTATTTGAACTATTTTAACTATTCAAACTATTTATATTAAGCTATTTTAATATCTAAACTATTTCAACTATTTTAACAATTCAAACAATTTTATATCAAACTATTTTAATATCTAAACTATTTTAAATTATTCAAACTATTTTCAAAATTCAAGCCATTTAAAGTCGGAACTATTTATGTTTAAATCATTGATTTAAATACGAATGTGGTTAATATGATGTTATAACCTAAGTTTAAATTCAACATGATTTTGAAATGAAATTGATTTCGAAGTGATTGAAATGAATGATATTTTGAAGTGAATATGATACTTTGATATCAAGTATGAATCGTTTTGAAATATAAAAGAACCAACCGTTGTGTAAAATGACGTTTTGTTGTTAGAGAGACCGGGGTCGATTATTGACATACTCTCTGTCAGTGTTGGAACCACTTTAACAACCGTGTACGTGGAGACTCCAGAATGAAGTGGTTGGATTTGGTGTACGTTGTTGGATTTGAAGAAAGAGAACGACGATGGATAGCCCTAACACTTGTGTCAATTTTAAATGACTAAAACAGGACGGCTTGAACTAGGGCAAGTGGGCTAGCTATCCCTAGCGGACACCCGTTCTTCGATATTCCTTATGGACTCGGTCCATACTATTACCTTTGTTGTTGGTTTCGATTGGTGCACCTTGCTTTGGGATAACCTCCCTTTGACTCGATATGGGATGGGTGGACGCTGTGGGCTGTCATTGCGGTGATGCCTTACCACCAGCTTGGCGACTCGAACTGGTAGCATACTACCTTGGGCATTGCCTCACGTGCCCTGTCATACTTTTATCCTTATATGAGACCACCACGAGTTTTATTTAGTGTTGTCGTATCACGGTGCATCCCTATCTACCGACATTCTACTGGTTTTGTTATATGCAAACTGTGCGACAATGCTTAAAAACGCGTTAAGGGGGATTAGTGTAAAGCCTTAACACTAGAAAAAATATTTATTTTATTGATTAGACATTACATATATAGCGTATTCTACTATATATAGATATTTTGACGGATCCTTAAGAGATGGAAAAATCCCGTAACATCTCTTGAGTTATGGCACACATCTTATACACTGGATAGGAGATGTAAAACCCCGTAAACATCTTTGACACTATTATACTCCTGTTATATGTGATATTGATTTGACTTACATAAGGATATTTTAGTTCTGACTCGAGTGTATTGTTTTACAAGTCAGCCCTGAGTTTTCAGTGCATTGAAGATCATATTATTATGGAGGATGAAGATGAAGATTTGTTATATTATATTATTAGTATTATTCCCCTGCATCATGTTGTTCTGCTGCATTGTTTTATTTTGTCTCTGTTGTATGTATAACTCTGATTTATGTTGGAAAAGTATAATCAAATGTATGGTGTAAACAGCTTTATGAACTGTTTATTTGATTATTATATATTATCATTCCGTTGCGAGATTCTGTATTTGTTTTCTTCATTTCTTATTTTTCTTAATTAGCCCCATTGATTGCCTGTGTTCCAAATTGTTTTAAGTTGGACATGTATGGTTTATTGTCAACTTAAACCTCCCAAAATGTGGGTCGTCACATCAAGCTTTGATCTATTGATTTGCTTGCGAACAGAATATAGATCAATTTCAATGTGTTTTGTACACAAGTGAAGAATCAGATTTGCTGAGAGTGCTACTGTGCTGAGGTTATCACACCAAATGATAGGCTTTCTAATAGTATCTATCCTAATTTCATGAAGTAAAGATTCCATCCAAATAATATTTGCGGTTGTACTTGCAACACATTGATACTCAGTTTCGGTGCTGGATTTGAAGACGATAGCTTGCTTCTTTGAGCACTAAGAGATGGAGTTATTACCCAGATAGATGTGGTAACTAGACGTTGTTCTCTTGTCGTCTGGGTTAGTAGCCTAGTCGGCATCAGTGTAAGCTTGTAAACTTAGTTCTTTTCATGACTTTAGCAGTAATCCATGGTTATTAGTTCCTCTCAGGTAGCATAATATTTTTTTAACCGCTTCCAATGTTCATTTAGTGGATTTTGCATAAACTGACAAACCTTGTTGACACTGTAGCTTATATGTGGTTAAGTAATTGTGACATATTGTAGATTCCAACTATACTTCGATATTGTTTGTCATTTGTAATGTATCCACCCTTATTTTTTGGAAAGATGCAGATTGGTAGTCATAGGAGTAGGAAGTGGTTTGGCTGCGTCCATTTTTGCTCTAACTAGTATCTCTGTAATGTATTTCTTTTGTCGTAGTATTATTTTTGAATCACCATTCCTTATAACCTCTATACCCAAAAAATAATTTAAGTCACCTAAATCCTTGATAGAAAAAATATGATTTAAATGCTAAATAGTGTTGCCGGTTTCCTTTTCATTGCTTCCTGTGATTAAGATGTCATTAACACACACAAGTATGTATGTTGTTTTTCCTTCACTAGCTTTTACGTACAAGGAGTTGCTGGATTTGGTTGACTGTAGCCTAGCTTTATTAACTTTAGCTTAAGTTTTTCATACCAAACCCTGGGTGCTTGCTTTAATCCATAAATGGCTTTATGTAGCTTACACACAAGATGTGCATTCTCATTCTGGACATATCCTTTTGTTGTACCATGTAGACTTCCTTCTGTAAATCCCCATTCAGGAAATCATTATTAACATCTTGTTGCATGACTTTCCACTGATTATGTAGTGCGATTGTGAGGATAATTCTTATAGTGGTTGGCTTGCCTACTGGTGAAAAAGTCTCTTTGAAGTCAAAACCATATTGCTGAGTATAACCTTTTGCCACAAGCCTTGCTTTGTACTTAGATATGCTTCCACCTGAATTTCTTTTAATTCTGTAAGTCCACTTGCTGCCTATAATATTTTTATGGTTGGGAGGATGAACTAAGCTCCAAGTTTTATTTTTCATGAGGGCATTATACTCTTCATTCATTGCCATTTTCCAGTGATTGCTTTTCATAGCTTCTTCATATGTGGTAGGCTCCTTATCATTCATCTGTGTAGAATATATTTTAGGTTTAAATATTCCACTTTTGCCTTTGGTCATCTTGTGTTGTTCTGTTCTTTCAGGAGGTGTTTCATGACTGCTTGCAGTTTCACTCAAGTGTTGAGAATCAGATGTGTTAGTTTCATCATGTTTTGAACCATCATTTGGGTTGTAATTATCTAGAGGTGGTTGATTGAAGTGGCCAAGAGAACCAGTTGAATTGTGACCTGATCTCCTTTCAGATAAAGTGTGTTGTGATCCTAAATCATCTTGAGCACCTTCATGATTCTGCCCAGTATTCTAATCATAGAAGGTAGGCATTGGTGGTATGGATACTTTAGCATTATATTTTCTTTATGTAGTCTTTATTCTTTTCTCTGCATAAGGAAAAATATTTTCATTAAACATAACATGTCTGGAAACATAAATTCTCCCATCATTACTAAGACATTTGTACCCTTTTTGGTTATTAGCATAACCAAAAAATGTACAGGGAGAAGATCTAATACTTAACTTATGTGAATTGCATGGTCTAAGGTAAGGAAAACATAGACAACTAAAGGTTTTTAGTATGGTATAATCAGGTTTGACATCAAACGGTACTTTTGTTGGGCTTTTCCTTTTCAAAACCTTGGTAGACAGTTTATTTATTAAGTAAACTGATGTATCAAATGCATCAGGCCAAAATTTCATGGGCAAAGTGCCTTGAGCTAATAGAGTTAATCCAGTTTCTACTATATGTCTATGTTTTCTTTCTATCAGACCATTTTGTCCAGAAGTGTGGGGGCATATAACTCTATGAATAATCCCCTTGTTTCGAAAATACCCTTTTAATAGCTTAAATTCTGCTCCCCCACCAGTTTGTATAACTTTTACCTCATTGTTACGTTGTCTTCCAACTTGAGTAATGAATTGTATTACAGCCCTACATGCTTCAGACTTTGATTTAAGAAATTATATCCATGTAAATCTTTAAAAAGCATCTATAAAAGAGATATAATACATGTATCCATATTCTGAACTTACTGGAGATGGTCCCCAAACATATGTAGCTATAAGTTCAAGTGGTTTGCTATAAATGGCTGATAAATGTATAAATGGCTGATAAATGTATAAATGGAAGTTTATGATTTTACCTAACTGATAGCATGTGCAAATATACGGAGTAGAAATGTTACTAAAAGAAATATTATGATTCCTTAATACTTGTTTTACAATTTTAATACTGGGGTGTCCCAGTTTACAATGCCACAAATTAAGTACTCTTTTATTATCACTACATTCAACATTATTGCACCATGTGCCAATATTAGTAAAGTTTTTTGAGTTTCCACTGCTGAACTTGTATAATCCCTTATGCAACCTACCCTGTAACAATATATCTTGACTTAGCAAGTCTCTAACTGAACAAATTTTTGGGTGAAACTCAAAGTACACATTGTTCTCATGGGAAAATTGTGATACACTTAAAAGATTCTTTATAATTTGTGGTCCTCTCAATAGATTATTGAGATTTAATTGTATTTTACCTCTAATGATGCCTCTTCCAACATGTGTTATACTTACAGCTTCACCATTACCTATATGTATATTTTGCGTATCTGTGTAGTCTCTGTTGCCAAGGTTTTAATTCTGAATGTTGTTTGTAAGATGGTTGGTTGCACTTGAATCTGGGTACCATTCCTCACTGAGTATATCCTCTGGTCTGGTGAGATTATCTGAACTTGATTGATGATTTCTTGAATTTTCAGATTGGTTCTTTTCTTGTTGATTTAGTTGAGCAACATTGACATTTGGGTTGTAATTTCTCTGCATGTTTTGATTTTGCTTATTTCTCTTGAATTCTTGGTTGAACCTGAAATATCAAGTGGTTACAATATGACCAGTCTTTTCACAAATCTGACATTTGACCCTATTATTGTTGTTCCACCTCTTCCACTTCCTCTTCCTCTTTGAGTTGAACCTCCCCTTTGGTTTTGTGATTCTTGTCCGATGTTTTGATCAGTTTGTTGTATGAAGACCTTACTTGAATCCCGCCTTTGAAGTTGGATGCATAGTTCACTGTATAATAATTTGATGTAGTTTTTATTTGTTCAATCCTTCCTTCATGAGTAAGAAGGGTGGAGTGAACATACTGCATGTCTAGTAATGCTTTCTTTGAAGAGATTAATGCAATTATTGACTTATACTCCTCATCTAGCCCATTCATTATCATAAGAATTTGTTCAGTTTAGAAACCTTGTGACCTGCAGTTTCTAACAAATCACAATATGTTTTAATCTTTGTTAGATACTCTCTCATTGACATATTTTCTTTCCTGAGATTCTACAATTGTCTTTTATAATGCATTATCCTTGCAGCTAACTGTAAGTTAAAAATTTGTTCTATAGTATTCCATATTTCAAAAGATGATTTGCATCCAACAATTTGAGATAAGAGCTTTACACTTATAGATGAAAGAAGCCAAGAAGATAGTAAACTATCTTGCCTTTGATACGTTATGTAATTTTGATTGCTTACCAGTTTTCCTTCTTTATCTGTAGTATTTTTGGGTGGAATTGCAGCAGTTCCATTAATGAAATCCTTAAGACCATATCCTCTAACGGTTGTTTCAACTTGGTATTTCCATAACAAAAAGTTGTTTTCATCAAGTTGTATGGAGACAACTGACTTTTGGGTTTTATGATGGTGAGGGTGGCGGTTTCAGTGGGTGATGTTATGGACGAGGCCTCATCATCTTTAGACACGATGAAATCTTTGAGTTGAAAAACTGAATGTTGATGTTTGGCGAGGCAGGTTGAAATGCAATAACAAACTGGGTTTCAATTTGCAGCCAAGATAGAGATGATCAAATGATGAAAAGCATTTCAAGAACTCTTTTCTGATGGTGCAGCAGTGGGCAGCCAAGGTTCAGAATGATGAATGATGCTGACTGAATGCTTTGGCAAGGCACACTTTAAGAAAACTGATCAAGAACCAGATTCTTAATCACAATAGCAAGTAAACAGAGGGTAAGACCTTCTTTGATGATGAAATGAACTTCCGAAGAGAATAAACCATCAAAAACTCCAAGTGATGAAGTTTTTCTGATGGAGTTGCCGTAGTGGTGGTTGCTTTCAGGCCGATGATGCCGTCAGGCTATGGGTCTGATACCATATAAGAGTTTTTAGATTTATGAAGAAAATAAGAAGTATTTTATTGATTTGCAAAAGAATAAATAGTTTACATTGTACACATCCCTTTATATAGGATAATTACAACGGTTACAAGAATAAATGAATAGTGAGCTTTGGGCTTCTATGCCACTTGTACTCAAACTATAATGTTGAATGAGATAGTGTTATATCGGGTTGTGTTGTTTTACTGATTCATTCACTATTACTGACGGCTTCCGACGACCACTTATTTTCTTTATTTAAACTTATTGTATTATTAATACTGGTGCGAACCCATGCTTCACACACGGGTAGGTGAAATAATTTGTTCAAAAATAATGACTGAAAATAGTTTTTTCAAATGAATTATTAATTCAGAGCATTAATGAAGTCCTATTGGTACTTATGGTTTGAAAGTTTAAAAAGCTTGTACGTTGTTATTTCTATTTAGTTAGTAATATATGTCTCAATAATTGTTTTCAAAAGAGTAAGACGTCATCATGTATAAGGTATTAAAAGTTCAAAGTAAAATGTTCCTACTGTTTATTAACAAATAAATACACAACTATCTAACCGTTAACACGTGAGCATATAACTATTTTGTCATTCTTGAAATAATGTGTATATTATTATATGACTTAATTCCATGTGCAATATTTCCCGTAAATAGAGTCGGTTGAGTTGCGGAGATTTAGTTGTACAAACTTCTATACAAACATGAAAAATAAGCGCCAGTTTGGGCTTACATATTGACAGTGAAATTAGCATGCAATCCATTTTGCATGGGGAATTATCATAGCTGAAGCATCTTTTAAGAGTTGAAACTTTTCGTGTGGATTGCCTTGCATAGTATAAACGCACTGCCAAAAAGCAAGTAACGAGTAATATTTTTCTTTGTAAATTATAATTAACCGTCCCCTTGGTTAAACTTCTCCAAAATTGTTTCTACCTTACTTATATCTTCATTATAAGTGATCATATGCTAACTCCTAAAAGACACCATTATAATGTTGAAATTAAAGATACATTGAGAAATACATCACATTCTACAGCTATTTACATCTGCCTTTTGATCAAGTTTAATATTAGGCGAGTAAAGTAGTAAGAACTCAAACAATAAGAAACAATATGGAATTCATCCAATGTTGGGGGTATGTACTATGTTGTCGTTAAAATTATTTAGAAGAAAAGTAGTTGCAAGTTGTTAATACACACATAGATAGATAGATACATACATACATACATATGTGTGTGTATGTATATATATCTTTGGTAATAAACACTCTGAACAATTGTACCTGGCTAGTATACAAAATAAAAAATTACCTTACAACTTGGACAATTGATATATACAATAATTAACAGCCAAAAGTGTGTAATTAATTCGCAATGAAGAGAAAGTTTGTAACAATATAGAAACTATGTATTAAGCCATTTAGAATATAGGAAGCACAGAAAGTAAGTTGCAAATTTGTAGAAAACCAATTGATTCAAGAGTTATTATAAATTCCCACAAAATAAAAACAAAGCCCGAACAAAATGGACAAAAGAGAAAGACATAAAACCCAAATAAAATGGCCAATGCAAATTCCATTTATTACAAACAGGTCGCAGGTTAACATATTTTATGAAATTAATTGGCATGAATCCCAAAAAAGCAAAGTTGGTTGAAAGTACGTATGCAAAATGTAGGACTGTTCAATATCAACAAATTCAACTTCAAACGCGGGAGCAAATGTAGGAGCTGAATGGACTAATATTCACGTTAAAAAGCAAGTCAATGAACAGAGGAAAACATGTGAGAAATGTTTTCCAACAGCATCAAATCCAAACGCTCCTTCCAATTCGTTGCCATCTTCTTGTTCCTGCAAATGAGTTTAGGGTAACATGTTAATAGAGGTTTGAAGTATACAATAATGCAGGCCAAAATATGTAAAGTGTTGTTTATACTAAATAGTATACCACACAACGCTTAACAAATGAGCATTGCCCCAGTAACGACTGAGGCATTGCTTCAGTGTAAACTGTGGCATTTGTCGCAGTTAGTACTATAGCAATTACCACATCCGGCTTCTTCAGCACTGACTGAGGCAATCAAGTCTGTTCAACTGAGGCCATTGCCACAGTACCGATTGCAGTACTGCCTCAGTAGCGATAAAGGCAGCTGTATGCGTGATCAGCATACAAAAACATTGCTGTTTGATATCATTCATAGTACACAAAAAAATCATGGTTCTATGCAATGGCACCAGCTGTTCATTTATTTTTAATATCTAAAATAATGCATATAATGCTGATTCTAAGTGGAGTACAATTTTGAGGGAGAAATGCAACGACACTTAGCATTTATATGATTCAGAGTAGATTTCCAGTAAGGTAACGAAAATAGGACATGAAATTCTACTAATAAGTTTGTATGAAAAAGTAATCTTCTATGTAGGATTCACTGTAAATAGCACTACCAAGTCCATGAGGTGGGTTACGATTCATATCATGAAAATAAATTATCTCCAGACCTGGTTATACAATGTCTATATACTTGAAAAATGCAATCTGGTTAAAAAGGGAAACCTTGGTTAATCGATATAGACCCTACTGTTAGATTATGAGGTAGTTGTTGAATATGGAACATGCATGGATATACTTAATAAAAATGGGATAACAAGGAGGACAGTTATTTAGTCTTGAAAGTAGAAAGAATTCAACCACTGTAAGCAGTGTGATTGAACTAAAAAACCGTCAAATTATAGATAATTTTGAAGATAATTTTGAAACGTAAATCAAATTGAAAATTTATGGGAACAATATAATAAACTAATCAGTTATATTAGGGCTATAACCAGCTATTTGTCAAAAGATATTTATTTAGTGAATAGAAATGATAATCTGTCATTTTTTATTTAATAAGATAACAAATATAATCCAACATTCATTGAGAGTGCATTATTAAGAATGTAGCAAACCAAAATCTTGTATATAACCGTACTAAGCATATTTGAAAACATATCAAGTTTACAATGATATTTAAGCACATATATGAGCCTCATCCTCTTACCCGTATTCCTTTATGTATCAAGAAATGCTTGTTTTCCCATGCAAAAATACCATCAGAAATACTTAAATTATCATACGCTTGAAAGCACAGAATTAATAAGGACTTCTTTAGTTTAAATAAAACAATTCAAGAAGGTGCATTGAACTTTTTAGTATAATTTATGAAATTATCATTTAAATCGGTAAATAATCATTCCAAATCCTTTTCATAATTTTTAATAATCAAATAAAATTTATAAATGAGGGATCAAACTCCAAAATCAATTTATTACTTAACAATCTAATAATTGAGTCAATATTTCATTCAAATAAATACCTTAGCATTAGATAATTTTGTATTCGAATTTATGTTTTAGAAAATATTTTTATCTTCATTTTTAAGAAAAAAATTAGATATTTTAAGACTATATATTTACAACATCATCCCCAATAACAAATTTTTTTAGATTAGTATATACAACAAAATATTCTTATAAGATATAATCAGAATGTAATACGTGAACAGTCATAAAAAAGTAAATACATGAACTTATTAAATATCACGCCCCCCAAAAAAAATATAGTACATAGTTACTATATTTGTCAATAACTGATGTGTACATAAATAAAATAAAACGTCTTCACTATTCTTAATAATGTGCTATTGGAAATCAATAAATATGATGACTAGTACGTGGAGACCAATACTTTATTTTATCTATAATTTTTGTTCTTTTTTTATTATTACTTTAAGATTGAGTAAACATAAAATAAATAGCCCATCACTAAATTTTAGGCAAATATACTTAATTTAAAGTTAAAGTATTCAAACTTCATTTTTAGAAATATAATTCGATTTTAGATGATAAAATGCAAAATAAAATTAATTATAAAATTAATTATCATATAATTGAAGCAACCCACCCCAATTTGCCATAGTGTTTGAATGGCTCAATTTAGTTTATGCTAAATTAAGGGTTACTTACTTCCAAGACCAACTATTTTCTTTCTTTTATTAGATTTTCTTTTTTTTTATTTATTTCCCAAGATCCAATTTGATCAATATAGAAATATTGATATACTTCTTTGTAAAAACTATTTGTATGTACATGTAAACATACAAATCATTTTAATTCTAATATCAGAGTTTTTTTAAAATAAAGAATAACCCAGTTTATTTTAAACTGAAATACCTATGTTTTAGCCACAATAAAAAGAATTGGGAAAGACCCTCTCCCATTTGAATCTTTGTGCAAATTTACTAACCAATCTTGTAGAATTGGGAAAGACCCTCTCCCATTTGAATCTTTGTGCAAATTTACTAACCAATTCCTGTTTTATTTCTTCCTTTTTTTCTATATTTTGTTTTCTGGTTCTAACATGTAACCGTAAGAGATAATGATGTATATAGGGGAGTTGCTAGGGTTTTAAGGTTAGTTAAGTAATTTATTTTCATCAGAAATCCTATCACCAGCTCTGTTTTTCACCCAACTATTCACCCTCTCCACTTTCCTTTCCCACCATTTCTCTTTTTTTTCCCTTGTCTTGGCCACTTTTGGTAAATTTCTTCACATACTATATGCATGACTCTGGCTCGGGCATTGTTTGTCTTTTCTGGTTTTAATCATGCATATAAGCTTATTTGTATAACCAGCTATGTGTGTGTATCAATCAAATATTTTGCACATCTTATATATTCATGCATTTCCTACCTACACAAACAACTATGCTCCTATTTAATCTATGGAAATTAAGACTAAAAACTGCCTAAGTTATTTATGTATTGTAACTAGGCTAATGTGTACACACTAACAAGTCATGTAATAATTTATTATTATTTTTCTGTATTTATTTACAAGGCCTTTACTCACTAAAGTGCCTTGCTCATGTAGTATGCTGGAATAGTGTGCACATGCACAAGGGCATGCACACTCATTCTCACACAAATCTTTCCAGAGAATTGTATTTGTTTTTTTAACTAAATGTCTTTCTTTTATAAAATATTTAAATTTTTATATATTTGTTTAAACTATGGGCTGTCACAATAATCTTTGAGCTAGACATTCCATTCCATTTTTGTACTTAGCACCATGATAACAGACATGTATAATTTGCTTCCATGGAAAATGAGATGTTAATTTCCAAAATATTGGATTATATTATCACTATTCTCCCATATTTTGGCATTCCTTGGAAATACATGTTACTATTTTCACAAACTATTGGGTAATGGTTTTCAACCATGGCCTATGGACCAAAAATGTCACGTCCCGGATTTTCGACGATCGAAAATCGACATCAATACGTCCACTGTATAACATGCCGAGCAATCAGGTGCCGGAAATACCAGACCGTAATAGGAAAAGAAGAAAGAGGTAGAAGAATAAATAGAAACAACAACACAGAATCTCACAATCACAGTGGAACAATATATAATAGATAATAACATGTCTTTATACAAAAAGAACTACAACTGTTATTTACACATTACATCATTAGAGTACAATACATCAATAACTCAATACTGGACAGTTATAATAACTTGTCCTCACAAGTACTGAATATACAGCCTACAATACACAGTGGAATAAGATCAAATACGTGTAATACGTCTTCGTCATCCAGCTTGTCTGCTGAGCTCCATAGCATCCTATCCTGAATCTGTAATACTCGGTCTGACCCGAGCATTATAATAAAATAACACCCGAGTCAGTCTGGAAAAACAGCGTGAGAAAACACACTCAATTTGAATTATTAAAGTTATCAAAATCCTTTAAAAAACAAAGGTATCTCGTAAGACCACGCCACACATAAACACGACGGGTTTTTACCTTACGATAACCAAAACATTTTATATCAAAATCATCTGATATTATAATAGTGTCTAAGTACAAATACTTATTTAAATAGTCGAAATTGTTACATTAATTAAATTCCAGCATACTAGGCTCTACAACCAAAACCGTAAAGGCACGTATTGGAGAATGGATTCCATACAAATGACTAGGCACTGAGGTACCACCTATTACAGTACACATCTAGAAAAATGTACCGAGGACCATGCCGGGATCCCCTACAACACAAGATCGGACTACCCCTAACCTGGATAGACCGAATATGCTATCATCCCAGGTGTTCCACTCTTACCGAGTTCTTCCACGCACCGTAGTAATAATATCCGAGGGTATCTAGAAAGGTGATAAACATACCCTAATTGGGTGCGACCCATTTAGCCTTGCTGCATCTCCGCTGATTTTTAGTCATTTCCGGTTGATGAGGCTTGAGGCTACAATTACCTTTTAAGGAATTTATACTTGGAATGCTCATTGTCCTCCAATGATAATGTACTGATAGCATTCATCCATACAAGTCTGTTCTGGGTCTGAACGAAACCGAAGGCACTATTCCTACTATAGCCATTTTGGAATCATCCTCGTGATTAGTAGCAATTAGCCCTTGCACTTCACTGCTCCAACTTTGATTCCATGCCCTTGTCTTCATTTCGAAAACATACTCGTTGGATCAAAGTAGTTTTCGGATAACTTATCTGATCCCGGTCTCTTCGAAACAAAGTTCGAGATTTTTGGTAAACTCAACCCCGGTTCTTTAGGAAACAAACAGACGAAAATAAGATCGTAGATCACCTCCTAACCGTTAGTGGACAGATTTCCTTATCATCGTCCTAAAAGAACGAAACGAGTTTATACATACAGTATAACACCTTTCGACGGTAACTATACCATATAATTCCCGTGTTTCTCCTAGATATTCCCAGAGTTATATTTTGGGTCCAGATTTGATAGTCGGTTATTTAACTATCAAATAAACAATCATCCAACCAAAGAGTTCCTTTTCCACTGAAAACACTAAGTCTCATTTAATTTAATTTTAATAAACTAAACCTCTTTATCAAAAGGTTTATGTACTTATCTTATCGGAGTAAGTACGTTCACTAACCATTCTTTTCAAAAATATTTGAAAAACCCTTTAAAATAAATATGGAAAGCACCACGGAGTATCAACCATGGATTCACAGCTCAATGATTACGTCTCTATCCCAGAGAAATCCAAACTTAACTGCAGGCAATCTCTGCCTCCGATTTCGCCATGGAAGTATACCATTACTTCCCGAAAACTTTATTTAATAATTTTTTCCAAACTAATACTTATAAAATTTCTATATAATTTCAAGTTTAATTTAGGCAAATACTCTTTTATAAAAGTTATTATATAAAATAATATTAATATTGAATAATTTATCTTTTAAAATGATAATACTGATTAATTCTTAAATAATAATCAACTTAATATCAACTCATTATAACTAACTTAATTAATAATTAAATATACTTTAAACAATTTAAAATAATCACATAATTTTGGAACAATAATTAATTTTGATTTATTAATAAGATTCTAGTCAATTTACAAGACATGTTCATAAAACCTATAATTCATTTTAACAATTTAAAAATATTTAAATAACTAACTTTCTGAAATATTTTTAAACACTTTTAAATTACATAGTTAATAATTTAAAATCCGCTTTTTAAGACAAACTTAACTTCTCGATTAAATATATTTTCCAATTCCAATATAGTTAATAAATCTTTCTCGATTTAACACCAATCGATTTACGACCAAATTTCGTAAATCCCCTTTTTCACATTTATAGAAGTAAATCTATCGTTTATTTTTAAATCGATTTACCCATCTCATTATAAATTATCACCATGAATTTATATTTTCAATTTATCCAATGATAATCACTTCACTTTATTTATAAACACTGTTTATAAATCTCACAGGTTTCAATTCTAGTTTATAACGGTTTCACATCACTTACATCTATTATAAATTGATTTCTACATTAAGTTCCATTTATAAATCAATTTCTTAAATTGAATTCCATTTATAAATTAATTCTTAAATAACCAACTATATTCCAAAAACAACCAAATCTCGATTTTACTTACATTCCGTAATTTAGAAATCTTATTGAGGATCTAATATAACCAATTTTATAATTATTTCCGAATTTCCTTTTTATTCTTCCAATATATTTTTAAATCTCGATTTTTAAAACCTTTTATATTTAACAAGTACCACATAAGAATTATTATTAAAAATCCTTTATACACATTATTATACAATTTCTATTTACAATATTCCGAAATAGTTAAGCACAAATTTTAAAGTCAAACTATTTATTTTATCCAAATAAATTTCTTTTAATTTATCCAAAATACTATATAAATACTTCACTTTCGAAATCCCTTTTTATTTTCCTTTCAAATTCACATATATATTTATGGTTTTTCAAAATACCAAAAATCTAGGTCAATGCTACTGTAGCATCCAACCAATTCAAATCACACTATAATATATCACAGATTATTCAACAGATCATATATCACTATATATGAAAATTAAATTCAACATTTTTGAGGAATCCAGTTGGATCCCTCCAACCTGTTTCCCTGCATCCACAGATGTTAATACATCATAAAAATACCAATCCCACTTCAAAGGGGATATCGCGGTATATAGGGTCATCCGCTATTATGCGGGGGCACATAGGGTCTCATATGCTCCAATAGGCGGGAATAATCAACCCAACTACTAATATATACTACATATATATTATAACATCCAACTGATAATAAAAATTATCAAATCATCCAACCAACCAATAATTTAAATTTTTAGCATTTAAATTAAACCAGCAATCCAAAAATGAGTGAGATTTACTCACATTGTTTTTTATTGTCGCTCCTGCGTTCCGGTTTCGATTTATTTCGAACGCCTTTGAATTTATCTGAAAATTCTACAACCTCTAAACTCAACCAAGTTGACTCCATAGCAAAGATTCCCTTATTACGTACCCAACGCGACTGACCATGTCGGATTCCGATTTAAAACGAATAAGATATTCGATTTATAATTTTTTCAACGATTTTACTTTAAACAATTATACAAACTATTTATTTATTTATTTTTAAAATATAGAAATCCCATACTCGTTCGGCCCGCTACTGTTCCCCTCATCTTCTTCTCCCCTTCGATTCTGCCTGTACATGCACGATTATAGCCATGCACGACGATGCTGACACGCCGCTCCAAACGCCGAAAACCAAATCTAACTCCGCCATTCCCTTCCTCGTGACAAACTCGTCCACCCAATCATCACGTCCCTGAGCTCGGCTTCACCCCATGAATCGCAACATCGCCGTCCTCCCCTAATGTCACGACCACCTTTACCATGACCACACCCTCATATCTTTTGCATCGAGATGCTATTCCACGTCATGAACCCAAAAATCCACTCCATTCCTCGATTCGACAAGCCAATCACCTAAAACTATAACCCTAGTTTGAATGACAGTTCGACCTCACTGTCGACTTCACCCCAACTCGCTGCACCATCCAAAAACAACCTAGATCGAAGTTTTAAGCAAAACTAGAATTTAGAAAGTGGTTTCAAGATTTTTAGTTGAGAAATCATTGAGATAGGAATTTTTGAAGTTGTATAACATTTTTTTTCTTTACTGTAATCGGATGCGTGGATTTAAAAAGGAGAAGGGAGGGAAAATATGCCTTGCGTGTAGATGGCTATCTGTAGTAGCTCTGAAGTGAAGGGAAAAAGGTTGATGGAAATATGGTCGAATCAAATTATATATATATATATATATATATATATATATATATTATAAATCTCCAAACCGTCTTGTTTACATAGCTTAAAATCTCGAACCCCTATCGAGGCGTGCCGCTAGGCGTCTATAATGTTATACCCCTATTTCGAACGCAATGGAAAAGGTTTCGGGTCCTAATTCGATCGTATGGAGAAGGTAGCTTTTTGGATCCAATTATTGTATTGAGTTTTTGATATAAATTTTAGCGCGTTTCTATCCCGTATGATCAAATGATAACTCCAAAAATACGAAATTTGAAATCCAATAATAATATACTATTATGAATCCAATGGAACTGGTTTTGTCGAATTTCGAGATAGTGCCCCAAAAGGCTATTTTTACTCATTAATTCAAACGATATATTTTTAAAATTGAACAAATCACTTTTAAATTCAATTTAAAAAGTTTTATTATCTTCATTATTATTAATATAAATTTTATAAGCCTTTAAATTATTTTTATCAAGCTTAAACTCAAGATTCAATAATTTAACCAATATTCAATTATTAATTTCAAAAATTAAATTATCCAATAAATCGTTATATTTGAAATTCAAGTTAAAAATTAAATTTTAAATATTTAAAATCAATTAAATATTCCAATTTCAAATAACCTAAATTCTGGGTCGTTACAGAAAATCCGACCCGAAAAATCCCATATCCCAATGTCTGAATGAAGAGTTTGAACTGTATAGTCATGACCATTTTTCAGTATCCTTAAAATGTTGGCATGAGGAAATTTGTAATTATTTTTGTTTCCTTTTTAACAAACCTAATTAACTATCATATACAACAATTGAATATTAATGAACAACCATCTTTACGCAGGGTTAGTAATCATAACTCTTGTTACAGCTTAGCAATATAGTTGTATTTTACAATGCACATCAACTATTCACAATGAGATATATGGCAATAGCATAATAACTTTATCTTCAACTTTCATTAACAGCCTAGTAACATAAAAACCAAAGATATATGAAATCAAGTCACAGAAAATGTCCCTTAAGTATCCATACATCCAAAATTAAGTTCTTAGCTCTTGATAATAATTACATAAGAAAAATGGTTAGGGATTCTCGAAAGCAAGGTCATGCCAAACATCTTCATTAATGGGTTGAGTTTCTAATTTGGCAAATAATGGAAAAATAAACTCACGGAGTTTGCTAATGACCTATTAATATTTTGAAACCAAATTTTTTATGATGTTCATTTAAATTGGATAAAAATTCGTTTATACAAAATTTACACTTCAATCAACCAATTATCATATCATACTTGAAATAGATGGATGTTGAGTTCAAAAAAATAACAGTTATGGCCTTTTCAAAAGAATATAGAATAAACTATCTAGCTGGTATTGTAGTACGATCACTAAACCTTAGCTCAAATTAAATTTACTTATTAAAAATGGGATTTATCAGTTATTTGATTGATCAATGAGCACTTATTTCGTCTATATATATATATAGTAATAAGCTGTATTGTAATGGCTTCTTTTGTTTTTCTACTCTAGTAAATGAAACAATACTAAAATATACAATCTTTAGGTCTGCTAAGCAGAAGAGAAAGATGATGATGACTTACATGACCTCATAAAAAACAACAATAGCAAAGCTAGAGAGTACTTGTTGAGAGGATAATAAGAACAAACACATAAAATTTGACTATAGAGATTGAGAATAGTAGTAACTATACCAACATATGCCAGTGAATGTAGTAACTATTGCATAAACTTGAACAACTACTAAAAATCTTGTGCAAATAGAAAATTGAGGATTTGATTAACTATTTAGGTTGTATTTTTATTTAATCCTTGAACATAAAAAAAAATTGGTCCAAAATTGTCATTTGCCACTTGAGGAAACACTATCAAAATTAGTTTATCAAGTGAACTTTTATAAATGCATTGAGAATAATCAAAACATCTCGAAATGCATTTGGTTGAACGTAATGAATATGACTATAACATAATTAGTTTCTATAAGAGGCACAATGGACATGAGAAAAATGAAACTCTTATTGTATTTTTCCATTTACTCATTTTCATACTCAACCAATTTTAAAGTAATATTTTGAAAAAGTCCATCGAAAATAAGAGAAGAGACTATGAAAAAAATTGTTTCTAATAACTGGCTAAAAAGAATAAAGTCAAATGACTTGTATTTGCATTATTGTTTTGTCAATTATAAATATTTACTAGTGCGAACCCGTGCTTCGCACACGGGTTGGTGGAAGTAGTTGTATAAAACCATTAACTCAAAATGGTTGGAAAGCGTTTTTTGCAATTGACTTTTTTTATTAGTAGTTAACTCCATGCGGTAATGTGATTCATTTCATTATTGTGTTTATACTCTAGTTATTATTGCTGTGAGGAACATAAATGTGTTTATAGCAACAGGGTGACAGGAAACACAGCCTTAATAGTAGCAGTGGATTAAGGTAGTGTATTTCATCGTACCGCAGATTGAATTCTTTAAGAGTTAGCAAAGTCAAATACCATTTTGTTTTCCCGCTTGGTTCTTGTTGCACCAGCTTGCTTCTACAGCAACAAATCCTTCTATTAGTTACTGGACATGTCACTCAGAAGTAACAAAACAATGTAGCAGTACTCTTTTTTCTAGGGAAATCCTATATGTATTTTTTTACAGACGATACCTATATTCACATTAAAGCCTGTTAAATGTTATCAGCAGAAGTAACGGACTAACGGTTGAAAATTGTGAAATAGATTTGCGCACAATGTAATATGTGAATATGTGAAGTTGTAGACTGATAGGTTCTTGGTTGAAGGCTGTGCCTTTCATTCATGAAAGTTAGTTTATAGATGTATAAATGTATGTATAATTCTAGGTAAGTAAATGATGTCTTTGAAGCATTAATTAGGAGTGCACACACAAAAAGGCTTTCAACTGAAAATTACCTACCAAATAAAGACATAGCGGTCCATTATAAACAAAAAGGATGATTCTTGCTATCTAAAGCTAACTCCAGAATGATTAATTTTATTGTAGGCCATGAAAGGAATAGATACTAAAAAAAACAAACTAATTAATAAAAACATTTACAGATTTTCATTATACATGCTTTTTTTATTTCAAGAATGATACAAATTATTAAGGAGCTGTTATTCAACCAAACAATGTTAATTTTAAGGTAAACGTAGTCCAGACCATGAAATAGTTAGTAAAAACTCTATTTTTGATTTTAGAAAGTCATTCACTACAATGAATTTGTAAAGCTGAACTTTGGAAAGGGATAAGAATTTACCTTTAATCATACTAATGAAGGAATACGGCGATTACAATAAATCTTTAGGTGGAGATCGTTTACAGTAGAAAGTCAAGTCAAACTTGCAAAAATAAAAAAAACTGTTTATAATTGAGATGCAAAACTAAAAAAATTGGTTTGAAAATCAATTTGTGCTTTTCTACAGATAATATGTGTGTGTATGAATCTGTATACGTGTGTATGTGTGTATAAGTTAGAGAAATAAATTCCGACTTGTCATTATCAATTTTTTATTAATTTAATATCTTTCTATCGTAAAAAGATAATGAAGCTAACAAATGAATCAATGAGTAATAAGCTCACTATAAGCAAATTACATGAATACCAATCTGAATTTTTTTTGTTTAAATTCAAGAAAATATCAAAAATAAAACATGAATACAACTTATCGACTATAGTTGAGTGGCATGATAAAAGAACTGAAATTTTCATTAGCAAACATCTTTCAATATAGCCACCAACATAATGATAATATTTTATTCAAGAAACACATGTAAAATTTGCTGTTGCATTCTCAAGTATGGTGAATTGTTTCAGTCCAAACACCGATGCAAAGGCAATAAAAACCCATCAACTAATAATATCTCAAATGCAGACACTCAAGTACAAAATGTAAGAAAGTTACCTATTAAGCTGAAGCTGAAGTAAAAGAAGGCTCTGTCTGTTGTTCCTGAAACAATAACAAATGAATCAAGGAAGAGGTTTTAATATTAAAATTAAAGTAATCAAATGATACAGTAATAGATTACAAAAGAGATAGGCACGAAGGAAACTTTGATAAGAATACAAATTTTTTTTGAAATGAGTATGATCAAGAACTAATAAAGGATTGTAATAATTTCCACAATAAGAATATATTTGTCAGAAGTTAAGTTAATTTTTTGTGATTTGTTGCATGAATATTTTGAAGATAATTAACTTGGAGTTTTCATTTAATTCATTTCTTACTAAGTGAATTTGAGAAATCAAAATCAATACTCTTTTCTTTATAGCACCATTTTTCTATATTTTGAACTATGTGTTGTTACTCGGGAAGTAGAAATCATCTATAAATATTTCATGCTCATTAGAGTGTACAAAGAAAGATAAGAATATACAAACTTCTCACAAAATTACAGTTGTTCCAGTGGAGATAGTACATGCACTAAACGAATAGGGAGTACAGTAGACATTTTTTTAGTAACAACATTAAGAACATTCTATTGCTAGATTTGTGCAAATGCTAGATTGTGCAAAGTCATTGTTGGAAAATATTTGAAAAATATGTATCTCACTATAACTATAGGTGTTAAGAGTAATAAAATAAGATCAGAACAGAATAAATACTTAGAACTATTTCCCACATTCTCAATAGGGGCTTTGCACTGAAGGTCCCTATTTTCGATGTTGTTGTAAGAAAAGTCCATATCATAATGAGTATGTAAATTAAGTCCTTGTTTATTTTTTCTAAATTAGAAAGTGCAAATTATCTTGCACTTTCCTTATAGAAAATGCAAGTTAACTTGCACTTTTCAAAAATTTAATTTTTTTTAAAAATTTCAAAATTTTCAAAAAAAAATTCAAAATCAAAAAGCGCAAACTAGCTTGCGCTTTTCTGATAAAAAGTGCAAGTTAACTTGCACTTTTCAAACATTTTAAAATTTTCGAAAATTTTAAAATTTTAAAAAAAAATTAAAAATCAGAAAGCGCAAACTAGCTTGCGCTTTCCATCAAGTTAACTTGCAATTTTTAAAAATTTTAAAATTTTCAAAAATTTCTAAAAAATTCAAAATAAAAGCGCAAACTAGCTTGCGCTTTCCTGATAAAAAGTGATAGAAAGCGCAAGTTTTAACTTGCGCTTTTTAAATTTTTTCAAAAAAAAAATTCATAGTCAAAAAGTTGCAAGCTAGCTTGCATTTTCTGTTAGAAAAATGCAAAACACCTTGCCTTTTTTATTTTTCAAAAAACAGGGACTAAATTTACATATTATTATCTATAGGGACTTTTCTTATAACAACATTAAAAACAGGGACCTGTGACACTTTCCTTGTTCTCAATATGTCTGACAATTTTATTCTAAATAACCTTTCGGAAAAAAACATTTGAACTGGTAATGCAGAGTATATAATAAATACTCGGAAATATAGCTCAGAAGTTAGTTCATTGCTGTAGCCTGTATGTTCATTAAATATAGAAATCAGAACATATTATTTATTTGTAAATGCCCTTGAACCAAGAAGAGGATAAAGTACTGAAAACAGAAAGTATCTACATTAAAGACAGAAGAATATTTCTTTACTAAGCATATGAGCCAAAAGAAAGTAGTGGATATGATGCTCCGATTATAGCCTTAGCCTAGGATAAACTTTGGGAAGCCAGTAGAGCCACGTAACTAACCATCTACAACAGATTCAAAGGTATAATCTTCAACCTGCAAGAAAACAACAGAACCAAAAGATTGAATTGATTTAAATTAAAAAGGCCTAAAACCTATCAGTAAACATAACATCTAAACTTATTGAAAAGTAGTTAATTTTTTGTACTGCTAAAATACAGATATAATGAGTTTGACAGCGGTTGAAGTTGATGCAACAATCTGGCAATATGATATTAACATGCATACAGTAATGAAAATTTTAAATTGCATGCTCTAAGATTACACTACAAAAACTAAACATTCAAAATAAAGAAGTACATATACAGGTCAAGTCAGGTCAACGAAGAAGACGGTACAAACCCTTTGGCCACTATCTCTGTATGACAAGGAACATGTGCAGTCATCATTCCATTCCAGCTAGAAGGACGAAAAGAAATCATGTTAGAAAGCTGATGAAAGTAGGTTGTTTATGTGCACTATAAAGTTAAAAAGACTTTGAAAACTGAAATTTAGATACATGCTGAATGCTTTATCAAAGTAATATGTGCTAATGTGATGCAGTTCTAAATTATGTCGCACTATATCTGGTCGAGCCTGTAAAAACAATTGGTCATTGGAAATAATATTGCATGTAGTTGCAGAAAAGAATCAAATAGGTATGTCGGAGCTATTTTGTTATATTCTAGTTACATCTAGTGTTGGTTTCCATGTTATTAAAACTAATAATTTATATCAACTTTGACAAAGTTAGCTGGTATATAGGGAGAAAGACAAACTTTTGACAACTTACTAAAAGTGACTAATGTAAATTATATGTGTACGTATGTGTGACCACGAACATAAATGCACACACAGATGTGTGCGTCTGTGCTTGTACGCACCCGGGTTCTGTTCAATAGTAGAAGAAATGCGTAAAGTACATATTTTTGTAGTGGTTTCTTCCCCTTGTTGAAAATGAAAAGGAAATGATAATGGTGGATTAGCGCTGGAAAAATTGGCATAGCGGTAACTCATGTTCAATAATGGAAACCTAGATATTTGAAGGAAAACAAATGAGAAGTATAGCAGGAAGTACACCAGTATGGGTGGAAGAGCACGGTGAACAACCTATAAATATGAGTTTGGTTATAAAAAATTGTCCTATCGGAAGGGTAAAAAAAGTGTGTGCTTTAACGATGTTGCGTAGAAAAATTAGCTTTGGCTAATATAATGTTAATTCCAAACTTACCTATGTTTGAAACCGAATGCATGGGTAATTTGGTTGATGACCGCATCCGAGTTACCAACCGGCAATTAGAAGAGAGACTTAAGATAGATTGTTACGTAACCTATGTCCATAATAAGGAAAACAGAAATATGGGAGAACAGGCTTACATTAGTCGCAGATGAAGCTATTTGGCCGCTTTTCTATTGGACGACATTGTGGGTTGAACATTAGTGTTCTACACTTTCAACATAGAGTGACCCACAATGTTTGATTATCGGAGTTGAATTGTCAAAGGGGGAGGTTGCCTTTATGATTAATTTTCTCTTTCTTCTTGTTACGCCGCTCCATCCCCAATTTGGATTCTAGTATAAGGATAGAAGATATGAATTCCCGATTAAAAAAATGCACTATGCACTCATTCCTAAGAGGTAAAATATCAACTAAATGTAGTGATACAAACATGAAAGTGTATAAATAACTTTAACTTGGTTGGAAAAAAACTTGATTGTTTTTTTCCAAATGGTCAAACCTTGATGTATCATTTTGGTGGATTTTTCTTGGAAACAATCAAAACTTGACATGCACATATTTGAAATTCCGATTCCAACAACATTTTACCCACGTAAAACTTTTGCATAAATCAAAATAGTGTAAACCCGTGCTACGCACACGGGTTTCACCATATAGTATAGATGTTGCATTTTTTGGAATTTTTTGTTATATGATGCTGAAAATGCATGTTTATGGATTGTCATTTTTTAAATTAAATTTATCCTGAATACTGGCAACAACATTTTTTTATAAATTTTCATAACAAATCTTATATCACATAAACTTTAATTGATATTTTTTAGAACAATGTTTTATACAATAAACGATAACATCAACTTCATTTGTCCATAAATTGGTAAGCGTTGCATTGCTAATAATGTATATTAATTAATTTTCAAATTTAAGCGATATAAATCAACATGATTTTATTCAATTCTTAAAATATAAATTTAAATGTATACACAATTTGGTTTGAGAGTAGGGTTCTGAATTTGGAATATACAAATTCCCTACATTGACCAATTGCAAAATTGTAATATAATTACTTATAGAGTAAAGGTCGACAGCTCAACCCACAAACATTGTAAATTTTTTACAACCTATCTATGCAGATGGAGGTCAATGTGCTTGGGGATGAAGTGCAAGAAAAATGTTTGATCCAAACGATATAGACAAATGAAATATATTTTTCTAATGCGAAATCATTTGTATGTTGGAAAATAACATGTAAAGTTTAATGATTTGTCACTGCAATAAATGCTAATTAGTAGTTAATTGCAGGAGAAGTAAATTTTCAGTTTAATAATATTTCTTGATTTGGTTTGGCACCACACAGACAGTAAGAGTGAAAAGAAGCAGCCCTTGAAAAGAGGAAAAGAAAGTGGTATGAGATCCTTACCCAATACTTCAATACTAAACTATTCATTTTCTTTCATGTACTGATTTTTTTAATTATTGTTATTCTTTAATTTTACTATCTATGTCTTCTTGCAAATCATTAACAACCTTTCCCTGTTCTTAAGTCTCCTTTTTGCTCTTTTGGATGAAAAGAAATTTATATTTTGTGTGTATATATTAACAGTAAATGTTGGCAAAACGTCTTCCTTTTATTCATCACTTTTGTGACCTTTGCTACACAAATAAGGGGTACACATCAAGACAACAAATTAAAGATAAACTAATTAGTTTAGAACTACTATGAAAAGTTAGAGATGAAGGTGAAGGTTGCTATTCAATTAGTAGTTGTTATCCGATATGGTTTAGAGCTGTGTAGTTTGGTTGAGACAGGCATAAAAGTACACGTTGAGAAAAAACGTGGGTAAAATGCAATTAAGACTAAATTCGAATGCAGAACACTCTGGTGACCATGCCAGTCAGGGTTATTTCAGCTATGCTGATCAACACACTGTTGTGGCAAAAAAAACATACAATTTGACATGGTTTTCATTTGTAAAGTTAAGATAAACAACATGGTAGATACATTATTTGATATGATGTTGAACAATGCGAATAAGCTGACAACCTGGAAGAAGATTAAACAACCTACAGAAATAGTAACTTCATTTTAACAACCATTGAAACAAATAAGTAGCTTTGACAAAAATGAATAGAGCGAGACCAGTAGTTGGCCAAAAAGTCAGTGAAGCAAGGGAAAAAAGTACAACCTGCGTTAGAGTTAATATATTATATTCACTTGGAAAAATCATGGCCTTTGAGACACAAGGGAAGATAAAAATGTCTATGCCAGTTCACAGTTTCAAACTTTAATATAGTAGTTTAATACATGCAAGAACATAAATTAACAAATAGACTATAAAATAAGAAGCATATCAGCTTAGTTGATGGTCTATAGTTGTTTGCTAGTAATTCCACCTTCATCAAACCCTGGTGCTACAGAACCATGGTGTTAAACTTCATGACTGTTTGGTGTGCAATAGTAGTAAGAAATGTAGACATGTAAACACTGTTCTTTTGGTTATCAAAGAGTAAATACCAGTAGGTTGTTATTCTATCATCATATAAATTTTGTTATTTATTCCATATAAATATGTTATTAGTACGGATCAAAAGCTAAAGCTTTGTCAAACATTTTAATGCATGTGCATGTAATTGGAAGCAGTAAGCAATATATAAATTTAGAGCAGGGAAACAGACTAGTATGCAACAATGGGCAATGAAACACCAAAGTAAGTTAAAGGCTTGAAACATGGTGTACAAAAACATGGTGTTTTTTTAGCGCAATTTAGACAATGAGCAGCTAAAATAAGTGGAAATGAACTTGTGGAAAGCTCAACAGGAAAAAGAAAAAGATATGAAGCAAAACATGCGCAATAAAAATCAGCAGAATACAAAGCAAAACAGACTTCTGAAAAATATATAGTGATTTAAGGTAGAAAAGAGTTTTTAGATTGCTATTAAAATCCAGTTGAACCAAAAGTTTATTATGTAAATAATAAGTTTGTAATGTATGGGAAAAGCTAGACATAACAATTATGCTCAATTATTTTCACAAAGGCAAAAATGAAAATACTCAGCAATTTATCTTATGTTTACAATTACTAATGTTTTCTTTTTTGTAATAGCACTACCTTTTCACTAATCAGTATAATATTGGTCTGGATACCCACTTTATAATTGAATCGTAAAGCGAATTCCCTACTCAATAATTATAATTGAATGGATTTCAATTATACTGACGTAGACATAGTTGCATTTGAATGATTAGACTACAATTATACAATGTAGTCTAATGACTTGATTTTCAAGTGCGTTTATAAAACAGTCATAATTTTAACAAATTGACTTTTAAGGCATATTTATTACCTTTTAGCCAACATGAATGCACTTACATAATGTAGCTTATCTGGTGATATTCCAGATATTTCCCATAATTGGGAAATAAAATGCCAATTATACAGTAAAAAATAAAAATGCATACCTTGCTGAGTCAGTGATCGTATTCTTCGGTATTCCATTCAAGATCGGTTATTTGTAGAAAATTATTTAATGTGAAAGTAGATATTTAGAGTTCAAATACCTCCTTTGTCTAGTTCTTAGATGACATGAATAGAAATTATACAAATTTAAAGGCTTGCATATATACAAAATACTCATTCGTTGGGTAGGTTTATAGATTAAAGATTAAAAGAAAAAAAATGAAACTAATCCTACATAGTAATCAAGTAGTAACCAAATTAAGTTATGAGCCCAATATCATAATTTAAAACAGAAACAACACAAAACAATAAAAGCTTTCCCTTCCATGTCATAATTTAAAAAACATCACAACAAAACTTTATCATGATTTAAAACTGGAAACATCACGCAATCGTTGGCAGCACGAAGAATACAAAAAACAAACATCAAATTTTACCTCCAATTGGGCATAGACGCAGACCAACAGCACGTACAGCTCGTCTATATGTTTGAATCCAGTTGAACCAAGCGTGGCCAAGATACGTTGCACTGAAACCAGACGCAAAATTCAAAAATCGACAACAATCCCTTACGGCATATAACAAAAAGGCGAATACCGGCGATTTTCATTAGCCATACCTTGTAATATACTGTTCTTGCTCCAAAACCAAGAGAAGGAAGATACGAAGAGATGTAGAGCTGAAAATGACATTGATGTCGCAGGCAGGACGCACGGTGTGGTGGTAAAATTGGGGCGAAGGAACTATCGATTCCCGAGGGAATGAAGGAAAAGGGGTGGAAGTGGAGAGAATAGGAAGGGGATTCGATCGGTAGTGGTTGGCGTTAATTGGGAGAAGGGAAGAAGTGGCTAGAGAAGGGAAGAAGTTCCGAAGGAAAATGAGAAAGATGGAAATACGTATAAACTAAGAGACGGTTGGGCTGGCCAAATTCATGGTGGCTTGTGTGATGTTGGAAAAAGAAATTTTGTTGTTTTTCCTACAATTACGGAGATGAGAGGAAGAATGTGACGCTTAGGAAGAATAAAAGAAAGGAAATCTAGATTTAGAGACTGTTCAGTTGCCAAATTTCAAGGGGGCCTGTGTGAGCTTGAAATTTAACTCACTAATAATAATATAGTATAGATAAAAGAATATGACTCATGGGGTAATGAATCAAAAGGAAAAATAAAAAAAGGAAAAAAAATTGTATTGAGAGTGAAAATACATCAACAAAAAATTAGTCAAAATATGTTTTGCTATGATATCAAGCCCAATAATTTTTGTTTATGTTTTTTATCTGAAAACTTAGATGAAAACACTCTTCTAAGTGTGAAACACCAACCGAAAATACATAACATTATCACATGTAATTGTTAACACAAGCAACAATAAAATTATTACACTTAAGGGTATGATGATATAATATATTTGTTGTGTACATCCTAGTAAATTAATGATTAGAATATTAGATATTACTTTCTTGCAAAGAGGATGAAAACAATGTCCAAGACATCAATGTTCTAGAAAATTAAAATGTACTTTCATACTTTTCCAAAAGACATCAGAGCATCCATTCCAAACACCATGGTATACCATTTTCATCTCTAACTCCATCAAAATTAGTTAGTCGTTTTCTTTACAAAACTTCAATTGTACCTTATTCAATAAGAGAAGGTGGGACAGTTATTGTGACCTCAAAACATACTTTAAAAAATAGTCAAATTTACTTTTTTGAATGTCGAAGTTGAGATAAATTTTAAGTAGAAGTTACCAATATTGGACTCACATCCAAAAATTTATTTCAAACTTAAAAATTGTAGGCAATTTGTGAAATACCGCAATAAAATGTAAATGGATTTTGTCAAAATCAAATTGTAATGTAAAACTTACCTTATCCTTCTGAAGCCAAAGTCGCTTTAAGCAGCACAATGCATCATAAGACCCAACCTGCACACATATTAATAAACATATGAAACTACGTTAGCGAATACAACGAACAGCTATTAATAAAAAGAAGAAACATTGATAATATAGTATACATTTCTTTAACTCTTTTGTAATACACATGTCTAAATTACTATATTTGCAATATCATTGCATGGAACATACAGTAATTCTATAGTACTTAGCCTCAATGTAATTTATTCAATCCATGACTATTATATCATGCGTTAAACGCCTTGATTATCCTTCTCAAGAGTAAATTGATAATACACTATCATAATTTAATTGGTAGTGCGCCATCAGCTACCCGTCCACCACCTACCATCGCCCAGGCTACCTCGACCATGGACAGAACCTGACTCGTGCACATAAACATCTAGATGCACAGTTGCATTCTTCTTCAATCTGCTAGGTATATTATTTTTTACAATATTGTCCCCATATTGCATAGTTCCAGATTTAGTGATTATTTAGTAACCATTTGGGATGATGTAGAATTATTTATGTTGCTTGTTACCAACCATCAACGCTCTTAAAGGAGAGTTTTGTGGGTGTTTGTGAAATTTTGAGCTAGTGATGGTTCATGAATAAATTTCACATACATGAAAAACTTTTAAAGTAATACTTGTATATTAGTAGTATTTTGATATCTGGATCTAGTATAACACATGTTCTTCTATATGGTATGATACATGTAGTTATTTTTGGTATACGACATAATACAGTGATATAACCCATTTTTCTTTGTGGTATATAATAGAGGTATGTTTTAGCAAAACACAAGATTTTTATGTTACACCAAACATTATTTAAAAATATGAAGGCTGTCGTATGTGTCCAGGTATGAAATAAAAACTGGTATAAACTGAAATAGATTGGATTTGTTAAGCTTTGGAGTAATATTGTGGGAAGTAAAGATGGAGTCCATGCTATGAAACGTTAAGCACGCGTGATCCTAATTTATGCCTAAAAGACCACTTAAAAAGCTGATAAAAGTCTGCTTCAAAAATCGAGTATAACTCAACTTTTAAACTGAGTAACTCATTTTATTTAGATGAACTGATATTCAGTTTTTTAAACCGAGTAATACTTTGTTTAAAAAAGAGTAAGCTCAGTTTAAAAAAACCGAGCTTCACTTAGAAGTAATAGTCCATTTTTTATGACTAAATAACTCAATTTAAATAACCGAGTACTACTCAATTAAAAACTGAGAAATACTCAATTTGTAACTGAGTAGTGCTCGGTTTAAAAAACTAAGCAATACTGACTTTAGAAAACTGAGCATTGAGTAAACTCAGTTTTAAACCGAGTTACTTGACTTACTTATTTGAGTCATTATTTTCCGCTTTGCATTCAGTAAATCGTTTTATCCAAAACATGTGTATATGTATTATTTGATAAATATATGTATTTATTATTATTAGGTTTATTAGAAGAAATTTTAAAATTCAATTTCTTCTTGTAGAAAAGAAATAAAATTCTATCACCTATCATATATGTTGAATTTACTAAACAATCCACAAAAAGGAAATAAAAAAGCAAGTAAATAGTAGCAATAAGATAAAACCTAATATATTAGGAGTATTATAAACGTTCATATATTGCAAATAATAAGATAACTCCACATAAGGTTTTGATATAGCAATTAAAGATGTAGTTACATCATCTAAGGGAGATCTGATTTTATTTATGGAAAAAGTTAATTGTAAGGTAACCTAAACACAATTAGTTGATTTATTTCTGAAATCCAAACACACACACACATAAAAACACACATACACACACACAGATACGCATATCCATGGATAATTTCAAAATAATGATTAAAAAAATAAGATTCAAATTCTTATGGAATATAAGGTCCATAATCTGTAGCACGTACAACTATTCTATAATTCAAAAGTTAAAAAGCAGACCACAGATATAGTAATCAATTCCACAAGTTATGACAATAGGACAACTAACAGTTGGAAAATTTCAAATGTTCAAGTAATATAATATATCATTCCATATTCTAGCGTGCCATATATATAAAATTATGAGCAAGTTAAATTCATTGTATAAGCAGCATATAATTGCTTTTTATGGAAAACATCAATTTTCTACAGTATATTTAACACTATTTGAGGGCATAGTAGACTGAGACATTGACTAATTTATACATGTCTATGTCTTATGCAATGAAAAAAGATTGGTCAAGGTACACAAAACCGAAGATAAATTCATAATTAACTCAACATTAAATATCAAAATATTGTTACAATCGTCTACAACACCTAAAAGCAGAGAAAGGTTTTGTAGTGTGAACAATGATGCAGTGATATACCCATTTTCTTATCGATGATAATGCATTTCAGGAGCACTATTTTGTAACAAATAGACATCGAAGTCTATAACCGCGAAAATACGTTTATTTCATAAAAGCTTTGGAGTAATATTTTGGGTAGTAAAGATGGAGTCCATGCTATGAAACGTTAAGCACACATGAACCTAGTTTATGCCTAAAAGTCCATTTAAAAAGCCTGTGAAAGTCCGCCTCAAAAATCGAGTATTACTCAGTTTTTAAACCGAGTAACTCGGTTTTTTAGACTGAGTACTATTCAGTTTTTTAAACTAAGTAATACTTAGCTTAAAAAAAGAGTAAGCTCTGTTAAAAAAAATGAGCATTACTCGGTACTACTTAGTTTTTTATGACTGAGTAACTCAGTTTAAAAAACCGAGTATTACTCGGTTAACTATCCTCAATAGAGTTTTATGTAAATCAATGCAAAAAATATCTCTATCAAACAAAAGTAGAATTCTACACCATGATCAAAATTATATATATTTATGTATTGAAATAAACAATAATTTTCAAATATATTTTAAACCTTTTTAACTTTTTATATATTAAAAAAAATATTTCTTTTAAATATAAATCCATACGGACAATACATATAGTTAAGCTTGACAAAAACCTATTAACTTCTTAAAACAATAAATTTATATCTTTGATTGTACTAAAATTACATATAAAATAATCTATAATCTTCACAAAAACCGGACGGATAATTTCGGATGCGAGTGTCTTCATATCTACATCCATATCCACTTTTTCGAATAATGGATATCTATTCGCTTTTCGAAACGGATGCAGAACATGCTTACACTGTAGTTAAGCTTAGTAGCTAAATAAAAACATCTGAAGAATGTTAGCGGTAAGGGATAAAAAAGGTTTTCCTGCCTGGGTAAATGGAAAACAAAAACAAAACATAAATCTAAGATAAAAATCCATCAAATTAGAGCTAATCAAATACCATAAGTTTGAAAAAGTACATGAATAAGATGAATCTGATAAAGTAACGAAGGCGTGAAAAATAGACATTTTTTATATTGGAGACTGTGTAGTTAAAGCGCTCGGGAGATTCAATGCGGTGGAGGTGCAAAAAGTCATAGCGGAGATACAACGAGGATATAGCGGGATATAGCGGATGACTCTAAAATAGCATATAAAACTCATACTTAATGTTTTTACAAATATATAAATGGTAATTAAATGAAAAATTAACATTCAATTGAATTATAATCAATACATAAATAATTTTAAATAAAAACATGTACGAATATACTGTAAATAAACGTAAAACTGTTATATAACATAATTGAATTTAGTAGAATATTAGAATATTTTCATTTCTGAAAATATATTTAAAATTCAATCAAATAAATTAATTTCATAATTTTTATAATGTGTAAATATCATTTTTCAATTCATTTATTTTAAAGAAGATATAGTAGAAATAGCGGAATATAGCGGGAATAACGGGATATAGCAGAAATAGCGGGGCTTAAAGTGGAAAGGCTATATTTGGGGCTATATGGAAAAATCATAGAGGTAGAAATTCGCTATGAGATATAGCAGGGTTATAGCGGGCTAGCGGGGCATTAACTACACAGATTGGAGAGGATGAACATGGTGAAAAGTTGGAAAACGAAATATGAAAAACTGTTATTTGTAAACGGATATGGTTAGTTTTTGTGCCAAAGCCCTTAAACATGGAAGCCTTCAACATTTTATTCCTTAAAATAGTATAAAAGTAGTTGTCCAAATTCTTCATATGGAAACAAAAAACAAAAAATAAAAAATAGACGTTCAAAATAAGAAACATTGACTATGAGTCAAGAAAATAAAATGCATAAAAGGACATGATCAGCCACATATAATTTTCATATTATTATGATGTCTTATAGATTCATGGGCTGTTTTGAAAACATATAATTGTTTCCTCTTAATAGACTTGAGGAGAAAAAGTAAGTAGAAATTGTTATGAAACATTGTGAAAGGATCTGTACGTGTTTTTATGCAGTTGAAAATCAATAGAATAAACTCTCCATATACTCCATCATAGTTCCATTTGGAGCAATTAATTGTACTTCAAATGAGGTACCATTTTAATTTAGCATTGTGAAGTTCCTATTACAGACTCTTAGGTTTATTTGTACTAAATATTAACAAAAATCTTGAATGAAGCGCAAAAAAACCAAAGATAAGATGAACTTCGCCGAAACTATTCTTAGGTTAGACGTTACATGTTGTTTTGATTAATATAGTTGAAACATGTAGATAACGCAAGCAAATATAGAATTCTACTCATTTGAGAATGAAAAGTGCAAATTAGTTTCGTATATAGTAACAACAGCCCAGTAAGATTCACATAGTCAAAAAATTTACCAATATTGGTAAAACCATTTAGAGCTAAAAATATTAAGAGCTTTATAACAGTAGAAAGTGTTAAGTGCAAATACACTCGTTTGCAATGATACAGATAAAGCGGTATCGCTTACACATGTACCATGACAATATACCAATATTGGTTAGTCCATATAGAGTAAAAAAAACACACTTTCTATAAATTTGCAAGACGTTAAAAATGAGCTTTGGTTAAAGCAGAGCATACAAATGCATTTTTTCACTACCTAGGTCTGAATTGCTAAAAAAAATTCAGGCAACCAAACTTTTATAGGATGAGAAAAAACAAGTAAGAAGTACACTGATATACATCTTTTTGCACTTAATCATTATAATTGTATTATGTTTCTTGCCCTCCAATACAGAATTATGTACCCTTTTTATAATGCTGAAGTCACAATCATTGTGGTAACAAAGATGTTACAAAATACATAACAGAAAAAAAATCTACTATTTCAAGCTTTTTTTTCACCTTAGAACTTGAACATTTAAATGTAGTTACAGTAATAGCCTCACCCAAAAAGAAGTACGAAACAAACAATATTTCAATCTCTGTTTAAATATGGGGTAAGTGCAATTCCACTTCAAATAAACCCAAACGTGAAATAGGACCATGTATAGTTGTATCATACCCAATATAGAGAATAAAAATAGTTAAGGAGGTGCATATATGTTGTAGAAAAATGATCGACTGTGCAAAAAAAAATCATAAAACTAAAAATAAGGACTGAGTTAGACAATTGAAAAAAGAATCTTTGTCATGGAGTAAACAAAGCATGGGTAAAAATTTACAAAATAACTAACTGAAATAAGGACTAAATTGTAAATATAGTCTTTGAACAATGTTTTTGAATTGCAAACATAGTCTTTGAACAATGATTTTGAATGGGTAAAAGAAGCAATAGCATTCAATCGAAATGACCTACAAACATAACTACGCATAAAAACCCTATGGAAACATCGAAGAAAAACCTAAAGAAAACAGAACGAAACATAGACACAGAAGCCAAACAAATTGAATAAACATTAAATTAGAAATAAACAAATGAAAACAACGATCGAACAGGGATAATAGCAGTAGCATACCTGAAAAGTAAGATATCTCGACGAATGAAGCAGCAATAAACCGGCTGAAAGTCAATCGCGAGAGAGGAACAACAAAGACAAAAAGGAGCGTTAAAGCGACTCAACCATTGAAATAAGGTAATCAAACCTCTGAATTTTGGAATAGGAAGATGAAGGAATTGATCTCCATATTAACGGCAAGAACTGGATTTTGAGTCAACAAAGAGAAGAGAACGATTGACAGAGCAAGGCGCTTGAAGTTATCAGCCATTAAGATTAGGCTTTTCATCAGGAGGAAGTGGAGTGGACGTTAATATGTAAGGTTTGGAGAATAAGGAAGAGAGCTAGGCACAAATAAAAGAAAATAAAAAACGTGACTGTTCATTTCACAAAATATTCAGAGGCCTTGTGCGCTCTTGAAATCTAACTCAGTAATAATAGTACAGTATAGATATATTGGTTATATAGTATGAAATTTGATTAAATATATAATAATTAAAATCCTAAGAATTTGTAAAGATATTTCTATTCAATTATTCAAATTTATGAAAGTTTTCAATTAATTAAATTAGTGTTGCCGATAATCTTTTTTATTGTATATATAATTATATTCGATAATAGTTAACTATATTGAAAATCGAAGATAGATAATAATTTTCTACAAGTTTCAATCTATCAATAACAAAACTTTTGATGAAATTTATGATATGTGTAGTTTTATTCATTGATAACTAACATAAACTATTTAATTTTTTCTACAAATTAAATTTTCTAACAAACCAATTTATATTAATCTATTTTAAATAGTGTGAATTTCTAGTGAAAAATATAAAATAGTCGTCAAAAGCCGTTGGAAGCCATTGCTAACTATAGTCGTTGACGGCCGTCGAAAGCCGTCGGACAACAGGATATACTTCTGCTCCAGCCGAGAGCAGCTTTCATTATCTCATTCCCTAAATCCTTTTTCAAAACTCTAGCTCTCTCCCCAATCTCATCACCGGCTGCTCCTCCGCATCCCCAACCATCGGCAACTTCATCAATCTTCAATTTCCATGACCCTAGACAATTATTTCATCTCAAATCAACTTTTTTTACCAAACCTAATTTAGTTTAATTTGCAAAATTAAGGTTAATTTCTGATTGTATTTGTTTATAATATCCCACCGATTGTTTATAATACCCCATTGAATGCTAATTACAATTGTTAGTGTAAAAACCAAAAATAAAAGTATATTTAATGTATGTGTATATGCGTTAATTAGTGTAGATGTGCATAATTTAGTGTTTTAGGGCTAACTTGGATTAACTAGCGTATATGCGCATAATTCAACCATAGGAGATTACGCAATTTCTTGAAGAGACAAGGCTTTTCTTCAATGGCCCTGGATAGAGTACTCCAGAATAGTCTTTATAAACTCTACTTTGGAGAAGATAATTAGTTGTGTTATCATGATCCGACCAAACCATGGTCCGACCTTGAAAAATCCTGAATTATGAACAATTACGGTCCCAAACTAAATTAGACTTTAGCCATGCACGAACCCAGGTCAAACCTTTGAACCACTGGTCCAACCGTCAATTTTGCCTGGTTGAATCGCGGTTCTTTTATTTTCTTCTTAATTTTTTGCCATGTAATTCTCTATCATTCTCATTCTTTGTATTCTTTGAAGAAAAATAAATCTATATTTCGAAAATAATCATCCTAAAATCTAAACAACAAACTACACCACTTCGTTCTTCACCGTTGCAAGCTACTTCAAGATTCGTCAAGTTTGTCATCACTAAAGTTTTATCTTCGTTGTGCACAACAACTGCGTACACAATTATAGTTGTGTTGATACGATTGTTCACTACAACAATTCACAACTTCTATTATAGACTTTGAAAACCATATACATCATGCCTACATGGCATTTTTATTTCAATATTTCTGCATATAACTTGTGGTTAAATATGTAAATTTTTAGGAAAAAAGTCCATGTTTTCAATAGTTGGACCGATTGAGCCATCAAAACTTTAAACCATGAAATGGTTCGACTCACGGTCCTGGTATGAAAACTATGATAACTAGACCTAAAGGTTGGATGCCGTGGAGTGGAGATTTCGCACACACCACCCTATATTATGTGGAATATCATAACGAGGGACCTGGAGCTGATGTGGAGGGAAGGGTGCCCTGGAGTAGTCTGGTAACTAAAGAGCATTTGGACGTTTACTCCATGCACAATTTCATTCAACATGTGTGTAAGCTGTGAAAATTAATGTTGAATTGATACGTTTTTTCCCAACGCTATTTTGCTTAAATAAAGAAAGTTTGGTAGTAAAATTGTTTTCGTTTTCTTTTCTTTTTTAAAAGCAAAAACCAAATTGTTGAAATATTTATCCCCCTTTGGTTAGTAAACAAGCTTTGTCTTCTGAACTTTCAACCGCTATTTCAAAATGAACAAGAGAGAAGAACGAGGTTGAAAATGATGGATTTTGAAAACTATTTTATAGTATAAAACTGAAAACTAAGGCTACAATTGATTTACCCTTTTTAGTTTTGAGTTTTCGTCCATACAAAAATGCACACATCATATGTATATTGTGAGAAACGACCAATTTAGAAAATAAAGTTAACATACAAAATATAAAATAACTTTTTAATTTTTGTGTTTTGGAAAATGACAGAAGCACAAGAAACAATTCATCCTTCCATTCTCTCCATCCCCTTTGTTGTCCCCACCGTCTCTCTTCCATCCCCTTCGTAGTCCCTCCATGCTTCTCATATTTTATAATTAATATTGAAAATTCAAAACACAAAATAAACCAAACATGCCCTAATTTTTTCTTCTTTTTTCCACCATTTGTAAAATTAAGATACTACATTTTCCCTTCTTTTTGTCATCATTACTATAAATAAACCTCCAACCATTATTTCGAACACTAGACCAGATCACTGGTCGGACCATCAAAACCTTCGAGCGTTGATCATGGTGCTTTGGAAATCCTCAAAACCCTAATTTACATTCAACCTCAGTTGAACCCGAAAGAGACTCACAATATCACGGTTATATTGGCAGATTTCAACACATCATCATAATTTGTAAGAGCATTTGAAATTAAGCTTCAGATTTAGTAAAGAATTAGAGCAAAGGAAGAAGAAGATGATGTTAAGCTATGATAAATGCAGTTTTGCACTTATATCTCAATTTTTTTATTGTTATTTTTTCTTGCATTTTGCTCCACTTTTTATTAAAATTTTGCATTTGCTTCAAGATGGATACAAAAGTCAACTAACATTGTTCCGACAGTCTGAATGGTCCGATCGATCAAATCGTTGGAATTTTCAACTGTTGATCATCGCAGATTGATTCACTTTTTACTTTTCAAAGCTATGTCTCAAACAAATTCTGCCATAAATATCCAAAGAACGGAATATTTAGGGCTGAACCAAAGAGAAAATCCAAACAAATTAACGTCCTTTAAATTGGCACATAAGGTTTAAACGCCCATTAAATAGGAGACTAAATATCAAGCGCCTATTAAAGGGCACATAAACATTAAATGAGTTTCAATGGCAGTGTTTAGGCGACCATTAAATGGGAACCTATAGTTTAGCTTCCATAAAATGAACGTCCAAGCCTGAGTGCTTATTAAATGGGCATCCAATTACCACTCCAGTTTTTTTAATTGAAAGCTGAAGGTTCGCCTAAATCTTTAATCTATAGGGAGCTGTTGGTGGGACTTCCTGGAATATTCACTTGAATCGAGTGCTGTTGGAGTTGCTCTAATGATTAATATATTGCTTCGTTTTCTTTTACACACTACTTGGAACATATTATTTCAACTAGAAAATAGGAACAAGTCATGCTAATGTATGCCACCTACGAACTAGTATTTTAAAATACTATCACTTTTTAAAACTTACCACCAACTGTTGCACGTTCTTTAACTAGTTTTCATGTTTTCTCAAAATCTATATCCCGTATTTTTTTTCTCAAACTAGTGAATCATACATAAAATTTCGACGGAGATGTGAATAAAATTGTTTATTCACACTGAAATTATCATTCAACCTAGAAATCCAACTTTTCAAATGGAATCGACTGCCACGGTTTCCTCCTCATGGCTTGGTTGTGTTCGTGGTTGTCATTTTGTCGCTAGCAACCTTTTTTTCGAATTGCGGGTTTTATCTTGATTAATTATTGTCATGTAATATTTAGTTGTTCTAGTACCTTGTCAAATGTGATTATCTGTGTCGGCTAGTCTATTCACATCACTATCCTATGGAAAATTTTGTTTCTTCGTTGTTCTTTACTCTTAAAGTTTGTCTTATGTAGTCAATGTTGAGGTTTATTTTTTACTTTTTACGTGCATGCATTATTATTTTTACAAGTTGATAAATCATAATTATTTCACACTGCATTTACATTATGTACTCTGCTATCATGCAACTTCATTATTAAATTTATATGGTTTAAATATTTCCAAAATAAGAAAGGAAAATAACTAATCGATTCAATTCAATTAATTAGTTAGACTATATTGGAAAGAAATGAAAAGGAAATATATAAGAGGATAATTTTTGTTGGAAGAAAAAAATGATTAATTAATCAATTAAATAGTCAATGAATTCATAATATGAAGAAATGACGATATTTATGAATTAATTGATTTTCTAGTATGAAGAAATAAATATTATCAATGGAGATTCAACCAAGTAAAGGAAATTTATGAAAATCCATTATCTATTTGCATTGAAATCAAATTATGGAATTTGGAATTTTTTTAGTAATTAAGAAATTACTTTTCTTAGTCTCCAAGTTATGCCTTTATCTTAAGTCAGTAGGCAGTTCATCTTCGTACTATGTGAGAGCATCCACCATTATTCTATTAATCAGTAAACTCTATTTTTACAGTATAATCAAATTAGGGGTTATGAGTGTAATCAAGTAATTGGAATTATATGTTAGTCCCTCTAATTTTCTACCTATAAATTTTGCAATCACTCTCTTGTACTCACTTTAGTCAATAAAATAAAGAATATTTGGTAGGTCCATGGTCTTAAGCAATTAGGTAGAACCACCTTGAATCTCTGTGTTTTCTACCTATCATATTTTTATTATTTTTATTATTGTCTATTGAATTGGTTGTTAATGATTAATTGAAAAGCTAGATCCAATGGTATTCCACGCATAAGAAATAATTTTAACAACGGCTTGATGTCAAGGCAATTTAGTTTCCTAATAGTTTGGTGTTAGGGCAAGCTGCCTTATTCTAGATTAATCGTCAACAGCTAATTATTCTAGATGTTGTATAAACAGTTCCAACATCATCAAATTTGTAGGAAAATGATTTTTAGGTCCTAGAAGATGAAGACTTGCGATGTTGTTCTTCAACAGCAACTTAACTCGTTTAGTGGAAGAGATAAGAGCCAGAAACACCTCAGAGGTAGGAGAGACAAGCATATGTTCTACTTTAAGAGTTCTAGAAGGATGCTTATTACCATTGAAAGGAGACGGAGCATTTCATACAGGAATGTCAAGCTCTTAGAAAGATGAGAGAGAAGAAGGTGAAAGATTTGGTTTTGACAGTAGTTAGATCAGATGTTGACAGTGCTGATAGTAACTCATCATCATTTCCAACTAATATTTCATCTTTAGGGAGAACGTGTTCAGTGATTGATTCTGGACCCTCCTATCGTATGACTTGGCAAAGCCTTTCATATAGAGAATGACACATCTTGTCATGTTCTAGAAATTGGAAGTGTGAGGTTTCTAGGACTATCACTGATGTTAGACACGTACTGATGTGACATAAGAGTTTGCAGTCAGTGGGAGTTTTGAATAGACTTTGTTTGATGTTACGATCCACTGTTTTTAACATCTAAAATTAGTAATAAATGCTGTCAAAATATGTTGGAGCTGGGCCAGCCCGCAGCGGAGTTAAAGGGTAAATTTCAAAAAAATCTTTATTAGATCTTTGTAGAGCCTATGTAGTCTAAATTTATTTAGAACTTTCTTAAAATTTTCTTTTAAAATTTCTTCATATTGTTAAAACCATTTAAAATTAGTTTTATTTTATTTTAATTAATTGTGTATGAGTGTGAGCACATCACATGCACCCATGTATATAGTGTAGTGCAACACATAAAAGGTGTACAAAGATAATGTGAACGTTGTTTAGGTATTGGGATTTATACCACAACAGATATATTTTCCCTTATATGTGCCTTTGTCGTCCTAAACATGAGAAGTTTTTTAAATGCACACAAATATAAATGTATATATACATACACAATAAAATGTTTTGCGTAGCAATTCAAATGAAATAGTTTTCATTTATATTACATGTAGTAAATAAATGAATATTAATATTAATTAAAGTAGTTTGAAACTTTACTATTATGTCTTATACAAAAACCCTTTTGAAAACTTAGGTTAAATATAAATAAACACATATGATAGATATTATATAATTATGTAAACTCAAGTACACATACAATCAAAATAAATTTGGAACAAGAGAAATAATATATGAGGGGTTTGTAAAAAGGAATGCTTTGTTTTAAGCAAGGATTTAATACCAAATTACCATTAATTTAATATTTACCTTTTTTCTTTTAGTTAGCAGAGTTTATTAGAATGATGATTTAAAATATGACAATTAAATCATCATATTAAGTTGATAACAAAGATTAATTAATGTAATTATTACAAGATTTATTTACGTTGCAGCTCATGTGTATATATACAAATCTTAATCTTTTGATATGAAAACCGAATTGTTAACAAGAAAATTCAAAAGTTTAATTTTGTTTTGTTTTTGTTAACAACAACAAAGTCATACGACATAGGCAATATATATTCGTGATACGAAGATCTAGATTTGGATTAAACAAACTAGATGAATACACATATAAAATAGAGAAAACAAATTAAGAATGTCCATATCTAGGTTAAATTAACTGAATAAACTATCATATATAACAGAGAAAATGAAATATTATTATTCATAACAAAATAGCAGCGAACGTGTTCTATGTTTTAATATATGATAGGAAAATACAATTGATTCAAGCAAGGTAATGAAGATATTCAAAACAAAATCCAAATTCACATATATGGACAGAGGGAAGAGATAGAGAATTAAGGGGATATAAATAAATTAGAAGATGAGTAAATATAGGATTATATATATATATATATATATATAATTACCTTAAGACGAAGCACGTAGAAACACCTTGAATGATTGAACAATTCCTAGACCCGATTGATCACTCTCTAGATCTGCAGCAATCAAGGGACAACCATCCAATTTTTATTTAATATTTCTTGATAAAATTTTGGAGTTTTGAACTCTTTTCCATAATTAAAAATTTTCAGCCTTGAATTTCTCTGAAGAGAAAGAAAATAACGACATACATAAATTTGAGTAAAGAAGGAAATAAATGTGTATTCAATATATGGTTTATTTCTCTCCATTAATTAAGATTGTCCCTTCATTTCAATTTTAAAAAACTCCTCCCCTTTTCTACATCACAGCAGCTTATCATATAGGAATGTGGGTCCAAAAAATTTTAAAATTCCAACTAGTGTTATTTCCATTTAAATTTAATTTAAATTTCTCATCGATATCGTATACCGATATGCGCGTTTATTAACCTTTTATATAGGCACATTGTTAAATATTAATGAAAAATGAACGAATCAAATAAGAAATATTTTCCATCAATTAATATTTCACAAATATTAATTAGTTTTAAAATCCATTTCAACATTTATCTTGTTTACACCGAATTTGAACATTCCACCGATATCATATATCGATATTTGCATTTACAACTTTTATATACAAACTTTACTAAATATTAATGGCATCCAATTAATTAAATAATATTTCATATTTCTTAAATATTAATTAATTTAATTAATTTTCAATAATAAAAATTTAACTAAATCATGTGGTTGATTTGGAATATCCATCATTTCAGTTGTGTGACTCAAAGATGTAAATTCAGTCAGCGATTAATATTGAACAATTCAAATATTAACGTTCACATGTCACTTCAACTAGTAGTGTGATATTTTTGCTAAATTTACTACTTACTCAACCTTTGGTAAAAACCGATATTACTTATTATAAGCATTACACATTAGTGACAATTATTTACACGAATTCTCTTCGTCAAAATTATACCACTTTGGACTTATAAAATTTGGTAATGGTCAAAGTTCTAGTATAATCCATATTTAAGTTTGTAGTCCCAATACAAAATCCTTAGTTCAATAATAACAATTATTATTAACTGAAATGTTCTAGCCATAGACTTTGATTTTGAGTTGACTTGAGTTGACCATGATACTAACCTCATATAACTAAGGAGACGAATCCTCTTTTGAATAGTGTTTACTTCCAATGCTTCCACTCGACCCAACTATAGTCGTTCGATGAACGTCATGCCACAATTTACCTATAACTATATCGGAGCTTCCACATTGAAGATCGATAATATTCTCAAGTCGAGAGAATTATGTAAATTAGCTACGTCGATATGTTATATTTGACCATAGTTATAATAACCAATAGAAAATTATCAAGTGAGTCATTCCATAGTCATCTAATAAATATCAGTATGTAAACCTTTGGTTCTCCAAATAGGCACGAGTAATACACTTTCTAACATTTGGAGAGCGTGGTATGCTCTAGTCTTAAAGGATATATCAGTATCAAGTTTTGATACATCTTGTCTAGTAATATTAAAAATGGTATATTTATTTTCGTTGTGATAAATTACTCACAATTACAACAATTTGTAACTTTATAAAAAACATACCGCTTATGGATTTTCTATAAAAATATACTTTTAATTAAATTAATTAATACCTAACACATTATATAACAGAAAGAAAACACATTTTATTTTGAATAAGATTGGTTTTCCAGTTAGATATATGTAACAAATTACATAATTGCTCCTAGAGCATACCCCTAACTCTATCAATCTCCCAATTATGCTTAGGTTTATTATGGAATCTCATTCCAACTTCTCTAATCAGTTTTCTTAAAATCAATTGGGCTGGTCCCTCGGTGAATTGGTATGTTATTATGTTTTAATTTTCTACTCTGTTAATCAACTTTCTTTAATGTTGATAAACTACCTTTATCGTGTGGAATAATTTAGAGTATGCCTCTGTACTTCTAGTGAGCTCTAAGCTCTATTGTGAACAATTATCAAAATCATATTTTGATAATTTACTTGGAATCTATTTTGGATATATGCATCGTACCATGTTATAGGGTCAATAGCCTTAATGGTTTAATTAAACAATCGAGGATTATTTATTCTTGATAATGATAAGAAACTCATAGTTTCTCTTTAACGTACATGAATATTCATTAGACATTCTAATGTATTATTTTCATTTAACTTCGATCAATTTCATTTCATCCCTTGTAATTAGTATTATGCTTGGATAGTATCCAAATTTATTTTATACCAATAATTTATTAAAGAAATTCTTTCACTACAAAGTTAGTATTTCTTGAAACAACAGTTATTTCTCAGTGCAACAGAATGAGCATTCATAAACATTTTATGAATTTCCTTATATAATACTAATTTTGCAGTAGTTTACAATATATTTACGTTGACAACATAAATTGGTCATCTAATGACTATCATTCCCAAAATTCTCTAAGGACGATTCATATAAGATCTCTTACATATAATTATTACATGTAGTCTTTTGACTCGCACAATCCGTCAACTCCTTGGCCTAGGAAATGTATAGGTTTTGTATAACCCGTATATTGTATGGTTTTAAACTATTCTTTGGATGATGTTAATTTTAACCTTGTATGCTGCTTTAAGTATACACCTTATAGAAATAATTAACTCAATCAATTTCAATCATCATTAGTTGTGCTTTATCCAACAAAGCTCGATTACTCCTTCTCAATATATCATTATGTATTATAGGAAGGAGTGGCCGTTGAGACTGAATCTTTATTCATATTAGGCACACATGGAACATTTCCCAATATACTCACCCATTTGATCAAATTGAATCAGTTCTTTTGCATGTTTTAGTATTTACTTCCGTTTTATATTCTATGAGCTTATCATAGACTTATACATACATATCAAATACATATGTTCATGTTTGTGATATTTTATAGCTGAATATGACAAAGTACGTGGAACCTTTTTGGTACTAATACACTTACAACCGAATATATCTGTATGTATCAATCTAAAGAGTTCATCAACACTTATGATAGGTGCATAGTCCTTAATTATTTGAGATATAATTAATCGTATCATATGATTCACAATCATATAATAAAAGTTACTTCTCCAAACTACAACTTAGTTTATAATTCCAAAATAATTATGTATAATTTTAGATACTTCTATATTTTACATTGCATCACTTTTGTTATGAAAACAAATACCTCATTATAGTTTTATTTCATAATAAATATTCATAATATTCACATTGAAATATAACTATGTCTATTTTTCAGTCGACATTGAAAAATAGTCATTATTTCATCAATAACGTTCGGTATGTTTTACGAAAACAATTTACGTAACATAACACAATTAATAAGTGTTATATGTCATGCTCCCACTATTTTTCCCAGAACTATAATCGCGTACTGAATTCAGAGTTTCATTATTAACTTAATATAGATAATTTATTTCATATACTGTAATTAGCTTATATTAGAGAGCTCTTAGATCAAATATCTTGAACTCAAGGAAATAAATCTCGTAAAACAACAATTTTCTTTACGAAAATACATGTAACATCCCTTTTGGAAAGTTAACATAAAGACCTTTTAGCACAGTAGTTAGTGCTTAGTGTTGCTTTTCGGGATAGTAGGGGTTCGAATCCCATGGACGTCACATTTAGTATCAGATCCTATACCCAGCCGGAATTGTGTGTAATGATGCGGATGTCAGTCGGTGAGGTACCGATGTGGGTTACATGCACAACGCTTGAGTGGTGTGTAATGATAAGCCAACTAGGAATGCTAGCCTCTTTAAGGGGGTAGTCTACGGTATTCGAACCGAATCATCCCGGAAAGCAATACGACGCACCAACCACTGTGCTAAAAGATCTTTGTGTTAACTTTTTGAAAGGGATGTTACAATACTTTTTAGAATAGAAATCATATTTCTAATTCCAATGTTAATCGCAACTCACTATTATTACAATTCTCATCTCTTATGTTTCTTTATGAAGCAGAAATGGCTATTCACTCTCTTTATCCCAACTGTAACATAATCACATCTACTATTTTATAGTCATTTTTCTTTCTAAATGGTTGAACCATTCAAAAGAGTACCCTTACTACAACGTCATAACAAACTCTTTACAAAAGTGCACTCGATCATCCTTAACATTTAAGGATATCAAATATGTTGCACTATGTGTAAATTGATCAAACTAAAGTTACAGTAATTGAGTTCTTAGATCTATCTTGTAGTTTTGTCTAGTGTTACCTTTAATACAATACGATCTTTATTGTTATCAATCGAATTGAATACTCAATCTCGTAGTATGGTTTATTTGTTTGCTTCGAGCGAACTAATTTCCATCAAAGTATCATACATTACGAATTGTGATTGTTCACCATATAACACTTATATGTGATAATGTATGGATCAAATATCCATACTCTTGTATTGTTTTTGAGTTCAAAATTCATAGAATGCAAATACATGATCTTGGCGAAATAAATACATGAGCGATCAAATCACGAACGTAGTAAGTAGTTATAAAATTAGGCACTTACATGAGAGTAGAAAACGTTAACATGCAAGATATATTTAATAGTAAGTGTATATATATATATATATTATATTTCTATTTGTCAATCTTCAGTTCATTTCAATTTGTATATTTTAATTGATAAATGTTTTAACAATCATATTAAATGCACAAATTTATCAATGTAGATCATTATAACATTATTTAGCATATGTTCTTACAATATTAGAAAGGTTAAATGTTATCATTTTATTTTCCTAATACGCCTCCCACCAGTCTTTTATGTTTCTCCAAACCCTAAGACCAAATATAAAAGTCACTCGACTTCACTATTGGATGTTAGGACTCGTCCATCTTGAAATTCTGACCTTGAGTTTGCTCAACAAGCCATATCTCCGCAGACGATGGATAATTCCTTATCAGTTGTATCATATACAACTCCCAACCCTTGGTACCTTATCCTAATCTCATTTCTACCTTGAGTTTGCTCAACAAATCGAAAGAGATTATTTACTCGTACCCACCATATTGAGAGGGCCGAAGTATAGTATATGTACCTTGAGTTTGCTCAACACATCATTAATGATAGTTGTAATATGTCTAGTGTCATATGTTTTTAGTGTCAGCATGAAATACCAAAAAACGCCCCTCTACATATTAAACTTTAATATCGCTTAAAAATAAATATAATAAATAAACCTATTTTTACAAATTCAAAACGCCTGTCTACAGATACTACCAAACCTTAATATTACTTAAAAATAGGATTTAACAAATAAACTTCTTTTACAATTTCATTCTTTATTAACAAATAATATATATTAATAAATAGTATAAATAAAGATTCAAACTAACTAAACATGATTTCAATGCAAAGTTAAGATTAAATATTTATGCAAATCATTTTGTCTTGAATGTATTAAACATACATAATTTGTAGAAAACAATTCACGCACGAAATACATACTATAATTCTTGTGCATATAGTTATCCTACCTCGTCAATTTAATATATTAATTATTCTACATATTACATCAATAACTTGAGTTTGCTCAACAACTAAGGAGTATACAAGTGATTTATTAATACACACACAAATATATATATATATATATAGGACAACGTTATATTGAAGATTCATAATCTTATATATATATTATATTGAGTGATATCGATTTATGGGATATTGTATTTCTTACGAAATACCCTTACGATTCAAGTGTCAGACATATTGAAAATGATGGTATACGTACGTTTAAGCATGCATTTATTCATTAAGTTTATTTAGGGTTTCTTTTATAATGTTCCACATTTATTTTATACATTCATATTATATAAATTTTATTATTATATAACTTTTATATTTCATATTACTTTTATAATAGTCTTATGTATAAAATTATATTGATTAAATTTTATTTAATTAATTAACTCTTTAATTAATTTTATATTAGTACTCCAATTCAACTTTTATATTGGACATGTCTACAATAATCTTTATAGTATATACTTTAACCTTTATAGGAATACCTATATAGCATACATATATATACGTACACACAGACGCACACATGCTATAACCTTTATAGTATAACACATACGTTGTAACGACCCGGAATTTTATCACTTTGATTTTTGGGATATTCAATTGGTTTTAAATATTTGATTTGGGTTTTTATAACAAAAATATATGTTTCAAACCGAGACCTGATTTTCAATGACGTATTTTTAGTCTAACTTATAGAATTTTTATGTAATTTTAAGTTTGGAAACTATTTGAATTTCCGTTTGATGCATTTTACGTCAAACGATGGTATTTATAGGATTTAATAGGATTTGATAAATGGTGTGCTTTATCTTTGTTTTGTGACCACGTCACATTTCTGTACGCAATTTGTTTTTTGTTTTATGTCATGCGTAACTAGAACGCGGACGCGATACTGTGTTAGGGGTACTAGGGTTTATTTGAATTAAAAGAATATATACAAGTACAAGTGTAGCCAACTTATTTTCTCTTTTCCTGGTAGCAGCAACCAATTTGATTACCCCGTTCCTCAACAAAAATTGCCTTTTTTTCCCTTCCTTTGAATAATCTACCACCGTTCCCCTACACCATAGCCCTTTTTTTTCCTTTATCCCCTTAGTTTGGTGATTGATCGAGTATATAAGCACTCATAGGTAAGTAAGATTGGATTCTTCTTCTTGGGTTGACAGTAAGCATTCAAAACAATGAAAATAAAACTCCACCTTCTATTCAAAAATCAAACCCTCTCAATTTACTTGTTTTTAGCCTTAGCGACCAAAATGAAAGTTGTCCATCTTGATCTCAGCTATTTTTAGAAATTGGTTTCACTCGATTTTGTCAAAAAAACGATTGAGATATCGCCATAAATCAGTAAGAGTAAAAATGATCGTCGAACTTCAAAAAATAATTTCTCTCAATCCGTTCCAAATTGATCGACGTCGCTAATGTCGTTGAGATCGTATGGAGGAGTAGTATTTTAGGTGAAGTTTTGGTGAGATTTCATGTCAATGTTTGATGATGGTCGGCAGCTAGGGCTTGGTTTAATCGAAGCTAGGGGCATCGACAGGTGAATCAGAGCTTGGCATAGTGTTCGTGGAGGAGAGGGGCATGTTGCGGTATATTTTGGCGAAGAACGGCAATAAAAAGTGTCACACGCTTCAAGGCAGTCGCAACTTTAGGTGTGGGCTGATGATCAGAATTTGAATGGAGGGGTTAGGGGTCGTGGTGATGGTGCCATCGAGGTGAGCACGTGAAGAGAGAAAGGTTGGTGGTCTTGGATTGGAGTATTTTGGGGGTGTGGATCCGTGTACACGTGCACGACGTGCATGTGAATGATGGGTTTGTAATGCACTTGGTTGCTAAATTAATGATGTTTGAAATTAACTGATAATTATAGTAACAATTTTGAAGATAATTAATTAGTTATTTTATAAATATTGATTCAGAATTAAATTATTAGTATGATAATACTATTTAAAGTTAATCTAATATATTATTAATGGCATTCTAAAGTTATTATTTTGCATAAATTTTAAAGATAACTAAACGAGGAATGTTAAACAATAACTTGGTTGTTAAAGGTGTTTAAAATTATTGATTATTATCAAAGGAACTTTATTGATGGAAGTTCATGTAGGGAGTTTGTTTAAAAACAAAGGAAGTTTATAAAAGGAGTTCTATAAATAAAAAAGAGTTCTTGGAATTGGGAAAGAGTTTTGTAAATGATTTGGATATGTATAAAGGAATTATAAATGGTTTGATATTTATAAAGGAGATTGGTAAATTGACTTGGTGATTTGTAAAGAGTTTATAAATATATTTGGAGATCTATAAATGAGATATATAAGATAAAAGAGATTTATGCAAGGAGATGAGTTGTAGGTCATTTATATCTCCATTTAATATGATTTTGAATAAGAAATATCCCTAAGTGTTAGTGAATATGCTTATACCATTTTATAAGCATGTTAAAGTAGATTTGCTAAGTTTTTGAAAGTAAATTGGATTGTAAATACACTTATTCCATTGAGATAAGTATATGGTTATATTTTCTAAGTATCGAAAAATATAGGGATTTGTGAATATGCTTATCCTATCAAGATAAGTATGTGGAAGTGATTTCCAAGGATTTATAAAGTGATTTTATGAATCAAAGATTTATTTATCAGGCTTAGTGATTGCCATGGGAAATGTGAGCATTGTTTGAATGATTGTTATTTGATATTTAAATAACCAACTATCAAAATCTGGACCAAAAACGTAACTTTAGAAATATCTCGGAGAAACACGGGAATTATATGGTACAGTTACTGTCGGTGATGCTATACTGTACATATAAACTAGTTTCCTTCTTCTAGGATAAATGATAAAGAAATCCGTCCACTAACCATTAGGAGGTGATCTCCGCTCTTATCCTTTGTCTGATTATTTCCTAAAGAACCGGGGTTGAGTTTACTGGAAACTATCGAATGTTATTTCGAAGACACCGGGATCAGATATGTTATCCAAAAACCACTTTGATCCAACTAATGTGTTTCGTCTTGAAGACATCTTGAAGAATATGGAATCGAAGATAGAGCTTTGAAGTGCAAGGACTATTTGCTATTAATTCCGGGAGGGATTTCCCGAAAAGGATGTAATAGAAGTAGTGCCTTCGGTTTCATTCAGTCACTGAATGAACTTGTATGGATGAATGCTAGCATTGCATTGATGCCTGAAGGGCAGTGTAGCATTCTAAGTGTGAAGTGATAAATAAAAGTAAAACGTAGCCTCAAGCCTCATCAACCGGAAAATAACAAAAATTGGACATGTAGCAGGGCCAAGTGGGTCGCTCCCATCATGGTATGGTTATCCTAAATCTAGATCGACTACTATCTATTCATGTATGCTTCGGGGCCCAAAGTGGGGTGATCATATTTGGTACTACTAGTCAAGTGCTAGGCCAGTCCTCTATGGCAAGGGTACAAGATGTTCTTGTCAGACCCCGGTGCATTTTATCTAGAGATGTACCATCAGAAGGTAGTTTCTTACCATGTCATAGTATGGAATCCAATTTCCAATACGTGCCTTTACGGTTATGATAGTAGAACCTAGCACGATGGAATTTAATCAATGTAACAATTTTGGCTATGATTAATAAGTATTTGTACCCTAGACATTATTATAATATCATTGGATTTTCTATAGAAAATGTTTAGGTTATCGTAAGGTAAAAACTCGTCCGTGTTTATGTGCGGCGTTGTTTTACGAGATACCTTTGATTTTGAAAGATTTTACAAGTTATAATAAATAAAATTCCTTGTGATTTCAGTTTCTCACGCTGATTTTACCAGACTGACCCATGCATTGTTTTTTTCCTAAATGCTCATGTTAGACCGAGCATATTACAGATTTAGTTGGATGCTTTGGAGCTTCAGGATCCGAACTGGAGGCATAGAGATGTATTCACATATATGGTTATTTTTCCATTGCATTCATTGTTGTATTTGTCAGCAATTGCGGGGATATGTTGTTATAACAGCCCGGTCTAAAATAGGTTAGTATACTCTGATTGATTTCTGTATATACATATATTTCAGTTTGTCTTTGTGTAAAGATTTGTTGTATATTATAGATTATTCATTCCGTTGTGAGATTCTGAGTTTTGTTTAGTTCTTCTTATCTTCTTTCTTTCCCCTAACTATTTTCCTTCTTGTTCAATTTGAGTGGGTCTGTGTGGTTGATTACCCGCTTAAACAGTATGGAAAAGTGGGTCGTTACATCGTGTATCAGTGCGCAAGTTTAAGTGAGAACCTTGGCTTTGGTGGGGTAACTCATTAAGAAATAAGGTAATATAATGTTTTATTACGAGTTGAGTGTATATATCGAATACCTTCGTTTAATAAAATATTTTTGGTGTAGAAAGTCTCAAATTCAGGATGATAGATATCATATTCATGGAATACGATTCACTTTCAAGATATATAAGAATGCATATTTGTTAGTGATATAAAACTGTTTTATATTGCGTTGTTTGATATGTTGAGTAGCTTACGAATACTGGTCGATGCATTTGGCCAACGTTATTGATAGGAATTCCCAAACACTTAAAACAAGGCCAAATCAACATAATATTGTTTTTAAATAGGTAAATGAAATAATTTACCTAGAAATATATTTTATATATAAAGAATAATTTTTGAAAATTTAATATGGTTATTCTTGGTTGTTCTTGGTTTTTCGGAAATATGATAATATTCCATCGTTATTATATAAGATTCGATTTGTCACGCTCGCCCAGTTCTGAGCATTGACTATTGTTGTTGATCTATCTAGAATCTTCCTTTTGAAATCCTGGTTGGGTAGATAGGAAATTTTAGGAAAATTGAAAACGAATACTTGTGAATTGAGTTTCACAATTTGACTATAAGCCATTCGTTGATTAGAGTGGGTCAAAATTTGGTTTTGATAGGAATTAGTTATTAAAAGAAACTTAGAATATTTTAATATAAATATTTTAATGATTTTATATAAAATTTGATTTTGTAAAATTTTGTCTTAATAAAAGAGGATTATTAAAAAGAAAACCGAAATATTTCTAAAATAAATATGAGAAGTTGATTTTATAAGAATTGATTTATAAAAAATGTGTTTTATAAATAAAAGAAATTTGATAATTTAAATTCTGGTAATTTTGGGAAAATGTTTTTCAAGGTCTAGAAGTTAAGTGATGGTAGTATTTGAAAATATCTTCAGAATAAAAATATTTCTAAGAATTTTCATAGGGATATAAAGCACTGAACTCACTACGATCGCTGAGAAATAATTCCAATGGTTACTGCAGCATCCTCGGTGTTCATTTTTGAGTTTCTAAGTAAGGGATATCTACAATAGGAATTTGCTATGAAATTCTTTTGATAAAAACAAGATTTTGATTTGATCCCAAAAGCATATTTTAATTTATAGAAGGAAATAATGTACATTATTATTTCAAATGATTTATAGAAAAAAAGAAATATCTTTTTACTTGACAAAGTTTAAAGTATAAATAATGTCTTGGAGAGAGTAACAATAGTTTATTTAAAAAGTATTCTTAAGTATAAATACTTTTAAAAGGAATTTTTTTAAGAAAAGCATGTTTTCTTTGGTTTATTCGGGAAATGAGTCCTAATTTGTTTTGTGATGTTAAGAATAATCTTCTAAGTGACGATCAGATGTTTGCATAGGTGAAAGATATAGTGCACTTAGTAAATTATTCCCTTTGTCATAGTACAGTCGGAATGAGTTCGAATTCGTATGAATCCAAGGCAAATTTGGAATGGATATTTTTTGGATAAAACTATTTATTTAGAAATATATGTGGCATTTTTTCAAAATGGATATGAAAAGGAAGAAAGTGGTTTTAAGTTAACTAGTTCGAGTGGCTCGAAAATAACTAAAAATGGGTAAGAGATGTGTTCGGATGGTAAACACTTCTCTTGAGTATTATCCTTATAGTAAGGAAATGTATGATACTATTTGGTAGTAACCAGTTCTTTGGTATAATTTTAGGGTTACTCGGGCTATATATATATATATATTATGTAGATTAAAATACATAATACCATTTCAAAAAAAAAGTGTTTTAAATAAATACCCGGGTGTTTAAAATTCTTTGGTGAATTTAAAAGAAAAGTTTGAATTTGATGGTTATGTATACCCTTAGGGTATGATATAATATCTTACAAGTTTTACAACCTAAGTTGTGTTATAAAAATGTTTTCCAAAAATAAATTTCAATAGGAATAGAATTGGTATTAGTAAAACCAATTAAAAGAGTGTGTAGGGTGGACATAGATCATTTCTCTTCCATATAATTTTGATCTGAAATTCGAGTACATGGTTTTGAGGTGTTTTACACCATTCCAAATAAGGATCTATCACTCGATTTTTGACGGTGAGAACTTGTTGAGGATTTTTGGTATGGGACCAAAGTTTTCTATCATAGTATATGGCTATATATGGAGAGCAGATGTTCCTAATAAAGGAGCCTGACCAGAGTCTGCACTGGAGAATTGGGGTGAGCGATACTAGTTCGGTAGGAATGTTATTTATTCGAGTAGTGATCGAACCAGACTTTGTATATGATGATCTATGAAAATCATACAGACATATAAATAGTATTGGGTGTTCATGTGGTGAAATTCCAGGGACGCATTCTTTTTAAGGAGGGAAGAATGTAACGACCCAGAATTTATCACTTTGATTTCTAGGATATTTAATTGGTTTTAAATACTCGATTTGGGGTTTTTATAACAAAAATATATGTTTCAAACCAAGACCTGATCTTCAATGACGTATTTTTAGTTTAATTTATAGAATTTTTCTGTCATTTTTAGTTTGGAAAATATTTGAATTTCTGTTTGACGCATTTTACGTCAAACAATGGAATTTCTGGGATATAATAGGATTTGATAACTGGTGTGTTTTATCTTTCTTTTGTGACCACGTCACATTTCCGTACGCGATTTGCATTTTTGTTTCAATCGTGTGTAACTAAAACGCCGACGCAATATTGTGTGAGGGGTACCAAAGTTTATTTGAATTAAAAGAAAATATATAAGTACAAGTGCAACCAACTTATTTTCCCTTTTCTTGGTAGCAGCAGCCAATTTGTTTTTTGTCCCTTTGGTTTGGAGATTGATCAAGTATATAATAAGCACTCACATGTAAGTAAGATTGGCTTCTTCTTCTCGGGTAGACAGTCAGCATTCGAAACAATGAAAATGAAACTCTACCTTCTATTCAAAAATCAAATTCTCTCAATTTACTCATTTTTAGCCTTAGCGACCAAAGCGAAAGTTGTCCATCTTGATCTTAGCTATTTTTAGAAATTAGTTTCACTCGATTTTGTCGAAAAACGATCGATATATCATCATAAATCGGTAAAGAGGGAAAATGATCATCGAACTTAAAAAATTAATTTCTCTCAATCCGTTCCAAATTGATCGACCCCGCTAGTGTAGTTGGGAACGTATGGAGGAGTAGTATTTTTGGTGAAGTTTTGATGAGATTTAATGTCGATGTTTTGCGATAGTCGGCGGCTAGGGTTTGGGTTAAATAAAGCTAAGGGCATCGATAGGCAAATCAGAGCCTGGCGTGGTGTTCGTGGAGGAGAGGAGCATGTTACAGTACAATTTGGCGAAGAACGACGAAAAAAGTGGCGTAGGTTTCAAGACAGTTGCGACTTTGGGTGTGGGATGATGATCAAAATTTAAATGGAGGGGTTAAGGGTCGAGGTGATGGTGCTATCGAGGCGAGCGCGTGAAGAGAGAAAGGTTGGTGGTGTTGGATTGGAGGATTTGAGGTGTGGATCTGTGTGCACGTGCATGGTGTGCACGTGAATGATGGGTTCGTGAATTTGAGATAGAGGAAGAAGGAGGAGGGAGCACCGTGCGTATTAGGTTTGGTTTGGGAAGCGGGCTTGGACCATTTGAATTTTGGGTGAGAATATATTAATTGTTTTGTTTAATTATATACATTAAACATGTTAACTTTGAAAATCAATATCTCGTTCAAATTAAATTCGTTTGACCCGTGGATTTTTGCGTTGTACTCGTATTGACGAGTACAACATTGTATTATAACTTATTAATAGCTTTGGAAAAGTATAAATTTATGACATATGAAAAAAACCATATTTAAATTACGTTATTTAATTAATAACGTCGTTTAGATTTATATACCTTAATTATTGATGTTTATTTGGCCAAATAAAAACTGTTGAGTTAAATTGAATTGAATGTGGTAATTGGACATTGGTTTAGCTGGATAAAACACCATTCCGCTAATTAAATTTATTGGACATCTGTTTAGCAGAATAAATCACCGTTCTGCTATTATTAACTGGATAGTTTAAATTTGGACATTTATTTAGCAGAAATAAATCCCGTTCTGCTATTACATCAGTATCGACACTTTTTTGCCTTCCAGTTGACTAATATTGGTTAAGTGTTATGTTAATAATTGCTCATTAATTATGGATTTAATTTACATATATGATGTTATGTAAATACCTGGATCATAACTTGGATAGTTTAATGGAATAAATAGTGACTTGATTAAGTACCATTGGAGTTGCTATCCTCTTTCTAAAATTTGAAAGTTAATTTTTGAATCAGTTATTTTAAGAATAGTTATTATTTATTAATAACGTTTTAAAGGATATTTATTATCTATTAATAAGGTTTTAAAATAATTAATAATTTTTTCATAATAATTTAAAATAAATTATTTCACAAATATTATAATTTAAGATATTTAATTATATTAACTTAAGTTATTTGATTACATTAATTTAAGTTATTTAATTTTATTGGTTTAAGTTATTTAAATTATTTTAAAAAGTTAATTAATTAATATATTAATTGAAACACCCCACACCCCTTAGTATACTCAAAAAGGGCACACTAAAAGATGTGGTGCGTTTAGGTATAACTAAAGCATCACAGAGACTAAGATTCACAAGACAAATAAATAATAATGGCGGAAATATTTAAATAATAACTTGATATTCAAAATTAAGCTTCATAAAATAATGTCATAAAACAAAGTATGTCTCAAATACCAAATACACATGTCTTAAAAAATATAATCTCAATCACATCATCAGAGTACATAATAAAAATCATCTCTCTCATAAAGTACCAGTACATCCAAAGTCAAATGAAAAGAAAACTGAAAGGAAGAAGAATACATGAAGAGTGAGAAAGCTCTGCAAATGGGTCTCCAAGAAATCCAAGTCTACTGTCCTTTCCTCCGCTGGCCTATGGGGGAAAAGGGGAAATAGAGGAGTGGGTTAGACTATAAGTCTGGTGAGTGAAAGTAACTACTGGTATTTTTAAGCAAGATAAAGATAATACACTTAGCAGCAGTTCTAGTATAAAAGAAATAAAGAAAAGATAAAACTAGGATAAAATAATATTTAAATGTTTGCTTGGATTGTTTGCACTTGTCTTAAATTGCTTTGATTAGGCTGAATTCCTAATCCTATTTTAATTAGGCTGAAATCCTAATTCTACCCATTGATCGGCCTTCTATCTCTGTCGTGCCACTGTGAGCTAGTCCAATCTTGTTGGTCCCACTGCAAAAGACACATGTTTAGCGCTTGGAACCTAGTAGCGAGTTATCTACCCTAATCAATGCCGCATGCTTGGTCATCCCGGTACACGCTAACTTTCGCCCCTTCTTGTGATCTCTTACTTACCCTAATCAGCATAAGCGTGCCCAGCCTCACCTAATCTGTTGTGAGACCATCGGTCCAAGTCTAAAAGGGAATGTTGTTGGTACGGGTCCTAACAAACAAAATCTAGTTGCGCCCCTTGCCCAAATCCCCAGATTTGAGCCTCTATCTATTGGCCACTTATTTACCCTGTGTCCCAGCCTCACCTAACTTTTTTGAGACCATCAGTCCTATTCGGAAAGGGTCCTGCCCAGCCTCACCTAATCTGTTGTGAGACCATCAGTCCTAGTCTGAAAGGGAATGCTGTTGGTACGGGCCATATTTCTATTCTTGCTTGTTAACTTAGTGTAAGTTTTTTAGAATAAGCCTCTTCTATTATTTCTGCTCTATTTGCTTATTAACTTAACCTAAGTCTTTAAAATAAGTCTTTTCTGTTATCTCTGCTATATTTGTTTATTAACTTAATTATAAGTCTTAAAATAAGCCTCTTCTGTTATCTCTAATTATAACCTATGTTATAATTTGCTTAAGCTTCTTCTATTTTCTCTTTTTAGTTATAACCACTTATTATACTAATGCTAGCAAATGTCTCAAATTTTCCCATTTCAGTCTATCTCCTTTTTATTACAGTTCTTCTTATTTTACATCTAATTTTTGTAAATTTAGTGATTTCTATTTTAATCCATATTTGCGAATTATTCTCTTTATAATATTCTATTCGCGTAAAAAGGAATATAAAGAAACTAACATTTACAGACTAAATTCTAACGTAGAACAAATGTAAATAGAATGTAAATAACTGAATAAAATAGCTAAATAAAAATAACTGAATAAAACAGACTGAAAAGAACTTTAAAAACTAGCGGTAAATAATTTATATAAAAGTTGTCCCAAAATTGCAGAAAAACTGCAACTATTGGGACCCTATTATTTTAAATTATTTGAAAATCTAAAATAATTACTAAACACTCACATGTGGTCATTAGCTCGAGTCCTTGGCCTTCCTAGATCCACTTCTAGGGTGTAAAATATTTTAGTTAAAAAGATCTCCTCCCAAGAAAAAATTTCTTTTTAAGGTCCAGCCTCAGGCAATGAACCCAATTGGGAGAAAATCTGAATGAGAAAAATCACTAGGTCTAAGGTCTTATTTATAGTGTCACTTAGGGATCTCGGGCTGTTGGATTTGAAGATTAAATCTGGTACAACCACGTTATAGGCTCGTTGGGAACCGTCGGATGGAAGCACGAATGTACATGATTGAAGAAAATTGGAAAAACACGTCACGCTTGAATCTGGATGAAACAACGTCCAAATATAAGGGCGGGTCGACCTGGGTGTCGACCCATATATGCTGGGGGTCGACCTATAGGTCAACCTATGCATACTAGGGGTCAACCCTAAGGTCGACCTGACCTTCTATATATATATATATTTTTTCATTTCTTGTTTATTTCGTATCTTCTTCATTTTAGCTCGGATTTTGACAAACTATATATGGAAATTGACCAGAAAATTACCACGAACACAATGGTGCAACTCCCGTGGCTCAATTCTGATAATTTCAAAAACTTATATTATTATTTAATTAATTATTATAGCTTAAATTTTGGGTTGTTACATTCTCCCCTCCTTAAAGGATTTCATCCCCTAAATCTCCAAGGATAGAAGAATGAAATAAATGTTTTAATCCAATTTCTACAACCATGTATTCAAACACCATCCATTACATCCATTTTCCTTAAGTTTTCTAATGCAACTTATGTTATATGCAATAGTATAGTGTCAATGTTCCTGACTAATGCAAAGGATTTGGTGGTCTACTGATTCAGTCGACCTCCTTTTTATGCAATCATGTATGTGCCATGTATCCAAATGAATGCAAATTCCCTAATGATAACTGATAGTTCTATATGCGTGCTACAATCATCATCCAAATGCAACAATCATATGCTAATATTCCATTTATAGCAATCATGGAAATAAAATAAAAATGCAAATGAGCACACATCCATATGCATATGCTTTAGTGACCTAGTTAGGCCGATCCCTAAGAGATAATAGTGCCTAGTGTATGTATATGCGTCCATTAGCATCCACTAGCAAACACTTGCAATCACCAGCGTCCATCATACATGACATGTTCTAGTAACATATTTACATTCAGTCCTACCATCCACAGGTTAAATCCTAAGATCTACGCTCCCAAAGGATACTAAAGGAAAGAACCTATTCAAAACTAAAGATGGAAATAGAAAATTCAAAACATACTATCGAAAAGATACGGATAAGAGATACGTATTTTCTCTTCAGCCTCCCATGTAGCATCTTCAATACTATCCCCTCACTACACCATGAAAAAAGGGACTTCCTTATTCCTAAGTTTCTTGATATCATGCCCAACGATCTTGGTAGGAATGCGACGGACCGATGCTTCTCACTCCACTTCAACTTCCTCAAGTTGGCTAGGTTCCACTACCTCTGCTGAATCATGTAAGCATTCTCAAGTGTGAAACATGGAAAATATCATGAACTCCTACGAGCCTCTCCAGTAGCTTTATCCGATACGCCATCTTCCCTACCCTTTCCACAATGGGAAACGGTCCTACGAATCTAGGAGCAAGTTTCCCACTTGATCCAAACCTCACTACCTTTCTCAGCAGAGACACCTTAATGAAAACCAAATCTCCTATCTCAAACTCAATATCCCTTCTCCGCTTATCTGCATAGGATTTCTGTCTATCTTGGGCTATCTTCATTCTCCTTCTAATCAAATCAATATTTTTCGAAGTCTCTCTAACCATGTCGGGACCTAGTAGCAATCTCTTTGTAGACTCTAACCAACATGAAGGTGACTTGCATGGTCTTCCACAAAAAAAGAGCTTCAAAAGGTTCCATCCCGATGCTAGCTTGAAAACTATTATTATAAGAGAACCCCACTAAAGGAAGAAGCTCCTCCCAAGTTCCTCCAAAATCAAGAATGCGCATCCTTAACAACTCCTCAAAAACTCTATTACTCTCTCTGTTTGGCCATCCGTCTGAGGGTGATAGGTTGTACTCAATCTAAGCTGCGTCCCTAGAGCCTTTTGCAAGCTTCTCCAAAACTCCATGGTAAAGATAGGGTCTCTATCGCTCACTATGCTAGAGGGAACTCCATGAAGTTGGATTATCTCATGAACATATAAGGATGCCAAATAAGGTGTTGTCCTCTTACTCTTGACCGTTATGAAGTGGGCACTCCTAGTCAAACGATCTACAATCACCCAAATACTGGTATTCCCCTTCCTAGATCGGGGTAAACCACCTATGAAGTCCATCGATACACTATCCTACTTCCATTCGGGTACATATAATGGTTGAAGCAATCCACCAGGCTTCTGCTGCTCCGTCTTAACTCTTTTGGCACACACGTCACTTAGCTACAAACTATGCCACATCCTTCTTCATGCCGCTCCAATAAAACACTCTCTTCATGTCCCTATACATCTTATCACCACCCAGATGAATAGTCATTCGAGAATGGTGTGCTTCTGCTAGAACTGCTCTCATCAAATATCTAGTGCGGAGAACACAAAGTCTTCCATCTCTCCTTAGCCACCCTTTTCTATCTATGGAATAACGTTGGAGATGTCTAGAGACCACTCCTTTTCTAATCCTCTCTAGAATATCCATAAGCTCTGAATACTCTTACTGCCTCAAGCCAATCTGATCTATGAGGGTAGGCTTAACCTCAAGTGATGCCAATAATCCTAAGGTAATGTCCGTAGATGGCTTAAAATCAAAGGTAGAAATAAACTCTAGGCTTTTCCACTCCATGAACATTGGGTTAAGAGTTGCTTTCTTCCTACTTAACGCATCCGCAACCACGTTCCCTTTACTGGGGGTATAGGCTATCTAAAATTCATATGATGCCAAAAACTCCATCCAACGCTGCTGCCTCAAGTTTAAACTCTTTTGTGAGAATAGGTACTTCAATGATTTATGGTCAGTGAAAAGCTCGAACCTCTTTCCTAGCAAGTAATGTCTCCAAGACTTGAGCGCGAAAATAATAGCAGCTAGCTCCAAATCATGGGTAGGGCATTTCTTCTCATGAGTTCTTAACTGTCTACTTCCATAGCATACTACCCTCCCTTCTTGCATCAATACTGCCCCAAGACTCGTCCCACATGCATCAGTGTATACTGTAAAAGGATTAGCTCCATCGGGTAAAACTAACACTGGTGCACTAGTAAGGGCCCTCTTTAGCATCATGAAGAAATCCTCACAATCTACGTCCCACACGAATGCCGCATTCTTCTTAATGAGGTGAGTAAGCGGTGTTGAAATCTTAGCGAATTCTCTAATAAACTTCCTATAATAGCCAGCCTAACCTAGGAAGCTTCTAACTTTGGTAACGTTCTTGGGGTCTTCCAAACTTGTACTGCTACTACCTTAGCGGGATCAACAGCTAAACCTTCTCTTGAGACTACATGCCCCAAGAAACGTACCTCCTCACGCCAAAAGTGACAGTTCGAGAACTTTGCCTTCAACTGATGAACACGAAGTGTACGAAGAACCTCCTCAAGATGAATAGCATGCTCCTCCATACTCTTAGAAAACACCAAAATGTCGTCCACAAATACTACAACGAACTTATTTAGGACATCTCGAAAAACACGACTCATCAAATCTATGAAATAGGCTGGGGCGTTGGTCAGCCCAAATGACATAACCAACCACTCAAAGAATCCATCGGGTGTCTTAAATGTTGTCTTATCAATGCTATCATCAGCGATCCTAAGCTGATGAAATCCAGTAGCTTGATCAAGCTGAGAAAATACTGAAGAGCCAACCAATTGATTGAAAAGATCGTCTATCCTAGGAAGTGGGTAACGGTTCTTCTTTGTGAGCTTATTCAACTCTTCGTAGTCTACACAAAATCGAAGGGAACCATCCGCCTTTGTAGCGAAGATGACTAGCGCTCCCCACTGAGATATGTTCCTTCTGAGAAGCTTTTCTCCAATAGCTGCCAATCTGCTTACTTAACTCCTTCCTCTTCTTAGGAGTCATATGTCTGACGGGCAATGCCACTAGCTTAGCATTGTCATTCAGATATATCCTAAAGTTGATCTCTCTCTTGGGGGTAGTCCCCTAACCTCTTTAAAAACGTCTGGGAAATCTCTAACGACTGGAACAGAATCTAACTCTCCTAGTGATGAATCAAGGGAATAAAGGAAGCTCAACATGACTGACCCCTATGGGTCGCAAGAAACCTCGAGAGTCCTTCCACTACATATCTCTAGTCTAACGACTCTCCTCTCATAGTCTAATATCGCACCATAAGTGGATAACCAGTCCATCCCCAAAATCATCCCATATCCCAAAAATCTCAGTACATAGGCATCACAGTCAAATTCTACACCTAGTATAAAAAATTTCAAACGCCTACAAATCATGGATAAATGTGCCGATCCTCCGATAGGGTTTGAAACAACTATAGGGTCTACTACTAGAGAAATATCTAAGTGTAAACAATCAACCAAGGAACTAGAAATGAAAGAATGCGATGCTCCGGAGACAAAAAGAGTCTGAATAGGAAAATCCGAAATAGAGATCAAACCTTCTACAAAGACTTTCCTACCTCGGTCTGATCCACTACTAGAAGGTGCTGCATCCAAGCCTGTACTTGCGTTGTAGGTGCGCCTGCTCTCTGCCTTGCCCTCTGAGGACAAGCTCTACTAAGGTGCCTAGGCTGCCCATAATTGTAACACCTACCCTTCATCGTGTCCTTCTTACAGTCCTTTGTGAAATGCCCAACCAATCCACAACTATGACATTTCTCGCCTTTCTTGATCTACTTTTGAGGTCCTCCTTCTTTCCTCTTGTCCTTATCCCTCTTATTCTTCCACCACTGCTTTTTAGAGTTTTTTGACTTAGGAACCTCCTTAAGCTCTCCCTTCAGCTACCAAGATGCAAGCTGAACTCTTTGTCGGTCCTCCAATCCTAACAGCCCAAATATTCGCTCTGTATCCCTCAACTAAGCTCGTGCCTCCATGAAATCCTACGTGCCAGAAAACGTTCTACCTTCTAGACTAGCGAAGTCCTTGCATAGCTTAGAAAAATTGGCTGTTGTAGGTGGATTAATGGGATCTCCACCTGCTGGTGCTAGGTTGGGCGCATGCCCTTGCACCTCTGGTACCGTAGCTCTACGGAACCAGTCAGCCATACTATGCAAAGAAAAGAAAATTTAGGCTTCGAAAGAATCGAAAGAAGGTTGAACTAGACTTTTGAGGGGATTTTTATAAAAACTATCTTACACTTGAAAACCATTTCTATAATAAGAGTTTCTTTTGAAAAATACTTCTAGTTTGAAGATATCTTATTTTTTTTGAAAAATACTTTACTTTTAAAACAAGTTTTTAGGAATCCTGTAACCTTAGACTCTGATACCAAGTGAAACACCCTACACCCATTAGTGTACCCAAAAAGGGCAAACTAAAAGATGTGGTGCGTTACAGGTATAACTAAAGCATCACAGAGACTAAGATTCACAAGAAAAATAAATAATAACAGTGGAAACATTTAAATAATAACTTGATATTCAAAATTAAACTTCATAAAATAATGTCATAAAAAAGAGTATGTCTCAAATACCAAATACACATGTCTTATGAAAAATATAATTTCAATCACATCATCAGAGTACATAATAAAAATCATCCCTCTCATAAAGTACCATTACATCCAAAATCAAATGAAAAGAAAACTGAAAGGAAGAAGAATACATAAAGAAGGAGAAAGCTCTACAAATGGGTCTCCAAAAAATCCAAATCTACTGTCCTTGCCTCTGCTGGCCTATGGGGAAAAGGGGAAATAGAGGAGTGGGTCAGACTATAAGTCTGGTGAGTGAAAGTAACAACTAGTATTTTTAAGCAAGTTAAAGATAATAGACTTAGCAGAAGTTCTAGTACAAAAGAAATAAAGAAAAGATAAAATTCGGATAAAATAATGTTTAACTGTTTGCTTGGATTGTTTGCACATGTCTTAAACTGCTTTGATTAGGATGAATTCCTAATCCTATTTTAATTAGGCTGAAATCCTAATTTTACCCGTTGATTGGCCTTCTATCTCTGTTGTGCCACTGTGAGCTAGTCCAATCCTGTTGATCCCACAGCAAAAGACACCTGTTTAGCGCTTGAAACGCAGTAGCGACTTATCTACCCTAATCGATGTTGCACACTCGGTCATCGTCGGTACACACTAACTGTCGCCCCCTCTTGTGACCTCTTAGTTACCCTAATCAGCATAAGTGTGCCCAGCCTCACGTAATCTATTATGAGACCATCAGTCCTAGTCTGAAAGGGTCCTGCCTAGCCTCAACTAAGTGTTTTGTGAGACCATCAGTCCTAGTCTGAAAGGGAATGCTGTTGGTAGGGTCCTAACAAACAAAATCTAGTTGCGCTCCTTTCCCAAATCCCCAAATTTTAGCCTCTAGCTATTGGCCACTTACTTACCCTGTGTCCCAGCTTCACCTAACTATTATGAGACCATCAGTCCTAGTCTGAAAGGGTCCTGCCCAGCCTCACCTAATCTGTTGTGAGACCATCAGTCCTAGTCTGAAAGGGAATGCTGTTGGTACGGGCTCTATTTCTATTCTTGCTTCTTAACTTAGTGTAAGTTCTTAAAATAAACCTCTTCTGTTATATCTGCTCTATTTTCTTATTAACTTAATCTAAATCTTTAAAATAAGCCTTTTCTGTTATCTCTGCTATATTTTCTTATTAACTTAATTATAAGTCTTAAAATAAGCCTCTTATGTTATCTCTAATTATAACCTATGTTATAATTTTCTAATTAAGTTAGTCTATGTTTAAAAATAAGCTTATTCTATTTTCTCTTTTTAATTATTACCACTTGTTATACTAATGCTTGCAAATGTCTCAAATTTGCCTATTTCAATCTATCTTCTTTTTATTACAGTTCTTCTTATTTTACATCTAATTTCTGTAAATTTAGTGATTTCTATTTTAATCCATATTTGCGAATTATTCTCTTTTTAATATTCTATTCACGTAAAAAGGAACAAAAAGAAACTAACATTTACAGACTAAATTCTAACATAGAATAGAAGTAAATAGAATGTAAATAACTTTAAATAACTGAATAAAATAGCTGAATAAAAATAACTGAATAAAACAGACTGAAAAGAACTTTAAAAACTAGATGTAAATAACTTATATAAAAGTTGTCTCAAAATTGCAGAAAAATTACAACTATTGGGAACCCTATTATTTTAAATTACTTAAAAGTTTAAAATAATTACTAAACACTCACCTGTGGCACTTAGCTCGAGTCCTTGGCCTTCCCGAATCCACTTCTACGGTGTAAAATATTTTAATTAAAAAGATCTCCTCCCAAGAAAAAATTTCTTTTTAGGGTCCAGCCTCAGGCAATGAACCCAATTGGGAGAAAATCTGAATGAGAAAAATAGCTAGGTCTAGGGTCTTATTTATAGTGTCACTTAGGGACCTCTGGCCGTTGGATATGAAGATTAAATCTGGTGCAACCACGTCATAGGCTCACTGGGAACCATCGGATGGAAGCACGAATGATTGAAGAAAATTGGAAAAACACGTCACGCTTGAATCTGGATAAAATAACATCCAAATATAAGGGCGGGTCGACCTATATATACCGGGGGTCGACCTATGCATACTAAGGGTCGACCTTAAGGTCGACCTGTAACGACCCGATTTTTCGACTTCCGAAAGTCGACATCAATACGCCCACTGTATCAAATGCCGAACCCATCGAATGACAGAAAAACGAATCATTAGGGTTAAAGAAGAAAAAGAAACAGAAACAATGACAGAATCTCACATTCGCAGCGGAACAATATATAATAGATAAATGAATAATCTTTAAACAAAAGAACTATATCAGTTCATACAATACATCATCAGAGTATTACAACAACACACAACATTGGCAGTTATAATAACCTGCCCATATGATTGAATACACAACGGAATGATAATAATATACGGAAGTACGTCTCGCCATCCAGCTCGCCTCCTGATCTCTACATCATACTTTTCTGACTTCGCTCCAGAACAACGATAACCTGACTCTAGGCTACCCATGTGGAAAATTTTGGGCACCCAGAGTTTAGAAGGGGAACAATAAACTCTAGGTCAGTCATGGGACTGGTGTGAGATCTTAAAATAGTTATTAGCACAAAGGAATAAAAAGAAATCCGCTATGCTATTGGAAAATGAAACTACCATAAGTATATGGCAGATTATACAACTAAAACCGTACATGGCGTGTATTGTTTCTTTGGATTTCAAACAAATGGTTAGGCTAAGGAACTTCCTACACCACATGGGTATGCCTCTGAAGGGACGCCCCAAGAACCTAATCGGATCTCTACCAACACAAGGCCGAGTTACCTCACCCTTCTGGTGCAATGAATCTGTAACTAGATAACTCCACACACATGTATGCCATCCCCGGTCGTTACCGACCTTTATCCGAGGATCCTCAACACCAACAACCACAAAGTAATAAATTTGTAGCAACCACATAAGTTAAGTATATGGGCTCCATACCATGATACCACCTTTTTCCAGAAGGAAATGGACATACCCTGATGGCGCTACCCCCAAACAACCTTGTCGCATCCTTCCTGTTTCGACCATTTCGGGTTGTGAGGTCCGACGAAGTCTCGTCCACAAAGCTACGCTTTTCACAAAAGCCATGCTTCGATCAACAAATGATCAGCAACACTTAGCATGCCACATTAACAAATTGGGAATGTATCACTAGTAACCATCAATTACATAACCTCTGAGCTCATACGTCTCAGAGAAGGGTGTTAAGCTAAGAGAATAAATTCTCCACCACCAACAGAAATGTATTTGATAGAAACCAGCTCTACATCTCAAAGTGTAACGTCAGACATACATCCATACAAGTCCATCCTGGGTCTGTATGCAAACGAAGGCACTTCAAAGAAGCCCTTGCAATCCAGATATTCACTAATCACGTTCGGACTCCGCATCACAAAGGGTGATAAAATCTCTATACCGGAGCAAATCGATGCAGAGACATTCGACAGGTAATCCTTTTGTTTTCGAAAATACCTAGTCTTCAACACCATCTTCAAATGCGATCCCATTTTGTCGTATCATTATTCGGAATGGGTTTTATGACATAAAGTCCTCTCCCGGCTTAACCGAATAATGAGCGCTTGTTTTGAAAACAAATCCAAGTGCCGTTTCAAAGGCCAATATTGATAGTCGGTTATTTAACTATCAAACAACATTCACAACAAATCATCAAGCCTCAATAATTTCCCAAATTGTTTATACCGATAGTTGGTTATTTAACTATCAACAATATTCACAACAATTATCAAATTTAAATAATTTTCCCCAATTATTTATTTTCAAAATATCTTCGCAAGATATATTTTAACACTTCAACACTTTGAAAACCAATTTCAAATCACTTTTCTTTTGCAGAATAAATTTCCAAATGTTATTTATTTCCACTGAAGATTCGCCGAGTCTGAATAATTTCAAACACTTATCCAAAAGTATATGTATATTTGGAAACACTTGAGATAAAAACTATTTTTAAACACTTTATCTAAAATATTAGTTATGAAAATATTATACTAATATCTCATATAAACTTCAAGCCCAAACTAAGTTTAAAAAATGAAATTATTAGATAGAGTATAATTATTTAAATATCCATTTTCTAAATAAAATCTCCATTTGATCTTTAAATTAATCACTTCTATAATTAACCAAATAAATCTTTACTTTAAAGATTTAAAAACAACTTAAGAAAATAATTTCTCCAAAGTATCCTTTTTAAAACCATCCTTAAAACTTTCAATTTATATTTATCAGCTACTTTGAAAACATACTCGGCTTTCCAGTGAAAATACACTTTCCATTTCAAAATGATCCATTTAAATCAATTAATAAATCCTTCTTTTAAATTTATCCAATCTTCTAAAATTAATTTACTTAAAAGTTTCTACTTTAATTTCAAAAAATCCAAATATATATCCTGGTATTTAAAAATATACCAGAATATATCCGGCCAAACCATAGCCTTTAATAAATTTCAATCACCGATATAATCATTCACAGATTATCAATAATCACATCACAACATATGAAATAAATTCAACAATTCGAGGAATCTAGTTGGATCCCTCCAACCTGTTTCCCTGCATCCACAGATGTTAGCACAACAATTAAATACCAATTCCACTTCGAGGTGGAATATCGCGATATATGGGTTTATTTAATATCATCCGCTATTATGCGGCGCATAGGGTCTCATCCGCTATATAATGCGGGAAATCAATCACTCCAAACATATATATATATACACTACTATCATATATACTATCATCCAATAGATAAATTATTAAATTAATCCAAGCACATCCAATAATTTAAATTTATTCATTTAAATTAACTAGGAAAATCAAGTGAGTGAGAAGATCTCACCTTTGCTTTTATTTTGCAATCCAATCCAAACCAGTCATTTCTTCACGATTTAAGACCTTGTAACAAACATTATAGGGTTTATTGTTATTTGAACTATTGAACAATTAATTCCCATTTAATAGATTGAATTAACTAATTATTAAATTTAAACTAAATTTCCTTTAATAAATTATTTTTAGTGACAAAGATACTTTAGATCCAATTAAACAAATAATTAAATTTTAAACTGTCTTTACAATTCAAAACATTTAAAACTGCTGCATACGTGTAATTTATCAACATTTTGAAAACCAATTTCAAATCACTTTTCTTATGCGGAATAAATTTCCAAATGTTATTTATTTCCACTGAAGATTCGCCGAGTCTGAATAATTTCAAACACTTATCCAAAAGTATATGTATATTTGGAAACACTTGAGATAAAAACTATTTTTAAACACTTTATCTAAAATATTAGTTATGAAAATATTATACTAATATCTCATATAAACTTCAAGCCCAAACTAAGTTTAAAAAATAAAATTATTAGATAGAGTATAATTATTTAAATATCCATTTTCTAAATCAAATCTCCATTTGATCTTTAAAATAATCACTTCTATAATTAACTAAATAAATCTTTACTTTAAAGATTTAAAAACAACTTAAGAAAATAATTTCTCCAAAGTATCCTTTTTAAAACCATCCTTAAAACTTTCAATTTATATTTATCAGCTACTTTGAAAACATACTCGGCTTTCCAGTGAAAATACACTTTTCATTTCAAAACAATCCATTTAAATTAATTAATAAATCCTTCTTTTAAATTTATCAAATCCTCCAAAATTAATTTACTTAAAAGTTTCTACTTTAATTTCAAAAAATCCAAATATATATCCTGGTATTTAAAAATATACCAGAATATATCCGGCCAAACCATAGCCTTTAATAAATTTCAATCACCAATATAATCATTTACAGATTATCAATAATCACATCACAACATATGAAATAAATTCAACAATTCGAGGAATCCAGTTGGATCCCTCCAACCTATTCCCTGCATCCACAGATGTTAGCACAACAATTAAATACCAATTCCACTTCGAGGTGGAATATCACGGTATATGGGTTTATATAATATCATCCGCTATTATGCGGTGCATAGGGTCTCATCTGCTATATAATGCAGGAAATCAATCACTCCATATATATATATATACTACTATCATATATACTATCATCTGACAGATAAATTATTAAATTCATCCAAGCACATCCAATAATTTAAATTTATTCATTTAAATTAATAGAAAAATCAAGTGAGTGAGAAGATCTCACCTTTGCTTTTATTTTGCAATCCAATCCAAACCAGTCATTTCTTCACGATTTAAGACCTTGTAACAAACATTATAGGGTTTATTGTTATTTGAACTATTGAACAATTAATTCCCATTTAATAGATTGAATTAACTAATTATTAAATTTAAACTAAATTTCCTTTAATAAATTATTTTTAGTGACAAAGATACTTTAGATCCAATTAAACAAATAATTAAATTTTAAACTGTCTTTACAATTCAAAACATTTAAAACTGCTGCATACGTAAATCTTATATATATATTTCGGTTTTAAACATGATAAAACGGTATAAAATCTTCTGCATGCATATAAATCTACAATTAAATCACACTGGAATATTTTCTCTGTTTACATATGCAAATTTCTAAATTGAAAATAACAAACAGTTTTATACTTTACTGTATATACTTTATTCTGATTTCCTGTATATAATAAAATAGGTGTGTTATTTAATTCAATTTGAAAAAGGAAATCATATACCTCACTGGAACGAACCCAGGCCCTCACCACGCTCGACCGAACTTGCTGCCCTCCACCAGATCGTGATCGCTTTTGCCTACTTGCCTCGATTGTGCACGAACGCACCATCCTACTTGTGTCGCGACCACCGACGAACGCGTGCACCTCACTTCCTTTTCCACGCTCGCCACCGCGAGCCTTCCAGTTGATTGAGTTTCCAAACAAACGCGATTTGCCATCTCCAAGCTTCAGCCCCAGGCTTGAATCGAAATCAATTAGATTTCTTACGAGTGCTATATTTTTTATGTTTTATTTTGAAAGAACGAGTTCGTTCGATATAGAGGAGGATAGGGATGCGGTAGATCTGAGGAATTTTGGCTTCGAATTGATTTTCTGTTGATTCATCTTCGACCATTCTTTTCAAGCTTTGTTTTTTTCAAACGAAAGAGGAATTTGATCTCTTTTGTTTGACGAGTTTGGCCAGTTGATTTCAAATTAGAGGAGACGCGTGTAAAAAATTTGCCAAGTGTTGTAAAGGATAAAACGTGTAATTTACCTTTTGAAAACAGTTTTATATTAAGTACACACACAAACATATATATTTATCAAATTCAAATTTAAATTTAAATTGTTACAATTACACAACTTAAAATCTCGATCTCCTACCGAGGCATGCCGCCAGGCGTTTATGATGTTAAACCCCTATCCCGAACGCAACGAAAAAGGTTCCGAGTCCAAATTCGATCGTATGGAGAAGATAGCCTTTTGAACCAGTTATTAAATTAAATTTTCGATATAGATTTCAGCGCGTTTACTTATCGTACGGCCAAACGATCAATCCAAACACTATGAAAATTGAAATCCAATAATAATACAACATTACAGATCCAATGGAACTGGTTTCGTCGAATTCCGAGACTATGCCTCGAAAGGCTATTTTTAAATATCGATTTAAACGCTATAAATTCAAAACTGAACAAAACAGTTTCAAATTCAATTCTGAAGCTTTTATCATCTTCAATATTATAAATATAGATTTACAAGACTTCAAATTATTTTTAACAAGCTCAAAACTGAAGATACAATATTTTATCCAGTTTCCATAATTAAATTTAATATTTAAATTGCCAAATAAATCCTGATATTTGAATTTCAAGTTAAACTATCTTCCAAATATTTAAAATCAATTAAATAATTCTATTTTGAATGTTCAGAAATTCAGGGTCGTCACATTCTTCCCTCCTTAAAAGAATTTCTGCCTGAAATTACTAGTTAAGAAGAATGATCCATAATTGTTTAATTATTTTTTTCAAAACCAAACAGTTTTAACAACTTGTCAACCCAAATATTTTTATTAAAGATCCATTATTACTTTAACTAACTTTCCAAAATCAACCATAAGTTCCAAACAATATTATTTTCTCTACAATTCAAATTTAAATTTAAATACAAATTTAAATACAAATTTTAAATTTTCAAATTTTTTTCTAACTCACTAAATTTTCGAAATTTTTTGCCAGCGTCTCCTTTGCGCGGCTAGCTCGGTACGACTACAAAATGCCACAACGGGCCCCTAGATTTGAAAAGAAAACAAAAAGGCAAGTGGCTAGAAGAGAAAACAATCAAATTTCATACTGAAATTCAAATACATACCTTTTGTCGAGAAATTTAAATTTATCTTCGAAATCAAAAAAATCCAATTCCCTTTTCCTTTTGAAACACCTGTATACTACTTAGTAACAATGTCCTATTACAACATTCAAAATATTTTTGTTCAATTCAATTACAAACTTTTCAATATTTGTTGTACTTAACCCGTACGATGTACACATATCATTCGTACGCAATATCAAATTCGATCGCTCACTCGATCACACAATTTCACTTCCGAACTAGTATCGTTCACTCGACTTCCTAGTGTGGACTCAGATCTGGTTTCTTGATCAGAAACCATCATTCTCCTTTTATAGCCACAAACTATGATAGAGAATTTCCAGAATCAACCAAAAATCTATATCCAGGGTTCGCCGTTGAAAATCGAGTGAAAAATCCTAATTCGAATCGATATAACTATCTAGAAATTTTGTGCTCGAATCTGGATCAAATTGCTATGCGAATAAAATAATATACGTACATCCTACGTATTTTATTCCAATTGATTATTAGCTATATCAATTTTCTTTTCTTTTATTCACATTTATTTTCATTTCTATCCACTTATTTACAATCACCATTTTACAACTTCCAGTTTAATCTTCATTTACTTATTAAACTTAAAATATTTCCTCAATTAAAAATTTACTTAAGAATTCCATTATGCATTTTTTTAAGTTCAATATAAGTATTTACATACTTCTTATATTTATTTTCACTTCACTACCAAAGTTATATATCCATTTCCATTCAACTTTGCATTTTCAATTCCATTTGAATTCAATTTATCTTCAAACTCCGAATATTAAATTTTATCAATTATCTTTCATTCACAACTGATTCATCTCATTATTTAAATTAGTTTCATTTACTAATTTTTATTTCAATACTTTGCTTCATTTGATCCAACTTGACAAATTTTCCACTTCAATTTGTTTATCACAGATCAAATTCAATTTCCAATATTCAGCTTCAATTTCATTTACTTACAAATTCAAAACGAATTTCAACATTCAGTTTCAATTTCATTTACTTGCAATTGTAAATTCATTTATTCATTTAGAAATTTATTTCCACCTTAAATTTTATTCGAGTAATCATTTCACTTAGTCTCCTTAGACCTTTCTTTCAATTCACTTTTACTTAACTATATTTAATTATACTCCAATTCAATTTAAATTTTAAACTTCTATAAGTTTCCCAAATTTAATTTCATTTGCTAATTTCTTTTGATTCACCTCAATTAATTAGCTTACCTACCCACTTATTTGGGTTTTACACTTACTTTTGTTTATCCCTTTTCAAGTTGAATCTTATTCCAACAAATTTCAATTTTTTTATAAGTTATCAAACTTATTTATATTCCATAACTATTTTTAATAAGATTCCAGAGTCTTTAAACAATTACTCAACATTTCAAAATCATCTTTGAAATCAATTATATTTAAAATCCCTTGGTTATTACCTTAATTTCTTATTCAATTTCCATACAACAATGATAATAATTCAATATTATCACATCCTAACAACCAAGCAACCATATACTACAATAATTTATGGAAAATTATTTATTTTATATACAAAAATAATTTGGGTAAAATTATTTCATTTACCCTATTTTAAAACAATATTGTGTCGGTTTATCTTGTTTAAGAGTTTAGAAACCCCTATCGATACAGTTGGCCAAACTGCACCGACCAAAATCTATAAACAATCAACCGATAAGTCAACACAATACAAAACAATTTTTTTATATTCACTAACAAATACGCGCTCATATCTATTATTACACTCACACTCATTCTAGAGTACTACTGACTCTATCTCAAATGAGTAATCCCCACCAGAGCCAAGGTTGTCGCTTAACCAATTGCTCTGATACCACTTTGTAACGACCCGATTTTTCGACTTCCGAAAGTCGACATCAATACGCCCACTGTATCAAATGCCGAACCATCGAATGCCGGAAAACCGAATCATTAGGGTTAAAGAAGAAGAAGATAGAAGAAGAAACAGAAACAATAACAGAATCTCACATTCACAGCGGAACAATATATAATAGATAAATGAATAACTTTAAACAAAAGAACTATATCAGTTCATACAATACATCATCAAAGTATTAAAACAACAACACACAACATTGGAAGTTATAATAACCTGCCCATATGATTGAATACACAGCGGAATGATAATAATATACGGAAGTACGTCTCACCATCCAGCTTGCCTCCTGATCTCCACAGCATACTTTTTTGACTTCGCTCTAGAACAACGATAACCTGACTCTAGGCTGCCCGTGTGGAAAATTTTGAGCACCCAGAGTTTAGAAGGGGAACAATAAACTCCAGGTCAGTCATGGGACTGGTGTGAGATCTTAAAACAGTTATTAGCACAAAGGAATAAAAAGAAATCCGCTATGCTTTTGGAAAATGAAACTACCATAAGTAAATGGCAGATTATACAACTAAAACCGTACATGGCGCGTATTGTTTCTTTGGATTTCCAACAAATGGTCAGGCTAAGGAACTTCCTACACCACATGGGTACGCCTCTGAAGGGACGCCCCGAAAACCTAACCGGATCTCTACCAATACAAGGCCGAGTTACCTCATGCTTCTGGTGCAATGAAGCTGTAACTAGATAACTCCACACACGAGTATGCCATCCCCGGTCGTTATCGACCTTTATCCGAGGATCCTCAACACCAACAACCACAAAGTAATAAATTTGTAGCAACCACATAAGTTAAGTATATGGGCTCCATACCATGATACCACCTTTTTCCAGAAGGAAATGGACATACCCTGAGGGCGCTACCCCCAAACAACCTTGCCGCATCCTTCCTGTTTGGACCATTTCGGGTTGTGAGGTCCGACGAAGTCTCGTCCACAAAGCTACGCTTTTCACAAAAGCCATGCTTCGATCAACAAATGATCAGCAACACTTAGCATGCCACATTAACAAATTGGGAATGTATCACTAGTAACCATCAATTACATAACCTCTGAGCTCATACGTCTCAGAGAAGGGTGTTAAGCTAAGAGAATAAATTCTCCACCACCAACAGAAATGTATTTGATAGAAACCAGCTCTACATCTCAAAGTGTAACGTCAGACATACATCCATACAAGTCCATCCTGGGTCTGAATGCAAACGAAGGCACTTCAAAGAAGCCCTTGCAATCCAGATATTCACTAATCACGTTCGGACTCCGCATCACAAAGGGTGATAAAATCTCTATACCGGAGCAAATCGATGCAGAGACATTCGACAGGTAATCCTTTTGTTTTCGAAAATACCTAGTCTTCAACACCATCTTCAAATGTGATCCCATTTTGTCGTATCATTATTCGGAATGGGTTTTAAGACATAAAGTCCTCTCCCGGCTTAACCGAATAATGAGCGCTTGTTTTGAAAACAAATCCAAGTGCCGTTTCAAAGGCCAATATTGATAGTCGATTATTTAACTATCAAACAACATTCACAACAAATCATCAAGCCTCAATAATTTCCCAAATTGTTTATACTGATAGTTGGTTATTTAACTATCAACAATATTCACAACAATTATCAAATTTAAATAATTTTTCCCCAATTATTTATTTTCAAAATATCTTCGCAAGATATATTTTAACACTTCAACACTTTGAAAACCAATTTCAAATCACTTTTCTTATGCGGAATAAATTTCCAAATGTTATTTATTTCCACTGAAGATTCGCCGAGTCTGAATAATTTCAAACACTTATCCAAAAGTATATGTATATTTGGAAACACTTGAGATAAAAACTATTTTTAAACACTTTATCTAAAATATTAGTTATGAAAATATTATACTAATATCTCATATAAACTTCAAGCCCAAACTAAGTTTAAAAAATAAAATTATTAGATAGAGTATAATTATTTAAATATCCATTTTCTAAATCAAATCTCCATTTGATCTTTAAAATAATCACTTCTATAATTAACTAAATAAATCTTTACTTTAAAGATTTAAAAACAACTTAAGAAAATAATTTCTCCAAAGTATCCTTTTTAAAACCATCCTTAAAACTTTCAATTTATATTTATCAGCTACTTTGAAAACATACTCGGCTTTCCAGTGAAAATACACTTTTCATTTCAAAACAATCCATTTAAATTAATTAATAAATCCTTCTTTTAAATTTATCAAATCCTCCAAAATTAATTTACTTAAAAGTTTCTACTTTAATTTCAAAAAATCCAAATATATATCCTGGTATTTAAAAATATACCAGAATATATCCAGCCAAACCATAGCCTTTAATAAATTTCAATCACCAATATAATCATTTACAGATTATCAATAATCACATCACAACCTATGAAATAAATTCAACAATTCGAGGAATCCAGTTGGATCCCTCCAACCTATTCCCTGCATCCACAGATGTTAGCACAACAATTAAATACCAATTCCACTTCGAGGTGGAATATCACGGTATATGGGTTTATATAATATCATCCGCTATTATGCGGTGCATAGGGTCTCATCTGCTATATAATGCAGGAAATCAATCACTCCATATATATATATATACTACTATCATATATACTATCATCTGACAGATAAATTATTAAATTCATCCAAGCACATCCAATAATTTAAATTTATTCATTTAAATTAATAGAAAAATCAAGTGAGTGAGAAGATCTCACCTTTGCTTTTATTTTGCAATCCAATCCAAACCAGTCATTTCTTCACGATTTAAGACCTTGTAACAAACATTATATGGTTTATTGTTATTTGAACTATTGAACAATTAGATCCCATTTAATAGATTGAATTAACTAATTATTAAATTTAAACTAAATTTCCTTTAATAAATTATTTTTAGTGACAAAGATACTTTAGATCCAATTAAACAAATAATTAAATTTTAAACTGTCTTTACAATTCAAAACATTTAAAACTGCTGCATACGTAAATCTTATATATATATTTCGGTTTTAAACATGATAAAACGGTATAAAATCTTCTGCATGCATATAAATCTACAATTAAATCACACTGGAATATTTTCTCTGTTTACATATGCAAATTTCTAAATTGAAAATAACAAACAGTTTTATACTTTACTGTATATACTTTATTCTGATTTCCTGTATATAATAAAATAGGTGTGTTATTTAATTCAATTTGAAAAAGGAAATCATATACCTCACTGGAACGAACCCAGGCCCTCACCACGCTCGACCGAACTTGCTGCCCTCCACCAGATCGCGATCGCTTTTGCCTACTTGCCTCGATTGTGCACGAACGCACCATCCTACTTGTGTCGCGACCACCGACGAACGCGTGCACCTCACTTCCTTTTCCACGCTCGCCACCGCGAGCCTTCCAGTTGATTGAGTTTCCAAACAAACGCGATTTTCCATCTCCAAGCTTCAGCCCCAGGCTTGAATCGAAATCAATTAGATTTCTTACGAGTGCTATATTTTTTATTTTTTATTTTGAAAGAACGAGTTCGTTCGATATAGAGGAGGATAGGGACGCGGTAGATCTGAGGAAATTTGGCTTCGAATTGATTTTCTGTTGATTCATCTTCAGCCATTATTTTCAAGCTTTGTTTTTTTTCAAACGAAAGAGGAATTTGATCTCTTTTGTTTGACGAGTTTGGCCAGTTGATTTCAAATTAGAGGAGACGCGTGTAAAAAATTTGCCAAGTGTTGTAAAGGATAAAACGTGTAATTTACCTTTTGAAAACAGTTTTATATTAAGTACACACACACATATATATTTTTCAAAATCAAATTTAAATTGTTACAATTACGCAACTTAAAATCTCGATCTCTTACCGAGGCATGCCGCCAGGCGTTTATGATGTTAAACCCCTATCCCGAACGCAACGGAAAAGGTCCCGAGTCCAAATTCGATCGTATGGAGAAGATAGCTTTTTGAACCAGTTATTAAATTAAATTTTCGATATAGATTTCAGCGCGTTTACTTATCGTACGGCCAAATGATCACTCCAAACACTACGAAAATTGAAATCCGATAATAATACAATATTACGGTTCCAATGGAACTTGTTTCGTCAAATTCCGAGATTGTGCCTCGAAAGGCTATTTTTAAATATCGATTTAAACGCTATAAATTCAAAACTGAACAAAACAGTTTCAAATTCAATTCTGAAGCTTTTATCATCTTCAATATTATAAATATAGATTTTACAAGACTTCAAATTATTTTTAACAAGCTCAAAACTGAAGATACAATATTTTACCCAGTTTCCATAATTAAATTTAATATTTAAATTGCCAAATAAATCCTGATATTTGAATTTCAAGTTAAACTATCTTCCAAATATTTAAAATCAATTAAATATTTCTATTTCAAATGTTCAGAAATTCAGGGTCGTCACACGACCCGACCTTCTATATATATATATATTCATTTCTTTTTTATTTCGTATCTTCTTCGTTTTAGCTCGGATTCTAACAAACCATATATGGAAATTGACCAGAAAATTACCACGGACACAAAGGTGCGACTCCCATGGCTCAATTCTAATAATTTCACAAACTTATTTTATTATTTAATTAATTTTTTAATTAATTATTATAGCTCAATTTTTGGTTGTTACATTAATAATGTTTGAAATTAACTGATAATTATAGTAACTGTTATCTGGGTTTTTAACCCAGTAGGATCCAACAGAAGACAAGACAACTTCATGACGTCAGAATAGCACATAACTCTAACAAAAGGGGCTAAAGCAGCAAGTTAACGAGAGTCGAGTCATATTACTAAAGCAACGACTAAATTTGGCAGAACCAAGAAACCAACGTCCATTCAGCCGAATCAGCAGCTAAATATAACCAGCTTGTAGATCGTCATCAAAACAGAGCAACGTGCAACGAGACTACGCGAACAATGTCGATACAAAGCAACAGAAGCATCCTATACATCAAAGTCCAGAAATACATTAAGTCTATGGATCGCTAGCGATCCATGCATCATGGATCGCCAATGATCCATACTTCATCCTGGGATCACTAGGCTGCTATCGCATATGGAAATTATGAAAAAGTGGAAAATATGCTAAGTGTATGGATCGCTAGCGGTCCATACACCATGGATCGCCAGCGATCCATACTTGTCCATGGATCTTCGATGAGCTAGCTAGGCAAAGTAATGGAGATATAAGCTAAGTAATTAGCTCACACGCGAGCTAAGCCTATGGATTGCTAGCGATCCATAGACCATGGATTGGCAGCGATCCATTAGTTTGGCTCGGGTCGCGAGCTAAGCTCCTTTATATCATCCTGTTTCCATCTACAAGTGACTGATAAACGGGTTTGGTCCAGAATCTCTCTGATCTCTGTAAATACCATCCTACCTGCAACATAAACTGGATCTTTTCCGGATTGGTTGCTGAAGCTCTGCTAGAAACATTCTTCACTCTCTACCTCCCTCACAATAATCTCCAAAGGGATTCATTGTGATTCTCCAGTGGATTACAACTCAGGGGATTCAATCTAGCTAAGAATAGTCAAAAGCCTTGTAACCAAACACTACTTGTAACAACAATCAGTCTATAATAAAACTATAAAGTGGACGTAGGCTTCATTAACAGCCGAACCACTATAAAAATTCCTTGTCTTCTTTCTTTTACTCTCTTTTTCTATACCTATTATCTGTGTTATTGCTCTGTCAGAACATGACTGGTTCTTTCATACTCAAACTAGGGTGTTGATCCATTTTTTTGGGTTAACATTTTGGTGCTTTCACTGAGAACTCTAACTCATTATCCAAATCTAGTTATCTACTTTGGATCCCATAGGTCCAAAAGTTGGATCCCCAATCTTTTCCTAAAGAATCTACCACTTGGAATCAATGGCTCCTGGAAGAAGAAGAACTGCCTCTAGAAGATCCAAAGAGGCAGTAATAGCTGGAGAAGATGTCAATCCCCAACAGACTGAAGTAAATGGTGCTAACTTAGGAAATTAGGCGCTAGCATCCTCCAGCCAACTCGAAGTTTTCACTTGAGATGAGTTGAATAAGATGGTTAATGAGATCAATCAAAAAATGGAAAGTAGTCAAAAGGTTCTAATGGATAAGCTTAACGCTCTCTTAATCCCATAGTCAAACCCTACTCCAAGGACTGTGCCTGAACCCACAGCTACTATAGAACAAGAGAATTCCTTTATTTCTGGTCTACATAGAAGAAACGAAAAACAACCACAAAAAAGGGTGATAACCGAACTTAATGTGGAAGAAAAGGCGAATACTCCACCCACCGCAAGGCAACCAATTCTGAACTTGAATCATGGGGCCAAGACCCCGTAAGAAGATATAGCTATAGATCTCTCTGATTCAGAAGATGGAGAGCAAGACAATCAATTGGAAGAGAACGCCAACACGTTCGATGATGCTAGGAATGTCCAAACTGCCCCCAATCAGGCCAACTGCGAGCCAGCGGGGCCCCGCGGGAGTGGCTCTCCTGAAGACAGGAGAGCCTAGGCTTCAACCCATGCGCCAAGACCATTTGCAAAGCTAAACACTTGGTGTAGTGACTAATTGCCGTCCCTAGGATTATCGAACATCAGAGGCATATATTGTAGACATGGTCAAATGGTTGATGGACGAGAGTAAAAACCAAAGAGATGACAAATGGGGATCTGCTCCAAGTCGGACTCCCTTTACCGATGAAATCATGAATGAAAGGTATCCAAACAAATTCACAATGCCAGCTATCCCATCCTACGACGGGACGAAGGACCCAGAACCCCATCTATACAAGTATAGCTTGTATATGGATGGAGCCAACGCTCCAGAGGCTATTCGCTGTCGATGTTTCCCTATCTTTCTAGAAGGAGTTGTGTCTATGTGGTTTACCAGACTTCCCCCGAGATCTATTTCTACCTTTGACCAATTAGCAACAAAACTCCTTGACCAGTTTAGGCTCCATACCGCGCAACCAAAAGATTTCATGTCCTATCCGGATTGTTCCAGGGACGCAACGAGTCGCTAAAATCTTTCATGAACCAATTCAATACCGCGACTACGAAAGTAAGCAACCCCAATGAGGACATGGTTTTTATGGTGTTAGTCTGTGCCATTCACCCGGAGACTGGATTTGGGAAATGGATTAAAATGAAGCAGCCTACCACAAGGAATAACTTCAATTGTAAAGCGAGTTAGTACTTAAGATTGGAGGAAGCATGGGAGCTAGAAAGAAAGTCTACTGGTATGCAACAGATGAACATCGGACATAGTGATGAGGAAATGAATCAAAACACGCACGACTCTGGAACCGCTCAAGGAGTCGCGGAGAAAGATGGGAATCAAAAGATGAAAAATTAGAACTCCAATAAAAGAAATAGCAATGGAAGAAACAAAAGATTTAAAGAGTTCAGACAGGAAGATTATACCCCTCTAAATGACACTTCGGAAAATATTTATCTCGCAACACAGGAAATTGAAGAATACAAGAAACCCCCTAGGAAGGAGGCAACTGAGCAGCAAAAGTGCTCAGAGATTTGCCGCTTCCATGAGACACATGGCCATAATACAAACGAATGCCTCCACTTAAAGAATCTTATTGAAGAGTTGATCCAAGACAATAAACTCCAGCAGTAAATGAGAAATCCATAAAACCCCAATCAACCTATGACCCCTCAGCCTCCTAGAGAACAAAGAAATCAAGTTGTAACTAGTGACGAAGGGTCGAAACGAACCGACCAAAGGCTCATTATTGGAATGTTATCTGGGTGACCATACCCCATGCAAAGACGTTGGGGAGAGATGGAACAGTACGCAAGCTCATTGAAACATGCTCTGAAAGATTCATGTCTCGCACTAGAATGAGAAACCCCAGCCAAGCTGCAGAAAGTATTGGGTGATGACATAGTGTTTCGAAATCAGGACACCGAAGGGGTCAAAGCCCCAACTCTCGATCCAATGGTGGTAACAGTGAGAATCGGTCCCGCTGTTGTTCGGCGAGTGTTGGTTGATAGTGGTAGCTCTGTTAATATTCTTTTCAAACGTACTTTTGACCAGATGAAAATCGGCATGAAAAGCGTGTCTGCATGCCAAACAAAGATCTAAGGGTTCACTGGCGAGCCCAAGCAACCTGTGGGAACAACCGACCTGCCAGTGGAGCTTGGAGAGGGCGATCGAAGAGTCACCCTAATTCAGACTTTTGTAATTGTGGATGAAAAATGTCTGCATATAACGCCTTCTTGGGGCAGCCCGCTCTAGCAGATTTCAAAATAGCTCTAGCCTAATGGTGTCTAACCATGAAGTTCCCTACTGCAAATTGAATCGGAGTGGTGAAAGGAGATTAGCGTGTTTCCACAAAATGTTACATTGTAGAATTATGTGAATACAGAAGAAAGGAAAAAGGGAAGGACGTAGGGAAAACTCTCCACATCCGTGAACCCTCCGAATAGCAACTACAGAGCCACCCCTGGCTTAGGGACCATAGCCGATTTGACAAGGCTTTGGACCCTAGAAAGAAGAACTCATGGGAGGAACAGGTGGCGCCGGCAGAATTGACGGTGTCCATCCCGATCGACATGGATGACCCAACTAAAGTTTGGAAAATCGGATCGCACCTTGGAAACAAGATGTGTATGGAGCTTACTAAATTTCTTCGCGCCAACTTGGATGTGTTCGCACGGACGCATTCCGATATGTGTGGGGTGTCTATATAAATCGCATGTTCCATGCTCAACATTGACCCCAAGTTCACACCTGTAAAACAAATGAGGCGCAGCCTAGATCACGAACGATCCAAGGCGCTTAGAGAAGAGGTGAACAAGTTAATGGCCAACGGTTTCATCTGTGATGCAACTTATCCAGAATGGGTATCTAATCCAGTCCTAGTCAAAAAGTCCAACGGGAAGTGGCGAACCTGTATCGAGTCTCGGACTTAAACAAAGCTTGCGTAAAAGACAGCTTCCCTCTTCCCAGGATAGACAACTTGTGGACGGAACGGCAGGATATGAGCTTCTATCATTCATGGATGCATACTCCGGGTACAACCAAATCCTGATGCATGAACCCGATCAAGAAAACACTAGCTTCATCACCGACCTGGGCCTATATTGCTATATAGTAATGCCATTTGGTTTAAAGACACAGGGGCAACTTATCAAAGGTTGGTAAATACAATGTTCAAGCGCCAGATCGGGAAAAAGATGGAGGTTTATGTGGATGACATGTTAGTCAAATCACGAGCAGCTGTTAACCACCTGGATAACCTCGCTGAAATGTTCGAAATACTCCGAAAGTACAAAATGAAACTCAATCCACTCAAGTGTGACTTTGGAGTGGCATCTGAAATATTCCTAGGATTCATCGTAAGTGCCAAGGGCATCGAAGCAAATCCTGAACAAATAACGGCACTACGAGAAGTCCAAGCTCCGAAGAATAAGAAGGAGCTGCAAAGTTTGAATGAAAAAGTTGCAGTGCTAAGTTGATTTATCTTGAAAGCTATCGACAAGTGTATACCATTCTTCGATGCACTAAAAAAGGAAAGAAGAACTTCGAATGGAGTAAAGCTTGCCAAATAGCATTCGAAGAACTACTGCAGCATATGGAGGCTCCGCCAATCCTATCAAAGCTCGTGGATGGAGAAGACCTGTTCATTTACTTAGCGATCTCACCCTATGCATTGAGCGCCGCTCTGGTGCATGAAGAAGCAAAAATCCAGCGACTCGTGTATTACATTAGCAAGTGGTTCACTGGAGCAGAGAAAAACTACCCGAAACATGAAAAACTGGCGTATTGCCTCGTGATCTCATCTAGGAAGTTACAGCCATACTTTCAGGCTCATCTAATTAAAGTGTAGACTGACCAGCCCCTGAAGCAAGTACTGTACCGACCGAAAACTTCCAGATGACTACTTAAGTGGAATATAGAATTGAGTCAATATGATATCACATACCACCCAAGGAAAGCCATTAATGGGCAAGCATTGGCCGACTTCATCGCTGAATTTACTATACGGTATGACGAGGAAGAAGTTCAGTTGGAAGTAGACACATAATGGAAGCTCTTTGTCGACGGCACATCTAACAACCTCTGTTCGAGAGCAGGAGTAGTGCTTGAAACCCCCGAAGGGCGAGCCATTAGCTATGCTTTGCGCTTGGAATTCCCTACTACAAACAACAAAGCGGAATACGAAGAACTGATTGATAGACTGATAGTAGTGAAAGAGCTCAAGTTAAAATCTATTCACATATACAACAACTCCTAGCTGGTCGTTTGTCAAGTAAAAGGGGAGTACCAGGCTCGTGGGGAGTATCCTGCCCCGTAAATCCAAAGTACAAGAACTGCTAAGCGACATCTAACACTACACTATAACTCACATTCCACGAGAGTAAAACACTAAGGCATATTATTTGGTTAAACTGACGAGTTCCAAAGAAGCTTAGTCATTAGGGCTAGTCCCAGTTGAGACTCTAACCAACCCAAGCATAGATGAAACGGACGTCGACTGGATCCTCGAGATTATCGTCGAACCAGATACGTGGATGACACCTATAAAGGAATATTTACTTACAGGGAATCTTCCAACTGACCGGAATCAACGGAAAAAGCTTCTTCGAAAAGCACCTCGATTCATGATACAAGATGGAACACTCTACCGAAGGGGATTCTCAACCCCCACCTTTAGGTGCGTGTCCAATGACGAAGCCCGACGAATCCTAAAGGAAGTGCACGCAGGCGAATGCAGAGACCACACTGGGAGGCAAACCATTGCGAAGAAAGTCCTTCGGTACGGATACTTCTGGCCAACCATAAACCGCGATGCTATAGATTACGCCAAAAGATGTGACCGTTGCAAAAGATTCAGAAAAATTAAAAGAACTCCTTCAGCAGAGTTAACGCAGATGGTTATGGGGAACAGACTTGATTGGCGTCCTACCGATAGCAAAAAGAGGAGCCAAATATGCTATAGTTGCCGTAGATTATTTCACAAAATGGGCCGAAGTAGAACCGCTGGCAACCATAACCACAAAGAAAGTCATTAATTTTGTTACTAAAAACATTATTTGCAGGTTTGGTGTGCCACAGAAAATTATCACGGACAATGGAACCCAATTCGAAAGCGCCAAGTTCAAAGACATCTGCAAACGCTTTCGAATTGAGAAAAGATTCTCAGCAGTAGCTCATCCCCAAGAAAATGGGCAAGTGGAAGCAATAAACAAGATCATCAAATCTACCATCAAAAAGCGACTAACTAAAGCTAAGGGAAACTGGGTTAATGAACTTCCACTCGCACTATGGGCTTACCGAACCACCCACAAAGCGGCAAGCAGTCGCACTCCATTCACTCTGGCGTACGGCTCAGAAGCGATGATCCCTATTTAATTGGAAGTCCCCACGCACCGAAGGCAAAATTTCAATCAAAAGAAAAATGAGCAGCTCCTACTCGAATCGCTAGATATGATCGATGAAAGAAGGGAAGAAGCCGAGTTGATAACCGCCGCCCACCAAAAAAGGGTCGCACGGTACTTCAACTCCAAAGTTCACAACCAAACCTTCGAAGTAGGAGATCTTGTGCTTAAGCGAGTCTACCCCGTTTCGGGGGCCTTCAGACCAAACTAGGAAGGACCGTACGTCATCAATCAAAAGCTAAGAGACGGAACATTCAAGCTAACAACCGTCGACATAATCCAAATTCCCAGGACATGGAATAACGAATCACTCCATCGTTACTTCATTTGAAAACTACTTTATGTAGTCTATTTTTTTAGCAAATAAGCCGTCCCGGAATGCCAGGGGCATTGTAAATAGGCAAAAAATATGCCCTGCTTTCTTAATAAAATTTGATTTGCATTTTGAAACGACAAAACTATGTTCAAAATAACTACCCGTCGGGTCGACGGAAGCAAATCGACTCAAACCGCTGGATCGGTGGAACCCGATCCTTACCTTCTGAAAACTAGTGTTGCTATGGCAACATCGGGAAGGCCCAAAATTACGCTCCTCACGTTGCCCAAAGATAAGCAACACCGAGGAGTACCAAAAGCCGCGCATTCCATAATCCACCCCAAAACATACACTCCTCACGTTGTCCGAAGTTAGGCAATACCGAGAAGTACCAAAAGCCACGCATTTCATAAGCCACGCCAAAGCGTACGCTCTTCACATCACCCGAAGATAGGCAACCTCGAGAAGTACCAAAAGCCGTGCATTTCATAAGCCGCGCCAAAACATACGCTCCTCACGTTGTCCGAAGATAGGCAACACCGAGGAGTACCAAAAGCCACACATTTCATAAGCCATGCCAAAACCACCAAAACGTACGTTCCCCACGTTGCCCGAAGATAGGCAACACCGAGGAGCATGAAAAGCCACGCATTTCGTAAGTTGTGCGCTAACTCTTAAAAAACTTAAGTTTCCCACGTTGCCCGAAGATAGGCAACACCGAGGAACATCGCCAAAAAATCACGCTCCTAAAGCGTAAACTCCTCACGGTGCTCGAAGATAGGCAGCGCTGAGGAGCATCAGAACCAAATCAACCGGCCGTATCAATCCCGAACACCATGCATCGCATAACCAGCGCCAACCACTTCTACGATTGGGAATAATGGGCACAACTCCAAAAAAATTGGAGTGCTACAAACCAACAGAAAAGTTTCAACTAACGACACTTAATGATTAAAACTGCCCTCAGTTAACCCATGCAATGTGCTCCTCTCAGACACGCATATATTGCATACTTACCAAAATATTACAAGAAACTTGGATTACATGCTAAAGTTGCAAAACTTTCGAAAGAAGGAAAATCAGGCTGCGACTTAGTCAAATTTCAAGTTTAATATGAAAATTATCTAAACTATATGTTACCGATCATTTGAAGTAAACAGCCCTGTGAACTGGGGGGCATATACCGGTACTTAAATAAAAAATACTGAAAATAATAAGATCATAAGTTCTATTACTCCAAACAAAGAATTGTTGCTCCAAATAAAATTTTGGCGGCAATCACAAAAATTGGATAAGTGTAAACAAAATAAGCACAAGTGCACAAAACACATATGAACAGACAGATAAGAGTACAGTCAAAATATCAATGTATTGCTTATAGTTTTCTTTACACAGGGTCAAAATGTAGGGGTCGTATCCACACAACATCGACCAACAAAAAGAAAATACAGACTCCACGATAAAAACACTAAGTGCAGACTCTGCACCTGAACAAAATGACTGAAAAAGAACCAAAATCAGATCAGTCTCCACACAAGCTCATCAGTGCTTCCTTCCACTGTTCCCCTTCCCGCCCTTTGTTTGTAGTTTCTGCCTTGTCTCGGGAGTAGTGTCGCTGCTGGTAATATCAACAAACTCCTCGGTGGCAACGTTCTCCTCTTCCTCCACCGCCTTCTCAGAAGATTCTCCCTTTGCTTTGCGCTTCCATAATTTGCGAGAGCTCTTCGAGGCTTTGATCGCTTCAACCTTCTCATTCGTGATAGCGACCAATTCATGCTGAGTCTTATGAGGCTGCTCCGTTTGAACTTCCTGCTCCTTAGCCTCTATCGCTGTTACGTCGCCTTCTAAAGACACAGAAAGGTCATCCAAGCCATGAAGCGCGACTATCTTTTCGGACTCCAGCCTCGGCTGCGAGCTAGACACAGACACAGAAATTGGAACAGGAACAGAAATGAGTACAGAGGCTGTGATAGCTGCAGGTCCAGGTGCTGAGGAAGCTGACACATCAACAGGAAAGGTGGACGGACTTATAAGATAAAAATGAAAGCATTAAACTCTTCCTGCTCTTGCGGTGTAAGCTGGAAGCTCCCAAAATCGGGAGAAACGGGAGGATTACCTGCACTAGAAGATTGGCCAACAATGTCGACTTCATACTCACCACCTTTGCCTTCTTCCGATGGTTCCACTACCCGAGGAAGAGTCTCAAGCCCTGAACTTGTTGGTAGGTTGTGGGGCTGCCCTATGGTTCACCAGCACCAGAAATAAAAGGCTTAGTGAGCACCTCGGCGACGGCTGTCATGGCAACATCGGTGGCTTCTTTCTCTCTTTCGACTCATAGAATTTCCCAACCCTCGAGCAATTCCTTCTTTGATTCTTCATTAAGGTAAGTGTCCTCCAACTCCTGCTTGGTGTAAATGTCACCACCATCAGAAAAGCGGGACAAGATTTCTTCCAATACCAAAGCAAGAGTGCTTGGGAATTTCGGGCCCAAGTAGCCGAGACTCCCCTGTGCAACAGGGAGTTAACGTAGAAATTCAGGATGGTCGCGTCCATCTTTTCCATCTTCCTCTCGAAAGCGTTATGAAGCTCCAGATAATCCACTGTAATGGATGCCTTTTTGACTTCAATGTGAGACTTGTCAGCGCTAAGCTACACAACTTGGTCCTACAGTCGGGCGATCGTCGCAGCCTGATCAAAGAGTCTTATTGTGCCCCTTGACGATAAGGTCATGGTCAGAGATAGTTTTCTTATGGGCTTCGATTGTTGCGTTACAAGCAACCACTTCTCCCTTTAATTTTGCCTCCTCGGCATGAGCCTTTTTTTATCTCGTCCTTATAGACGATCTCGATTTTGGCATGAGCCTCTTTCACTTCTTTTAGCAAGTCAGCGTTCCTCTTGCTCTCTAGTAGCGCTGCTTCTTTCTCCTCCTCCAGCAGTTTAATTCCGGCATCGCGTTTTGATAACGCTTTCTCAAAATCATCCTTATCTGACTCGAAAGAGAGGGTTTCTTGGTAGTCATTGCGATTGGTGTCTGCCAACTGCTTAAACTATCTTTCCCACCTTTCAGCTTGGTCTAAATCATTTTGAATAGGCTGAAGGTGTGGCATGTACGAATATTTGCCAACCGGATGCGGATCGCGGTCAAACTTAACTCTCCTTAAGAACCATCCAGGGGCACTGCCTCAAGCTCAGGAAGGACCGAAGGAAGAATATAGGCAGGTCTCCAGTGGGGACGCAAAGCACCGGGGGCCGGAACAATAGATGATGGTGGGATGTAGGTTGAAGGCGGAGCAGGAGCAGAAGTGACGAAGATTTCATGACCCGTTGAGGAGTGCATCGAAGCAGAAGCATGTTGTTCTGAAGAATGCGAATGGTGGTCAAACTTTGATCTCTTTGATGGCTCCTCCCTCTCATCAAAAGACCTCCTTTTCTCATACCCACCTTTGTATGACTGGTTCCAATCTCTTTCGTCTTGGCGATGGGCTTCGGCCTCTAGTTCCATCCTCCTTTTGTACTCCTCCTCCGTTTCTCGAGGCTAATAACGGCTGGAAGGACATTTAGACCAGTGTTGGGAGTCAGTGAATTATTCGAAGTCATCATAGAGGCTACATCCTCTCTTCATACCTGGCATGAAAAAGAAATAAAAAATCTTAGTAACGGGGGATAAAATAAGTAGGATGTGCGAAAGCAAGTGTAATCCTAGTTAGATGTGTAATGAGTTTCGGGGTAAGTCCTAAAACGTCGTCACGAACCGGATCGGGCTGCCGCCGTAGGCGGAATCGGTCTAACTTCAGGCGCAATACCGCTCAAGCGAGGTGGCACCTCCTTAAATTTAAATTCTTTCCTCATAAGCACGTCGAAATTGACGTAAACGTCGCTCAAGTCTCCGAACTCCACGCCAACATCTTTGCTCGGAGAAACCTGACGCTCTCTGATTTCTGGGGCATTATCTTTATCACTCGCATCTGGAGGAGGAGAGCTCGGAAGGACGGAACTCATGCCCGGAGTCTCATTGCACGATTTTGAATCCCCATTATCAGATTCTGCGTAGAAGTCATCGCTGGAAGTGGACTCGTCGCTACTACTCTCGAGTTCCGCCTTCTCTTTCTCTAAGCCTATTGCGGCCTTGCCTTCCCTCTCTTGAAACTCCTTTTCTCCTTCTTTCGGGATCGGAGGAATTCTCACCGGGCCGCTAACTCCGCTCGCGGTAACATCTCTTCCTTCACGGGCCTCCTCGGCTAATTCTCTGGACAAGCCCTCTCTCCCTTGAGAAGCGCCTTCTTCGGAACCGCGAGAAGAAGAAGTAGACCGTGTGCGAATCCTGGACCGAGCAGGGGAGGGGACCTCAACTTGAACAGTGGATCTCCCCAGATGCAGTAATCCATATCAAAGCAAGTTCTCATTGGTCAGTAAGACTTTGACGGACCTTTCTTCAGCATCAATAGCCTTTAGGGTCCGAAAAACTTCATCAAGAGACACGTCCCTATTTGGCTTTGGGATAACTGCAAGAAGTATATGGCTTGTTAGAAACTCCATAGCAATGCGTCAGAACTCGATAAGTATGGAAAGGAACTTACCCCCGGTCGTCCAAAGAAGGTTAAACCCCTCGGAGAATTTAATAAAGAAATACTGCGTCTTGAATTGGAACAAGTTGCTCTATAGACGCAAAACAATCTTTCGATTCCTTTGAGCTTCAATCACGATCAAGGATGGACATTCATCCCTCCTTTTGAACGATAGAAAGTACCGTAACTCGCCAAAGCTTGGAGCACGGTTGAATGTCTGCATGAAAAGAACGTGCAAGTAAGTCAAGATGGCATAGCCGTTGGGATGAATCTGGAACGGTGAAATGCCTAAGTTTGAAAGAGTCTCACGCAGAAAGTTGTTAAAAGGAGGCTCGGATCCATTTAGGCACATATACCGATGGCAAGCGATATATCCCGGAGGAGGCATGTGAGCAAACTCGTTCTTCTCTGGTAGACGTACGTCCTCCTCTAGCATACCATGCTGCATGTAGATATTGTGCAAAACTTTAGCAGAAACCACCGAAGAAGCTGTAAAGACCCGCAAATCCGTACCCCTTTGAGCCGGCAAAATTCCACAACAATTCAGCTCAATGTGGAACAAAGTACGAGTCTTCGGGGTTAAAGAAGAAAGAGGTAGAAGAAGAAGATAGAAAACCACATCAGAATCTCACAATTGAAGCGGAACAATATATAATAGATAACAACTGATCTTTACACAAAAGTAAATTTTTATCTGTTTATACATTACATCATCAGAGTACAATACAATCGGAATTAAATACTGGACAGTTATAATAACTTGTCCCACAACAGAATACACAGTATACACAACACAATGGAATATACATCAAGTACGAGTGATACGTCTTGCCATCCAGCTCGTCTCCTGAGCTCCACAGCAACCTATCATGTATCTGAATACTCGGTCTGACCCGAGCATTATAATAAAATAACACCTGAGTCAGTCTGGAAAACCAGCGTGAGAAAACACACTCAATTGGATTATTAAAGTTTCAAAACCCTTTGAAATCAAAAGCATCTCGTAAGACCACGCCACAAATAAACATGTCGGGTTGTTACCTTACGATGGCCAAAACACTTTTTATCAAATCCGTCTGATATTATAATAGTGTCTATATACAAATATTTATTCAAATAGCTGAAATTGTTACATGATTAAATTCCACCATGCTAGCCACACAGTGGGTTCTACAAACAAAAACCGTAAAGGCACGTAGGGAGAATGGATTTCCAACTAATGACTAGGCATTGGGGTACCACCTGTCATAGTACCTGGTCTAGATCAGCATACCGAGGACCACGCCCGATCCCCTGCAACATAAGACCGGAACTACCCCTTACTGGATAATTTCGAGTAAGATCACCCCACGGTTGGGATCAGCAACCGCCCACTAAGCCGAAATAAAAAGGGACATCTAGACAGGGATGACCTCACCCTAATGGGTGCTACCCACATAGCCTTGCTGCATAACCCCTGATTTTCAGTCATTCCCGGTTGATGAGGCTCGAGGTTAAGCGTTACCTTTTTAGAACATATCCCTTGGAATGCTCATCGTCCACCTAATGATGTTCCGAAAGCATTCATTCATACAAGTCCGTCCCGAGTTCGAACGAAACCGCAGGCACTACTCCTACTACATCCATTTTGGAATCATCCTCGGGATTAGTAGCGACTAGCCCTTGCACTTCACTGCTCCATCTTCGATTCCAAACTCGTTTCCCCATGAAAACGTACAAACCGGATCGAAGTGGTTTTCGAGAAATAAATCTCGATCCAGGTCTCTTCGAAACGATCAGCGCATTTGCCAATATTGATAGTCGGTTATTTAACTATCAATTAACATCCACAAACATCCATCAAACACATAAATAATTTTCCAAATTATTTATTTACCTCAAAATATCTTCGCAAGATATTTTCCCACTTTTAAACCCTTTGAAAATAGTTTCAAACCGTTCTTCTCTCATGGAATAAATTTCCCAAATATTTTCTATTTCCACTGAAATCACCAAGTACAAACACTTTAGATTTTAAAAATAATTTAAAACCACTTTATTATAAAATATACTTTAAACAAAACATCTAAATTAAAACTACTGTAATACTTTATTCAAAGATATATACTTTAAGAATATTTAAAATAAAGCTACTTAATAAAATATGAAACTAGATTTTTATCTTTTAAAACATAATACCAAGTCATCTTTAAAAATTTACTACTAAATAAATTTGAAAATTTCTTGCTTTAAAATTTAAACATTTAGGAATAATAAATTTTCTAAAACATCTTTTTAAAACAACTTTTAAACTTTTAGCTTATACTTAAAAATTTGCTTTGAAAACGTTCTTGGCTATTCAGGGAAATACACTTCTCTCTCACATCTTTAAAAATAAATCACTATTTATTTTTAAAACTAATTTACCCATTCCTTTAATAAATTCCCACCGCGAATTTATTCTTCCAAATATCCACTGATATATTACTTCACCTTTATAAACCCAGTTTATAAATTCCATAGTCTCACCCTTCTTTCAAAACACAGTTTCAAATACTAAATCAATTTCCAAATTGATTTCTAAAATTTACTCCATTAAAATAAATTCCTTTACTTATCCAAATTTATTTCAAAACCATAAATTTCAGATTTAACTTCTTTATTTTAATCTAAAATCTTATTTAAACTGAATACCAATTTCATACCTTTCAAAATCTCTTCTTTATCTTTCCAAACAAATTTAAACCTTGAATTTAAAATAAATTATTTACTCCCTTAAATAATATCACTTGAGTTTAAAAATTCATTTTATTCCCATTTATCCATAAATTTCCTTTCCCATATCCGAAGTTATTTATTAACATTTAAAATCCACTTATCCTTTTTCAAATCATTTATTCCAACCTCTAAAATTATTTACTTAAGAATTTTCCTTTTATTTCGCTTTGAAAATCCAATCTATATATTTTTGATGACCCGGCATACCCAAATATATTCTATCAATCCATGGCATTCAATATTTTCAATTTCCAATTTATCACAGAATATCAAATAAACCATATCACAGGATATTAAACAATCTAAATAATTTTGAGGAATCCAGTTGGATCCCTCCAACCTGTTTCCCTGCATCCACAGATGTTAGCAAAATATAAAATACCAATTCCACTTCAAGGTGGAATATCACGGTATATGGGTTTATATAATATCCTCCGCTATTATGCGGCGCATAGGGTCTCATCCGCTATATAATGCGGGAAATCAATCACTCCAATATATATATATATATATATACACTACTATATTTAATATACCACAACCAATCAATTCAATCATTCAACCAAATATTTAAATTTAACTATTTAATTTAAATAAAACCCAGATGAGTGAGATTAACTCACCTTTGATGTTCGCAATTCCAATCCAAATCTCGACTTGTTTTCTTCACAGTTTTAGACCTTGAATAAACAATTTTTATACGATTTTATTAACATTTGAACCAATTGAAAAATCAACTACCATTCAATAAATTTAATTAACTAATTATTTTGTTTAAACTAAATTTCCCTTTTAAAGATCTTTTAGTCACTAAGATAATTAATAAGCTAGTTTAAACATTTTTTCTTCTTTAATATAAACTCTTATTTCGGAAATCTCAAGTATATTTATTAAAATAAAAATTTCTAACTTCACACAAGTTTTCAAACATGTTATATTCCTATCTTATCTTTATATAAATTCTTATTTTTTCCAAATCTTATATATATATATTATTATTTTCTGTTTTACCTATATATGTGTGTATATATATTAAATTCTAATAAGATAAATGTTCCTCCAAACCTATATACATATATGTAAAAAAAACAGGAGTGCTTTTATTTTTATATTTCAACATCAATATTTTTAAAATCCACTGCTTTTAAGAAAAATCAACATTTAAATTAAATGTTGACATATCTTACAGAAAATTAAAATCATATCCATCTGTATTATTATTATTATCATTTACTGTTTCAACCCATATTGTTTAAATTTTCTTTCATCTACAAATAAATTTTATTAAATCGGAACAAAGAAAACGAACCTCACCCAGACCAATGATCGACTTCGAACCCACAGCAAAAATTGTGACTCCACAATGTCTTTCCCGAGCTCGAAGACGCCGTCACCATCATGAATCGATGGCCATGCTTCTAGTTCCACGATCGAGTTCCTCTCGAGCCACTGACCAGCCTCGTAGTTCCTTCGACGACTCCGACACACCCATCCGCTCTCTCACGAACAGGCGAGAACTCGATTCGATTTCGTTCTCATCTCGGTCGCCATATTTTTTTTATAATAGATATCGATTTCGATTTATCTCGTGAATTTGGAAGAAGGGAAGAACCGACGATTTGAATTATTCGATTTGGTCAGAAGAGCTGCGATTTCGTGAATTCGTTCGTATCTCTCCGGAGGAAGCCATTTTTTGATTTTGTATATTTTTCTCGTTTGAAAATAGAATTCTCGGCTGTGTTGATGTAAAAGAAGGCAGGAAGTGATTAAAAGGAAGGAAGCGTACAAAGGAAGCCTATAGTGATTGAAGAGGGACAGAATTGCAGCTGATGTAGATATAATTTCAACTGCAATTGACAAGTATAAATATGTACAATTAAATTCAAATTCAAATTCAAATGCAACTTAAATTTTCAAACTCCTATCGAGGCGTACTGCTAGGCGTTTATAATGTTATATCCCTATTTCGAACACAATGGAAAAGGTTTCGAGTGCTAATTCGATCGTATGGAGAAGATAGCTTTTTGGACCCATTTATTATATTAAATTTCGATATAATTCCCAGCGCGTTTATATATTGTACGCTCACACAACAACTCCAAACATTACGAAATTTGAAATCCGGTAATAATACAATATTACGGATCCAATGGAACTGGTTTCGTCGAATTTCGAGACTGTGCCTCAGAAGGCTATTTTTAAATATCGATTTAAACGATATAATTTCAAAACTTAACAAAACACATCCAAATTCAAGTTTAACACTTTTACTATCTCCAGTATAATCAATATAAATTTTACAAGCCTCTAAAATATTTTTAACAGGCTTAAAACCCCAAATTCAACATTTTACCCAACTTCAAATTATTTAATTTAATAATTAAATTACCCAATAAATAGCGATATTTGAAATTCAACTTAAAAATTCACTTTTGAATATTTAAAATCAATTAAATATTCCAATTTCAAATATCCAAAAATTACGGGTCGTCACAGAAGCTCTCTCTAGTAGGTTGAGAAGAACCCTAAAATTAGGAGGTGTTCGGTCCAAGACCGGACCAACCAGGACCAACTGCCCATATTCAGCTTGCGAAGTGGAAGGAGAAAGGGCGACGGATGAAGACTCGACTACTAAAAGCGTCGGGCTTCCCCCGATCGATTTACGGTGCAAAGATGGGTGCTTCATTCCATAGCATCAGAACCCTAATTCAAAACGGTTAGGTGATTCTATTCTAAATTAATAATTTCCCCTACAACACTTGAACTCCGGAGAGATATCGATTCATGCCAACGTAGCAAATTTCAAGTGTGTACCGGGGCAAGTGCAGTGTGCTGTCTATAGGGGGTGAGCTCGGCGTCCAAAACACTACAAACGCTCTATCCCGTGTAGATAGTTCGCTCGCAGAGGGAAAGGAAAAGAATTTCCTGCATCATTTCTATTTGTTTTTACTTCCTCTACACTTACCCATTATCGATCAATGATCGATAATGGATCCATTGTCCAAAGCGACACAGACTACATGGACACCAAGCTCGCAACAAGCAAGCAAGATAAGTCCAAATCCTATGAAAGAGTCGAGACCAATTCGCGATGTGTTCTGCAGTATCAGCTACGGAACTTGGCACAAGGCAATTCTGGCCTAATGGATGAAGATAGCAAAACGTGTCAAGTACCGGGCCAAGGGTCGAATGTCGTTCCGGGAGAAACTCAAGACTCGATTTACTATCTTCCCCCATTAGACCGCAATTAACTCAAACTTCTCACGACCAACATCAAAAATGAGACCTCGCCAACAAATTGTTAAACGAACACTATAATAGCAGACCCACCTTGGATTAAACTCTAAACACGAAATTGGTCGAAGACATAAATTAGTAAGCCAAAGACAAGTTGGTGGCAAGCTAAGAATTAGGTTGGCATCGATCTAATGGTAGGTTGGAGGCGATTCAAGGCACAAGCTAGCTAGGGTTTCGGTTAAAGATGAATTGAGAAGGTGGAAACGCTCCGATGATGGTGCGCAAAAGGAAATCATGGTAGAAAACTTGGACAAGGATGGATCTTAGGAAGCATTGGATCGGGTCGAGCAAGCTAGGTCAAATCGTAAGAAGGAAAATAGACTCAGGTCGCATGAAAGTAATGAGTTGGCTCGGCTCGAGTAACATATATAGGCAAATAAGAATGAAGCAGAAAAATTCGCTAATACATTGGGTCGCCTACGATCCATCACTTATGGATCGCTAGCGACCCATTCTCTCGAAGGCAAATTTTCTCTCTCAAGTGATCAGGTTGCTAGCGATCCATCGTACATGAATCGCCAACGACCCATAAGGTTGGAGGCAAATTTTTCTCAAACTCGTGCTGCGACATCTACCCATCATTTCGAAGCATACCGGGAAGTTATGGTGAGGAATTTGATCTGTTACGATAGGCAGTAGCAGTTGAGATCGAAATTGGTGATCGACAGCGTAACCTACTACATATCCGTAGAATTCTAATATGATTACTTGGAATCTAACAAGCAGACATTAAAGTTGATAACTTCCAGAGCACGCCTTGTTTCCAACAAAAACGTACTCTGGGGGGCAAATGTTATCCGGGTTTTTAACCCAGCAGGATCCAACAGAAGACGGGACAACTTCATGACGTCATAATAGCACAGAACTCAAACAAAAGGGGATAAAGCAGCAAGTTAATGAGGGCCAAGTCATATTACTAAAGCAACAACTAAATTTGGCAGAACCAAAAAACCAACGTCCGTTCAGCCGAATCAGCAGCTAAATACAACCAGCTAGTAGATCATCATCAAAACAGAGCAACGTGCAATTAGACTACGTGAACAACATTGATACAGAGCAACAGAAGCATCCTACACATCAAAGTCCATAAATACACTAAGTCTATGGATCGCTAGCGATCCATGCATCATGGATTGCCAGTGATCCACACTTCATCCTGGGATCACTAGGCCGCTACCGCATATGGAAATGACAGAAAAGTGGAAAATGTGCTAAGTGTATCGATCGCTAGTGGTGCATACACCATGGGTCTCCAGTGATCCATACTTTCCATGGATCTTCGACGAGCTAGCTAGGCAAAGTAATGGAGATATGAGCTAAGTAATTAGCTCGCACGCGAGCTAAGTCTATGGATCGCTCCATAGATCTCTAGCGATCCATTATTTTGGCTTAGGTCGCGAGATAAGCTCCTTTAGATCGTCCTGTGTCCATCTGTAAGTGACTGACAAGCGGGGTTGGTCCAGAAGCTCTTTGATCTCTATAAATACCATCATGCTTGCAACATAAACTGGATCTTCTCCGGACTGGTTGCTGAAGCTGTTGGAAAATTTATTCACTCTCTACCTCCCTCACAACAATCTCCAAAGGGATTCATGTGATTCTCCAGTGGATTCCAACTCTGGGGATTCAATCTAGTAAGTATAATCAAAAGTCTTGTAACCAAACACTTTTTGTAACAACAACCAGTTTATAAGAAAACTATAAAGTGGACGTAGGCTTCATTAACAGCCAAACCACTATAAAAATTCCTTGTCTTCTTTCTTTTATTGTCTTTTTCTATACCTATTATTTGTGTTATTACTCTGTCAGAACAGGCCAGGTGCTTTCATACTCAAACCAGGGTGTTGATCCATTTTCTGGGTTAACAATAACAAAGATTGAAGAAAATTAATTAATTATTTTATTAATATTGATCATAATATTTAAAGTTAATCTAATATATTACTAATGGCATTCTAAAGTTATTATTTTGGATAAAGTTTAAAGATAATTAAACGAGGAATGTTAAACAATAACTTGGTTGTTAAAGGAGTTTAAAATTATCGATTATTACCAAAGGAACTTTATTGATGGAAGTTCATGTAGGAAGTTTGTTTAAAAACAAAGGAAGTTTATAAAAGGAGTTTTACAAATTAAAAAGAGATATTGGAATTGGGAAAGAGTTTTGTAAATGATTTGGATATGTATGAAGGAATTATAAAAGGTTTGATATTTATAAAGGAGATTGGTAAATTAACTTGGTGATTTGTACTGAGTTTATAAATAGATTTGGAGATCTATAAATGAGATATTTATAAGATGAAAGAGATTTATGCAAGGAGATGGGTTGTGTGTCATTTATATCTCCATTTAATATGATTTTGAATAAGAAATATCCCTAAGTGTTAGTGAATATGCTTATACCATTTTATAAGCATGTTAAAGTAGTTTTACTAAGTTTTTGAAAGTAAATTGGATTGTAAATACACTTGTTCCACCAAGATAAGTATATGGTTATATTTTCTAAGTATTGAAAGATATAGGGGTTTGTGAATATGCTTATCTTGTCAAGATAAGTATATGGAAGTGATTTCCAAGATTTTATAAAGTGATTTTGTTAATAAAAGATTTATTTATGAGGCTTAGTGGTTTCCATGGGAAATGTGAGCATTGTTTGAATGATTGTTATTTGATAGTTAAATAACCGACTATCAAAATCAAGACCAAAAACGTAACTTTGGAAATATCTCGGAAAAACACGGGAATTATATGGTACATTTACCATTGGTGGTGCTATATTACGTATAAACTCATTTAGTTCTTATGTGACAAATGATAAGGAAATCCATCCACTAACGGTTATGAGGTGATTTCCGCTCTTATCCTTTGTCTGTTTATTTCCAAAAGAACAGGGGTTGAGTTTACCCAAAACTATCGAATGTTGTTTCGAAGAGACCGGGATCGGATATGTTATCTGAAAACCACTTCGATCCAGCTCTAGCATTTCAACTTGAAGACATCTTGAAGAATATGGAATCGAAGATAGAGCTTTGAAGTGCAATGGCTATTTGCTATTAATCCTAGGAGGGATTTCCCAAAAATGACGTAATAGAAGTAGTGCCTTCGGTTTTGTTCAATCCCTGGACGAACTTGTATGGATGAATGCTTGCATTGCATTGATTCCTGGAGGGAGTGTAGCATTCCAAGTAGGAAGTGCTAAATAAAGAAAAAACGTAGCCTCAAGCCTCATCTATAGGCAAATGACAAAAATCCGGCATGCAGCAGGGCCATGTGGGTCGCTCCCATCAGAGTATGGTCATCCCAAATCTAGATCGATTACTATCTACTCATGTATGCTTCGGGGCCTAAAGTGGGGTGATCATATTCGGTACTACTAATCAAGTGGTAGGTTAGTCCTGTGTGGAAGGGGTACAAGATATTATTGTCAGACCCTGGAGCATTTTATTTAGAGATGTACCATCAGAAGGTAGTTCCTTATCTTGTTATAATATGAAATCCAATCTCCAATATGTGCCTTTACGGTTTTGATTGTAGGACCTAGTATGCTATAATTTAATTAATGTAACAATTTCGGCTATGATTAATAAGTATTTGTACCCTATACATTATAATAATATCACTGGATTTTCTATAGAAAATGTTTTTGTAATGACCCACCTTTTTGGATGGTTTAAATCAACGATAAACCACACACATCAGACTCAAACCATTCAAAAGGGAAGATTGTTATGGGGTAAATAAGAAAAAGAAGAGGAAGAAAGAAAAACAAACACAGAATCTCACAATGGAATGACAAAACATAATAATCAAATAAACATTTCATGAAGCTGTTTTACAAATATCATTTGATTACACTTTTTCAACACAGAATCAGAGATACATACAACAGGAATAAATAAATAAATGCAGCAGAACAACATGATGCAGCGTAATAAATAAAATAGAAAATAATAGTATACGATCTTCGTCTTCGTCCTCTAGAGATAAATAGTCTTCAATACACCGAAAAGCTCAGACTGACCCGAGCGAATTGAAAAGACAAAACACTCAAGTCAGAACTAAAAGATCTTATGTAAGTTAAATCAACAGTAAATAAATATGAGTTTAACAGCGTCGGGGATGTTTACGGGGTTTGACATCTCCTATCCAGTGTCTAACGTGTGTGCAGTAACTTAAGGGATGTTCGGAATTACCATCTCCAAAGGATCCGTTAAACTATCTACTATGTAGTACCATACGCTATTATAATATGTCTACAGTAAAGTAAAGTATTAAAATAGCATTAAGGCGTTACCCATATCCCCCATAACACATTTTATATATTCCCGTAGTCTATACGGTACCGTAAGCTCCACCAAACCGGTGGTTTACCCAGAGGGCATTCCATAGGTACGGTACAAAACAAACTCGTAGTGGGTGCGATAAGGCATGTGACAAGGCACACGAGGTAATGCCAGGGTAGGATTCTACCATTTGCACTCTCGGACCGGTGGTAACGCATAACAGCTACTACCACCCACCTCGAAATACACTCCCATAATCAAATCAAGGGGTGGCCACCAAATCAATCACAAAGTCATAATATTGTATCGAAGAAATGTGCCCGATAGGAGGTGCGACCTCACTTGGCCCGGTATAGCTCATGGTTTAGCCACATCAAGCTGACTCACGGGAGTCAGGGTTATGTAAATACCTCATACAGAATCGTTCGCCAAACCATCCTATTTCATTCTGGAATCTCCACCACGTACACAGTTGTTAAAGTGGTTTTCAGTATTGGCAGAGAGTATGACAATATCCGATCCCGGTCTCTTTAACAACCAAACGCTTATTTAACACCGGATGGTTCTTTTAAATTTCCAAAACCGTTTCATAATTGATAGCAAAATATCATATTTTCAAAACCATATCACTTTTGGAATCATATTTACTTTCGAAATCTTATTCACTTTCGAAATCATATCACCTTTGAAATCATATTTTCAAATCATCATATTTACTCAAAATATGACATTTCATTAGAAAATATCATTCAAATCCTAACTTAGATTATAACATCATTTTACCATATCAGCTTTTAAATCAAGGATTTAAATATAAACACTTCAACTTTACACAGTTTGGAATTTAGAAATAGTTTGGATAGTTTAAAATAGTTTTAAAATAGTTAAAATAGTTTAAAGTAGCTTTTAAACGGTTGAATTACTTTAAATATAGTTTAAATTGTTTTTAATAATTTAAAATAAATTAGAATAGTTTAAATGGATTTAATAATTTAAAATAGATTAGAATAGTTTAAATGGTTTTTTAATAGTTTAAAATAGGTTAAAATAGTTTAAAATAGCTTTTAAATGGTTAAAATACTTTAAATATAGTTTAAATGGTTTTTAATAATTTAAAATAGATTAGAATAGTTTAAATGGTTTTTAATAGTTTAAAATAGGTTAAAATAGTTGAAATTAGCTTTTAAATGGTTAAAATACTTTAAATATAGTTTAAATGGTTTTTAATAATTTAAAATAGATTAGAATAGTTTAAATGGTTTTTAATAGTTTAAAATAGATTAAAATAGTTTAAAATAGCTTAAATAATTCAATAGTTTATATTAAAATAATTAATTTGGAATTAATATCAAATTAAGCTATTTCTTTAATTTCAACACATCTAGACCATGTCTAGCTTTCAAATCAACTAACTAAAATTGGTCTTTCAATTCAGATTCTCAATTAAAACCATTTATTCAATATCGATTTCGAATCCATTTTTGAATTATCAATTTAGAGCACTTCAAATTAAATAGATTTCAAAGTTGTATTCAAACATCTCAATAACTCAATTTCGATGAATTTCCTTTATGCTTAAAAAATTCAGTTTTGAAATTTCCATTTTAATTCATTAAACAATTCATTAAATCAATTCCAATTTCAACATTTAACGCCTGGATTTCGAAAATAATTCAGTTTATATAGATCAAATTCTATTTCAAAATATTATTTAACTGAATTCAAAATTTAATGATTTAAAAACCGTTTAATTTAATCAATCCGGTATCCGTATATAATTTTCTACCCTATGGTCAAGTGATACGGATTTATATCATTTCAACCCACAATAATTTAAAATTTACGGGTATATATCATTTCAACCCGCAATCCCAAATTTAATTTCAAATCCATGAAATCGCTCGAGTCTATCATTTCAACCCATAATGATTTCTCCCCAATCTATCACATCGTTCGGGTGTGTGTCATTTCAACCCATAGGGAACTTGCAGTGTTATAACAATATAAAAATATAACATCCAGTCATCCAATATCAACAATCAAACATCCATCAAAATCACCATTCAAACCAATCAATAAACAATAACAAGTGACTGATTATCAATAACGGGTATTAACTGGCAATTTAGAATTTAATATTAAATTAATGGCGATAATATTCAATAAAAGTCAGATTTAACTGGAATGATAATTTAAATATCCAAACATCAGCCAATCAATTTATAATCACATCATAAATTCAATTTAACTAATATAAGATAATCTAGTAGTTGTGAGCGGGTCAAAACACTCACCTTTGATTTCAAATCGATTTGAAATCCAAAATAAGGCCCAAAATTCAACGATCTCAGAATTCATCCATACTAGTTCCATAATGTCCGGAATTTCGATATGATCCCAACAAAACAAACCGTGCACAAATCCGAGCATGTATGTAAAAGTTACATATGTTAGAACATTTGAAAAATTAAAATAAAGAATAAATGAATTACCCTCTTACCACTACCACGTCAGCATCCTGTTCGAAACCCTACATGAGAAAACGCGCAATACTATCTCGAACTCGAGCCTATAGCCGCCGATGAACAATGATGAACGCACAACTCTACATCGCCATTAAGGCCAGCCGCGACCTCGCCAGACCCATCCCCATCGAGCGCCGACCTTCTCTATGCCTACGTGACCACCCGCGACGACGATGATGACCTATGAGCGCCCAAATTGCAGCCACCGCCACCCTATTACAAAACCCTAGTTGAATTTTGTAGGCCGATCCAACCATCAAATCGCCGAACAAACCATACTGATGCGCTCCACTCGTCCATCTCCACACGATGGTACCCTCGATTCGACGATCTGTCGCAGTTGATCAAACCCCCAATGAACGGCTGAGAAGGATTTGGCCAATTTTGAATTGCAAAAATGAACAGTAGATCTAGATTACGCTCTTCAAGAGCTTTCCAACGATATATAATATGATAGGGTTTGGAGAGTTTGAATTTTGAAATTGGTTTTCAAATTGGATTTGGGGTTTTGTAATTGGATTTGGTTTCTGCCATTAGAAGAAGGAAATAGACAGATAGAATTGTACATACATTAGAAACAGAAAGACTGCTAGGGTTTGAGAAACAAAGCGATTTATGTGAACAAAGCCTGATAAGAATAAATAACGCCCAAATTAATTTGAATTGACAATAACGACCCGAAAAGCCCGTTCTGCCTCCGAAACGAAAGTGGGTCATCCCATATATCAAAATAGATGTTTTCGATATTTTTAAACTCAATGGAATAGGTTTCAAGTCCTAATTCCATAGTATGAAGAAGTTAGCTTTTAAAATAAGCTTATTTCAATTGAATTCAATTAAATTGATTTCTACGCGTTTCAAGCCCGTACGATCAAACGACAAGTCCGATCGCTACGAAACTTGAAATTATACAATAATCCACTGTTACGGATCCAATGAAACTGGTTGCATCGAAATTCGAGACAGTGGCCAAAATGGCTATTTTCACATTAATTAAATAAATTATTATTAAATTAATTAAATCACATTTTCAATTCCAATTTTATAATTAACAAAATTTATCATTTTTGATTACTTAGTAACTTATAATCCTTTTTAAAACAAGTTTCCATATCAATTCAATTTTGAATATTACACTGGTTATAGTGTTCAGTTTCAATAGCAATAAATTCAATTGATTATTAAATTAAATTCCAATAAATCCATTTATTTGATCTTTCATCTTATTATTCAATCCATTATCATCTTATGGATATAGTTAACATTAGTTTATATCTTATTACATCAAAAATCTACCGTTATCATCTTTATTGATATTAATGCAATATTTTATTACATTTATTGCAATTTATTTCCAATTTAATTTCAATAAATTAAATAAATTGGTAACAAATAACAATTGTCACCTTTTACTTGATTTAATCACATTTACAAGTTTATTATCTACAAAAAATGCTATACCTACTTACACAACACCGATTCTATCCAATTACAATTTATTACACATTATTTCACAAATTAATCTATTTCCTTATTTATAATTTATAACCAATTATAACCTTTTAATCATTTCAATAAATTGGAATTACATTAAAATAATTAACAATTAACTCAAATTAACATTGTTACATTCCATTCTGTTTATTATTCTAATTAACAAATCACGAATTTTTATTTCTTCCAATATTAACACCTACACCTTAAAAAATTAAATATTTTTAATTATCGAAAATTACAGGTCATTACAGTTTTGGTTATCATAAGGAAAAAACCCATTCATGTTTATGTGTCGCGTGGTCTTACGAGATACTTTTGATTTTGAAAGATTTCAAAAGTTATAATAAATAAAATTCTTTATGATTTGAGTTTCTCACGCTGGTTTTACCAGACTGACCCGGGCATTGTTTTTTCTTAAATGCTAGGGTCAGACCGAGCATGTTACAGATTTAGTTGGATGCTTTGGAGCTTCAGGAGATGAACTGGTGGCCTAGAGATGTATTCTCATATATGTTTATTTTTCCATTGCATTCATTGTTGTATTTATCAACAATTGTGAGGACATGTTGTTATAACTGTCCGGGCTGGAATAGGTTAGTATACTCTGATTAATGTCTGTATATACATATATTACAGTTTGTTTTTGTGTAAGATTTCTTGTATATTATAGATTATTCGTTATGCTGTGAGATTCTGAGTTTTTTTAGTTCTTCTTGTCTTCTTTCTTCTTTCTTTCCCCTAACGATCCGCCTTTACGTTCAATTTGAGTGGGTCATGTGTGGTTGATTGCCCGCTTAAACTATACGTAAAAGTGGGTTGTTACATATGCCTTATATATGTGTATTTTTATTTAATTAATTAATTAACCTTTAATTTAATTAATTAATTAGTTAACAGTTAATTAATTAATTTAATTAAAAAAATTGACTTAATCGTATTAATTTCAAAAATAGTTTACGTACATACCTTTATACGTATGTTGTCTTAAACATTTCAAGATGGCATAACATATATCAATATATATTATACATGCATACATGTACATTAATTAATTAACTTATTTAATCAATTGTTTTATTAATCATATTAATAAATTATTTTTCAAAATTAATGTTTAAAATTTTAATTTTTAAAATTTAAAACACTTTGAAAATTTTATTATCTTTCAAACATTTTGGAAAACTTATGTTGTAATATAATTTTTATAATAAGCATAGTTCATTTTAAATTTAACTATTAAATTTAAAATCTTTATCTTTAATTTTAGAAATGATTTTGAAAATTATCCCAAGGCCTAATTCAAATTGGGTCTTTTCTATTAGGAGCAACCTTTGGACTCACTTCACCTTTCAGGCCAAACTAGTTACCAGGAAGGATAGGTACTTGATTACCCAATTCCAATCCCAAACACTGCCTTTCTAGAAACCATCCTAAGTAGGCAAGCTTAATTAGTTATCCTTAAGATGACTAATTTAGATCGCATAGGCTATTGAGTTTTGATACCATTGTTAAAATTGGATCACCCCATAGTGGAGTTAAAGGATAAATTTCGAAAAATTCCTTTACTGGATCTTTTGGGCCTACGTAGTGTAAATTTATTTAGAACTTTTCTAAACTTTTCTTTTAAAATTTCTTCATATTATTACAACTGTTTAAAATTAGTTTAATTTAATTTTAATTAATTGTATATGATTATGAGCACATCACATACACTTGCGTGTATAATGTAAGTGCAACATATAAAAGGTGTATAAAGTTAATGTGTACATTGTTTAGGTATTAGGATTTACACCGCAACGGACACATTCCCCCTCTATATATCCCTTTGTCGTCCTAACATGAAAAGTTCTTTTAATATATATATATATATAGACATGTATAAATGTACATATACACATACACAATAAATATTTTGCATAGCAATTCAAGTGAAATAGATTCCATTTATATTACATGCGGTAAATAAAAGAATATTAAGATTAATTAAAATAGCTAAAACTTTACTATTATGTCTTATGTAGAAACCCTTTTGATAACTTAGGTTAAATATAAATTCACACATACATAATAGATATATACTGGTTGTAACGACCCGTATTTTACGTATCGGAGTATCGTAAAATATTTTTATTTTATTCGTATTAGATCATATAATTCTATAATTTTGAGATATGACTCTTAGGGACATTTTACACACCTATGATTTTTTTCAAATTTCTACGTGACCATTTTGACCCTGAAAATCTTGTTTGGGATATAGCTTTTGACATGACTCGAATTAGGGTCTTAAACTAGTTCAATTGCTCAAAATGATGGTTTTCCATTCTGTAGAGTGGTCATAATAGAAAAACGGACTTACAGTTAGAAAGTTATGTCTGTTTAATGTTTTTAAAGCTGCAAGCAAGGATTAGTGTGTAATTAATTAAGCCCATTGGTAAGCCCATTAGTCTAATTAGAGAATATTCTAAATAGAGGGCTGAAGTGTCAAGTTAAAACTTTTCCCTATTATTCTGTTTGTACCAAAAATGGGCACAACACTCTTCGGAAGTTTTTGAAGAGATAAAAGTGAAGAATGAAAATTAAAACTGGGGATTATCTAACAAAAACTCCAAATAACAGAAAGTAAATTGCAAAGACAAGCGATTTAGAGTGGTTCGGCGTTTTGCCTACGTCCACTGTGAAATTGGATGATTTTATTGCTCGATGCTTGAAGATTACAATTCTTTATACTGTTGTACAACTGAATTTAAATGCTAAGTGTCAATCTAAAGCAGCGGTGGTGTTCTGGAGTAAATCTGGCAGAATCTGGGCGCTCTTCAGTACTTAGAATTGTCCGACCTCTTTTCTGAATGACCAGGGGCTCTATTTATAGGTGTAGGAGGCTGATATTTCGCCTAAAATGAGGGGAGACCAGTTCTGGCACGTCAGGGGGCCCACATGGCCGAAATCTGGAGATCCGGGCCCACTTCGGGATCGATTCGACCCTTGGTTCGAATCGATCAAGAAATCATCCAATCGAGCTGAAATTTGGTGTGAACAATCTTCATCATGTGCTTAAGCTTCTGTGAAAATTTCATGGAATTTGGACTTGTAGAACTCGAGTTATGATCGATTCAAGTTGATGTTTTTCGTATTCTGGAGTCGTTCGAATCGATATGCTCGAATCGATTCGTTCGAATCGATCCTCCTGCTGCCGTGGCCTAGTGGATTCGAGGTAGCTTATGGGATGGAGTCGAGGCGCATCTATCATATGGATTCGAAGTAGGCAAAGGGGATGGATTCGAAGGAAGGCTTCCACGATGGATTCGAAGTAGGCAAAGGGGATGGATTCGAAGGAAGGCTTCCACGATGGATTCGAAGTAGGCAAAGGGGATGGATTCGAAGTAGGCAAAGGGGATGGATTCGAAGGAAGGCTCCCACGATGGATTCGAAGCCAGGCAAAGGGGATGGATGCGAAGATGATCGAGTCGACCTTAATGGATTCGAATACAAGGCTGTCTCCTCCATTTTCCATCGGTGATATCTTGAGCATACGAACTCGGATTGACTTGAAAATTGGAACGTCGTTTCCTCTGGCCTTGCTTGGCATGTCTTATCAATTGCAGCCCGATCCGGACTCGGACAAAATTCATCAATATCCGTAGCGATCCTTACGTGTAACCGACTTCCGAGACGACCTGTCACCGGTATCTAGTCAAGTCCTTGGTGTCACGGCCTTGCCAAAAGGCGGGATAACATTTGCCCCCCAAAGTACGTCTTGTGTAAACATGACGTGCTTTGAAAAGCTGCAGTCTCTCATTGGATTGCTACAACATGCCTTATCGAAAGTCGCATTCTGTATTGCAGTAATCGATTGTCGTATAATTGTGACTGGCTGTTAGATTTCTGTGTTATGACGTGATGAACATTTGATTCATGTTGATGATAAAGACCAAAACATTAGTCGAAAATACGTGTATACGTGTATTATCTTGACCTTGGTTAACGTTGCGCGATCGCAAGTTGTTGTCAGTTCGGTTTGTTATCGAATTCTGCATCGATCCTCTCCTGAATCGATTTGAGATCCGAGTTTAATCAGTGCATTAATGATTATTTATGACTATCCCTCAGTATCGATCCTCTCCTGAACCGTTGTACAAGATAGTCAAGCAATAATTTTATATCCGAAGCAATGCTTTCATTCCCATTCGATCGTTTTTGATGGATTCGAGAAGGTTGCTCGAATTGATACTCTTCGTCGTGCTACAAGTCGATAGTTTTGAAGTTGGCACTCCAAATTGGTGGGCACAGCGACTTTGATTCATTTTCAGTTAACTGCCTCGATCCGGTGGAACTTCGAAACGATGATTTTCGGGTGGATTCGAAGCTTAGATGGATTTGTAATTGAGGGATTCGAACTTGACTGTTCGAATCGATGGAGTCGAACGTTCCCCCTGACTCTTCTGACGCCGTGCTTCGAATCGACGCTGCGGATTCGAAGGAAAAGTCTCGAAGTTGTCTGGTGTAGATATTTGAGTCCGAATTGACGAGGTCACCTGGTCAGCTTCGAATCGATCGATTCCTTGCAGTGATCGATTCGAAGATACTGCTTCGAATCGATGAGCTAGATCCGTTATTTCCGGTTGCGCTTGACCGGGAGACGAATGGTATCGTTTCCCCTATATATACCGGGGTCCTGTTCACTTTTAACTTTTTACTTTTACTGTTACGAGAGCTCCTTCTTCGAATCGATTCTTCAGAGCTCCACGTCTTGCACGAGTCAATCAGATTTTACCGAGTCTTAAATTCCAATCGAATTCGTCCAGGTATCTAAGGGATCGATTCGAGTGTAGAACGATGAAAACGGGGTTCGAACATTGACTTCAATCCTTTCTTTTGAGAAATACGAAGAGTAGTAAGAACTGAAATGGGTCGACTCGATGGATAAAAGCATTGCTTTTTCTACTCGTATTGATTTGGGGACAGGTAGCCCGAATCGAACGAAGATGTAAGATTTCGAATCGATGTAGGGTTAAGTAAAACGAATCGATGAAGAAAATAAGATTTCGAATTGATTCAAGGATAGGTGGTTCGAATCGATACGAAATTTCGCACCGATGGTTTTGAAAGATCGAATCGATCGATTCGAAGCAGTAATATCCCAATCGATTCGAAAGTGCCGAGCATTGATCGATTCGAAGTTATGCATAGCCCATGGATTCGAACTGCGTCTCCACCCCAAGATTTCATCGAGTCGAACTTATGCAGGGTCGAATCGATTCGATTCGTCCCTCATCGATTCGACTCATATTGATTTGAGTCGATCGATTCGAACATCTTTGCTTCAGGGGCTTCTACTCTTCTGATTTGCTCCAACATCTGAACCATGACCAATTTCAAGTTGAACTTTGATGAACCCATTGAATTTTAGCACACTTGACTCCGACAAGCTTCGGCCTTGCATAATCGAAACTTAACTAACAAATTAAACCCCTTTGAAGCTTGTCGATGGAACTATGACGTGACCAGTAATTTAACTGATTTATATTTGAAATGGTCAGTGGCGTTTGGATGGTGTGGAAGGGACGGTCAGCGATGACGGTCATTTTCATTCTCAAATTCCCAAGTTATGTTGTTCGAATATCTTGCTTCATTCTGTTAAATTTGCTTAAGTAATGCACAGCACTTGCACTGCACGACATGCTCACACACTCTACACTGGGGAATGCACGGGCCGTTTACGAACTTAACGTTGCTTTCTGATGAGTTAGTTAATTATGGAATCTTCGAGCTCCCAACAACAAGAGGTACAGAGCTCGACTCCTCCGGTGCTTGAGATTCCCGATATCCCTGCCGATATAATCGATCCAGCTCCAAATGAATTGCCGGAGGCGATATTTATTGAGGACCCTGTTGATTCGGTTCAGTCCAACATCTCCGAATCCTTATTGGGACGAATATGCTTAAAGCATAACATATCTCTTGGTGACGTACTATTGCCCAGCGCCACTGATAGACCGCACAATCCGCCTGAAGGATATACAGCATTCTACCGTCATGCTTGTGCGGCTGGAACTCTTCCTCCTTTCAATCAATATATCAGAGGGATGCTATCATATTTAGGAATCGCTCCTTCACAACTTCATCCCAACGGGCACGCGTTGCTGAATAGTGTCTTCATAATATTTATGGACTGTCTTTTTCGCCCGCCGAGGCCCTCCGAGATCAGACACATATTTAACTTCAAGAGCAGGGGTGATAGCCCGTCGTTTACATTTTTGGAGGCAGTTAGAAATTGCCAAGTTGTAGTTGGAGCTTGGACGCGACTGAGCTATTTCAAGAACGAATGGTTCTACGTTCGGTGCCCTCCGGGTTTCGCTAGGCGATGGTTGTCTAGACGTAAGCGCCTTAACCTGTTTCCTTGACCAATAGCTCTTCGGTGTTAAAATTGACATTTCATTCCTTTTACAGCTATTATCTCTAGGCTCGATGGAGGGCGTTTCAAGGGTACCGTCCGGAGTCTTCAGGAAGTCCCAAGCGAGCTGAGGCATATTGACTCGGTGCTGAACGACTACAACTTAAGAGTTCTGGGTTTGATCGACATTAATCAAAGCATAGTTGTTGAGGGATTTTCAAAGTCCGTCTCCAAGAAGGAAAATAAGAAGAAACCCAAGAAGAGAAAAGTGAAGAAGTCACTCGGAATCAGAATAATCGAGGCGAGTGACGAAGAAAGAACCCATACGGATTCAGAGCCAATGGCTGACCTTTCGGGAAACTTGGAGGAATCGGAAGAAAAACGGAAAGGCAAGGCCGCCGTTTCCAAAAAACTTAAGTCAAAGGGGGGAAAATCTGTAGATGTGTTTCTTCCCGCTTCCGGAGTTATGATTTCTGAGGCCGCCCCTTCTTATTCGAGAGATTCTCTCAAAGGGCTTGACGATATTCCTATCCCAGATTATATATCGATTTCTCATAATCCTGGGTTGGAGGAATTGCAAGATGTCCTAAACATGAACGAGCCCTTTCCTTTAAGTGCGGTCAACACTTCCGGTCGGTTTGGGGGTTTACACATTTACACACACTTCCACGGCACTCCATGACTTCTGCATAGTAAACATTGCTTTATGGGATTTTAATCCGTAATTCTTTCTTATCGCAGGTGAGATGTCAGGGCGTGGCTCCACTCTAGATAGGCTTCGGAATGTGCGCCAATCTTCCCCATTTTATGATTCCCGTAGGAGAGAGACAGATAGGGATCATGGGCGAGGCTACTCGAGTCAAGAACGCTATGATAGAGACAGAGATTACTCGCGTAACCGTTCTGGCTATGATTACTCTGACAGAGACCGGGGATACCAGTACCGACCCCGATCTCGTTCTCCTCCGCCTCCTAGGGCTCCAGTAGACCTCCCAGGGCCATATCATCAACAACAGTTGCCTTCCCAATCTTCTCGGCCTGATGCTCAACGGCCAAGAGTGGAACCAACGGCAGCCGCTATAATTGAACAAGTTCCGACTGAGTTGACAAGCGAGGGAGCTGCTAAACTCGCCCAAATGAAAAATGACTACCCGGAAATTTGCATGGATGGCTATATCTTCCCTCCTAACTTTAAAAGAATCCCTCCGGAAGCTGAGACCACCGCTCATAATTACATCCACGACTTCTATGCTCAGTACAAGGAGTGGTATAAGGCAGCCGTGAAGGCTTCTAGAGTAGCTTTCGACATAGCGAAAGTCATTGCCGAACGTGATGTTGACATTGCGAAGCAGAAACGCATCATTCAAGTTCTTCAATCCGAAGTGGAAACGTCCCGAAAGTCAGAGCTTGAAACACTTAAGAAACACGAGGGTGTCATGGCCAAACTAGCGAGGATGCAGCAAGAACATTGCGCCACAGTGGAAGAGATGGGCCATCGCAATACCACCGTTGCAGCTGAGCGAGACTTAGCCGTTAAAGAGCTGAACGAGCTCAAGGCCAAATTCGCTGAAATGGTGAAGGAGAAGGACGATGCGAACGCTACTGCTCAAGAGGCTTGCGACCAAGCAGTATCCCTCAGGGCCGAACTTGCTGCGGCGGCGGTCAAGGCTAAGTCTGTGGAAGCAGAGATTCAGGAAAAGATCTTGGAGGAGAGGTCTAGGCTAGATGCTGAGTTTGACGATCTCTTAGTCACGTATAACGCTAATGTGCTGGAACACAGAAATTTAGCGTGGCTGGGAGATGACTCCATGATCTTGTACAATGCCTGGACCCGGCTGGTGAATGAGAAGAGAGCAGCGCATCCAGATGGAGCACTTGACGACTTTGAACTGGAGATGCGTCTGCTTACCGAGGATGAGAGGAAGACCCTTCATGAAGTGGTAATCTCTATGGCGAAAGAAAAGCTCGGCGTCCAATCTCTAGAGGCAGGCGAAGGCTCGGGGGTCGTGCATCACGGGACAGGTGTTGGAACTGCAATTCCAACATCGCCCGAAACCACTGGTGCGGTAGATCCCCAATCTGTTCCTGCCTATAATCCTGACCAACCATTATTATCTTCTGCCGAGGATTCTGCCCACGTTTCGGTTCAGACCAAGGAAGGTATTTGAACGTTTCTCGTAGTCCAGTTGTGAAGAACCTTAAGTAACACACTTGGCTAACAATCTTCGTTTTGTCGTATTTCAGTGACCGAAGTTATTGTTTCTGCGCCCCTTGTTTTATCAGTTCCTCATCAAACACAAGGGGTTGTTTTTTCTGAAGCCATCACGACTTCTACTTTGATTGGCGAGGAGGGAGATGCAAATATGTTTTCTTTCAGCGCTCAAATGATTGAGGAGCTTCTCAATGAACCCATCGATCCCTCTGCCAACCCGTCCGATGTTGTGAATGAGGCTGCTCCGGCCGCTAGTTTATCTATGCCAGCTATTGGCACATCCGATGCGGCCCAAGTATCTCGTGAGGACGACGTTATTGCTGAGATTGCTGCCGAGATGGCAGCAGGGAATGTTGGTGCTAGTCCGCCCGGGCCTGCCCCGTTAATGGTGATTTCGCCGGGTGGTACTGTATTGATCGAGACCGCTCCTGTCCCTCCTCCTGCTACTACTCCTATGACTCCAGCTCGTCCTCCTAGAAGAACTTCCGTTGCCTCCAGCTCTGAGGAAGATGTCGACATTATATCGCTGCCGGAGGGCAAGCCTGAAAAGAGCAAGCGATTGAGGAGAAAATCGGGCAGCGGATCGGGTGGAGCTACCCCGAAGAAGAAGATAAGGAAGAAGAAAGATTGAACTCTTTCTTTAAATCTCTGTTGCGTAGGGCAGCATTTTGTTCATTTTTCTATAGCCGTGTATAGATGTGGATTCGGCTCCCACTAGTAGCAATTTCTTGAACCATTTTGTAATCAGATTCTTTTTGTTGATAGTGGAAATTAGAATGTATTCCCTTTTGTCTCCAACTTGTTATGTGTTATGGTTCTGCCCCCAGTATTGGGGATTAGTGTGGAGTTGATGTATGTTTATACTCCGCCTTGCGTACTGGGAGTACGGAGTTAGTTAATGTTTATACTCCAGTTCGCGCTCTCGGAAGCTGGAGTTTGTTGATGTTTATACTCCGGTTCGTGCTCTCGGAATCCGGAGTTAGTTAATGTTTATACTCCAGTTCGCGTTCTCGGAGGCTGGAGTTTGTTGGTATTTATACCCAGCTCGCGCTCTCGGAGTACTCTGGGGTTTTAGGAAAATGTTTATACTCCGCCTCGCACTCTGGGAATACGGAGTTAGTTAAAAAGTTTGTACCCAGCTTGCGCTCTCGGAGTACTCTGGGATTTAGGAAAATGTTTATACTCCGCCTCGCACTCTGGGAGTACGGAGTTAGTTAAAAAGTTTGTACCCAGCTCGCGCTCTCGGAGTACTCTGGGATTTAGGAAAATGTTTATACTCCGCCTCGCACTCTGGGAGTACGGAGTTAGTTAAAAAGTTTGTACCCAGCTCGCGCTCTCGGAGTACTCTGGGATTTTGTAAATGTTTATACTCCGTCTCGCGCTCTGGGAGTACGGAGTTGAATGAATGTTTATACTCCGCCTCGCACTTTGGGAGTACGGAGTTAAGGAAAAGGTTGTCGTGTATCAACCCATTTCTGGCCTGATGTGATGGCTTGCCCCCGAGCTCGGGTTTCATTTGGTGAGTGGTTGATTGCTTCATAGCCACTCCCTACTTGAATAAATCCCATTGTGTTATGGAATTTAGCTCTTCGTGCATCGTGATGTTGTACATTGTATTTAATGAATCACAGCTCTGGCTCAAAGAGATGGCATTTTATTGCTGAAATAAGAAAACATGGCAAAGTCAGTTGCCTTATTACAAATTCTAATTTCGAAATGCAGAAACAAATTCTAAAATAGAATTTAAACTAAATAGATAAACATAGCCTGTTATGTGCGATAGCGACGAAGTCTTTCGCTATCCAAGGCCTTTGGTGAAGCTAGACCATCATCGGTCGTCATCTCATATACATCATCCCCGAGCTCTTGCTTAATCTCATGTGATCCCTTCCATGTTGGTTTCATGTGTAGTAGTGCTGGGTATTCTTTTTTAATGACAATCTCATTGCGTTCAAAAGCTTTAAGTCGGTCCTCGGCATTGCGTAATCGGGCGACTCGTTTTCGGCGTATGACTGTTCTCAAGTCAACCTGATCGCCCTGGACGACTCCAACTCCGTTGACGTTGGGGAACTTTAAGGTCAAGCACCACGGGGCAATTACGGCTCTGAATTCGGTAAGGGCAGGTCGTCCTAAGAAAGCGTTGTATGGCGAGACTATGTTCAACACAGTGAACTGTAATGTTCAAACTCTCCTATGTTCCTTAGATCCCAACCTAACTGGTAACTTCACCACCCCAATAGGTACGGTAGAGCTACCGTTGAATCCATGGAGGTGAGTTTGGCAAGGTTCCAAATCCCTGGGATTCATCCTCATTTGATTATAAGCATGTATAAAAAGGATATTCACAGAGCTCCCGCAGTCAATTAGTATCCTCTTCATCCAAGCTGGACCTACTTGTGCCGATATCACGAGTGGGTCAGTAGTCGGGCTTCCGACATAATCAGTATCGTTGTCTCGGAAAGTGATGTCGTTAATTGTCTCTCTTTTTCGTTTGGTCGAAGGTTTATTGTCCAAGTTATCATCGTACTCAAAGTCTGTTCGTCTAGCCAAGTTGTTATATGATTTCATTTCTCCACAGCTTCGCTTCGCTGTACGAGGACTATCACTTACAACATTAATTACCAGTCTTCCTCCGACACGATCTGGTTCTTCCTGTCTTTCTAGATTCTGTACATGATTTTGATTTGAGGGGCCCGCCCCTTCAGACTGTGGTGCCCGCACAAACTGATCTAACTTCCTCTCTCTGATCAACTTCTCAATGAGGTCCTGCAAGTGCCGACATTCATTGGTGTTGTGGCCATAACTTTCGTGGAATCTACAGAACTTCCCTGTTTGAATCTACCTCTCCGACGATTGCTTCGGAGCCGGCTTCTTGTATTGCATAGTATTGCAAGTCTGTAGGTACACATTTTCCAACGATGTATTCAATGGTGTGTAATTATCGAACATTGGAGCCTCACGTCGTGGACCCCGATTTGGATCTCTTCTCTTATTCTGACCATTGTTACCTCTTGGCTGAGTTTGCTTGTTCTGTATGTTCAACTGAACTTTTCCGGAATTGTCACCGGACTGTTTTACTGCTACATTGCTCTGTATTCCTTCGCTCCTGGGTCCCTCATCGTCCTGCTTCCTAGACTGTTTCGCGTCCTCTTGCCGTAAGAATTGTGCGGCTTTGGAGTAGAAACGGTCCAACGATGCGGGTGGTTTTCCCGCTAACCAGTTTCCAAATTCAGAATCAGGGTCAATCCCCTTTGTCAATGCCATTAAGATTGAGTTGTCGTTGGGATTACTAATCTCTACACATGCCGCATGGAATCTCTCTAAGTAACGCCTTAGCGTTTCCCCTCGAGCTTGGGTAACACTGGATAAGGTGTTGACATCTTTGGGTCTAGCGACATGCATGCGAAATTGTTCCACAAATTTCTTAGCCAGTTGATCAAATGAAGAGACAGACCTAGGTGGCAATCTCGTGAACCACATCGTTGCAATTCCACCTAGAGAGATGGGGAAACTTCGACATTTTACTGCGTCATCGGCCCTTGCGGCGCTCATTGACCACTCATATTTCAAGATGTGTTGATTGGGATCAGAATTTCCTTCGTACATAGGAAGGGTTGGCATTCTGAATCGCCGGGGAGGTTCAGCACTCAGTATCTCGTCTGTGAAGGGAGTGTGACTACGGGAAAGTCCCCAGTCATCGTTGGTAAGGCCTTGGCTTTCGCGGATCATCTGACGTATCATAGTCGAGATATCTGGCATTGCTACATTTTGAGCTTGCCGAGCTAAGGTGTGGTCGGGTTCCACAGCGCGAGTTCGGACCGGGCGCTGTCGACGGTTCAAATTTTGCCTCCTTGGCTCAGCGTCCTCTAAGACGTACGGTTCAGGAGTACGCCCACGTTGCCGATTATTTGGCTCTGAAAGATTTCGGGTATCAACTCTTGTTTCTATTGTGGCAGCTGCGGCATGATTGTCCACGGTATGCTGTGTAGTAGGGCCTCCTTGTGTGGAGGGCCCGGCCTGAAAGCTGGTTGACGGTCCTGCCCTCAACTGTCCAACAGTTAAAGCGGGTTGATATCCGGTCGTTTGTGCATGACTCCCGTCTAATCGAGGACGGGTAGATCTGTGATAGTAGTCTGATGAAGCAGAACTTTCAGTGGATGAGCGGGAAACATCATCCCTTCTGGACCTCCTACGGCCCTGGCGGTTCAGTTGGTTTGTCAATTCGATATTGGCACGCAACTGTTCGGCTAATTGCTGCCGACTCTGAGTCAGCTCTTGTAGCAATACTTGGAATTCTTGTCTAGTGACTGCCCCAGACGGATCTGAGTGGGCGGTGTTGTCTTGGTTGGATGGCTGTTGTTGAGCAGGATTTTGTCCATCCCTACCTTCTTGTCCAGCAGCTGTAGAAGTGGTTCTCGTGCTAACCATTTTGAATGATGAATCCTTTTCCTAGATTTTATGCAAATCTGAGTAGAATGGAAGGACTGTGAATCGAAGATCTGGATCTTCCTCTTGGATTTGTGCAATCCGGTATCGATGGTAGATCCAAGGAGCAGGAGAAAAAAGCTGGTTTTCTCTCAATGAAAGCACCAAAGTGTTTGTACCAAAAATGGGCACAACACTCTTCGGAAGTTTTTGAAGAGATAAAAGTGAAGAATGAAAATTAAAACTGGGGATTATCTAACAAAAACTCCAAATAACAGAAAGTAAATTGCAAAGACAAGCGATTTAGAGTGGTTCGGCATTTTGCCTACGTCCACTGTGAAATTGGATGATTTTATTGCTCGATACTTGAAGATTACAATTCTTTATACTGTTGTACAACTGAATTTAAATGCTAAGTGTCAATCTAAAGCAGCGGTGGTGTTCTGGAGTAAATCTGGCAGAATCTGGGCGCTCTTCAGTACTTAGAATTGTCCGACCTATTTTCTGAATGACCAGGGGCTCTATTTATAGGTGTAGGAGGCTGATATTTCGCCTAAAATGAGGGGAGACCAGTTCTGGCACGTCAGGGGGCCCACATGGCCGAAATCTGGAGATCCGGGCCCACTTCGGGATCGATTCGACCCTTGGTTCGAATCGATCAAGAAATCATCCAATCGAGCTGAAATTTGGTGTGAACAATCTTCATCATGTGCTTAAGCTTCTGTGAAAATTTCATGGCATTTGGACTTGTAGAACTCGAGTTATGATCGATTCAAGTTGATGTTTTTCGTATTCTGGAGTCGTTCGAATCGATATGCTCGAATCGATTCGTTCGAATCGATATGCTCGAATCGATTCGTTCGAATCGATCCTCCTGCTGCTGTGGCCTAGTGGATTCGAGGTAGCTTATGGGATGGAGTCGAGGCGCATCTATCATATGGATTCGAAGTAGGCAAAGGGGATGGATTCGAAGGAAGGCTTCCACGATGGATTCGAAGTAGGCAAAGGGGATGGATTCGAAGGAAGGCTTCCACGATGGATTCGAAGTAGGCAAAGGGGATGGATTCGAAGTAGGCAAAGGGGATGGATTCGAAGGAAGGCTCCCACGATGGATTCGAAGCCAGGCAAAGGGGATGGATGCGAAGATGATCGAGTCGACCTTAATGGATTCGAATACAAGGCTGTCTCCTCCATTTTCCATCGGTGATATCTTGAGCATACGAACTCGGATTGACTTGAAAATTGGAACGTCGTTTCCTCTGGCCTTGCTTGGCATGTCTTATCAATTGCAGCCCGATCCGGACTCGGACAAAATTCATCAATATCCGTAGCGATCCTTACGTGTAACCGACTTCCGAGACGACCTGTCACCGGTATCTAGTCAAGTCCTTGGTGTCACGGCCTTGCCAAAAGGCGGGATAACATATTCCAAATCAAGTCTAAACTCTAATTAGCCCTATATCCATTCTAGTTTCATCCCAAATCACTCAAATTGCTCTCTAAATCAAACTAGATTATGGATTAGAGATTAAATCATCAACAAGAAGACAGAGATCATCGACTTGCTTGATTTTAAGTGCATTCCATTGTTGTTTGGATTGGATCTATGTTCATATTGGTTGAATTTGATAATTGGTGAGTGGTTTATGCCTTCTCACTATATTATGCATGCTCATATGGTAAAATCATAGGATTTAACATGTTTTAAATTGATTTTTGACCACAAACATTTTCTAACTTTAATTACATGTTAAAATATGGATATGATCTAGATTGATTAGAAATCACCCTCGCTCATGCTCATATATTCATGCTATATGTAGATCTATGCTAGGAATTGACTTGTTTGTCTTATTTTTGATGGATTGCATGTTTGATTGGATTAAATTACTTTTTATTCTATGTTTGTATGTTATGATTTGATGTTGTTTTCTAGTGTTGTGATTTCATAGACTTAGGTCGGAGAATTGAGCAAATTGGATTCTAAGTTGGCCGAAATTGGATGAAACTTGGTGGATATGCTCTGGAGCATGGTGGGAAGCTATGGTATAAGTCGCACTTCATTTGGGGTTGAAGGCTAAACTCAGCCCCGAGTTAAGAGCTTAACGCGGTACCGAGTTAAATGGGTAACTCTTATGGGTCAGTGGTTGGCATGGAAGGTTAAAGCTTGGCTAGATGAGATATTCCATGGCAAGGTAAAGGAAATTGGCTAAGTATAGGATGTGATGATGATATATCTCTAGAACTTTGAAGTTGAGCTTTAGATTAGGATGGAGTTATCAAAAGAGGGATGAGTCGGGGTCTAGGGCATCTAGAGGATGAGTACTTGAAGCAAGAAGGAAGACTGGACCAGAATATGGCTAAGTCTTAACTCGGGCCCGAGTTAAGGGCTTAACTCGGCACCCAGTTTAGGAGGAGAGTCCACTGAAAGGTGGGGGACTGTTGTAGAGGTTCTTTAGATTGTGCTGGAGGTGTTGGCTCATTCGTGTCAGATTGGATGACGACATAACAACATGATGAAAAACTATGGTATTCAGATGTTGGCTCGTGTTGGGAGTAGGTTCCAAAGATGGCGGCTCGTAAAGGAGGGAGCCATATGATTGGGGAATGTGGAAGGGTTCCTTGTGAATAATGGAAACTGGATTGAACAAGAAGGGTTCAATATCTAAATAGAGCAAAGGTGAGCTCAAGTGTATGTTCTAAGGAATCGTTGATGACTCGAAGAGTTTTCAGTTGTACTTGAAGTAGGGGTATTGTGAGTGGGAACGCCCATGGATCAATGAAGGGACATGTATACCTTGGATCTGTTGCTTTTGGTCTAGTGCCCAACTTTAGGCTACGAGACACGTATCCAGCTTTGGGCTACGTGATAAGAGGACAACAGAGAACCGGGATTCCCATTTGTCCTTGGCTTGGGGGGTCATACGAGTTATCATATATTCAGAGCATATGGAGTGATAGTTAGGATTGTTTGATCGATGTTATAGATGCTTTGGTTACTCTCTTTAGTAGGCTCTCATGCGTAGGTATCAGGGGAAGTAGGTATTGGAGATAGGAATATCTAGAAGACTGATATGCTTTTTTGGTTTGTGGTATATCTTTATGATATTGTAAAGTAGCATATTATAGTGTTATATGCTAACTCTTTGGTTGTAGGGACAGGTCAGGTATGGTTCGTGTAATCTTGTTTCTTACCATATTTACATGTATAGTATATTGAGACTCATTTACCACTCACACCAAACTATTTTATTATCTAAGGTTTTATGCTTTGTTTCTTATTATTTTCGGTACCCCTAAATGAGTAGACTAGATAACAGGTCTATGTGACATAGTAGCTGTTCGGAGGACGAGCAGGATGGAGCTATCTCGTATTATATACAATATTGAGTCTACACTTATTCCGGTAAGCAACACTGTCGAGCCTATGATAGTGCTTTGTTGAGACAATTTATTTGAGTTTACTTCTGTTGTATAAACTCTAATGCATTTGATGTATAACTTTGTGGATCTATTTCTCTGATCATGATTTGTTCATATAGTTATTGCTGTCTCTTTTATTGTATCTGTGATATTATAATTTATTCATGCGTTGTGAGATATGATAGGTTATATGCTATATTGGTTTATTTCAATCTTAGTGATCATCCTATATCAGTCGAGCATGGACAGTGCACTATTTATATGATATTGGTGCCAATGGTATAGGGCGGTTTTCACATTTGGTATCAGAGCTTTTGTTATACGATTAACTAGATTTAATACCATGATCCAGTAGAGATATGGAAGGTGTTATCGCGTTAGGCGGGATCGAGAGTGTGTGTGTATATATACACGAGAGAGTGTGTGTGTTATAAGTTTAGTTGTCAAAACTATATAGTAATATATTATATAGTATAAGTTGCATGCACATGAGCATTATGAACACGGTTTTCTTTATGAGAGACCGATCATTCTTGTTACAGATAAGAATGAGCCGGCATATAAGGAACGCTGTGAGGGATTCTACTATAAGAGTAGAGGAAGGAGCAGGATCAAGAGATGCTACGCCTAACGTCCAAGCCATGTTCAATGCTATGATGGATAATATGATGAGGAATGCTCCTGGAGTGGTGATAGGTAGAGGTGCTCCTGTGCAAGCGCCTATGGCTAATTTTGCCAAGCTGAATAAAGATTATTCTACTCTTGGAGGAACTCATTCCATGGAACGGAGTCAACCATAGAAGTGCAAGATTGGTTGGATACCCATGAGCGCATATTTGGTGATATGGAGGTGGAAGATGCTATGAAGAGAAAATTGGCTTCTAAACAGCTACAAGGCCGAGCTATGAATTGGTGGAATGTTGTTATTATTACTACAACAGAGGATCAGTTCAGCTAGGATCAGTTCATGGAAAGGTCCAAGGAGGAGTTTATTCCGACTGCTCAGAAGTCAATTCTGTTCTGAAAATTTGTCAATATCAAGCAGGAAAAGATGACAGTTTCTGAATATATGGTATAATTTGATGCTTTGTCTAAGTATGGGATGTCGTTCATCGACTCTCTATTGAGGAAGAATAAGAAATTCATCATTGGTTTGGATGACTACTTTGGAGAAAAGCTAGTGGACCATATAGATGAGCCATTTGAGAAGCTTGTAGAGAAGGCGCTTCGCCATGAGAGCTTGTACCCTAAGGCTAAGACTGCCATTGTTGTTTCTGCTAAGAGATAAGAGCCAAAGCCACAGCAAGGCGGTGAAGGCAAGAAGAGGTGGAACGAAAAGAGAAAGTAGCCATAGGGTGGCAAGAAGAAGGGTAAATGGGAACCTACTTGCTTTGGAGGCAATGAAAAGGGTCATTTGATTAAAGATTGCAAGACGAGTGAGAATAGGAAATGTTACAACTATGACAAGCTTGGGCATTTGAAGAAGAATTGTCCAGAACCTGAAGAATAAGCAGGTGGTGAAAGCGTATGCTTTAGACATAGGTCCGACTTCGTCGAGTGCTCTCTCAGCAAAGGAGAAGGGGAAGAGAGTCATCATTCAAGGTATGCTTTCTATTGGTGATGTTCTTGTTCGAGTTTTGTTTGATACTAGTGCTTCTAATTCATTTATCTATAGTGACCTAGTAGATAGCTTGGGATTGGAACCTGAGATAGTAGATCGACCGTTAATAACGACGAACCCTATTGGAGGCTCTACTAGTCTTTGCATGGTTTGTCGTGGCCTAGCTTTATCGAGTTGTGGATGTTCTTTGGTTTGTGATTGTTTTTTTCTTGAACTTTTTTGGGTAAGGACTATCTTGGATATGAACTGACTTACGAAGTATGCGGCTATAGTGGATTGCGAGAAGCTGTTGGTGACAATCGGAGATGTGGATGAGCGAACGGTAGTAATTAGCTGCCTATCAGAGGATGGGGTGATGGTTAACTTTCTATATTCGCTTAAGGTTCCACAAGAGGGATTGTCATCGGTGCCTATCGCTAGAGGGTATCCAAATATTTTCAAGAAAGTGACTGGATTGCCGCTGCATAGAGAGATCAAGTTTCAGATAAACTTAGTGAAGGAAGCCAGATCGATAGTTATGCCTTTGAGGCGAATGTCACTCAAAGAGCAAAAGGAATTGGAGGTGCAATTGAATGACTTATTAAGGAAATGGTTCATTCGAAGAAGAATATCTGAGTGGGACGCAACTGTAGTATTCACAACAAAGACAGATGGCTCTTTGAGGTTGTGTGTGGATTATCATAAGCTGAATAAAGTGACGAAGAAGACCAAGTATCCACTCCCATGCGTTGATGACTTATTTAATCAGCTGTATGATGCGAAAGTGTTCTCTCAAATGGATCTGGCGATGGGATTTCACCAGTTGAGTGTAGCAAAGGAGAGTGTGCCTATTACTACTTCAAACACCATCGGTTTTCAATGAGTGGTTGGTGATGCCATTCGGGTTAACCAATGCTCCGACATACTTTATGGATCTCATGAATCGAGTTTTCAAGGATCAGTTGCATAAGTTCGTGCTTGTATTTGTGGATGATATTCTGAAATACTCCAGAACTGAAGAGGAGCACAAGAGGCACTTGAGGATTGTGCTAGAGATATCAAGAAAGCACAAGTTGAGAGTGAAGTTATCTAAGTGTCACTTTTGGAGAGAAAAAGTAAGATTTTTAGGTCACGTCGTTTCAGGACAGGGTATAGCAGTGGATCCTGCAAAGGTGGCAGCGGTCCAAGATTGGAACATGCCCAAGAATGCTACGAATGTGAGAATTTTTTTAGAATTGGTGCGATACTATAGATGCATCATAAAGGACTTCTCGAAGGTAGCAGCACCGTTGACCAATTTGACGAAGAAGAATCAGACCTTTGTATGAGATGCGAAGTGTGAACATGCATTTGTGAGTCTGAAAGAGAAATTGACGAGTGCACCAGTGTTGCCCATTTCAAGGTGGAAATGAAGAGTTTACAGTATACACCGATGCTTGTGGTACTGGATTGGGTGCGGTGTTAATGTAGAAGGGAAGGGTTATAGCTTATGCGAGTCGACAACCAAAACCGCACGAAAGGAATTACCCAACTCATGATTTGGAATTGGTGGCAATTGTTTGTGCTTTGAAGATGTGGAGGCACTATTTACTAGGACAAAGGTTTGAGTTGTTTACAGACTACAAATCCTTGAAGTACCTCTTATTTCAGAGGGATCTCAACCTTCGACAACAATGATGGTTGGAGTTCTTAGCCTCTTATGGTTTCAGTATTTCCTATACTCCAGGAAAAGGGAATGCAGTCGCAGATGCATTGAGTAGAAGACATGCTGGGTTGAGAGCAATGGTCTTAGAATGGAAGTAGATATAGTATACTGTTAGATTTGATTTTAGGCATCACTACGAGCTAGAACCTAAAATGTTGGCAAGCTTACTAATTAGACCTACTCTAATTGAAAGAATCGGTACTTATCAGAAGCAAGATGCTAGGCTAGTGGAGATCATAACAAAGTTAGAGGAAGGAGTAGAATCTAAAGATATGAAGTAATACGAACTCGACGAAGAAGGTTGGCTTCGTAAGGACGGAAGATTGTTTGTTCCTGATGTTGATGGATTGAGAGATGAAGTTCTAAGAGAGTGTCATCATTCCAGATTGACTATTCATCTAGGTGGTAGCAAGATGTACCAAGATATGAAGCGAAATTACTACCAGAAATGTATGAAGAGGGATGTTGGGGCACTCACCTCCAAGTATATGAACTGCCAGTGGGTAAAGGCAGAGCAGAATAAACCTAGTGAATTGTTGCAACCATTAGAGATTCCTAAATGAAAATGGAAGCAAGTATCGATGGATTCTATTGATAGATTTTCGAGGACTCGAGCAGGGTATGATGACATTTGGGTCATTGTAGATTGGTTGACCATGAGTGCGAGATTTATACCCATCAAATCAAGTAGAACAACATCCAAGTTGGCGGAGTTGTATGTAAAGTGGATAGTATGATTTCACGGTGTGCCTAAGAGCATTGTGAGCGACCAAGACGACCTGTTTTTCACTAGTGGGTTTTGGAAGAGCTTACATGATGAGTTAGGGACGGAGCTGCATTAGTACAACTTATCACCAGCAAACGGATGGGCTGACTGAAAGAGTAAATCGTATATTGGCGGATCTCTTGCGAGCATGCATTATCGACTTTGGTGGATCATGGGATGATCATTTGCATTTGGTAGAGTTTGCATAAAACAACAGTTATCAGTTGAGTATTGGTATGACTCCGTATGAAGCATTGTATGACCGACCATGTAACGCTCCTTCATGTTGGTGGGAAGCGGCGAGAAACTGATATTTGGACCCAATATGATTAGAGAGAATTCAAAGAAAATTGACACTACAACAAAATACCCATTTCGCAACTGGCGATGCAGTTATAATAGGCCTTTCGCAACCAATCACTAGTCTTAATATGCGAAGTTGCAATATAATGATTGCATTTTACAACTATTTATGACAGTTGCAGAAAACCATTACAGTGGTGACTTTTAACAACTGTTAAAAGCAGTTGCAATAGATCCATTTACAATTGTAAATGTCAGTTGCAAAACTGTAACATTTATTTGAAAACTGTGATATTACAACTAGAAACGACAGTTGCAGTAAGTTCTATTACAACTGCCAAAAACCATTGTAATAAGATTTTTGCAAATAAGTCTAAGATTTTAATTTTAGCTATCATTTACTTGCAACACAAACATAATGCCAAGTGTGTTAATTAGATGTATGTGCAAGCATAAGAGTAGCAACGAAGAAATATCATATTCATAATTAAATGTACATGCTCATAACAAAAATTAAAAAGAAAAACAATCCAGAATAAAACCAATGTTTTTTATTTCAACAATAAAATCAAGACAAAGTATCAACCAACATAAATAAAAATAGTATTGTATACGTACATCAAAAATAAGACTGTGGTACCACCATGCTTACAACCCACTCTTCCTACCCATTTCAGATTTGAGAAACTCAGTGTGCCTCCCTACTAATTTGTCAAACTCCCTACTAAGTGAAGCTGAAAATTTGAAACTTAACCTACCAAGTTGGGTATTTTATATGAACAACAATTAACAGTATTTAAAATCAATATCAAAATTTCTGCGATAATGCAGCATTTAGTTCAGTTGGGTTTTATTCTTGAATTGTGTCACAAATACAATTTATGCAAATTTATGCATCAAATCTAAATGTGCTCTCTCAATCTTGTTATAATAATTTGTATAATATTTGAGATTTGATATTATAAATTTTGACACATTTATACTCATTAAACAAATCTCTTTCAGGCAGCTGCATACCAACAGGTCATAATTGGTGATTCTATTAATCATACAATAGCACTTGAATAGAATTTGTCCATTCCATTGACAGTAAAGATGATGAGCAAACAAAACTAAAAAAAATCTTCTTTCTGCGTGTTATTTCCTTAAAACTCTTTAATCATTTTGGTAGTACTTTATAATAGAAGCATCTGATTCTGATGATAAAATGTATACAATTCGTGGGGGGGCTAAATAAACAGAATTACTAGGGAGGCACACTGAGTTATTGTTAAATTACTAAATCTTTTTGAGGGGGGGGGGGGGTTGAATAGTGTTTTTAAGAAATTACTAAATCTTTTTGAGTTTATGTTAATTTGAACACAAATGTATGCAATATTCAGACACAGATATAATCACAGAAACAAACACAAATGCAGAAATAAAGTAAATGCAGTAAAGGAAAGAACACACCGGATTTTATACTGGTTCGGGGTTACCCTACATCCAGTCCCGCACAACTAAGTACAGATTTCCTTTCAAAAGCAATTCAACAATTACAACCCTCGGTTTCAAGGCTACGAGGTACACCCTCCAGAATCACAATCCTCTAGGTAGAGATACTTGATTTCCGGGGCAACAAGTTCACCCAATTGATTTCCAAGGCTACAATCACACCTTTTCTCGCTTGATTGATTTCCAAGGCTACAATCACACCTTTTCTCGCTAGATAGATTACAAGGAAGCCTATAACTCTGAATAGCACTTGGATCTTGTTGAGATAGTGATAGAGAATCAAACTAGAGATAATCTAGTTAGATTCAATGTTAATTTCGGTAGAGTAATGATAGGATTTTGAATAAGAAAATATGGAAGAAGAAGAGAAGTGAAAAACCAGAAAATCTGATATAAAATTCGTTGAAATTAACCCCTATTTATAGAAGAACAACAGTCATGTCCATTCGTGAAAGGTTATGGCGAATATACACTTCTTTTGAAATTCAAATTTTTGAATCTAACTGACACTATGTCGACATGGGGTACTAGGGCATGTTGACATCCCAAAGGAAATTTTGATGTTTTGTTTTTCTTTGAAAATAACCTTTATTTTATATTAAAACTATTCTAAACTTTATAAATATACTTGACTATAGATAAAATACATAGATAAATATAGAGAATAATATATATATAATTTTACTATAATTTTATATTTAAATCTAAGTATAAAGATAGTTTAAAACAAACGAAGTTTAAAATCACGAGTTTATTAAAAACAAAAACAGAGAATATTTTAAGGCTAAAACATCTTTTTGAAAATCATTTGAAAAGATAATTTTTAAGGCTAAAACATTTTGAAAAGCAATTTTTAAAATCATTCTGAAGTAGTTTTGAAAATTATTTTGAAGTAGTTTTGCAAGCTTCTTCCTGTAGAATATCTCATCATGTCAGGACTCGAGAACTTGTACAAAACCAGGATGTTCGTGGGTTTGTAAGCCACTTGTCGTGGGTTTGTAAGCCACTAAAAAGGTAGAAATGGGTTCCATCCCAAAAGAAAAATGGAGTGAAGATTTCAGTGCTATTGTGAAGTTTTAACATAATTCTAGACTCAATACTTATCTTGAAATCTTGAACTCTTGATTATCTTGATACTCATGAGTCTTCAATCTTGATATCTTGAATCTCTATACTGTACAGTCTTCATTCTTGGTACCTGCATGGTTAAATCCTGCATATACATATACATCTAAACTATAATGTTAGTATTTATATTTTACAATCTTATTCTAAGGTTGTTGTCATCAAAACCATCAACTCATGGACTAACAATCTCCCCCTTTTTGATGATGACAACCTTTGTTTATAAAATATTACTTCTATCCTATTGACTCCCCCTAAATCTAATAACTCCCCCTTAATTTATGCCTAACTCTCCTATTTTATATTTCTCCCCCTTTGTCATCAACAAAAACAAACAAACTCTAAACTATACAACTCCCCCTCATTCTTGTACTCAAGTACCTGCATTAATAAACTATATAATAGAGTATATTTAAGAAATAACTATACTTATAGACATGATATTCAATCAACGATTATAAATATATTAATGTATATTTATACAATCATCAAACCACACCAATGTATAAATCAAATCAATCAAAACAACTAATTTCAATCAAAACAATCAATTAAAACAGTAATAAAGCAAACAAATTAAATGTTACAGGGAACTTCCACCCATCCTTCTTCTCCGAAAATAGGGTCTGCTTTGATGGCATCCCAATTTTCATTGTCATTTGTGAGAGAGGCAGGAGGATGTGCTTCGTTATCATCCTTGTGCAGGGAAGAAATCATCCATCGAGTTGCCTCGAAATGCCTTTCTTGTTCCTCGATCATCTGCATTTGACTTAACTCTAAGTGTCGCTGGTTACGAAGAATGAACGAGAGAATATTCTTGAATGAATTAAGAGTTTCTTCAAGATTCTCGGATAAGTTATGAATTGGATTAGCCATTTTTGAAATTGTGAGAAGAATGAGAGATAGAATAGATAAGAAATAATATTCAGTAATGAATTCTGGAAGAAATGGGTATTTATAGGTGTAGAAATTCATTGGAAATGAATAGACATATGGTAGTTATTCAAATTTCAAATTCAAAATGAAGTGTCATTTCTGACCAGTACATGTCGACATGGTCAAGGAGGGGATGTCGACATGAGGTAGTGAAATTTGATGGTGATTTTGATTTTGTGAATAATTGTGTATATATATATTTATATAATATACTAACATTTATTCAAGAGATAAGATAAGCTAGATAACAGAAAGGAAATTCAATTTCATTGCATAGAAGAGTGATACAATGATTAATCATAAAGATCTACATAAACACTCAAATTAAAACAAGCTTAAACTAATTTGACATGATATGAAAATATAGATCTAGTTAGAGGATGATGAAGATGAAGATAATCCAAGTTTCTTGCTGACTTTGGAGAAAAACTTGTTCATCTTGGATGATATTTTGTCCAACTTCTTACTAACGGATCTTTTAAGAACCCATTGATTCTCAACAATAATCTTTTGGTTTTTGAGAAGAGTTTTGTTGGTAGGATTGGAGGGATATTCAATACTTTCTAGGGATGTTTCACCTTCTTCTTCTTCTTCTTCTATTTCCATTTCATCCCCTTCTTCTTCTTCTTCCTCTTCCATTTCTTCATGAGCCAAGCGCTCTACCTTATCGGCAAGAGTTTCATAAGGTTGAAAAATATATGGGATTTTCAGGAGAGAAATGTTTGAGATATTAAAAACTTTTCTTGAAATAAATTCTTCTCCTTTGAAATTTACTCCAAAATAGTTGAAAATCCGAGTAAGGTAAATTCCATGATATAAAGTGTTTTCTCTCATTTCAAAATTTTTAGGACGAAGTTCATCCAAAATAACTTGCGCCCAATTGATATCATAATTTCCGAAATTAGCAAAAAGTGCTTTGCACACTTTTGAAGTAGGATTATTAAAATTTCTCGATCTTGGGTCAAAGTATGTTGTAAAAGAAGATTGACAATTCTTGCTTTAGGACGAAAGTTTCGGTTTTTAAATTTAAAGTTTTCATCTCCTTCGAAAATATGATGAAATGTCTCACGATCATGTTCATCGATTTTAAAACTAGAAAGATCCATTCTCATGCTTTTGCAATTGAGAATGGTACCCAAAAGATCACAATTTATAACAATTCTAGTGCCTTTGACACTACTCCAAATTTCATTATCATTTCCTTCATAAAATTCTCGATTGAGATTTGCATAGAAAATTTTAACAAGATTTGGGTAACAAACAAAATCATTTTGAGAAGAATCAACAAGACTAAGAATTTGATTGTTTGCAAAAAGAGTATCAATTTCATAAGAAGCAAAATCTTGAAAAATAACAAACTTTCCGGGATGGACTTTTCATAATTAGCATAATTGATGTATGCTTTTATTGCCTCCGGATTATTGAGGAGTTGCTCTTTCAAGTTTCTGGAAAGTCTCATGGTGGAGGAGTTGCTTGAAGAAGCCATTAAAGTAGAGGATAGAGAGCTTGAAGTTATGAAGAGAGAGTTTGAATTTGAAAATGAAAGTGAAAAGTTGTGATAAAAGATAGTGAATAAATAGATTTTTGAAAGACATGTTCTCTGGTCAAAAGATGCCTTTTCAGAGTATTGAATGAAGTGAAAAGATGGAGGGAAATTCAACCATTTGAATTAAAATTTTGAATTTCAAATTCTGGTACCTATGTCGACATCAGGGTAGGGACCATGTCGATATATGCCTATGAATTTCTATGATTTATTTTTCCTAAGTATTCTAATATATATATATATACTTATTATTTTAATGTCTATATATATATATATATATATATCTGGAGTATTCTTATAGTATATTCCAGAAAAGATTATTATATTAAAAATAATAAAATTATAATAATAAAAAATAAAAAATAAATTTAAAATTCAATCAACACACCAATTCAAAATCAATCAATCAAGCAATCAATCGTCTAAATCTAAGCATGCAATTTCAATCAATTGTATTGTAAATGTGTACCTTTTTCTGAGTCCGTTTCCTTGAATTTATTGAAGTCGTGAACTGCCGTGAAACACAAATTTGAGTTATCTGTCTTCTGATCATCATCGCTTGAGGACGAGTCTGAGTCATCTAGAGTAGCAGTAAATGCACACTTTCGTTTCTTTACTGAATCATTATTTATGGGAGGATTCTGCCTTTCTGGATACGAAAAGTCTCTTTTGATATGGCCTGGTTCATCACAGTTGAAACATTTGACATTGTTTGGCACTGCATTCTGATTTCCAGAATTCTTATAGTTGTTTCTCTTGAGATTATTCATCTTTCTGTATTTCAGGAATTTTCGAAAATTCCTGGTTATAAATGCTATCTCTTCATCATTATCACTGTTTGAGTCTGATCTGTCGGTTAATGCATTGAATGCCATTGATTTCTTTTCAGATGCTTTGCTTTCTCTTCTCCCGATCATTTGAACTTCAAACGACATTAGATTTCCAATCAATTCTTCTATCTTTAAGGTACTAATGTCATTTGCCTCTTCAATTGAAAGTGTCTTTTGATCCCATTCTAGAGTGAGAGAATTTAAAAATTTTTTGACTTGATCTTCTTCCGAAAATTCCTTTCCCAAGGATATTAAAGAATGCACAATATCTTGAAATCGACTATACATATCTGAAATAGACTCATTAGTATTCATTTTAAATAATTGAAACTGATTTGTGAGCATGGAAATTTTGGTCTGTTTAACTTTGCTTGTTCCTTCGTGAGTCACTTGCAAAGTTTTCCAGATTTCATATGCAGACTTACAAACTGACACTCTATTAAATTCATTTCTTTTAAGTGAACAAAACAGAATATTCATTGCTTTAGAATTATTTTGTGCAGCATTCTTTTGCTCAGTGGTCCACTGTGCAAAATTGGTTGTGGGTTCAGAATATTCAGTTTGTGTGATATTCCAAGTATCTAATCCTACAGATTGTAAATATATTTTCATCCTACATGCCCAATATGCATAGTTACTACCATTAAAAAGTGGTGGTCTGGCAGTAGACTGACCTTCTACAAATGAACTAGTGACAGGGATACTAGTGTTAATAACAGTACCAGTGTTGGTAGCCATTTTGAAAACTTTTCAAAATTCAGATTATGAAACTTTTGAAAACCTTGCTCTGATACCAAATGTGAGGAATGCGGAATATGGATCTTAAGGCTAGGAATAACACTAGAGGGGGGTGAATAGTGTTTTTAAGAAATTACAAAATCTTTTTGAGTTTATGTTAATTTGAACACAAATGTATGCAATATTCAGATGCAGATATAATCACAGAAACAAACACAGATGCAGAAATTAAGTAAATGCAGTAAAGGAAAGAACACACCGGATTTTATACTGGTTCGAGGTTACCCTACATCCAGTCCCGCACAACTAAGTACAGATTTCCTTTTAAAAGCAATTCAACAATTACAACCCTCGGTTTCAAGGCTACGAGGTACACCCTCCAGAATCACAATCCTCTGGGTAGAGATACTTGATTTCCGGGGCAACAAGTTCACCCATTGATTTCCAAGGCTCAATCACACCTTTTCTCGCTTGATTGATTTCAAAGGCTCCAATCACACCTTTTCTCGCTAGATAGATTACAAAGAAGCCTATAACTCTGAATAGCACTTGGATCTTGTTGAGATAGTGATAGAGAATCAAACTAGAGATAATCTAGTTAGATTCAATGTTAATTTCGGTAGAGTAATGATAGGATTTTGAATAAGAAAATGTGGAAGAAGAAGAGAAGTGAAAAACCAGAAAATCTGATATAAAATTTGTTGAAACTAACCCCTATTTATAGAAGAACAACAGTCATGTCCATTCGTGAAAGGTTATGGCGAATATACACTTCTTTTGAAATTCAAATTTTTGAATCTAACTGACACTATGTCGACATGGGGTACTAGGGCATGTCGACATCCCAAAGGAAATTTTGATGTTTTGTTTTTCTTTGAAAATAACCTTTATTTTATATTAAAACTATTTTAAACTTTATAAATACACTTGACTATAGATAAAATACATAGAAAAATATAGAGAATAATATATATAAAATTTTACTATAATTTATATTTAAATCTAAGTATAAAGATAGTTTAAAACAAACGAAGTTTAAAATCACGAGTTTATTAAAAACAAAAACAGAGAATATTTTAAGGCTAAAACAAATTTTTGAAAATCATTTGAAAAGATAATTTTAAGGCTAAAACATTTTGAAAAGCAATTTTGAAAATCATTCTGAAGTAGTTTTGAAAATCATTTTGAAGTAGTTTTGCAAGCTTCTTCCTGCAGAATATCTCATCATGTCGGGACTCGAGAATTTGTACAAAACCAGGATGTTCGTGGGTTTGTAAGCCACTTGTCGTGGGTTTGTAAGCCACTTGTCATGGGTTTGTAAGCCACTAAAAAGGTAGAAATGGGTTCCATCCCAAAATAAAAATGGAGTGAAGATTTCAGTGCTATTGTGAAGTTTTAACATAATTCTAGACTCAATACTTATCTTGAAATTTTGAACTCTTGATTATCTTGATACTCATGAGTCTTCAATCTTGATATCTTGAATCTCTATAATGTACAGTCTTCATTCTTGGTACCTGCATGGTTAAATCCTGCATATACATATATATCTAAACTATAATGTTAGTATTTATATTTTATAATCTTATTCTAAGGTTGTTGTCATCAAAACCATCAACTCATGGACTAACAGCCACCGCCTATTACAGTTCAGTATCGAACTCCGGCAAGGCCACCATCCGACAATGAAGTGTTAGAAGTACCCAATATAAACAATGATGCATCCAAGAGAACAAACGAAATCCACAAGCAGCTCCACTAGAGAAGGAAACGCCTCACAGCTAGCGCGGATGATCCATATCAAAAATATGAAATCTCTCCTAACTACGGTCATACGAACAACAGTCCAGCATCATGGCAACAACAACCCTGAAACCTTGCAAATAGCATTCTAGCACCATTTTTAGCCTAAACCTGTACCTGCAGATGGAATTAAACAAAAATATGAGAATAATACACACATATATGTATATAAATAAAATTATATACATATATGTGCATTAATGAAGTAAAAATAAAAAACTAGAGTTAAAACTATGAGACGATAAAGAAATAATGATAAGCATTAGACTAATAATAGGCATATATATGAGAATTATGGGATAATGAACACAAAATCAAAAGGCACAGATATTAACAAAATGTGTAATTATATACTTTAATTTTTTTTAAAATATTAACATTATGCTTCTTTGATTAAAAGAACATTATGATAATTAGAATCTTCATTCAAATTCGAATAAGTGCCAATGTTGTAGTTATTAATGTTAAAAAATAGTTTTTGGTTAAATAATTACATGTTTCTTCTATCTTTATTAAGATATTCATTAAAATGACTATTTTTAACCAAACTATATTTTGGATTTGAGATCCAATTGAAACAAAATGTAGCTACAGCATTTACCAATCTATTAATATAACTGCTATTATTATTAGATAGTCTCTGGTTTCTCTCAAACCAAATATACCAACATATTATAGTGAACAAAGTATCTAGAAAAAATCTATTTACCTTTTTAAACTTAAACCTTAAGTTATTCTAATAAAAATCACAATCGGTAACTTTAGTTGTAAGAATAAAGTTAAAATTTTTAAGAGTATTATTAAGAATGTAGCATGTATCCATACAATCATAATATATATGATTAATATTTTCAAAATACAAGTTACAAAAAGTACATTTATCAATTAGCAAATTCTTTCTTTTTAAAAATTCAATGGTATTTAGCATCCCATGCATGATTAACCACATATGTATCTTAGCTTTTGATGGAGCATTTTTTTTCAAAATAAGATTAAAAGTGTTATTAGTAACTCTCGAAAAATTAAGAAATTTATAAAAAGAATTAGAAGTGAATTTCTTACCTTTATCCCATTCCTAGTTAATAATATCATTTTTGTTATCAATGTTATATAAATTCAATCTTGCACATAATAAAGAGAATTGTCTGAGAATTGTACCTTCTAAGATTATATTAAAACTGAAGTTCCAAGGGGGATCATTATCCGAAGAGAAAACAACTTTAATTAAAGAATTGTTAAAGTTACAAATTTCGAAAAGCTCTTTAAATTCAACCCTAGGAGGAATGAGTTATATCCAACGATCATCCCAAAAAGTTGTATTATTTCCTGAATGAACAATCGTATTAGCACCAAGGTTATAAATATCATGGCATTTTAAAATTGATTTCCAAAAATTAGACAATTTATTGTTAACCGAAAGTGTAATTTTGTATAAATTATTATTACCATTATAATAATGTTTAGATATAATTTTTTTCCAAATAGAATTATCATTTATATCCTTAAATTTCTACAACCACTTCCCTAATAAAGACAAATTCATGTTACGTAAATAACACCTAGTCCTTCCTCCTTTTTCGATTTATAAACGGTTTCCCAATTTACTAAACAATTTAGACTATTGTTAGGATTATCGCTGCTCCATAAGAAATCCCTTCTTATTTTATCAATTTTATTGATCACTCATTCTGGAAAATGATGCATAGACATCCAATAAATCGAAAGTGCAGATAAAACAGAATTGATAAGAACTAATCTACCCGCTCTCGATAAAAACCTCCCATTCCAATTAGAAATTCTATTTTTAATTTAATCTATTATAACTAGCCAGTCATCATTCTTAAGTTTAATTGGTCTAATCAAAAATCCAAGAAAATCAATAGGGAAATTCATGGTTTTACAATTAAGCGTATTAGCTACTAAACCTTCAACCTTATCAACGTCATCTAAAACTAAAACTGAACTTTTATCAAAATTAATTTTTAGTCCTGAAAGAAGTTCAAAGCTATATATAAAAATTTTAAGGGTAATGATGTGATTAGGCAAATGAGACGTAAATAATAAGGTATCATCCGCAAATTGAAGGACAAAGAGACCATTACGTGAAATTTCGCTACCAACGCATCCTAAAGATCCATTTCCGATAGCCTTTTTAATTATCATAGCGGAAACATCTGATGCTAAATTATACAAGAGAGGTGATAAAGGATCACCCTGTCGTAAGCCACGTTTTGATTGTATTTTATTCCCTAAAATCCCGTTAACCATTATACTAGAATTACCAGTTTTAAGCAAAGTCATAATCCATCCAATCCATTTACGACTAAAACCTCCAACCAGTAACATATCAATTAGAAAATCCCAATCTACCGAGTCAAAAGCTTTCGCAAAGTCAAGCTTTAGAATCGCACATGTAATGTTATTCTTACAATAGTGATTAATGTACTCTTGAACATAAACTCTATCCGTGATATTTCTACCCTTAATGAAAACGGTTTGTGAACAATCGATTAATTCATTCATTCTTATACTAAGTTTATTGGTTGAAACTTTTAAAATAATTTTAACAGAACAATTAATTAAAGAAATTGGTCTAAAATCTTTCAAATTATTAGCACTGATTTTTTTATGTAACAGAATGACGTTCGCAAAATTAAATCTTCCTAATTGTAGCTTCCCATTATAAAATTCATTAAGCATGCTAATTATATCAAATTTCAAAACATCCCAAAATAGCTTGTAAAATAAAATAGGAAAACCATCATGACCTGGGGCTTTATCACTATTAATTATATTATTTATTAATATTAATTATTAAAAAAATAATGACTATTTATTAATTATTAATTATTAATCATTTAATATTAATTATTTTATATTAATTATTAGTCATTTAATATAAATTATTTAATATAAATTATTAAATATTTAATATTAAATACTAAATATTAAATATCAATTGTAATTATTTTAATTTGTAGTGTTATTATTAATTATTAATATTATTGATTATTAATTGTTAATTAGTAATTATAAAAAATTAATTACTAAATATTAAATATTACTTTTTAATTATTAATACTAATTATTAATTCTTAATTATTAATTATTAATATTAATTGTTAATTATTAAAAATCAATCCTTATTTATTAACTTTTAATTATTTAATAATTATTATTATTTATTAATTATTATATTAATTATTATATTAATTATAAAATATAATTTACTAATTACTAATAATTAATTATAATAAATTATTAAATATAAAAAATAATTATTAATTATAAACAATATTTTGAAATTATGAATTATTTATTAATAATCATTGGTTATAAATTATAAATAGTCAAGTATCTAAATTTTCATTTATAAATTATTAGTTCTAAACTAACATTTATAATTGTTAAATATTTGTCATATTTATCTATTATTATTAATTATTAATTTTTTAATAGTCGTTATTAATTAATAATTACTTAAAATTAATTATTAAATACTAAATATTACTTCACAGTAATTAAATTTTATTTTTAATTATAATTATTAAATAATATTATTAATTATTATATAATTAAAAATATGTCTACTACACTGGCAGGAAAATGCAGTTGTTAAAAATATGTTTATTGCAATTGGCAGAAAAATGCAATTGTTAAAAATATGTCTATTGCAATTGGTAGGATAACCCAGTTATTATGCAACAGGCAGCACAACGCAGTTGTTAAAAATATTGCTTCTTAATTATTAATTATTATTTATTAATTATTGATTGTTAAATATTAAATATCACTCTTAATTATTAACTATTAAATTATAAATAATAATAGTAAATTATTAAATTAAGTACTAAATATAAATTAATTATTATAAAATATAGTTGTTAATAATTTAATATTTAATATTAATTATATTTATTAATTATTAAATGTAATTAATAAATATTACCTATAATTTAATAAATATTAACAATTAATTATAATTAATTATTAAATATAAAAAAATAATTATTGATTATAAATAAGATTTAGTAATTATGAATTATTTATTAGTAATCATCGGTTGTAAACTATAAATAATTACCTATCTAGGTTTTCGTTTATAAATTATTAATTCTAAACTACCATTTATAATGATTAAATATTTGTCTTAATTATTGATTGTTATTAAGTATTAATTTTTTAATAGTCGTTATTCGTTAATAATAATTTAAAATTAATTACTAGATACTAAATATCACTTCATGCTATTTTTTTAATATGAATTATAGTTAATAAATATTAGTCTTAATTATTATATAATTAAAAATATTTCTATTACAACTGGCAAGAAAACGAAGTTGTTCAAAATATGTTTATTGTAACTTATAGGAAAACACAATTGTTAAAAATATGTCTACTGCAACTAGAAGGAAAATACAGTTGTTAAAAATATGTTTATTGCAACTGATAACAAAAAGCATTTGTTAAAAATATTACTTCCTAATTATTAATTATTATTTATTAATTATTGATTGTTAAATGTTATATTATTAATTATTAGTTAGTGAATAATAATGACTAATTATTAATTATTAAATTAAGCACTAAATACTAGTAGCACTATTTAATATTAGATATTAGTAATTATTATAAAATATAATTATTAATAATTTAATATTAAATATTAATTATGTTTATTGATGATTAACTATAATTAATAAATATTAATTATAATGCACTAATTATTAACAATTAATTATAATAAATTTTTAGATATAAAAAATAATTGTTGATTATAGATAATATTTAGTATTATGAATTATTTCTTAATAATCATTGGTTATAAATTACAAATAATTACCTATCTAAGTTTTCATTTTTAAATTATTAATTCTAAACTACCATTTATAATTATTAAATATTCATCATAATATTATTAATTATTAATTTTTTAAAAGTCGTTACTGATTAATAATTATTTAAAATTAATTAATGAATAGTAAATATTACTTTATAATAATTAAATTTTATTATTAATTATAATTATTAAATATTAGTTTTAATTGTTATATAATTAAAGATATGTCTATTGCAACTGGCAAGAAAATTCAGTTGTTAAAATTATGTTTATTGCAACTGGCAGGAAAACACAGTTGTTAAAAATATGTTTATTGCAATTAGCAGAAAAACCAGTTGTTAAAAACATATTTGTTGAAACTGACAGCAAAACACAGCTGTTAAAAATATTTTTATTGCAACTGACAGAAAAACATTGTTAAAAACTCTTTATTACAACTGTGAGGAAATGCCAGTTGTTAAAAATCATTTATTGCAATTGTCATATGACGCCAGTTGTAAATAACTGGTTGCAAAAGGGTCATTTTCCTATAGTGTGAGGTCATTCGGCAACGAATGAAAGCTGCTTAGGATCAACAGAAAAGCTATGTGGATAAGAGACGAAGAGATTTAGAGTTTTATGTCGGAGATATGGTGTTTGTAAAGGTTTCTCCTCTAAAGAATGTAGTTCGATTCGGTAGGAATGGGAAGTTGGCACCAAGATTCGTAGGTCCTTTTCAGATAGCTGAGAGAATCGAGAAGCTAGCATATAAGGTAGACTTACCTTAGAAGATGGCGGACGTACACAACGTTTTTCATGTCTCTTATCGGAAGTATGTGCATGATTCGTGCATGAAGATTACACCGGATCAAATAGAAGATGTTGAGGTAGAACCAGAAGTTTCTATATCTCGTAGGTTGCTTCATATTGTTGGTACGACACGAAACAACTTAGGAGAAAAATGGTGAAGCTAGTTAAGGTACAATGGAGTGGGAGTGAGGACAATTGTACGTGGGAGACGGAAGAGAGCATGAGAATTCTTATCGGAGCTCTTTAAATGGTAAGACCCATCGTCTATCATATTTACTTTTACCATTGTATACTATATTTGATAAGTTATTATTCCGCATGTTAGGATAAAGTCACTATATTATTGATTGCATGGCTAGTTATTTGATATGTGTAATGGTTGCTTATGATTGGTAGACATGTGAGATGACTATGGTTGCTTATACTTGGCTTTTTTGAGCATTTCGAGGGCGAAATTCCTAAAGGAGGGGAGGTGGGAGAATGTAACGACCCATAATTTACGTATCGGAGGATCGTAATATGTTTTTATTTTATTTTTATTAGGTCGTATGATTGTATAATGTTGGGATATAACTTTTAGCGACATTTTACACACCTATGATTTTTTTTGAATTTCTATATGACTATTTTGATCCTGAAAATCTTGTTTTGGCTATAACTTTTGATACGAGTTGAACTAGGGTTTCAAATTAGTTCCGTTGCTTCAAGATAATGGTTTTCCATTCCATAGAGTGTCATTGTAGAAAAACGGACTTACGGATAGAAAATTATGCTTGTATTAATTTTTTAAAGCTATTGGCCAGTATTAGTGTATAATTAATTAAGCTCATTAGTGAGCCCACTAGTATAAATAGAGAATACTATAAATAGAAGGCAAAAGGATCAAGTTAAAACTTTTCCCTCTCTTTCTAAATTAGGTCTAAACCTTAATTACCCTAGATCCATCCTAGTTTCATTCAAAATCACCCAAATTGCTCTCTAAATTAAACTAGATTGCGGATCAGAGATTAGATCATCAACTAGAAGATAAAGATCATCGATTTGCTTGATTTGAAGTGCATTCCATTACTGTCCGGATTATATCTACATTCATATTGGTTGAGTTTGGTAATTGGTGAGTGATTTACACCTTCTCACTGTATTATGCATGTTTATATGGTAGGATCATAGGATTTAACATGTTTTAAGTCGATTTTTGGCTATAAAACATTTTCTAACTTTTATTACATGTTAAAATATGCATATGATCTGGATTGATTAGAAATCACACTAGCTCATGCTCATATATTCATGCTATATGTAGATCTATGCTAGCAATTGACTTGTTTGTCTTATTTTGATGGAATGCATGTTTGATTGGATGAAATTACTTGTTATTCCATGTTTGGATGTTATGATTTGATGTTGTTTGCTAGTGTTGTGATTTCATAGAACTTAGGTCGGAGAATTGAGCAAATCGAAGGCTAAGTTGGTCGGAATTGGACGAAACTTGATGGACGTGCTCTGGAGTATAGTGGGAAGCTATAAGATAAGTCGCGTTTCATTTAGAGTTGAAGGCTAAACTCGGCCTCGAATTAAGAGCTTAACTCAGTACTGAGTTAAGAGGGAAACTCATATGGGTCAGTGGTTGGCATGGAAGGTTAAAGCTTGGCTAGACGAGATGTTTATAGCAAGGTGAAGGAAATTGGCTAAGTATATGATGTGATGATGAGTTATCTCTAAAAATTTGAAGTAAAGCTTTAGATTGGGACCGAGTTATCAAAAGGGAGATCAGTCGGGGTCTAGGGCATTTGGAGGATGAGTACTAGAAGCAAGAAGGGAGACTGGACCAAAATACAGCTAAGTCTTAACTCGAGCCCGAGCTAACGGCATTACTTGGCACCGAGTTAAGGAGGAGAATTCGGTGAAAGGTGAAGGACTGTTATAAAGGTTTTATAGATTGTGCTGGAGGTGTTGGCTCATTCATATCAGGTTGGATGACGATATAACAACATGATGAAAAGCTATGCTCTTCGAATGTTAGCTCGTGTTGGGAATAGGTATCTAGCTTTGGGCTGCAAGACACGTATCTAGCTTTAGGCTGCAAGATACGAGAGTACAATAGAGAACCGGGATTTCCATTAAACCCTGGCTTGAGGGCCATACGAGTTATCATTTATTCAGAGCACATGAAGTGATAGTTAGGATTGTTTAATGGATAATATGGATACTTTGGTTACTTTCTTTAGTAGGCTATCACTCGTAGGTATCACGGGAAGTAGGTATTGGAGATAAGAATACCTGAAAGACTGATATCCTTTATTTGGTTTGTGGCATAACTTTATGATATTGTAGAGTAGCATGTTATAGTGTTATATGCAAACTCTTTGGTTGCAGGGACATGCCAGGTATGATTCGTGTACGCTTGCTCCTTACCACATTTTTATACATAGTATTTTGAGACTCATTTGTCGCTCACACCAGACTATTGTCTGATCCAACGTTTTATGCTTTGTTTCTTATTATCTTGGGTACACTTAAATGAGTAGACTGGATAACAGGTCTAGGTAACGCAGTAGCTGTTTGGAGGATGAGCTGGATGGAGCTATCTCGTATTATATACATATATGGTGTATACGCTTATTCCGCTGAGAAACGCTGTAGAGCCCGTAACAGGTCTTGCCTATTACTATTTTTCGAGACAGTTTATTTTAGTTTACTTCTGCTGTATAAACTCTACTGCATTTGATATATTAATTTGTGAATTTATTGCTCTGATGATAATTTGTTGACATAGTTTTTATCGTCTCTTCTATTATATATGTGATATTATATTTTATCCATACGTCATGAGATATGACAAGTTATATGCTATATTGGTTTATTTCAATCTTGATAATCGTCCCATATCGACCGAGCACGTACATCGCACCATTTATATACTACTGGTGTCGAGGGTATAGGACGGTCATTACACTAGTACAACCATACAACTGTGGAGAAACCGACCGTTTGTTTATATAATTTGAACAAAAATATATTTGTTGTATTTCTCATTAGTTTTAATTGTATACTTGATGATAATATACTTAATAAAAAGTTAATTGCAATGAAGATTGTCAAAATAAAATGTATATTGGAGAACAATTAAAAGTTGGAAGTAATATACCTTTATACACAAGTGTGTGTATATAAAACAGCTATTTAACATAAAGTGGAAGACAATATATGTTGATTATTAAATCTCGTTATGTTTACATATGAGGTTGAATCAAGGAGAGATCCAATGATTATAAACTATTTGTGTGTGTGTGATTGGCTATTTGGATATAAATAAAACGCAATTTGTGACACAGTAGGTCTGAACCATTTAATTTTATTGTATTCACGTTTGGATTGAAATTATAGACTAATCTAATGTTTGTGCCTACACATATTTAATGCAAAAGTGCGAATGCCAAATCCAAAGAAGTAGAGCAACTACCGATAGTAAAGATAAGCACAATCTTATGCAGATGAAATTGGACGAGGATGTAAGAATGAAGCAAACAAAGAGGAGGGAACGGTTGCAGATCATGTACTATAGTACATTCAACCGAAAAGCGACGTGGTTTTCATGCCAAAGTCCACTTATCTTGAATCGAGATTAACTCTCTGATAGTAAACACAGTCGGATTTACTATTATTGAAGAACAACATTACTCAAGTCTGGAAACAAATTCATAGATTTGCAATACATAAGCCAAGTACTTTTTTTATGCTATGAAGCATAGATACAAACCAAACTTTCTAAAGAATCGTGAAAATGAGAATTTTTTCATACTTTGGGTAAACTAATGCTTGTTGAAAAGTGGTTTACTGGCTACATTTATGAACATAATTTGGAAATGGTTAATGCTTAGGCTAACATTCATTAACTGGATATGAAGCTGTAATCTGATAATGCAATGTCCAGCATAGCAAGTTATATTGGTATTACCATTACAACTAAATGATCATAGAAATTACAGATTATGCCAATATCCTTGTTCAAATTATAGTACAATCTATTTTGCCAAAAGATTATGACTGTCAAATTATTCAATGTTAGTAAAAAATAGTTCACACTCCTATGATTTTATTCCTTCGAGCTCAATATGCAATATCTTCAGCCACTCTACGAAAGTTCATGCCTTTATCTCTATGCCAAAGTTGGTCCCTAAATCTTTGAACTCAAGACAAAACACTGAGCTAGGGACTTCTACTCCACAAAATGAATCGAAAACTTTTACTATGTCGCAATCACAAAGTACAACAACAATAGCTTCAACAGAGAATTCTGTAGTTTCACCATCCCAAAGCCAAGAAACAAGTAACTTTGATGCACCAACGCCCCATGAGAAAGGGAATCCTGTACAGTATGATAAAAATAATAAGATGCACTTAGAGCACAATCAAAACAAAATTATTCAGACACAAGCACAAATGATAATGATGATGATTTGGACTTTTGAATAATTTCCCAAAAGATTTAGAGGAGGATAGTAGCTGTTTGAAAAAGGAAATACAAAACTTTATTGCTGAACTCAGAGAAATTAATGAAATATGATTATGGTAGCCTGATTCAAAAAAAGTGATGTCAAAAATGGCAATGTTTAGCATCTTTGTTTTAGTAAGTTATATTTTGAATTATACACATCCAAATCAAATTCATAAATCACATGATACAAGAAGGCATGCTAAACTCTTTAACATGATAAAACCTAAGTGCAAATTATGTTTGCTACACATCTCGAGTTTGGAAATCATTTAACTATTGAGTAACTATGATAAACCCAATTAGGGAAGAAATAGTTGATTAGGAAGGAACTAACAATTTCGCATTTTGCAAACTCTTTAATACACTGAAGGGAAAAGGCAGAAAAAGAAGATTTTTTAATGAAAAACAGGGATTAAAAATCCACACTTTAATGTTACTTGCACTTTGTGCTATATACTTTTCCTTGCCAAACGAAGGGGCACAAATGATACATGTCTACAAATCAATTAACTTGTTAAATTTATTCACCATAACCAATAAAAAATAGCAAGTGCATTTTGAAGCTGAATTTTGTAGTGTTTTTTCGAAACCACGTGCATGTGGCTACTTTTAAATATGTAGCACCAAAACACTCGGTAAAGGTCATCATCAATGCTAATTAGTGAATTTCATAGACTTGTAATAAAGCAACATTACTCTTAAATTTGAACTACTTCAAAACATGCATATGTACATGTTGTATGGCAATGCACATTATACCTCAGTATATTATAGCATGAACATAACTATATATTATCATATATTATATAGAAATGGGTGAAATTTATTACAGAGATACAAAATGCTTCTTAAGTGTGCATTATATGAATCAATCTAGACTGAAAAACCAGCATACATATAAATGCTTTTATCATATGAATTTCCTTGCAATATAGTAGGTGCATTTGAAGATTCTAGTAAGGGTCCCTTTATCATAACGTTGTTCAGTAGAGATTTGTTTCTTTCAGCTTAAATGACTCTTTAGAAGTAAACATTTTGTGATTACAAAGACGGTGTTCATCATCATCAGTCCACCTAAAAAATTATTTATATGAAGTTCAATATTATTGAATCAAGGCAATGCTTAGCACAAAAATTAGATATTGATATTCTGATCAACCAACCTGAAACAGATGGTATCATTGCAAAGTCGTACCGAGGAAGTAGATCCCCAACAATAATTGAAATAGTGTTATATACCACATTCTACGTCAAATTCTGACGTACTTCTGACAATGGCTAACAAATAGTAAATTCAATAGAAATCTTTAATAAATAAACATTACTCTTAAATTTGAACTACTACAGAACATGTATATCTTAAAGGGAACTATTGCCTTATCTAATTCAACATCTCGAGACAAGCTTGATACCTACCATTATAAATAATGATTAAGTTAATACAAAGATTAAACAAGCATGAAATGAATAACGTGAGCAAAAATTCATACCAGAAATTTGTTCTAGACAACTTTCAACTAACATGCATACGGTGATGTTGGCAACTTATATTTTCTCACTTAAGGGGGAGCTTTCGGTACAAAACTCACACAACTAGCGAAGAATACTCATTAACACAAGGTAACACTTACAACTAGAGAAGAATAAGAACAGTCCATTGATGTTTTTAATCAAAAACATGATTACCTAAAATTGAATATAATCATCCTAGCTTTTAAGAGCATTTCAAATGAAAAGAAAAAGAGAAATTGACGAATGATACAAAAAAAACCTTCACACTTTCTGATTCCATTATGCGTAAACATTAAGAACATCAATAATGATTAGCAATATGAGTAAAGAGAGTGCCCTTATGCAACAAAGAGATGAACTCGTTCTCCTTTACCATCATCTTTTTGGCCTGAAAGTAATCTCTAATGGTTGTTTGAACTGATTGTCTTTGCGTTGCTATTATTTGTTTAGGCATAGCTATAGCCTGCCATTTGATAAAAGGGTTCATATAATATTTCCCGCTTCTACATGATCTTAAGCTTGCAATGGTGAAAGCTAATAATGCACCATCAAGAATAAAACCAAAATCAGATACCATATATGTTCTCGGGCATAAGAAATTCAACAACAAATAGAAAAGTGCTTATCATAAATAGTCACATGAATATGAGTATATATTCATGGAGAATGTAAAAGCTACCATATATTTACATAATGAATAAACACATAATATATATAACTTTTGAAAGATAGAACAAGACATGATAGGTTGAAATGAAATTCTTTTGGAAATTCCACATATATCGTCCTATCTATATGCAACAGATATTGATCACCGTGTCTGTTATAGATAGCACCTGCTATGAACTTTGCATCTCTTGAATATGGAAAATCAGCATACTCAATTTAATTTTTCATGAGCAAAAGATTTTGAAATAGCAGCATGGAGTGAATGGCCAACATGAGCGCGCGCGCACACACACACGTGAATTCGGTATTAATACACTCAGTTTATCATATTTTATAAACTGAGTGTTCATGCTTTATACTATCACTCAATTTATGAAATACTTCATAATATAAAGTATATCCAAAAAATTGTGTGTATATTGCGTCAAAAAATTTATAGTCATATTATTGTTTTATTTGTTACCATGATGGAATACAAGTCTATTAAGTATTCTACTACTGCTTATTAGATCACTAAATGTGAAAGCTGCTTATAAAATGTCAATGTTGCTTATAATATCTTCTTGTCAAGTTTCTTATAAAATTAAATCACAAAGTGATATTACACAAATGACTAAACGGTATCACATTTGCTTGTAGATGATAAGTAATGATATCACTACTGCGATATCAATACATATTACTAAGTGATAGTATATGTATTATTTATACATATCTCTAAATGATTTGTACATATAGTTAATTAATACAGTAGTAATAGTAAAATTATAAGCAAAAACTCACGCAAATTAATAAACACAACTATACACCTTATAAAAACTAGATATCGCTATCTTTAATTCACTGTCTATGAAATAACGTATCATTATCTTGCATACGTTAAACTAAACACAGGAAAAGTTGACAGTCGTTTTATCACATAGCCTGCCAGTTCTACAGGGATTTCATATTTATTGGCATGTGCACCATATGATAGGTAAAATTATAAATGCCATGGATACAGATATACATTGTTGGGCCATTTACTTTCTGATGATGAACACTTTGATTAAGTGGCTGTCATTTATTCTATTTCTTTTCCTTGCGATTCTGTGCTAGATTTATCAACTAAATAAAGGAAAAAAATTGATTTAGTAAGATCGAATACAAGGATTACTTCTATTGGATTTCATGATACCATATTTCCAAATCAAGATAAATTTTGAAGATATTATGAATCAAGGTGTAATTATGACTCAAATTTATTGCCATATTTATAGATTTTATAGATTTGAAGAGGGTTGTAATTTGTGACACAAAACCACATTTAGAAGGAATAAAAGGGAAATAAATACTTGAACTTACTCAAAATACTATTGCATATATGGGCATGCATATCATAATAAAAGAGAAGATTTTAGTATTTTAAATTGGATGCAACAATTCATGCCATATAAATGTGGATTTGAGCACCAAGTAATTTCTTATTATAAAAATGCATATGTATGGTTCATTAGATGCGTGTGCGAAAGGTTTATATTTTTTTTTAAGGTTTTAGGAATTGAGATATCTTCTCAATTTTTAGGCAATCTTTTGTAATCTTTTTTTCAGTGAAATTAATAAAGGTTGTATAAAGGAATTTCTTTTTCTATTATTTTTCTTCACTTTCTTATTCCTTCTAAAATCTAATTGTGTAGGAATCCTTAAAAAACCCCAACAGTTGGTATCAGAGTCATCTAAATAATTTTTCTGAAGAGAGTTTAGTCATGGAAATGATAAGTGTTGAAAAACTTAATAGAAGGAATCTGGGGTTATGGAAGTCAAAGATGGAGGATTTTCTATAGCTCAATGGTCTGCACCAACCATTGAAGAATAAAGGTGAAAAACCTAGTAATGTATCTAAGGCAAAGTAAGAAACTTTGGATAGGAAGGCTGTGGCGGTTACTTGGTTTTTTCGGTGTTTTCTGGAAAACATAGTGTTCCATATTGTTGCTAATGAAACATCTAATTTTTGAATTCTGATGAAACTGGTAGAAATCTATACAAAAAACTCCACAACAAACAAGGCTCTTCTAATGAGAATATTGGTAAATTTGAAGCTTAAGGACAGTGGATCAATTGGCAAGCATCTCAATGATTTTCAATCAATTGTAAATCAATTGGCGACTGTGAATTACAATGTGGACGATGAGACACAAACTTTGATATTGACGAGTTCTTTACTGAAAAGTTGTAAAATGCTTGTGGTTGCATTGAACAACTCAATCTTGGATGAAATTTTTTCAATGGAATCGGTGGTTAATGGCCTGCTCAATGAGGAGATGTAAATGATGAACCTACAAGAAGAAAAAGATAAGGAAAAAGAAGAAATTGAAAATCAAATTGGAGATGTGCATCTTGCAAGGAGGGGTAATCGATCAAACATGAAAAGACGATCAAATACATCAAATACGAAGAAGAATTTCATCTGCTACTACTGTGATAAACCCAGTCATCAGCTGAAATTTTACAATAAGCTTAAAAAGGACAAAGAAAAGATGAAGACATTGGAAGAAGATCAAATGAAACAAAATGATAATAGCGATGATGAGGTGAATTATGGTGAGAAACTTGATGACAATGTCCTAAGTGTAGATAAAGCAAAAAGCAAAAATTAGGTGTTTGATTCAGGTGCATGCTTCCACATATGCAATCAAAAAAAGACGTTCATCGATTATGAAGAGCAAGATACTAAGGTGGAATCCGTCAATGGTGGAGACTTGCATGTTAAGGGGATAGGTTCCGTTAGGCTATGCATGATAAAGGATGGTGAAGTTTACAGGAGTTAGGCACATCCCAACAATTGCAAAGAACTTTGTTTCAATGAGATAGTTAGAGGTAAAAGGCTGCAACTTTTTCACTTGTGGTGGAATCACGAGGGTTTGGAACTTGGAAGGATAACAAAGAGGTGTCGCGCACAATAAAGAGAAAGCAAAAATTTGTACAAGTTGCTTGGAAAGATGGTGGAGAATGAAGAAAGTGCTCAATTTGGAGTTGAAGAGACAAATTTATCCGAATCAATGTGGAACATGCAACGGAAAATCACAAAGTCTGCTTGGAGACCTTTGTGTATTACATGCCATTCTAATATATAGATGATATGCATGTTCAATTAGAGGATGTTCATATTTAGATGGCTTGTAAAGTTTTTTTACTGAGACATTTGTTTTCATAGAGATATTAGAGATTGTTTTGAATATGCGGATATTGGTGGAGTTGGTAGACTTCTATGGAAATATAATATCAAGATGGAGATTATTGGATTTTGCGACATCATATTTCCGAATCAAAATAGATTTTGAAGATATTATGTGTCAACATGTAATTATAACTCAAATTTATTGCTCTATTTATAGATTTTATAGATTTGGAAAGGGTTGTGATTTGTGACACAAAATCACATTTAGAAGGAATAAAAGGGAAACAAATAATTGGACTTGCTCAAAATACTATTGCATATATGGATATGCATATCATAATAAAAGAGAACAGTCTTTTAAATTGTATGCAACAATTTATTTGTTGCCATACAAATGAAGATTTGAGCACCAAGTAATTTCTTATTATAAATATTCATGTGTAGGGTTTATTAGATTGTGTGGGAAAATTTTATTTTTATAAGATCTTAGGAATTGAGATATCTTCTAAATTTTTAGGCATTCTTTTCCAATACTTTTTTGGTGAAATTAATAAAGGTTGTTTGGAGAAATTTCTTTGTCTATAATTTTTCTTCACTTTTTGTCTTTTTTAAAATCTAATTGTGTAGGGATCCTTAAAATAACCCTAACAACTTCATCATCTTCTCGCATATGAGACAAAATCATTAATTCTGCAAAGGAGAATTATTCTAATAAAGAGGTTGATAATCCGACACGTATGTGATATGCATAAATGATAAATTAGCAATGACGTAAAAGCAAATAGTATTATATTTTGTACATGTATGATAATATTGAAAATTTCTAACAGGCAAGTAACCAGTACAAGAAAAAAATGATCCTCGTTATTTTAAAAAATGAATCAATTTGAAGCATTTGTATTATTGTATCTAAAACAACCATAGTCAAAGAAATACTAACCTCCTCAACTAGAGATCCTTGTTCAATAATTGGCATACAAGATAAGTTAGCTTATAAGAATGTTAAGCATACATCCAATAATTGTTTCACAAGCACGTATATTGCTTGTTCTACTAGTAATTTGGCAGGAAGTGCTTTTGGGAAAGACGAAGCAAATACGTAGGTAGGGGTTTCAAGAGGCCGCTAGTTTACAATTAATGTTAGAAAAAGAAAAAAAATATGTATCAGAAGTTTGAACTTACAAATTTTATATAAAAAAGTTTATGATATAATAACTTGTATCGGGCTTTTCACAGGCATTGTATAGCAACATCAAATTATAATAAAAAATTATAAACTTGCAGATATGAAAAATGTTTAAAACAATTTCAAAATTGGAAAATATTAACTTACGACCTTGACCGTTCAAAATTATATTGTTGATTAAAATATTTAATATGTTGTTTTGAATTGACATAAAAGTGTACCTCATAAGTAAAGCTCTTGTCATTTGCAGAACAGTGTTGAAGATAACTTCGAGTAAGAAGTACACTGGTGTATTTGCATATGGTCATGTTGGTTTCTTATTATTTCTTATAAAAGGGACATCTTTTGCTAAAAAAATCACAAACAAAGATAATACATTTACCTATGTAAGAAGCAAGTTCGAAATTTGCGTAGCGTGATTCGAACATTTATTGACACATGACTTATGGTTTGTTGTCCTAGTGACATGTTGTATTTAAGTACCATTTCAAAAAAAAAAAAATACTACAGTAAAACCGAAATATAATCAAAATAGACTATGCAATGAGACATAATATTAATTCACACAATTTAAAATTCGAAAAAATAGCTACAAACCAGAAATAGTAATTCCTTTCAGTTTTGAATAATAGCTCCAAATCCAATAATCAGGACACCAAAGAACCACCAAATTTGCTAAAACAGGTCAAACTAAGAAATAAAAGATGATTAAAATTTACAGGAATAAAAGTGCATCAGATTAGGGTTTCGTTGTAGCTAAATTTAAACACGACTGTATAAGTGATTAAAAAAGAAAGAATATACATTCAAATTTATGTTCCTTGATTTGGAAACTCTCTTCCACTTTTTTGGAATTTCGTTCGATGCGTAGTGGAGGCAAGAGAGTGATATATGAATTTCTAATTTGATTGAGACTTTTTTTTTAATATAGGTCAATGAGGAAGACAATGATTCGGCAGATGCTTAGGCTTTCCCAAAATTTTAGGAGACTGGATCTGGGGTATTGCTTTGGAGAGGGATGCAGAAAGATTATTTGCATGTTTTCTAGGCTTGACACTATTTGATTTTTGCAAACTTTTCTACGGCGGGTTGATAATTATGTAAACTCAAATACACATATAATCAAAATAAATTTGAAACAAGATAAATAATATAGATGAGGCTTGTGAAAAGGAATGCTTCATTTTAAGTAAAGATATAATATCAAATTATATGGAATTGTAAAACGAATAGACCATTGATTTAATGTTTCCCTATTTTCTTTTAATTATTAGAGTTTATTTTAGTACGATTTAAAACATGACAGTTAAGTCAACATATTAAGTTGATAACAAAGATTAATTAATGCAATTATTACCAAGATTTATTTACATAGCAACTCATGGGTAAATATTCGAATCTAAATCTTTTAATATGAAAACTGAATTATTAACAAGAGAATTTTAATGTTCAATTTTACTTTTTTTTTTGTTTTTTTAACAACAACATAGTCAGACGACAAAGACATATATAGATTCGTGATAAGAAGATCTTAATCTAGATTAAACAAATTGGATGAATAAGTATATAAAACATAGAAAATAAACTAGGAAGGTCCAGATCTAGGTTAAATTAACTAAATAAACAATCATACAGAACAAAGAAAATGAAGTATTATTATTCATATCAAAATAGCAGTGAACGAAGCAAAGATTCTATGTTTTAACATAATAGAAATATACAATTGATTCATGTAGGGGAACTGAGATATTCAAATCAAAATTCAATTCACATATATGAACATATGGGAGAGACAGAGAATTAAGGGATATAAACAAAGTAGAAGATGTGTATGTATGTGTGTATACACACACATACCTTAGGATGAAGCCTGTTGAAACAGCTTGAATGATTGAATAATTCCTAGATCGGATGGATCACTCTCAGATCTACATCAATCAAGAGATAACCATCCAATTTTTATTTAATATTGTTTGATTAAAATTTGAAGTTTTGAAGTCATTTCCACCATTAACATTTTTCGGCCTTGAAGTTTCTCTAAAGAGGAAAAAAATTGACGTACAAAAATATGATTAAAGGAGGAAATAAATGTGTATTCAATAAAAGGTTTATTTCTATCCTTTAATTAAGATCACCCCTTCATTTTTAAAAAACTCCACCCCTTCTCTACATTATAGCCGCCTATCATATAGGGATGTTGATCTAAAAGGTTTTCAAAATCGAATTAATATTATTTCCATTTAAATCTAATTTAAATTTCTCATTGATATCATATACCGATGTGTGCGTTTATAACCATTTATACATGCACATTATTAAATGACAATGGAAATCAAAAAAATAAAATAAGAAATATTTTTTACAATTAATATTTCACAAATACTAACTAGTTTAATTTATTTAAAATACATTTCAGTATTTATCGTTTTTAAATTGAATTTAAACATTCTACCTATAATGTATATCGATATGCATGTTTACAACTTTTATATACGAACTTTACTAAATACTAATGACATCCAATTAAATAAAAATTAATATTTAATATTTCTTAAATGTTAATTAATTTTCAATAATTAATAGTTAACTAAATCGTGTGGTTGATTTGAAATATCCATCATTTCGGTTATGTGACTCAAAGGCATAAATTTAGTAAGCGGTTAATATTGAACAGTTCAAGTAATAACGGTCATACATCACCTTAGCTAGTGGTGTGACATATTGACTGAATTTATCGCTTACTCATCCTTTAGCAAAAACCGGTTTTACTTATTAAAAGCGTTACCCACTAGTGACAATAATTTACACCAATTCTCTTCGTCAAAACTATATCACTTTGGACCTATGAAATTTGGTAATTGTGGTAACCTGCGTCTCTCGATATACCGATCCAAATCCTAGTATGACTTCGGACTTGCATCGTGCCGAGAAATACGACCTATCGGGTTTTATAACAATGTAGAGCTAAAATAACAGATATAATCTAGGTTATACTACACTTTCAGAATTCACAACTAAAGGAACAAAACATATAATGCGGAAAAATATCTATCTCATAAAATATACCAAAACAAAGTATTAGAGAATTAGTACGTAGTCAAATACATAGTACAAATGAAATACCACTCCAAGGCTGATAAAAGAAATACAAAGTACCAATAAGATAGATAAATACATGGAGAGTATATATAATGACAAGCAATTCCTGTGATGAGCCCGCCTCTCCACATTCTAAGAATGAACCAATCACCTGTTGCCATGTCCACCTATGGGGGGGGGGAAGAAAGAAAAACTGATGGGTTGGACAAAAGTCTAGTGAATGAGTACAAATTTAATATACGGTGATCATGTGCAGTTAACTTTAATTCTACTCTAAGTGACATATGCTATTCTATAAGTGTCCGTGCATTAGGGTCCATTACTTAAGGGTTTTTGTCTAACACACACCTACACTACGACTTGTGCAGGCTACTACAAGGATAGAACTATGGATCGAACCTCAATGACTAACAATCGGCCAGCACTCCTGGAACTACTCAATATGAAAACACCGTCACTAGGCTACTCAATGAAGAAACACCGCTAATAGAGATATTCGATAAGGAAACACTGTCACGACGCTACTATGAAAATAAATTCCCACTACCGTCACCACCACTAGTCTACTGGAGAATGAATTTTCCTCTAACTACGACTAACCCAACTACACAACGACGGAGAGCCTAAAAATTTGATTGGTCAGTGTCTCATCGTCTGTCTCCGTGTCCACATCTTCATCTCTTATTGCATGCGCTGGGATACACTATCTAAACTATATCATGTTGCGTTATATCTACGCATAACAGGATTCCCACTGTGCTGGGTCCACACACTTCATCATGAATTAGTTAGTGCTGCACGTCCACCATAGAACCTGTTATAAGTGCCATTTGCGATAAAAATTGTAACAACTCGCATATTTTACGATTATATATTTAAATGTTTTATTTAAATATAACATCGTTTGTTGAATTTAAAGTCTGAAATGTGACTTTTTGTAAACAGTCGAATCCGAACTCGAGACCACTTCCATTGAGTTCAAAACGACGTTTACAACTTTTTTGAGAATAAACATTGATATGTTTGGAGTTGATTAGGATTTTGGTATTTTGTTTGGGCTTTGGCTTGTGTTCTAGCCCACTAACCCAATAAGAGAACCCAAACCTTCTACCAAATACCTCCCACTCTGCTCCTCTTCATTCATTCCTTTTATAATTTCCTAACACTCTAAAGAAAAAGGAAAAATGGGGGAAAAGAAATTAAAATTCCTAAGCCCTAGCTTTTCTTACGAATTCAAATTCAAGTTATAAATCAAAGAGAAGCTTAGTTAAGCATCCTCTTCATCTTCTCCATCTCAATCCCTCTCCAATTTTCAGAAATTCCTATAACCTAACTTAGGAAATTCATTGCATTTGATAATAGATTGAAGATTCTAGAGGTGTTGTTGAAGAGAAATCAATCTTAGCTTGTTTTAGAGCTTCTCATTTCTATATTTGAGTTAAAGGTGAGTTCTTGAACTCACATCTATGTCTATAACTTTCATTGTTGTTAGGTATGAATTCCTAACATCTATTTCATGTTCAATTACTTTTGAATTGGATTGGTTTGGTGAATTTTCCAATTTTTGGTATTTTGAAGTCAAAATCTATGAAAATCCTACTATGGATGTTTGGACATGTTGTTTGGAGTGTATTGAAGAGCCTAGAGGGTTGGGTTGTCGCTTGGCATAAATCCCTAGCCACCATCACTCATTCGATCGCTTCCGAGTTGAATTGGCCATTAATGGCCTAGGCAAATTTTGCCCTGAGCTTCAGCTCAGACGTCTGGTAAAATGCTCAGACGTCTAAGGCAAGGGAATAAAAATTCCAAACCTATGGCTCAGACATCTGAGTGATCTGGGAAAATTCTAGACCTTCAGCTCAGACGTCTGGGAGAACCACCAGACGTCTGGCGCTGTTAAAATCAGCCAATTTGTCTGTTTTTATGCAAATTTCCAATTTTAATCGATTTTTGTTGATCCGGTTGGTTGTTGTCATTTATTATCGATTTTGATGACTTCTTTTCTGGATTTTTGGGAATATCCATTTGATGGATTTGATATCGATTTTCATGGTTTTAATTCACGTCATCGTATGGGAATTTTTGGTGATAGATTGTTTTTACAATCGTTTCGGTGATTTGTCACTTTAAAATACAAAGGTTTCTATACTAGTAGTAAATACTCAAACTCTTTCACATAAATGACTTCAACATTACTTTTAATACAAAGCTCGTTTTTAAATCCATTTTCTATTCTATTAGTATATACAAACCTTTACCTTATTCGTATGAGAAATCTAACTAAATGACTTAGCAAAACAAGTGGTATGAAACACTTGTGTTTACTTCGTCGGTTAATTCGTGGACTTGTTCGATTGAACTCTCGTGACAATTTTCGAGTGGAAATTTACAATCTGTTCATAAATATTTAAGTTAAGCCAATGGTTATGGGACATGAAGCTAAACTCATTTATTTACTAGCTTAGTGTAATTTACACTTCTTCTTGATCAATGATGATCATTTTGTGACAATTTTCGAATGGAAATCTACAATTTGTTCGTAAATATTTATGTTAAGCCAGTGGTTATGGGACATGAAGCTAAAATCATTTATTTACTAGCTTGGTGTAATTTACACTTATTCTATGGAGCTTCGGCTCAATTTAGTTAGGTAGCGACCCATGGTCTTTTAATCGTTCGTGGAGCAATCGACTCAATGAGTCGGTGCATGGAGCGTATCTTTTTAGGTGCGTCGATGTTCGGCTCAATTAGTCTGTGCACGGGGCGTATCTTTTTAGGTGCGTCGATGTTCGGCTCAATTAGTCTGTGCACGGGGCGTATCTTTTTAGGTGCGTCGATGTTCGGCTGTGCATGGGGCGTATCTTTTTAGGTGCGTCGATGTTCAGCTCATTTTATGGGTTAGCGACCTATGGGATAGCGTCTCGTTCATGATACACATGTTGGTGAGTTTTCGTGCTCCCGTTTGTGATAGGCCTCCCCCTTTGCATTTTATGGATTTCTAATTATTGATTTCTGGAATTTGTGTTTCATCAATTTTTTAGATTTGCATTGATATGTTTTGTCAATATTTGAGGTTTGGTGAATAAGCTAAAGAATATGATATTCTTTTTGGATATTTGAGGAGATTTAAGATATTATATGATTTTCGTTGTTATCAAATATATACTTGTCACAGTATGACATTATTGTTATCATATATTTTTGTCATATTTCTTATCCTATCTCATCTTGTATGATATTTATAGCTAGACTGATCCGTTTAATATTTTTCCTCTTAAATAATACTCGGGTCAAACCGAGGTGTTTCAGGTGTTTCCACTTGACTTCTTAGTAGAGACTAGCTTCTGACTTTTGGCTAACTACTTTAGCTTAGTAGTTTTTTTTTGTTTTTTTATACATTCGAGATAGAGACTCCTTGATGTATACATATTCTTTTGTCTAGCACTTGTACCTATTCTTTTGTGATGTAGTGGATCTTGTACGACCACTACTTTGATGTTCACTTCTATGTGTTATATTCATATCTGTTTCCACCTTAGTGATATGAATATCTGTGACTGGTTTATGTTATGCTTATTTTATATTTGTTTTCGAAGGCCACATAGCCACTGTGTAGTAGCTTTGAGTTTGTATTTAATATGTCATATTTCCTCTTGAAATGAGATGCATGACATGCTATCTGACATATCGGTACTCGCACAAAGAAATTACACAGATGGTCGCTCCTCAACAGCCTTATTCTTCGTGCTAGTCGACCACATTACCCCGTAGCCTTGGCTAGTGTGTGTATAGAGGTGGGGCGTCACAGCTTGGTATCAAAGCCAAACTTTGGAACAATATAGAATATTATGACAAAGATTATTATCCTAAGTCTCTCTTAGGAATCGTGCCTTAGGATTTAATTCGAGTCTTAAGACCCATTCTATCCTATTTTCTTTTATGATGCCTTGTTTTACCAACTAAGTTTGTTTGATATTCATTCTGAGAATAACCTTTTCCTTTTCGTTCTTTCTTTCTTTCTTAAAGAAGAAGAGATGGTTAGACCTGGCAGTCTTAGCGCTGGTCAATCAAGTGGTCCTCCTCTGGATGGCATATTCATGTCTGCCCAACAACTTTTGGATCTTGTAAAGAATCAAAGGTTTATCTATGCTTTGAATAAGAACCCCAAAAAGGTTTTACCTCTGAAATTAGAAGTGCCTTTCGACCAGCTTGTAGATATCACTCTTCGACTTGAAGAGGCTGATAAAGGAAGTGATAGTGATGTTGGAAGTGCCAAGAAGGGCCTCAATAATAACAAGAAGAGTCATATTAAGTTCAAAAGCCCTAATTCCAACAAGAAAGTGAACCAAGAAACTTCGGTAGCAAAGACTCCGATCCCTAATCATGGAGAATGCTACAATTATAGTTCTAAGGACCACTATGCAAATAAGTGTCTGAAGCCCCTTACTTGTCGCTATTGCAAAAGTTTGGGTCATCTTTTATCTTCATGTTCCAAACTTCAAAGCAAGAAAGAGGGTAAGTTGAATGTTGCGCAAGCTTCTAGTAACACTTCTCTTGGTCAAGGTATTTCTCATTCTGTCCTTGATGGCATTATTTTGTTTCGTGATTATCCTATTCGAATTCTTTTTGATACTGGTGCATCTCACTCTTTTATATCAAAAGAACTTGTTGATACTTTTTCTTTAAATATTATGCGCTTGATGACTTCACTAAGAATTGCGAATCCGGTTGGTGGACTCGCAACACTCAATTTACTTTGTAAAGATGTCGAGATTATTTTATGTGATTATGTTTTCCGTGCCGATTTGCATATTATGCGTTGCTTAGGTTTCGGAATTGATTTCGGGAAAGGATTGGTTTAATCGTTATGAAGCCCATATCCTATATCCCGAGAGGACTATCCATCTTCGATATCCTTAATGTGTTAAGCAGATTTCTATTGTTCTTAATGATTTCAATTTCAATTTGGTGGCATCATTTTATTCTTTAAACACACATGATGAGGAAGATGTTATTTCCCTCATTCAAGTAATTCGCGAATTTCCCGATATCTTTGAGCCTGTCTTAGGATTACTACCTAAGCGATCAATTGAGTGGTGCTAAGGTCTTTTCAGCTCGACCTTGCCACCGGTTTTCATCAGCTATGAGTTGCGGAGGATAGCGTTCCACTTACCAAATTCCGCACTCGTTATGATTCTTATGAGAGGCTCGTTATGTCATCCAGTTTAACGAACCCTCCAGCTTATTTCATCCATCTTATGAAAGAGTATTCTGCGAATATCTCAATGAGTCTGTCCTTGTATTCATTGATTATGGGTGAAAACATCAATTTAAAATTGCAAATCTTTCTAATAAGATATATTTATAAATATAATTGAATTTTGTTCTTAAAACGAGCAAAGAATATTCGTAAATTTTTAAGAAACATGTTTATCATATAGAAGATGATTTTGTGTTGTATTGCACATTGAGTGCTTTAAGAATTCTGGTCGATGCGCCTGATCAACGTTATCGATAGGAGTCTCCTAAACGCTATGATGAGATAGTCAGACATAGTAAATTGACTTGTAATAAGTAAATTTTTCTAAAAAGATGATTACATACGGTTAATCATAATTTTGAATGTCTTAACTTTTCGGAAAAGAAGATCATGAAATAAATGATTTAGCATAGAAGCTGCTTTTCAAAAATTAAAAGAACTCCTTTTCGATGCTCCTATTCTTGTTATTCCCGAAGGGAACCAAGACTTCACTGTTTGTACCGATGCTAGTCGTATTGGTTTGGGTGCCGTTCTCATGCAAAAGGGAACGTGTAATCGCTTATGCTTCTAGACAATTAAAGCCTGCCGATACTAGATATGCCACTCATGATCTAGAGCTAGCGGCCATTGTTTTCGCCCTAAGAATTTGGCGTCATTATCTTTTGGGAGAAAAATTTGTTCTCTATACCGATCATAAATCTTTGAAGTATTTGTTTTCTCAAAAGGAACTTAATTTGTGTCAACAACGTTGGCTCGAATTCTTTGCATCATATGATCTTGATATTCTTTATACTCCCGGAAAGAGGAAATCGTATTGCCGATGCCCTTAGACGTAAGCAACAAGTGGTTGTTTCCATGATGACATCCGAATGGAATGATCTCGAGACTTTGTCCACTTGTGAGATTCGAGATCGTGAATTCGATTCATGTTCATCTCTTGTTTTATGTAGCCTTGAGGCTCATCCATTTCTTTTGGACCGCATCCTTGAAGCTCAAAAGCAAGGTCCCGAATTGGCTTTCTTAGCCAAAGTTGTAGGGATAAAAATAATACTGATGGTCTGAAAGACTTTGAAATCGATGCTCATGGTGGCATTCAAAAATTTGGTAGAATTATTGTGCCAAATATTGGTAATCTTCGTAAAGACATTTTAGAAGATTCTCATCGTTCTAAATTTACCATTCATCCCGGTAGTAGTAAAATGTACGCGGACATGAAGCGACTTTATTATTGGGATGGAATGAAATCTGATATTGCTAAATTTATTAAGCGTTGCATGACTTGCCAACTCGTTAAGGCCGAGCATTAAAGGCCCGGTGGGTTATTGCAACCTTTAGACATTCCCATTTGGAAGTGGGATCAAGTCTCCGTGGACTTTATTGACGGTTTTCCCCGTTCTCATTCGGGTCATGATAGTATATGAGTGATAGTAGATAGACTTACCAAATCCGCCCATTTTATTTTTGTTCGGTCCGATTGGACCGTACCTCTTTTGGTCAAACTCTATGTTAAAGAAATTGTTAAATTTCATGAAGTTCCTACTTCTATTGTTAGCGATCGTGATCCATTATTTACTAGTGGATTTTGGAAAGGTCTTCAAAAAGCTTTGGGAACAAAGCTTAATTTTAGCACCGCTTATCATCTCCAGTCCGATGGACAAACAGAGCGTGTGAATCAAACTCTTGAAGATCTTCTTCGTGCATGTGTTCTTGATTTTGGTGGAAGTTCGGAAGATCATATTTCTCTTGTTGAGTTTTCTTATAATAATAGCTTCCAGTCTAGTATTGGTATGACACCTTTGGAGGCACTCTACGGAAGGCCATGCCGACCTTCTTCGTGTTGGCTTGAAGCCGGTGAAAAGCTGGTTTTAGGTCCAGATTTTATTCATGATTCCACAGAAAAGATTGACCTTATTCGTCATAGGATGAAAGAAGCTCAAAGTAGACAAAAATCCTATGCCGATAACCGAAGAAGGAATTTAGAATTTTCTGTGGGAGATCTGGTATTCATTCGTGTTTCACCTATGAAAGGTGTTGTGCGTTTCAGTCGATCGGGAAAATTAGTACCTCGATATATTGGCCCATTTCCCATCACCAAACGTATTGGTTCCATGGCTTATCGCCTTTTATTACCGGCTCAATTTTCTGCTATTCATGACGTATTCCACATTTCTCTACTACGGAAATTCCTTATAGATTCTGATTCTATTCTTGGGCCGGGTGTTATTGAAGAAATTGAAGTTTCACCTAATTTGACTTATGAGCAACATCCTATTCGTATCATTGCTATAGAGGTTAAACGCCTTCGAAATAAAGATGTTCCGCTTGTGAAAGTTCAATGGTCCTCAAATCCTAAGGATTGTTCTTGGGAATCTAGAGAATTCATCGAGCGAACGCATCCGGACTTACTCTCTCGTGCTCCTAAAAGGTGAACTTCTCACTTCAAATTTTTCTTTTGTGTTGTTATGCCTTAGAGTGGTTGTTACTATTTATTTTCTTCTTAAGTATTGCGAGGACGCAATTTATTTAAGGAAGGGAGTCGGTAACAACCCGCATATTTTACAATTCTATATTTAAATATAGCATCGTTTGTTGAATTTAAAGTCCAAAATGTGAATTTTTGTAAACAGTCGAATCTGAACTCGAGACCACTTCCATTGAGTTCAAAACGACGTTTACAACTTTTTTGAGTATAAACATTGATATGTTTGGAGTTGATTAGGATTTTGGTATTTTGTTTGGGCTTTGGGTTGTGTTCTAGCCCACTAACCCAATAAGAGAACCCAAACCTTCTACCAAATACCTCCCACTCCACTCCTCTTCATTCATTCCTTTCATAATTTCCTAACACTCTCAAGCAAAAGGAAAAATGGGGGAAAAGAAAGGAAATTAAAATTCCTAAGCCCTAGATTTTCTTACGAATTCAAATTCAAGTTATAAATCAAAGAGAAGCTTAGGTAAGCATCCTCTTCATCTTCTCCATCTCAATCCCTCACCAGTTTTCAGAAATTCCTATAACCTAACTTAGGAAATTCATTGCATTTGATAATAGATTGAAGATTCCAGAGGTGTTGTTGAAGAAAAATCAATCTTAGCTTGTTTTAGAGCTTCTCATTTCTATATTTGAGTTAAAGGTGAGTTCTTGAACTCACATCTATGTCTATAGCTTTCATTGTTGTTAGTCATGAATTCCTAACATCTATTTCATGTTCAATTGCTTTTGAATTGGATTGGTTTGGTGAATTTTCCAATTTTTGGTATTTTGAAGTCAAAATCTATGAAAATCCTACTATGGATGTTTGGACATGTTATTTGGAGTGTATTGAAGAGCCTAAATGGTTGGGTTATCGCTTGGGATAAATCCCTAGCCACTATCGCTCATTTGATCGCTTCCGAGTTGAATTGGCCATCAATGGCCTAGGCAAATTTTGCCTTGAGCTTTAGCTCAGACGTCTGGTAAAATGCTCAGACGTCTAAGGCAAGGGAATAAAAATTCCAAACCTACGGCTTAGACATCTGAGTGATCTGGGAAAATTCCAAACCTACGGCTCAAACGTCTGGGAGAACCACCAGACGTTTGGTGCTGTTAAAATCAGCCAATTTACCTGTTTTTATGCAAATTTCCAATTTTAATCGATTTTTGTTGATCTGGTTGGTTGTTGTCATTTATTATCGACTTTGTTGACTTCTTTTCTAGATTTTTGGGAATATCCATTTGATGGATTTGATATCGATTTTCATGGTTTTAATTCACGTCGTCGTATGTGAATTTTTGGTGATAGATTGTTTTTACAATCGTTTTGGTGATTTGTCACTTTAAAATACAAAGTTTTCTATACTAGTAGTAAATACTCAAACTCTTTCACATAAATGATTTCAACATTAATTTTAATACAAAGCTCATTTTTAAATCTGTTTTCCAATCTATTAGTATATACAAACCTTTACCTCATTCGTATGAGGAATCTAATTAAATGACTTAGCAAAACAAGTGGTATGAAACGCTTGCGTTTACTTCATCGGTTAATTCTTGGACTTGTTCGATTGAACTCTTGTGACAATTTTCGAGTGGAAATCTACAATCTATTCGTAAATATTTAAGTTAAGCCAGTGGTTATGGGACATGAAGCTAAACTCATTTATTTACTAGCTTAATGTAATTTACACTTCTTCTGGATCAATGATGATCATTTTGTGACAATTTTCGAGTGGAAATCTACAATTTGTTCGTAAATATTTAAGTTAAGCCAGTGGTTATGAGACATGAAGCTAAACTCATTTATTTACTAGCTTGGTGTAATTTACACTTATTCTATGGAGCTTCGGCTCAATTTAGTGGGGTAGCGACCCATGGTCTTTTGACCGTTCGTGAAGCAATTGGCTCAATGAGTCGATGCATGTGGCATATCTTTTTAGGTGCGTCGATGTTCGGCTCAATTAGTCTATGCATGGGGCATATCTTTTTAGGTGCGTTGATGTTCAGCTGTGCATGGGGCTTATCTTTTTAGGTACGTCGACGTTCGGCTCATTTTATGGGTTAACGACCTATGGGATAGCGTCTCGTTCATGATACACGTGTTGGTGTTGCTCCCATTTGTGATAGGCCTCCCCCTTTGTGTTTTATGGATTTCTAGTTATTGATTTCTGGAATTTGTGTTTCATCAATTTTTGAGATTTGCATTGATACGTTTTGTCATTATTTGAGGTTTGGTGAATAAGCTAAAGAATATGATATTCTTTTTGGATATTTGAGGAGATTTGAGATATTATATGATTTTCATTGTTATCAAATATATACTTGTCACAGTATGACATTATTGTTATCATATATTTTTGTCGTATCTCTTATCCTATCTCATCTTGTATGATATTTATAGCTAGACTGATCCGTTTATTGTTTTTGTTCTTAAATAATACTCGGGTTAGACCGAGGTGTTTCAGGTGCTTCCACTTGACTTCTTAGCAGGGACTAGCTTCTGACTTTTGGCTAACTACTTTAGCTTAGTAGTTTTTTTTTTTATACATTCGAGATAGAGACTCCTTGATGTATACATATTCTTTTGTCTAGCACTTGTACCTATTCTTTTGTGATGTAGTGGATCTTGTACGACCACTACTTTGATGTTCACTTCTATGTGTTATATTCATATCTGTTTCCGCCTTAGTGATATGAATATCTATGACTGATTTATGTTATGCTTTTTTATATTTGTTTCCGAAGGCCACATAGCCACTGTGTAGTATCTTTGAGTTTGTATTTAATATGTCAGATTTCCTCTAAAATGAAATGCATGACATACTATCTGACATATCGGTACTCGCACAAAGCAATTACATAGATGGTCGCTCCTCAACAGCCTTATTCTTTGTGCTCGTCGATAGCATTACCTCATAGTGTCCTTGGCTAGTGTGAGTATAGAGGTGGGGCATCACAAAATTCACCCCTTGTAGAATAATCGATCACCAATTGGGTGAAGAGCATTTATCCAATACCGCAACATCCTAGCGTCGTCTCATAAGGAACTAGCTTTCTATAGCCTCTAACATAAACACATATATCCCTAAAATAGACTCACACAACAATTAATATTTTATATTAATTTTATTCCTAACTTTGGTCGTAGGCCAAGGTTCAAGTTCAGTAATTCAGGCCATAACAAGTCGATCGCTACACCCTATCAGTCGACTGCTCAAGGTGAGTGGTCGACCTGTTATAGTACAAAAATTAGCGTTTCTTCATTTTTTTGGTTCAATTTTTAATTATTGTTAATTATATTAATTAGGTGTATACAGTGAACCCTAAGCAATTACAATTACCAGTTTCTTTTGAGATTCTACAATATTTACATTGGTTTCTTATTTATGGATTATAATAGGTTACTTATGCTAACACTTGACCAATTTTTAGGGATTCAATTCAATAAGAAAAAGGGTTTACCTTGTGTTTAAATGAGATTAGCCGATTCATATCAATTCCAGTTTTTAATTCATATTTAAGAATCAAGGTTTATAGTTTCCATTTGAATTGCTAACACCCTAGATCAAGTAGAATAGGTTAAATTTAACTGTAATAATTAACTTATCAAACCTATTCCTACTCATCTTGGATCCAAGCTCTAACTTTGTTGCTCATGAATTGCCATCCGTAAGCTTCCCTTTCTAGATCCGATCTACTATTATGTTTTTGCTCTGATTTTATTTTATTTTTGAAATAAATTTTGAAGTTGAAAGGAAGAATTTCAATCGAGTTTCAGTAGTTTGTAATTTTTTTAATGAATTTAGGGTTAGCCTAAGCATTAATTTATAGAGGTTAGTGACCAACTTGAAGTATTGGATTTGCCCTGGAGAATCTTTGCTATCATCTCATACACACATCAAAACTTGGGCACGGAGGAAAATAATTTGGTCGATCTCAGTCGTCCAATCGATGCTCTTGAATTCTTGACGTTACATGTTAACGGTCGACCCCCAATATCCCATGGTCGACCACTACTGGCCGACCATCAAACCCAAAGGTTCAATCGGTTATAGTTTAAATTTTGGGAAGTTTTTATTTTAAAGTTTATTCTACTTTTAAATTTTTGAATGTCCGTAACTTATCCGTGTTAATTCCGATTTTGAAGTATTATAAATAAAAATTGTCCAAAAAATTACTATGAACGCAATGGTACAAGTTTTGTAGTCCTATTTGGACGTCCGTGAAAATTTCGTTTTAGCTCTTGTTTTATTAAAATTTAGTTTTCTTAATAAATTTTTGGGATGTTCCATTCTCCTTTCTTAAAATGATTTCATCCCCGAAATATCGAAGGATGGAAAAATGTAGCAGCTTACACACACAACAAACAATAGCTGCAATCATCTACTAATCCATCATCCACAGGTAGTCATTGTACTTAGACATTTCTAATGCAATATGCATATATATATATATATATATATGCAATGTGAAACGCACGTGAATCTATGCTAATGCGAAGAGTACACGGTCTTCTGATCTAGTCGACCTTCTGTCACACGATTGCTCATACCATGCATCCAAAATATATGCAACATCCTAAGTAAGTATACTTGTAATTCTACATATATGCGCAACCATTCAACCCATATGCAACATCCATATGCATAATGATCAACAAGATAAACCACAACCAAGCATCTATATATGTAATATATTCTAAGCTAAACAATAATAAGAGATAATGTGAATGTGTGTGTACTACTTAGAGGATACACTGTCATAAATGTGTAAAAGAAATAATCCAAACAATACATCCACAAGCATCCATCATCTATAACATGTCCTATTAACACATTTTCAACCATTCCTACCATATAAGGATCTCTACCTAATAGGGTATACCAAGCTAAGTCCTAATGCATAAGTAGTCTATACTTATTAAACTCAAACTGGAAACGTACCGCAAAAGAGTTAAGGGTGGGTTGCCCAGATCTTCTCCTCAGGCTCCCATGTACTCTCCGCTGGATCGTCTCCCATTGGACCTTAACAAGTCTGATCTCCTTATTGCGGATTCGCTTTGTACTATACCCAAGAATATGAGTGGGTGCACAACGAATAAGTGATTCCCTCCTCCCTCCAGCTTCTCTAGCCGAGTCGGCTCAACTACGGTAACTGTATCGTGTAAGCACTTTCGCAAATGTGACACATGAAAAACATCATGTATCCCCTTCAACTCTCCGAAAGCTTTATTCTATACACCAGCTTCACTACCCTAGCGACTATCGAGAAAGACCCTACAAACCTCGGTGCTAATTTCCCCGATCTACCAAACCTCATAACATACCTAAGGGGTGAAACCTTCACAAACACCATGTCGTGCAGCGCGAACTCTAACTCCGTACGCCTCCTGTAAGCATAGGATTTTTTCCTATCCTGAGCGGTCTTCATTCTCCTACGGGTCAAATCCACTTTCTCCAACGTCTCCCTCACCATGTCCAACCCAAGAATAATCCTACCCGTAGTGTCCCGCCAACATGACAGTGATCTACAAGGTTTACCGTATAATGCCTTGAATGATGCCATCCCAATGCTAGCCTATAACTATCATTGTAGGTAAACTCCACCAATGGCAAGTGATCCTTCCAAGAACCTCCAAAGTCAAAAATGCACATTTGTAATAAGTCCTCTAATACTTGATTTACTTTTTCAGTCTGTCCATTTGTTTGCAAATGATATGCGATACCTAAACTCAACTAGGTCCCTAAAGTCTCTTGCAGACTCCTCCAGAAATCGCTGGTGAAAAGCGGATCTTGGTCGTTAATAATGCTAATAGGAACTCTATGTAACCTAACGACCTCTCTTATGTATAGAGCCGCTAACGATGCCATCATCTTCGTACTCCGCATTGGCATGAAATAAGTGCACTTGGTCAACCTACTGACTATGACCCAAATGCTCTCATTCCCTCTCCTACTCCTCGATAAACCATCCATGAAGTCCATAGAAATACTCTCCTACTTCCACCAAGGAATATCCACTGGTTGCAATAATCCTCCTGGCTTCTTCTACTGTGTGTTTACCCTTTGGCAAGTCATACATCGAGCTACATACTCCACTACATTCTTCTTCATACCGGGCTAATAGAAGATTCTCTACATATCGCGATATATCCTGCCACCACTGGGATGAATGGTCATCTTAGAAAAGTGAGACTCGGCTAGTACCGCATTCATTAAATCCATACTAAGAGGAAAACAAAGTCTACCATCCTTCCGTAACCATCCTCTCTAGTCAATGGCATAACACCTCAAACGAAACGATGACTCTCCTCTCCCAATCCTCTCAACAATATCTACTAGCTCCTTATCCTCCTTAGTAGACGGATCAGAGGGGCAGAGATCTTCAATCTCTCCAATCTATCAAGTTAGTAGACGGATCAGAGGGGCAGAGAGCCAAGTTTTAACTTGTTGATTTGATGAGCCAAGTTTTCAAAGGGTTGCATGAGAAAAATAGATTCTTCTTAGTAAGACGGATCAGAGGGGCAGAGATCTTCATAAAGTCCTTAATGAACTTCCTATAGCCCGCCAAAACAAGGAAACTTCTCACCTTCGTGGTATTCTTCAGCACATGCCAATCCTTAACTGCTGCCACTTTTACTGAGATCAACCGTCAACCCACTTTCTGAGATAATGTGTCCCAAAAAGCTTACCTCCTCTCGTCAAAATTGTCACTTCAAAATCTTTGCATTCAGCTTATGCGCATGGAGTGTATCAAGTACTTCTTCTAAATTCAATGCGTGCTCCTCCTCACTCCTTGAATATACTAAAATATCATCAACAAATACTATGATTAAATTTTAAAGCAACCCTTTGAAAACTTGGCTCATCAAATCAACAAAGTAGACGGGTGCATTGGTCAGTTTGAAGGGCATGGCTAACCACTCATAAATTCCATCGGGTGTACGGAAGGCTATCTTTTGGATACTGTCATTAGCTACATGCAACTGGTGGAATCTAGTAGCCAAGCCAAGCTGTGAGAACACCTAGCCCTAACCTACTGATCAAAGATACCATTTATATACAGTAGTGGATACCGATTCATCTTTGTCAGTTTTTTATCTCCCTATAATCGACGCAAAGTCTCGGAGAACCATCTGCCCTGGTAGCAAAGACGACTGGAATTCCCCACTCAGAAATCCTTATCCTGATAAAACTCTTCTCCAACAACTCATTTACTAGCTTTTTCAACTCGCTTCTCTCATTTGGAGCCATATGGCTTAATGGTAAGGTGATATGTATGGCATTCTCAATAGGATAGGTCCTAAACTCGATCTCTCTCTAAGGTGAGAGACCGGTAAACTCAACACAAACATCTAGGAAATATCTAACTAAATGCACTGAATCAAGCTCGTCATGTGGTAGATCAGATGAATATAAGTAGATCAACATAACTGATCCTCGGGGATCATAATAAACCTCCAACGTTTTCCCACTACACATGCTCAACCTAATGACCTTCCTATCATAGGCTAGACTAGCTCCATACATCGTTATCCAATCTATGCCCAATATCAACCCAAACCTAGAAAATCTCAAGACAAAAGCATCACAATTAAACTCGACCCCTAAAATGAATAACTTCAAACCCTACATACCATAGACAAATATGTTGATCCTCCTATAGGGTTTCACACAACTATAGAGTACATAACTATGCTAGCATCTAAGTGTAACTCATCTATAAGTCTACTAAAATGAAAGAATATGAAGCCCCTGTGTCAAATAATGTGCGAATAGATAAACCAAATAGAGTCAACATACCTTCGATCGCCACTTTTTTTCCCTTGCCCACCACTGGCTGGGCACTCGAGCTAGGTAATACCTCCAATGCATAAGCCAAAACCGCCTGAGTAGAGGCCATCTAAGCTGCTAGATAGTCTTGCCCTATATGCCCAAACTGATTGCAATTATAGCACTTGACTTTTGAACCCTCTAATATGCACTCCTTGGCGAAATGCCCCTTCCTACCACACTTCCTATAGTGCATATCCTTCTTCCTTATTATTCCTTTAGATCCACCTCACCCTTATGCTGGTTCTACCGCTGCACTTTCCCTCCAGCCTTCTTGGGTTCTTCTTCCTTGGCATCCTCTTTGGAGACGGTATTTAGCAAGGCTATCTCCTCTAAACCCCCATACGTAGCACCTATAGAAATAAGATTCAGATCTAAACCTTGAAGAGGTTGGTTCAGTCCTTTAGCAAATTTCAAAGCCTTTTCATGCGCGGTGCTAATCAGCTCCATTCCAAATCTGGCTAGCTCATTGATTTGATTGACATACTGTATCAACAACAAATCTCCTTGGGTCAAGTTGATAAGCTTTTAAAACTGCATACCTTTGCCTTCCCTAGAAAGAAACTTAACCTCAAACCATCTTCGGAACTCTCACCAAGTGATCTCTCTATCATCAGACTCAGCCTCCGCTACCTCCCACCAACTAAAAGCCTCACCTTCTAGCGGCTATGTAGCTAACTGCCTCCTCACCTCATTAGTTAAACCTATCAAGCCAAAAATCCTCTCATATGTATGAATCCATGTCCTCGAATCCACATATGACTCGGTCCCCACATATGGCTTTCCTCCAAGAATAGCAAAATCCTTGCGTATCTTAGGAAAACCTACAAGGGTAGGTGGGTGGACAGAAACTGCACCTGCTGTCCTCTCCGCGGCTCCTCTAGTGGGATTGAATTTATCATGTTCCCCTACGTAAAGATACCGGTAGAACCAAATCGAAATATTCACGACCGGGATCTCGACTTCGTCGCTTGAGCCTAAACCTGCGAGATTGCTCATCTTCCATCTATGAATTTTAAGAATTTTATTAGCAACTTTTCACAGATAGCATAGACACAAATAAAAGATAACACGGGCATGAATAAAAGATAGCGTGGGCACAAACCATAGAGACTATAATATATATAAAACCTTTAGAAAGTTTTTAAAAACTTTTATCTATATACATATACATTTCCAAACCCATTTTAAAAAAAATTGGAAAACATTTGGAAAAACCTTTTTGAAAACTATTTTTTTTCGAAAACTTTTCAAGTACTTTCTCTCAATATGGTCCTTAAGGAACTTTAAACCTATGCTCTAATACCAAATGTGACAACCCACACCTCCAGACACATTGACCCAAAGCCTAGTGTGACTTTCAGACTCGCGTCGTGATGAGAAATACGAGCTATCGAGTTTTATAACATTACAAAGACTAAAATAACAGATATAATCTAAGATATACTACACTTTTAGTACTCACAGCGGAATGAACAAAACATACAATATAGAAAAATATACATCTCATAAAATATCCTAAAACAGTCTTAAAAAATTAGTATGTAGTCAAATACAGAGTACACATCAAATACCACTCCAAGTCTGATAAAGGAAATACAAAGTACATATAAGATAGATAAATACACAGAGAGTAAATATAACAACAAGCAACTCTTGTAATGAGCTTGCTTCTCCATGTACTAAGAATTGGTCATTCACTTGCTGCTATATCCATCTATGGTAAGGAAAAGAAATGAAAAAGGGCAGGGTCAGACAAAAGTCCAAATATGGAAATAAATTCTCACCACTGTCACTGCCACTAGTCTACTGGGGAATGAATTTTCCCCTAATAATGACTCCACGTAACCTAACTACGCATCAAGGGGGAGCTCGCAATGCTACTCGCCAATGTCTCATCGTCTACATCCATGTCCACCTCTTGATTGTAGTGTATGCCTCTTATTGCACGCGCTATATCCACCATCTAAACTGTATCACGTCAAGTCAGTATCCGTGCATATCATGATTCCCGTTGTGTCGAGCCTACATACTTCATCAGGCACTAGTCAGTGTTGCGCATCCACCACATAACTTCCTGTGAGTGCCCTTTGCGATAAAAATCGCCTCGGTCGACCCCTATTAAGTGAAGAGCATTTACCAAACACTGCAACATCCTAGGTCATCTCTTAGGGAATTAACTTCCCTACTGTCGCTAACATACAAACATATAGCCCTAAAATAGGCTCATACAACAATTAATATTTTATATTAATTTTATTCTAACCTTGGCCTTAGGCCGAGGTTCGGGTTTAGTAACTCAGGCCATAAACGGTCGACCGCTACACTCTATCTGTCGACTGCTTGCGGTCGACTGCTCGGGGTGAGTAGTCGACCAGTCATAATTCAAAAATTAAGATTATTTCGTTTTTATTATTCAATTTTTAATTTTTGTAGTTATATTAATTAGGCGTATACAGTGAACCCTAAGCTATTACACTGATTAGTTTCTTTTGAGATTCTACCCTATTTTCATTGGTTTTAAACTCATGGATTTAGCAGGTTACTTATGCTAACACTTAACCAATTTTTAGGATTTCAATTTAATAAGAAAAAGGTTTAATTTGGGTTTAAAGGAGATTAGCCGATTCATATCAATTTCGGTTTTAATTCAGATTTAAGGGTTAGGATTTATAGTTTCCATTTTAATTACTAATACCATATATCAAGTAGAATAGGTTAAATTTAACATTAATAATAATCAACTTATCAAACCTATTCCCACTCACCTTAGATTCAAGCTCTAACTTTGTTCCTTGCTCATGAATCGCCACCCATAAGTTTCTCCTTCTAGATCCAATCTACTATTGTGTTTTTGCTTCGATTTTATTTTATTTTTCAAAGGAAATTTTGATGTGGAAAGGAACAATTTCGATAAGTTTCAGTGGTCTATAAATTCTCTAATGAATTTAGGGTTAGCCTAAGCATTAATTTAAGAAGTTAGTAACCAACTTGGAGTGTTGGATTTGCCCTGAAGAATCTTTGCTATCATCTTGTACGCACATCAAAACTTGGGCACGAAGGAAAATAATTCGGTCGATCTTAGTCATTTAATTGACGCACCAGAATTCTCGATTTTACACGTGAATGGTTGACCCACAATCCCACGGTCAACTGCTACCGGTTGACCATCAAACCCCTAGAGTCGATCAATCATAATTTAAATTTTGAAATTTTTTATTTTAAAATTTATTTTATTTTTAAATTTCCAAACGTCTGTAACTTCTTTGTACTAACTCCGATTTCAATGTATTATATATGAAAATCGTCTAGAAAATCGCTATGAATGCAACGTTGCAAGTTTCATAGCCAAATTTGAATGCCAGTGAAAATTTCAATTTATCCCTTATTTTATTAAAATTTAGTATTCTTATTAAATTTTTGCTTAATTTTTGAGGTGTTTCACTAATGGTCAAAATTCTAGTATCGTCATATTTAACTTTATAGTCCAAACACAAAATCCTTGGTTCAATAATAACAATTATTATTAAATGAAATGCTCTAGCCAAAGACTTTGACGTCAAGTTGACTCAAGTTGACCATGATATTAAACTCATATAATCAAGGTGACAAATCCTCCCTTGAATAATGTTTCACTTTGATGTTTCCACTCGACCCAACTATAGTCGTTTAATGGACGTCATGCCATGCTTTAACTATAATTCAAGCGGAGCTTCCATATTGAAGCTCAACAGTATTCTCAAGTAGAAAGAACTGTGTAAATTAGACACAATGATATTTTTTGTTTGACCTTAATTATATTAACCAACAGAAAACTATCGAGTGAGTCATTCCATAATTATTCAATAACTACCAGTACGTAACATCTTGGTGCCCCCACCAGCTATGAGTAGTACACTGCTCAACATTTCGAGAACGTTACATAGTCTAGTCTCAATGGATAAGTCGATATCTAGTCTTGGTACATCTTGAATAGGAATATTTAAAATGATATATTATTTTCATTGTGATAAGTCAAAGACCACTTGCTCAATTGGTTAGTGGTATGGCGCTCTAACCTTAGGTGCTAGAGGTCATGGGTTCGAACCCTAAAGATATCAAAATGAGTGCTCTACTTGAATAAAGTATCATTCTTACTATCAAAAAAAATTATTGTGATAAATTACTCACGGTTATAACAATTTGTAACTATTATCACAAAACATACCATTTATGGATTTTCTACTAAATATAGTTTTAATTAAATTAATTTGTTAATACACAACACATTATATCAAGTATATAATAAAGAGAAAACACATTTTATTCCAAACAAGATTGATTATCGAGTTAGATATGTGTAACAAATTACATAATTGCCCATAGGACATACCCCTAACTCTATCAAAATACTTATGCACACTAATTTCATACTTTAAAAAAATGACCCGTGCGTTGTGAAACTTAAAATATAAAATTAATATGCACGAAAAGAGAAAAAACCTCACAGTGGAATTAAAAATATAAGTATATCGCAATATAAACATCTTTTAGCGTCTTGTACATCAAATCATATATACTCTTTCAAATACATTATTTATCATTAAGTAAATAGAGAATCTATTCATGATTCAAAAGAAATATACCAAGTTAACATCCTATCTTCAGATCTTTGCTCTTCTTATTTTCCTGTCTACAACTCCACAAGTACCCGTATATAATAAAGGAAAAAAAATTCAACAATGTTTAGACCATGCCAATTTCTATTTACTCCGACCATAAAGGAACCAAGAGATATTGCATAGAAAAAAAACAGTATACGTACCCTTTCGGGATCTAGCTCACAATTTTCGTTTACTACCCTTCTCGGGCATCCAAATATTTGTTAGCACATAACAAATATAACATCTATGTAAAGAATGCAACCAATGTGTCCAATGCAATCAGTGTAACCAATGCAAGCAAGAAACACTATCTTATTAGGTCATCAAAATTAATCATTATAAATATGAGGCAACACAATACACAGCCAACAAACATCAACAATACTCAACGTCAACCCAAATCATCAAACAATCCAATAACAAAAATTATACTTACATACATACTAATAATGAACTATTAGTAATACATCATCCATGTAATTATATCAACAAATTTTTACTAATTACTTCACAGTAGTAACACAACATCAATACCATCAAATATGCACTAACCGATCGACATTAGTAACACAAACATCAATCATCAAATGTATACAACCCATTAATAGTAGTAACACAAACATCAATCACCCAACCAATCAAAACCATAATTAACATATGTGATAATTACAAATAATGGTGAAATACGGCCCATTCATCAAAATGCAAGTTCGTCATCATACAACAAACATATGTGATAATTACAAATCAACAATTATTGCATATTTTAAAACCATCTAAATAATATATCTTCGATCATCATTCTCTTAAGTGTAAAATCATTTATTATTGTAATAAGAACTTTATTTATTCATCTCAAAACAATAATAGTTCTTCAGAAACGGCAATATACTTCAAAATAATTTATTATGCTTTTTTTCTTTAATACCTTAAAAACATCTTATTTTAATCAAAACAGTAATTTACAATAAATTACTTTTCAAAATAAATATTATTATTATTTTATATCAAACTAATATATATATTGAAAGCACTTTAACTATTTTCAAACCAATTTATTACCATTTATCTAAATAATAATAATATTCTATATTAAACTCGAAAACTCATTTTACGTTAGTTCTCTCAAAATTATAATAATTTAACTACAGACATTTTGGAAACATGTCTTTCTATTATTATTATTCCAAAAATATCTTTTATTCTATTACCCGAATAATAATAATAATAATAATTTCTTCTATAAACAGTGTAAAACCAATTATATTATCATTACTCAAAAACATATATTTTACAAAAAGTAAATTATTATTTGTGAAATCTAACTTTATTTTATAAATAATAATAAGCACTCCAATTCCAATTTAAATAGATTTTTCATTATTATTTATGAATTTTCATTAAAATTCAGAAATAACATCCTTATTAAATTTCTCACATTAATCTCAGTTTAGTTAGTTAAATCCTTGTTATTTACAACTATCATTCAAAAATCTATAAATAACCTTGTCTTTCACTTATTTATATATTTTTTCTTATTATTACATAATTTCATGCATTTTATTTCAATTATATAACTTTCCAATCCAAATCTAAAATAAATTAGAATTAAACATCCAATAACAACAATAAACAATCCAATCGAGGTATAACACATCCAAAACATCACAATATCCAAACAATCATTAATATAACATATATTAATAAATATAATTTTTCATCAACGGATATGCATTTAGTATTTTAAACCTTAATTAATTAAAAGTAAATAATCATACCAGTGTGCTTTTGTGAAGAGCCCTAAAACCAAACCAAGTGCCAAATCATCTAGAATCTCGCTACAAGTCCAAGGGAAAAACCATTCATGAATCGGAGTTCATATGCAAAAGACACATCAATTAGAAGTCATATGGTTTAACTTGAAATTATTAATTTTGTAAGGTCAAATGTGTAAAATATACAGTTTTCCTTTCCCTACAGCAAACTCAGCACTGCCCCTCTCGAAGTTCATTGCGTCCCCTAGAACCACTAGGATAATAGGGCTTAGCCCAAAGGACATCGACCTTCCCACGCAATCGCCTCGACCAACTCCGCTTCTACTGAAAGTGAGCCATCGCCTAAAAATCACACCATTTTTGGTTTTAGATGAAACTATAGCTAAGTTTTCGATCACCCCTGTGACATGCATCGAGTAAGATCGCCACCAACCACTTCAGTTTGTCCAAGTGATTCTACCAACACTTGCGTTGCCGTCCCACACCTCTACCATCGCCGGTGAAGTCAAAGCCGACCAATTAAACATTAGATCGGGTTTTCTGTTCAGTTGGATGCTATTATCATAAATGGACATCACCCATCAACTCCATTCATCGAGATCTTTATTGTTGTATATAGTATGTAGGAGTTTGACATAGTAATCTGTTGATGTTTGTTTTGGGATTAAGAGATCTGTAACACCCTTAATTTTAATATGACATTATTCAGAGATTTAATTAGAATAAATGAAATAGAATAATGTAGATAAGGAGATTGAGGTTGATTAATAAAATTTAGTGGTCGTGCTTATTTAACTAAATGAACTTATAAATGGTTAAGTAACTAAACATAAGGGAATTAGGGTAAATAGCCGCCCATATTTCCCACTCTTATACTATTCTCCTTAGTCGTACATGTTACCTGAAGGTTTGATCAGGCAACTAAGCACTCGACATTTGCATATCGATCGACATACATGAAGTGTTCGGCATTCCACACTGCTCGGCATCCACACATCGTTCGGCTTGGCAGGAGTGTTCGACGTACTTGGATCGTTCGGCATGGCAGAACATTCGACATACGGAGTTGTTCGGCGTCTAGGGATGTTTGACATCATTCTGTTCGACATCAGTCTGATCGGCATCAGTCTGTTCGGCATTAGTCCACTCAGCTCATCAGTTTGTTCGGCACCATTCTGTTCGGCATCAGTCTGGTCGACATCAGTCTGTTCGGCATTAGTCCACTCAGCTCATCAGTCTGTTCGGCACCATTCTATTCGGCATCAGTCTGGTCGGCATCAGTCTGTTCGGCATCAGTCCACTCAGCTCATCAGTCTGTTCGACATCAGTTTGATCGGCATCAGTTTGATCGGCATCAGTCTGTTCGGCATCAGTCCACTCAGCTCGCCATTCTGTTCGGCATCAGTTTGGTCGGCATCAGTCTGTCCAACATCAGCCCACTCAGCTCGTCAGTCTGTTCAGCATCAATCTGATCGGCATCAGTCTGATCGGCATCAGTCTGTTCGGCATCAGTCTGTTCACCATCAGTCTGTTCGGCACACGGAACTCACTCTTTCTGGGCCGAGGTATTCAGCTACCAGGACTACCAGGGAAGTCCAACCCAACTTTGTCTATAAATAGAGAGGCAGGGGCACAGTGAAAAGGGACCTTTTTTCGAGAACACTGGGGAGACTCTGCCGCTTTCAAGACTCATTCTCTTTACTTAGCAATTGTATTCAAGTAGTTGGTATACGGATTGTATCTATAATTAATTATCAAGTAAAGCAATAAAGATTAACCTTAAAGTGGACATAGGCAGTTACGCCGAACCACTATAAATCTGGTGTTCTCGTCTTTGCATTCAATTTAGCATATTGTTCTTTGTTTAAATTGACTCTCATCATTTATCTCTCTACACAATCTTTCTCAACGAGGTTAGTGACCAATTTTGGTGCTAACACTTTGGTGCTTTCACTGAGAATCGAATTCTCAGACCTCAAGGATATGCTTTGAAGCTATTGGATTGAATAAATCCCCCAAAGAAGATCCGATTCATTCATAGGACGTCCGTTGATTTTACTTAGAGTTCATACCAATAACACTACAATGGCAAGACCACGTACCAGATCAACCTCCAATAATGCGGACGCCCACGAGACTGCTAGCATACAACAAGCAAGGCCTAGCAATCAGCAAGCAAATCTAGGTGCAGGGACTACCGCTCAGGACCAAATGCCGGTTGTAACCAGAATAGAGTTCAACGACTTGATGAGAGAACTCAGGGAAAGCAAGAGACAACTCGGAGAGAAGATGCAAGCCAACGCCAATCTCATGGCACAACTCACTCAACAACAGAATCAGAATGCTGGGGGCAATCCCGCTCATTATTCTTCATCCGATAGCTCGACTTCATCCGATGAACCTCCCAGGCGTAGACGCCGTAAGACTGAAACTACGCAGGCAGTTGCTGTTGTCCGAACAGCTAGGGATCATGACCAAGCAGGAACTGGAAACTTCAGAGCTGGAGGGCAGGTGGAGGCTGGAGGCCCGGCTCGTCAAGATGCCAATGATGTCGAACCTCAAGATGCACATTTGGCAGATCGCCAACAAAGGAGGCATCAGCCTGATCAATCATGTAGGACAGACGCCAACCTTCCACCTTCCATACAAACCCCAGACCTACAACCATGATCAAAACAATTGATGAAAGAGAATCAAGGCTTATCAAATGACGATTGGGGAGTGTCTAGAAGTCATACTCCATTCACAGACATTGTTCTACAGGCAGCGTACCCCAGGAAGTTTAGTATGCCAACTATCCCGGCTTATGAAGGAAAGACTGAACCCAGACAGCATGTCATGAGGTACGAATGGATGATGGATTCAGCTAGAGCAAATGATGCAACCAAGTGCAGGTGCTTTCCAATAACTCTATCTAGGATCGCTACCATGTGGTTCACCCGACTTCCTCCACGGTCCGTATCTAGTTTCGAGGAGTTGGTGAAGAAATTTATAGAACAATTCAGAATACACACTATTCGTCCCAAGGACATGATGTCATTATCAAGTGTAATCCAGGCTTTTGGGAGTCGTTGAAGGAGTATTTACAGGATTCCATGTTGCGGCTACTGAAGTCAGTAATCCCAATGATCATGCAATTCTTATGGATGTGATGCGAGGTGTGGATTTAGATTCAGAGTTTGGAGATTGGTTGGCAGGAAAACCTCCGACTACGCTAGAGCGTTTTTACTCAAAGGCACATCAGTTCATAAGAAGAGAGGAAGCCAGGTGGATAAGGCGAGATAAGGCACCGGGGCCTATTCAGGAGTCCGTGAAAAGCAACATTGCTGTGAAGCAGTCCAGAGAGAACTTAGGAAAAGTTCAAGTATTATGTCCAGAACAAGCCCGGGCAATCTAAGGAATCCGGAGGAAGAAATCAAGGGAAGAAGAGAGAAGCGGGGAAATGGAAGCCGAGAATTCCAACCTACAATGAGTACACCCCGCTGAATGCATCTCTTGAGAACATTTACCTATCAACCTGCAATACCTTTCAGTACAGAAAGCCACGTCCAAAGGAGTCAATCGAATAACAAAAGCGGACTGGGAAATACTGCCGCTTCCATGAGACTTATGGGCACAATACTGAAGAGTGCAGACACCTACACGACGCTATAGAGAAGTTGATTAGGCAAAAAAAGTTACAGGAGTTTGTGAAGAATCCGCAGGAAGGAGGACAAGGAACATCCAATACAGGTCGTGCACCAGCTCCGCGTCATCCCGAGGAACCTGCCCGGACCGTGGGCAGACTAGTTATAAACACGATCATCGGCGGACCTCACCCTGCGGATAAAAACTGGCAAGAAATGGAATGGTATGATAATTCCCTGAGATACGCAGACTTCGAGTGTTGTTCCAACGTGGAGGATGGGACCCCCGCCAAACAGCTACGCATGATGACAGACGATATAGTATTTAGGAGCAGAGATGCTGACCAGGTGGAGGCTCCTACCATTGACCCGATGGTCATATCTACGATGATCGGACCAGCTTTTGTGAAAAGGATTTTGATTGATTGTGGAAGTTCTGTCAATATCATCTTCAAGAAGGCTTTTGATCAGATGAAGATGGAGACGAAGGATTTGAAGCCATCTAAAGCTCGTATACATGGCTTTAATGGCGCCGCGACCGATGCAGTGGGATATGTTGAGTTGCCAGTTGAACTGGGACAAGGTGAGCGAAGGAGGGTGCGAATCCTACCTTTCGTAGTTTTGGATGTAGATTCTCCGTACAATGTGTTTTTGGGCCAACCGGCCCTGGCTGAGTTTAGGGCAGCATTAGCCCCGTGGTGTTTGACTTTAAAATTTCCGACCGACAAAGGAGTAGGTGTTGTTCACGGAGACCAGGCGATTGGTCGTGCATGTTATGTGGCTGAGCTCCGAGAGGCCCATCGGAGGGAGAAAGGAAAGGTTGCGGACAATCCCGTCCGCATCCAGCACACTGACAATTGACAAGTAATGCCCGAGCCCTGGCTCGGGCATGATTCTCATATCTTTAGAGACATAGATCCGAGAGACGACGATGAGGAACCCAGGGAAGAAAAGGCAGCGCCGGCTGAATTGACAATTGACATTTTAGTCAGCCGAGACGATCCATCGCGAGTACTGAAGATCGGGTCACAACTCGGCCCCGCAATGACTGAAGACCTTAGTGATTTCCTCCGAGCGAATCTTAATGTTTTCGCTTGGACACATTCTCACATGTGTGGGATCTCTCCCGCTATTACGAGTCATATGTTGAACATAGACCCGAAGTACGTCCCGGTTAAACAAAAGAGGAGAGGGATGGACCCGAAGAGGTCCGTTGCTCTCAGAGAGGAGGTGGACAAACTCAAAACCAATGGGTTCGTCCGCGACGCCCTTTACCCTGAATGGGTATCAAACCCCGTGCTGGTAAAAAAGGCGAACGGGAAATGGAGAACATGCGTAGATTATTCCGATTTGAACAAAGCATGCCCCAAGGACAGTTTCCCATTGCCTAGGATTGATCAATTGGTCGACTCCACTACAGGACACGAGCTGTTGTCATTCATGGATGCGTACTCGGGATACAATCAGATCTCGATGCATACTCCGGACCAGGAACACACCAGTTTTGTCACAGACATTGGGCTATATTGCTATGTAGTAATGCCTTTCAGATTGAAAAATGCGGGAGCAACCTATCAGCGTTTGGTGAATCGAATGTTCAAAGACCAGATTGGTAGAACGATGGAAGTCTATGTGGATGACATGCTCGTGAAGTAACGACATTCAAACGACCACATTCGAGACTTAGCAGAGATGTTCGATATACTCAGATATTATGGGATGAAGATTAACCCTCTGAAGTGTTCCTTCGACGTTGCGTCGGGGAAGTTTTTGGGATTCATTGTTAATGCCAGGGGAATTGAAGCTAACCCGGAAAAGATTCAAGCTATTCGAGATGTGCGAGTGCCCAGAACTATAAAACAGGTGCAAAGCTAGAATGGAAAGGTGGCTGCGCTGAGTCGATTTATATCCAGAGCCACAGACAAGTGCATTCCTTTCTTCGATATAATAAAAAAGGGAAGAGGAATTCGAATGGACATCCAACTATGAGGAAGCGTTCCGAGATCTGGTGAGGCATTTTGAGAGTCCTCCAGTGCTGTCAAAACCAGTAGACCACGAGATGCTGTACGTATACTTGGCCGTATCCCCACATGCTATAAGTGCGGCTTTGGTCCGCGAGGAGGACCGAGTCCAAAAGCCGGTGTATTACGTTAGCAAACGTTTAACGGGGGCAGAAAGAAATTACCCTAAAATTGAGAAATTGGCCTATTGCTTGGTAATTGCATCACGTAAGCTGCGTCCATACTTTCAAGCACACTCAGCCAGTGTCTATACCGATCAGCCTTTACGGCAGGTACTCCAACGACCAGAAACTTATGGAAGGATGTTAAAATGGAATATCGAGTTGAGTCAGTTCGATATTACCTACCTGCCATGAAGAGCCATACAAGGGCAAGCATTAGCAGATTTCATCGTTGAGTTTACTGTACCTGACGAACCAGATAATCACACATTCCCCCCATTCGATGGAAATTGTACACCGACGGGGCATCAAACGACCGTTGCTCCGGAGCTGGTGTAGTTCTCGTAACTCCAGAAAATCGATCGATTTGTTACGCCTTGAAGCTCAATTTCCCGGCTACGAATAATGAAGCAGAATATGAAGCATTGATTGCTAGCTTAAAACTCGTTGGAGAACTCGGGGTTAAATCAGTTGAAATCTTTTGTGACTCGCAGTTGGTGGTGTACCAAGTGCGAGGAGACTACCAAGCAAGGGGACAAAAGCTTGCTCCATACCTTGCACTGGTTCAGGAACTATTGGCGAACTTCGAACATTATGACATTTCGCATGTCCCGCGTGAACAAAACAAGGAAGCCGACTCGTTGGCCAAATTCGCAAGCACTGGCGATGCGCAGCAAATGGGATTAGTTCCCGTCGAAACCTTACACACTCCAAGCATAGATGTGATGGAAGCCGATTTTGCGTTGGAAACGGAAATCGAGGAGGAGTCGTGAATGATCCCATTCAAATAATACCTGCTAAACGGGACTTTGCCCGAAAGAAGAAGCGAAAGACGGCAGGTCATTCGCAAAGCCGCGCGATATGTGATGCAGGGAGGAGTAATGTATCGGAGAGGGTTCTCGGTCCCTCTACTACGGTGCATTGCCCATGATGAGGCAAAGCGGGTCTTGGAGGAGGTTCATGAAGGAGAATGTGGCGACCATACTGGGGGCCAGACACTAGCAAAAAAGATCCTCCGCTACGGATACTATTGGCCAACTGTGAATCGGGATGCTGCAGATTACGCAAGAAAATGTGACAAGTGTCAAAGATATGCAAAAATCCCGAGAGCTCCACAAATAGAACTCACACAAATGGTTAGTCCCTGGCCGTTCGCAATCTGGGGAATCGACATAATCGGTTCTTTGCCTATATCCAAAGGTGGTGCAAAATACGCGATAGTTGTAGTCGACTATTTCACAAAATGGGCCGATGCAGAGCCTTTAGCTACAATCACCTCCAAGAAGGTCATTAATTTCGTTATACGAAATATTATATGCCGTTTTGGCCTCCCTCAAACCATCATTACGGACAATGGAACGCAGTTTGAAAGCAGAGAATTCAAAGATTTCTTTTTAAAGTACGGCGTTGAGAAAAAGTTCGCCGCCGTTGCACATCCGAAAGCTAACAGACAAGGCGAGGCCGTGAACAAAGTAATCAAGTCCATATTGAAGAAGCGTTTGGAAAAAGCCGGAGGCAAGTGGGTAGATGAACTCCCAACAACATTATGGGCTTATAGAACTACCCACAAGTCCGCGACTGGCCACACTCCATTCGCATTGGCATACGGCTCGGAAGCTGTTATACCCATGGAGCTTGAAGTTCTATCGCATCGAGTGACATATTATGATCCTAAGACAAATCAAGATCTCTTATTGGAATCACTGGACTACATCGATGAAAAACGTGAAGAGGCTGAATTAAGGGCGGCAGCATATAGGCACCGAGTCAAGCGATATTACGACGACAAAGTCCGCCCAAGAATCTTTGATGTGGGTGATCTCGTTTTGAAACGGGTTTTCCTGATACCATCACGTATGAATCCCAACTGGGAAGGTCCTTATGTCGTTGAACAGAAGCTTGGAGAGGGAACTTTCAAGCTAGCGACCGTTGATGGCGTGACACTCCCACGAGCGTGGAACAATGAACATTTACAACGTTATTATGTTTAGCATGTTTCTTTTCTGTTTTAGGTACAGTTGTTTGCTGTATGTTCTTATTCCATTGATTCTTAGTTTCCTTTTTAGCGTGTAATCGGACAATTTTGTTTGTTTCATTAATAAAGGCTTGAAGCCGTCTTTTCCATGAATTATTGATGTTTTTGTACCTTATAATCTGGTGATGAACTACTGAAGTTGCATCATTCCATATGATGTACGAACTCACATAAACAACTCGAATCTCCGAGTCCCCTGAGAGCGGACCGAAGTACTCTAAGTCCCTGGAGCGCGGACTAGAGTATAAACGACTTCAATCTCAGAGTCCCCTGAGTGCGGACCGGAGTACTCTAAGTCCCCGGAGCGCGGACTAGAGTATAAACAACTTCAACCTCCGAGTCCCCTGAGTGCGGACCGGAGTACTCTAAGTCCCCGGAGCGCGGACTAGAGTATAAACGAATTGAACCTCCGAGTCCCCTAAGTGCGGACCGGAGTACTCTAAGTCCCTGGAGCGCGGACTAGAGTATAAACGACTTCAATCTCCAAGACCGCTGAGAGCGGACCGGAGTACTCTAAGTCCTCAGAGCGCGGACTAGAGTATAAACGAATTGAACCTCCGAGTCCCCTGAGTGCAGACCGGAGTACTCTAAGTCCCCAGAGCGCGGACTAGAGTATAAACGACTTCAATCTCCGAGTCCCCAGAGTGCGGACCGGAGTACTCTATGTCCCCGGAGTGCGGACTAGAGTATAGATGATTCGAATCTCCGAGTCCCCTAAATGCGGACCGAATTACTCTAAATCCCCAGAGCGTGGATTAGTAAAAATTCTAAGTACCAAAAATGTGAAACGAGAAATGTGCCACTCCAAAGAATGTTCGAACAATGTAAGAATGGATTGGGAAATTATGCAACTCATAAGAACTTGAGTTTCGACCATAGTTATACAGAAAGCTAAAAAAGCAAAATAATCGTTCAAGTGACAAAGAAACTAAACTTTATTCAATAATCCAAAATAGTGTTATACAACTACTCCTCCAAAACTTGGAGTCAAAAAATCTATCTACATAAACTACGAAAACGGAAAAGTAAAAGTAGTTACAGAACCTAAGCAAAATCTCGTTGAACGAGTATAGTGGCTATTTCTTCGGCTTCTTTTTCTTGTCTTCCTTTGTTTTCTCAGATGACTCCTCTCCCTCACGCTTCCTCTTGGACTTTTTGCTTGCCAAAGAAGCGGAGTCAGGAGTGGGAGGAGGAACATCCAGTGGTTTGGATTTGCCGGGAAGAATGACTTACAGAGGCCTATTCAGCGAGTCGGTAAGTTCTAGTATTTGAGGCTCGACCTTGATCTCAACCTTCTTTTTCTTCTCTTCTGCGAGTCGCTCCTTCATACTCACCTTCGAAGTATGTTCTGAGGCACCAGTGATTTCGATTTCATAACTCCCTTCAACGGGAGATGAAGTGTCAGACTTATCATCATCTAGTGCCCCGATCACTTGAGCGTTAGGACCGGGAGTTACTCCCGCGTGAGCGACATCGCTTGTTTTCCCCGCCTCCTCCTTGGCGTCATCGCTCCTCGGAGTTGGTTCAGGATCAGAGCGGCCTGCATAAAAACATAAAGAACGAACATTAGGACCAATAACCGCTCACAAAAAGCGACAGATCTCTGAACTTCTAGAAGAAGAGTTTTATACCGGTTTCTGGCTGGCTTTCAGCTGTGTGCGGGGTTTCACCCTCTAGAATAGGGGATAGCACATGAATTCCGAGACCGGGATCTTCCGGATCATAGCCGGCATGCTGCTCAAATGGGTCAAGTGCTGGCCGACCGACCGATTGAGTAGAAGGAGGAGCTGCAGCCTCAGCTCCAGATGGACCAGCTTTGTCGTCTTTCTTTTTTGATAGGGGAGAGCCTTTACCAAAGAGAGCCATAGCTGCAGAAAAGTCCGATGGCTCATTCCCCCTGAGGAGCTCCTTCACTAAAGCCTCCTCATCGACCTCCTCAATGCCCGACTCAACCTTCCTGATCTGTATTAAAGTCTCCCAGGCCTCAGCTAGAGATTCAAAATAGCCCTCGCCTAGGAAGGTCAAGTCCTGGTGCATGAGGACGCGGGCGCTGTATTCGGCAATCAGCGGGTCAAACATACACTTGACCTCTTCTCTACTGGCCTTTGCAGCTGCTTCAAGACGGGAGTCGATCTCCTCGGAAGCTAGTCTCTTGCCCTCCTCATGGGCTTCGTCCGTCATCGTCTCAACCTTAGAAAGCTCATCATCGAGCTTTGCTTTTAAGAGACGTGTATCGACGATCTCTTTACAGTACCGTTGAGACTCTTCTTAAGCCGCTATCTTCTCTTCCCTCTCCTTAGAGAGTAGCTCCTTCAACTCTTTGACCCGCATGGCGAGTGTATCCCTTTCTTTTTGAATAGAATCTTTTTCTAGAGCTAGGGCCCCACTGTGTTGGACTGCGACGTCAAGTTCTTTCTTATGGGTCGTCTTTAGACGAGCGACAGCCTCCGCAATCTCCTTAGCACTCTGTTCCGCGGCTTCAAGTTTGGACTTATACGAAGCAAGCTCTTCATCTTGACCTTTGATGATGTCTTTATCAAAGATAGCTTCGAGCTTCAAGCGGTCGATTTCTTGCTGACGCTCAACGGATACTTCTGAGACCTTTTCGACTAGATGAACAAACGCGTCGTGTTGAACATAGACGTCGTTGTTGCAGGTGATGGCACTCTGCTTGACATGTCCTGGAATGTGGTGAATAGCTAGGAGGAACTTAAGACCGTTAAAGCAGATTTTGGGAAATTTAGCTTTAAGATCGACCATCTTCTCTACTATCGTTGGGTCTGCTGCAGGAACAGCGGGAGGAGGCTTTGAAAGTTCTGTTCTCTTCCGATGTTCCCGAGATTGCCGTGTGCTCGATGAACCGGAATGTTGATCTCGAGAAACATCGGGTTGAGACCCCTTCTACGAAAGTTTTTCTCTGTCTGGCTCAGTTTGATAAGGGAGATCGTAAGCGTATGAAGACGGGGAATATCGTTTCTTTCGAAAAGACGACTCACGGGGACGGTTGTCTCGATCTTCGTAATCGTCCTTGTCCCTGCGTCTACCGGAGCCTGAATCCCGTCCAGAATGGTGAAATATAGAAGAGCCGTGGAGGCGATCGAATCTGTGGGAGCGCCCCATGTCACCTACATAGAATAAAAATAACAGCGAGTTAGGAAGAATCGGGGTAATGGAAAAAATTAAAGTGTATGGTGAAGTGCATGGGTGCGTGTGTGTCCTAGTGTTCCCCCCGACGGACCAATTCCTTTATCTTTACTAACTGGAGTATTATCTCCCTGCACTGGGGCTTGAACTCCTGTGTCGCCTCTAGCGGGCGAATGAAACTTGAGGGCCTCTGGATCGTCGAAACCATAGTTGAGTAGATCGTCAGGAATGGTAAGGTTCGACAGGCCCTTCAAAGAACTTTCTAAATGTGATGAGGAAGCTTCTTTCTCCAATGGAACAACGGTAATTTTGGAAGTTCCACCAACTTTTTCCTTCCTCATCTTGTATGTCGGTTTCTTTTTCCCCTTAGAAGGGGAAGATGACGTTTCGATGTCGTGAACTTCGACCGTTGGGTCTTGAATGTGACCGACATTCTCATCTTGTGCTTCGGGTTTCTCAGTCTCCTTAATTTCCCCCTCTTCTGGTGTATTAGGAGCGTTGCATGCTGAAGACTCCGCTTGTTTTTTCCCTTTGCCAGTGGCAGGCCTGAGAATGGTGACGCCCTGAGTAAGGCTTATCCGACGGCCTTCTGCCAACAGTCTAAGCCTTGAAAGCGACTCATTCGAAATGAGAGTTCTAATGTCCCGTTCTTCGACAGGAAGGGCTCGAATAGCTTCGACGACATCAGAGTGTCCGTGGCCGTCAGGACGTGGAGTGATACCTGAAAATATGGGTAAAAGTTAGAAGAGGTACGGCTGCTGCTAAATACGAGTAACAGTTCAAGAAAAAGGCTTACTTCCTTCAACCCATCTCCTCGCAAAGCCGGGAGGACAACGCACATAAAACCATTCTTGTTTATACAAGGCAAACTTGGTCCACGCTCCAGTTAAGATTTGACATTTGTTGTGCGGCTCGAGAAACATGAATGATGGGCTATCCTTCCGCTTCTTGATGCAATATATGTATTTGATATCGCGCGGAGTTGGAAGCCTAGAGAGGACATTCATAAAGAGGATGCAAGTGTCGTAGAGGAATGCATGGCCGTTCGGGTGCAGTTGCGATGGAGCGATTTCGATGTACTGCAGCACATCCCGAAGGAACGAATTGAATGGTGGCACGCTGCCAACCCAACACATGAATTTGTTACAAGCTGTGTATCCGACTAGGGGCAAGTGCGGACGGTCATGCCCCGATGGGACTAGCACATCATCAAAAGGGATTCCATGGACAAAGCATATCCAGCGGAGTGTACTTTCATTAATCTTTAAAGCAAGTGAATCGACAGGGTTGTCCAAGAAAATTGCTGCCTCCAGCGCATCAGGAGCTAAGTCATGTGCAGGGGAAGCTGACGGATTTGAAGTATCTACGACTTCTCGTTGGGAGGACGGCCCGGGCCTGTCTGAAATAGTGGCGGAGCTAGATTTTCTAGACATCGTTGATAAGGAATGAATCTATCAAAGTACTTGTTCGAACTATACTTAAAAAATAATCGACGTTAGACTTAACAATGCGAGTATTCCCCCTGAGTAGTGTGTGAACTAGTGCGATCATTCGGATGTAAACGCTGAGAAATTATAAGTCACAAAATCGATGGTATGAAGTTGAGCATTGAACCGTCGTCTTCGAAGACCGTCATCGCTGATCGTCTCCGAAAGCCAGCATTGCAAAATTTTCAATCTTGAACTCGGACATTGGCACTACGTGTTAAAAGATTTAATCCGTTATTATTGGTTTAAGTTCAGGCTTGTGATTATTGAAACTAAGAAGTTATCAGTCCAGTTTAGTTCGATATGCTGGTATGCTTAAGTCCATGTCCTAGTGTTTGATGTTTGATTAGGCAAGATGAATAGAGTTCTGATCGGCTTAAGTTCTGATCGGCTTAGAATTCTGTTCGGCTTAGAGTCCTGATCGGCTTAAGTTCTGTTCAGTTTAGGTTCTGTTCGGCTTAAGTTTTGTTCGATTTAGATTCTGTTCGGCTTAAAGTCCTGGTCGGCTTAAGTTCTGATCGGCTTAGAATTCTGTTCGGCTTAGAGTCCTGATCGGCTTAAGTTATGTTCAGTTTAGGTTCTGTTCGGCTTAAGTTTTGTACGGTTTAGATTCTGTTCGGCTTAAAGTCCTGGTCGGCTTAAGTTCTGTTCGGCTAAGGTTCTGTTCAGTTTAGGTTCTGTTCGGCTTAAGTTCTGTTCAGTTTAGATTCTGTTCGGCTTAGAGTCCTGATCGGCTTAAGTTTTGTTCGGCTTGACTTTCGTTCGGCTTTCGTTCTGTTCGACCAAAAATTCTGCTCAGCCAAAATTCTGTCCGACCAGAATCCTGTTCGACCTCTCTTCTGTTCGGCCTGAAGACGAGTGCACACAGCAGGTCGTGCCGAGCTGATTCACTCGGCCTTCTGCCCTTAACGTCATTTCTCTTCTTCCCCTCCATCACTCGGCATAAGGAAGTCATGCCGAGCCACATTAATACGTCTTCCACCAACTCCCTCCTTTACTCACCTCTGCCATCCTCTTCTCTTCTACCGTTCGCCTAGCCTTAAACTCCTTCAAAACACCCACACTTCACCCTTAACTCCTCCTGCTCCACGCAATTGCTTCTGACTTTGATTTTGCAGAGATTCGCGAGTTCGAATCTCAAGCTAGTTTTCCTAATCGGAGTGAAGTATTTAAGGAAAAGTTTTTTACCTAAGAAATGAGTTAAAGCTCGAGGAGATTCTGGAGTAGGAAACGTGGTTCTAGTTGGATTCAATTGGTTGGGGAGGGAAGTGAGTCAACGAGTGATGTTCGAGAAGGGAAGGGAGAAGTATATTATTCTTTGAAGTCTGTTGAGAGGCAAAGATCATAAATACTGAAAAACGGAGGTAGAAGTAAAAGGGAGAAGAAGAAGAAGGAGCATCGGCTTATATAAAGGGAAGGGAAGTCGAAGAGACTATAACTGGTAGAACCGGTCAAATCGACATTGTTCGGCATCTAGGGTGCTCGGCATCGGCTAGGTCGTTCGGCATCCAGGGTGCTCGGCTTCGGCTGTGTCGTTCGGTATGGACATATCGTTCGGCATCCAGGATGATTCAAAGCACACCACATTTAACCACATGATGTACTTTGGGGGGGGGCAAGTGTTACCTGAAGGTTTGACCAGGAAACTAAGCACTTGACATTTGCATATCGATCGGCATACATGAAGCGTTCGGCTTTCCACACTGCTCGGCATCCACACATCGTTCGGCATGGCAGGAGTGTTCGGCGTACTTGGATCGTTCGGCATGGCAGAACATTCGACATACGGAGTTGTTCGGCGTCTAGGGATGTTTGACATCATTCTGTTCGGCACCATTCTGTTCGGCATCAGTCTGATCGGCATCAGTCTGTTCGGCATTAGTCCACTCAGCTCATCAGTCTGTTCGGCACCTATCTGTTCGGCATCAGTCTGGTCAGCATCAGTCTGTTCGGCATCAGTCCACTCAGCTCGCCATTCTGTTCGACATCAGTCTGGTCGGCATCAGTCTGTTCGGCATCAGTCCACTCAGCTCGCCATTCTGTTCGGCATCAGTCTATCCGGCATCAGCCCACTCAGCTCGTCAGTCTGTTCGGCATCAGTCTGATCGGCATTAGTCTGTTCGGCATCAGTCTGTTCGGCATCAGTCTGTTCGGCATCAGTCTGTTCGGCATCAGTCTGTTCGGCATCAGTCTGTTCGGCATCAGTCTGTTCGGCATCAGTCTGTTCGGCATCAGTCTGTTCGGCACACAGAACTCACTATTTCTGGGCCGAGGTATTCAGCTACTAGGCCTACCAGGGAAGTCCAACCCAACTTTGTCTATAAATAGAGAGGCAGGGGCACACCGAAAAAGGACCTTTTTTCGAGAACACTGGGGAGATTCTACCGCTTTCAAGAATCATTCTCTTTACTTAGCAATTGTATTCAAGTAGTTGGTATACGAATTGTATCTGTAATCAATTATCAAGTAAAGCAATAAAGATTAACCTCAAAGTGGACGTAGGCAGTTACGCCGAACCACTATAAATCTGGTGTTCTCGTCTTTGCATTCAATTTAGCATATTGTTCTTTGTTTAAATTGACTCTCATCATTTATCTCTCTACACAATCTTTCTCAATGAGGTTAGTGACCAATTTTGGTGCTAATAGTACACGTTCATTTTATCTTAAACAAAATTTCTAAATATAAGAAGAAAGCAAGGCCGACCATTAAGAAGAAGAGAAGAGAAAAATCAAAGTAAAGCTTAGGATTCAAGCTAGAAGGAATCAATCACAATCAAACTTCAATTTCCTTATCTAATCTAAGGTGAAAAATAGTATCTACATCTTTATTTTGGTTTTAAAATCATATGGTTTCGGATTTAAGGGTAAAACTGTTTTATGATATATAGAATGATGATATGCTTGATTTATGATTTATATATGTTTACACATGGTTGTTTAAAGGAGATATATACGGTTTTAGGGTAAAATCGAGATTTAATGATTTTGAAATGCCATGGGAAAATTATATGTGATGGAAAATATGATTATGAAGTTGGGTTTAAATTTTCATAATTTTCCAAGCCGTGGAGAATTGGTTATCAATTTTCAAAGGAAAAAAAAGTTATTTGGGTCTATAAATTTATTTTGGAAAATATATTAAGAATTTGGGTCTGAAATTTTGATATGTTAGATAACATGATTAAATGGAATTTTTGGGGATTTTTACTAAGTGATTTAGTATGAAAATTAAATTATTTTGAAAGGGGGATTTAAATGATTTTATTGTTTTGATAATAGGAAGGGCTTATTTGTTAAAGGTTAACTTGATTTTGGATATGAGAAAATGTGGAAAATATTATCCAAATTATTTAAAAGTTTGTGAAAGCAAATCAAATGTTTACAAGTAGGCAAGTTAGCTACAAAAAGTTTACCTTATTTGATAAAAACAGCTTTTGTTCAGAAAAAGGGTGTTCCGCCTTCTTTGGTGCACCTTCGACTTAGACCTTTCGACCTTGACCTTTTGAATTTATTGAAACCAACAAGGTCGAAGCCAATGCACATGATATCATTCAGTTGGTATGCAGTGAATTGGACAAAGGCAGGAGGTAGGTTGTCGAAAGGTTTTAAAACCCAAACTCGAAATTTTAAAGGAAAACCCACGGTTTATATAAAGGAGTTTTGTAATGACTTAAAATATGTAATTTTAAAGAAGTATGGTCTTGATAAATATAAGTTAAAGGTGTTAACTATGTTTTATATGAATTGTATTTCAAGGACGTTGAACCTACAAGAGTGGTATTGTTAAATTGTTGTTTTGCTTCTTCAAATATGAATGTATTCATATGATAACCCATAAGTGTATTTTGGGGAAAAAGGGGTAGAAGAACCAGCTAGGTTAACTCAGTAGTGAATATGAATTGCATAAACTCCTAAATGAGTAGATTTTCATTCAAGGAGTCAGGGTGACCAAAAATATAGGATGCTTAAAACTTAGTAGTTATTGGAGGAAACCAAAAGGTTCATAGTAAACCCATGAAAACTATGATTACGTAGTTATTGGAGGTAACCAAAAGGTTCATAGTAAACCTATGAAAACTATGATTATGTAGTTTTTGGAGGTAACCAATAGATTCATAGTAAACCCATGAAAACTATGTATTAAGGATAGTTAGTAGGGGCTAATTAGTTTGTAGTGAACCTATGAAAACTATATCTGGATTAAGAATTGACATCAGTCAATAGGTTCCTAGTCAACCCATGAAAACTAGGATAAGAAAGTGGCAAATGGAAGTATTAGTAGGTTCCTAGTCAAACCATGAAAACTAGGATGTGAAGTGAGTTACTGGATAAATCCATAGGTTCCTAGTCAACCCATGGAAACTATGATAATGTGATTAGTTATTGGAATGACTAATAGGTTCAAGAGGGCCCATGAATTAATTAAGTTCACTGGCAGGAGCCTATAAGTTCTTAGTGATCCCATGAAAACTACGAAAAGAACAGGACGTTCATTAATTATATAAAGGTTATTAGTAAACCCATGAAAACTAAATGGTTAATAGTGATCCTAGAAACTATAATTATGACTGGGAGTCAGATTAAACTGGGGATGGGAAATCCTAATTGTTTTAAGTATGCATATCATCATAATATTTTGAAAATGTATATTTTAACCATTGTCGATACATGAGCACAAAATATGGTTTTAAAATGGTTTTAAGATACTAGTGAGGGGAAAACCTGTTCCGCTAAGTGGCGTGGTCTCACTAGATATCTAAGATGATTGAGATGTAAGATTATTATTCATACTAGGCTTTATGTTTGACTTGAAATTTGAGATTTAAGGTTTTCAGGTTTTCTTCTTTGACGAATAAAGCTTCCGGAGGCATGCATGAGGCAGTTAGAATTGTCTTTTCCGCTGTGTGTTTTGTTTGTAAAGGAAGACTAAAAGGTTAATAGTGACCCTAGAAACTATAATTATGACAGGGAGTCAGATTAAACTGGGGATGGGAAATCCTAATTGTTTTAAGTATGCATATCATCATAATATTTTGAAAATGTATGTTTTAACCATTGTGGATATAGGAGCACAAAATATGGTTTAGAAAAGGTTTTAGGATACTAGTGAGGGGAAAACCCGTTCCGCTAAGCGGCGTGGACTCACTAGATATCTAAAAGGATTGAGATGTTAGATTATTATTCATACCAGATTTTATGTCTGACTCGAAGTTTTTGTTTTCCCCTTAAACTCTCAGGTACTCAATTGATTTTGAGTAGTTTGAGACTTAAGGTTTTCAGGTTTTCTTCTTTGATGAATAAAGCTTCCAGAGGCGTGCAGAAGGTAGATAGTTATTTAGAATTGTCTTTTCCGTTGTGTGTTTTGTTTGTAAAGGCAGACTTGTTAGCTTTACTATATACTCTGATCAACCAAGGGGGCATCTTCATATTTCGCTCTTGGCGTATTTGTAATAATTATATTTTACTGAACGTGGTTACGTTTTTGGGATTATGTGTTGAACATCAAGTGTTTTGATTTGAATGTGGAAATATGTTTTGAATTGTTAAATTTTTTCCATATTTCTATGATCTGTGTATTAATGTATCTAACACCGCCATATTTGGTCGCCGAGAATTAATAACTATGGATGACTGCAACATCTGTAACCGTTAGTTCTGGGCCTCCAAGTAGGGGGATGTTACAAGATCTAATCACCATTAGGAAAAAAGATTGGTAAAAGATTTGATCGAAGGAAGAAGAGTAGATCATAATTTGAAGAAGATATGAGAGGATGCTGCTAGGGTTTCATCATAATAATCGATTTATTGGTGAAAAAATCATAATGTGCCAAAGCAATTGTAAAGGCCAGAAATACCCATTCAAACGTCAATAAAACTAAATCATGCAGTATACAAAAATATTAGTTCTCTATATTTCTAAGCACAATAGGAGAATCAAAATCCCTATAAGGTATCACTACTCAAAATTGTCGTTTATCACCTATTATCTTTAAACAACTATTCAAAATTAATTAATCATTAATAATTGATGTGTCAAATTTTGTTGGTCATTACATTGCAATTCATTAAAAGAATTACACTCTTGCAATTCCCCAAATACAACCCTCGGCTTAATTATCAAAATATTATCATGGGTTTAATCACAAGATATGAGGAAGTATACCAATCATAAAGTAACTAAATATAAAGTAGTGTAATAAAAATGCATAATAAAATTAGCCCTGAAAAAATAAAATTCCTTCAGAATAATGAATTTAACCCCATACGCACATACTATATTAACATATATATTCTCTCAACCATGAAATCCAAAATATAGCATGTAAAATAACACTCCATTAACAAAAAGTGTAACAACTCCAATTATATTAACTCTGTTCACAAGTTATATCATGCATTTCAACAATCAACCGTAATTGCCCATAACAAAAAATGCACAGCAAGGTCTGGTCGGTCCACATGCTTGTACAAATAAGAATACCAACAATTAGCATAGCTCATCAAAGTAAAGCGTGCACGCACCCCGGAATGGCAATCACATCATTATACCAATAAGTAACATGCGTTTGTTAATCCCTATGCTGACTACACATCCATCATAGTATGTGTATCATTAAAACTATCTATGAACTTCCATGTAGTTTCATCCTTAAAATACTCGGTCTATTATCTCATTTTTACACCTTCCAGAATAATGCATATGTCCACTCATAGCTACATCCTCAAAATTAAAATGTGCCAAGTTATGGCACATCCTAAAAGTAATATGTGCCTAGTGATGGCTATATCATCAAAATAATATGGCCATTTGCTCATGCGGTGGCTATATCAATCCTCGATTCTCAGAACTATATCATATAGTCTCTTTTAAGTGATCATCATCATATGGTCAATGAATACTCACTATCATAATTGTAGTTTGGAATTATACAGCAACACAAATGACCATCATCATAAGGTTAACGAATACTCAACATGCAAGATCATTGCGGTTGGGCCGAATCCATGCCACATAAATAGCTAAGAAACTAGATTCAACATCAAAATAAACAGATTACAACAATGATCTAGAATAAATATCAAAAAACTAGTTGAGAATCCTCAATACTCCTTTTCAGATACCCATCAGAGCTTTTGGTCATAATCGATCCTATAGCACACATCCAATGGTAGAACACATCAAATGTTATCTTCACAAGTCTATATCGTTTAGCTTGCCTTCTTGGACCATCCAAATAACTCATACCATCGAGCTGTCAAAGTTTTGAATATCGACATCAAACTCCATATTTCCCATCTTCAAATCACATCAAAAATCTGATTCCAAAATTCTTTTACAGTTAATTCTGCATTTGATGGCAAGGATGACCTGCCTATAATACAAAAGAAGGATCTACTAGACATTACTAGGAATGAGGATTATAATAGACATCAAATTAAAACATTTGCGAAATATTTTCATTTTCAAATCAACACTTTCATGTCCTTTTTAATCAAATTTTCTTTTATTCAAATCATCATCTAAAACTCAATTTAAGAAGCCTTTGATAAAAAAATACTTCAGAAAAGTTTCAAACCATATAATCTATTTCAGAAATCAAAATAACAGTCTTTGTTGAAAATAAAATTATAGAAGCTAGAAATAGCTCGTATAAAAATATATTTTGTAACATGTATTTGATAAAACTCCAAATTTTTAGTAAAGATGAAATGGACCCCATCCACCATTTTGACTCTTCAGTCGTACCTATCAAATTTTAATCACCAAAATTCCTCAGTTGGTATTACTCATTTTCAAGGAACATCATACAATCTCTTAATCAATCCGAATATCTAGTCTTCCTCAGCTTAGGAAACTATATTATCCCACTATGACTAAATTAAATATTCCCTATAACAATTCACTAGTTTCTTCAATGTAAACTCTACCAAAAGTCAAAATTAGATAACTATCTCATCATAAAATTGTCATACATAGCAAGCAATATAACCTAACATATAGTATAATGATCAAACAAGGTAGACAATCAAGAAACCAAACAAATCATCAAGAAAACAAGTAAACAAATGAACAATTAAAACTAACCTTGAAAAAACAAGAAATAAACATCAACACAGTACAATCAAGAGAAAATACATCAAACAAGCGTGAAATAAATTAATAAGTGAATAGCTAAACAAATGATACAATAAGCCCTGAAAGTCTTCGTTTGGAATCAAGTAACTTTCCAAATATTAGCTTCATTATTTTTTTTTTTGACTTTTCTGATAAGAGAGTGATACTTCATTCAAGTTGAGCACTCATTATGATGTCTCGGGGGCCCAAACCCATGACCTCTAAAACCTCTGCTTAAAGCACCACACCTCTAACCACTTAAGCTAGAGGTCCTTGACAATATTAGCTTCATTATAAAACATCTCTTAAAATAAATCTTCTCCAAATCATATAATATTTATTATAAAGAATGTTTTCAATCAAGGTATTTCCCTTTTCAAAATAAGGGTTTTCACTAAATATTCTCAATCGGGTACGTTTAACAAACATTTTTGAATCATGATGCTTTGATCAAAATAGTCTTTCCACAAAACATCTTTTTAAATAAATACTGCACAAATCTTATGTTATTTAGTTTAATGTATTTTCAACAAAATCATTTCCCTTTCATCAAATAAGGATTTTCTATAAATGTCCATTCGTAAAATGCTGTTAACAAAGCATTCCAAAGCATAATACTATTATAAAACGCTTATTACTATATATATGTGTGTGTGTGTGTGTTTCAAATGACATTTTCAAATCAAAAACAAATTTAACCAAAATATTTCCATCAAAATAGTTTTTGGCAAAATATATATTTCAAATATTCCAAACTGAACATCCTTTCACAAAAGTACTTTTAAATAACAATTTTTATACTAGTCATTTTAGTTACAAAATAATCTTTGTAAAATAATTTATTTCCCAAATTAAATACTTCATTTTCATCCATGTAAAAGAAAACTTTTAAAAAGTCACTTTATGCCCAAAAATATACTATTTCCACCTTTTAATAAAATATCTTTAAAACAAAAAATGTATATTTAATATAACTTTTTCAACAAATACTTTTTAGTTAAAACTTAAAAAATAAAACGTAGCCTTATTTATTAAGATTGGGTTCCAGTTATAATTTAATGTCGTGTATGTCACTTGGGTATCAACCAACATTTTATCCCTCCTATAAGTGTTTATATTACCCCACTCCTACTTTATTTACTTCTAAATGAAGGCCATCATAAATAAACATCATCTAAGGGTGAGGTAATGCTGATTATGAAAAAATCCCAACACATAAAGCATTTAATCATCAACAAAAATGCTCTTTCTTTCTATATTTTAACCCAACCTAAGGTATAGTTAATCTACTTTAGTTGGTTTTAACATACTTAAGGTTCAAAGTAATCACTAAACCTAAGCTCTGATATGAAAATGTTATGATCCACTATTTTTACATCTAAAATTAGTAACAAAAGTTATCAAATAACAAATGCACAGTAATATTAGACATAAAAATAGTGAACCGTGGGTTTTATAACTTAAGATCTAAAATCAATATAGGCAAAAAGAGAAAACTCTCACATCGGAATAATTTTTTTACATACCTCATAATATAAACATCTTACAGTATTTTATACATTAAATCATATATCTCTACTATATTATTAACACCGAGTAGAGTTTCCATAGCTCTCTAACCTCCTACAATTTGTCTGTCAAACCTAACCATCTTTTGCCATGTGTATTTTTAAGATGAAACGTCACTTTTTTTTCTGTAAAACACAATTCTCCATTTCCACCAAGCCCTGATTTCCCCCTTTTACTTCCAAAATGCTGAGCTGAATATAATCTATGACTTCTTATTCCCTCCACTTTTCCTTTGCCATCTTCCCCATTTCATTAAACATATCCTATATTGCGAAAGGGATGATGAGAAATCCTAGGTTAATTTTCATGATCGCTGCCAAATCTCAAACTTTTGCAACTCAGATGGAAATTAATTACATTCGCCTATCTATTCTGATGAAGGGAAAAAATTATGCAAAAGAAGCGGCTGATTCTATTAGGTCTCTCGGGTTTGGTTTAATACCGTTTTTCTATGGATGTTAGTTATTAATGATTGTCAGACTATTATTTTGTAACTTAATTCCCAGCTTGATTACTTGGTAGTTGCAATGAAGGGATAAGGTTTTTTTCTGAACATAATTGAATGGATGAGTTAAAATAACAGAATATTTCATATTTTTGTTAACTTTATATTTTGTGACATGGCAACCTTGGACAATGATATTTCATTATTCGTTACTGTTTCCTTAGGTTTTATTTCACCCGAGCTTTCAATAATTTCATACTAAAGTTTGAAAAAAAATTATGATAATTTTTAGTGACCATTATAATTTTTAACTTGATCTTGATTGATTTTTTAATTACATCTTATTAATTTGGAACAACAACTTTATTATTCTGAACAATCTATTCATATGTTTGGATTAGTTACACTAACTTATAACATATATCTATTTTCTATACATAATGTTAAGAAAATACTCAAAAGCACTTTTATGTAGACAAAAAGAAGTCGTGCTCTCTAGTACGCAATGAAAATAAAAAGGATATATGTAACTTTAGTATCCTACTTACGCTTGATGTGTGATATACTATAATGCAAGGATATCATTGAATGTACAAAAGTAGGTCATGAACTATCATATACTAAAATATGTCATTTATGCAAGCATACAGAAAGGTTTAATTTGTATTTAGTTTTTGTGAAAACCCGCATCTCTTGACATGCCCAAAAACCATCACATCAAGAAGCACATGCTATCGGTTTGAAGTTAAAATAGCATAACAGAGACTAAGATATCAATATGAGAAATAAACTATCTAATTCAAACGTCATCACAGCGGAAACATAATATCAGATATGTAAATAATCTCAGAAAAATAGTAATAACAGTCTCAAAGCATAATAATATCATGGTCTCATACATACATAATCCCAAAATCAGAGGATATCATAAAAGTAATCCCTCAAAAGCAAAATACCAAAATAAATGTACTGATAGAAAATACATGATAAAGGATAAAGGTGAAAAGCTAGACTTTAAGAACAATAGTCTAAAAGGAACGATGGGTCGGTCACCGCTGCCCCGTCCACCTGTGGTGGAGAAAAAAAGGAAAAAAGGAATGGGTTAGACATATGTCTGGTGAATGAGAACAAGACTTATAAGATAATCAAATGCAGTTAGTTCTAAATCTATTTTAAGTGATATAGAGTGTGTACTGTGTCTATGCATACCTAAGATCACATAGCTAGAAGTATCAGTCTAACACAATGAGTCCATCTACAAATCGAACCTCACCTGAATGGTCGACAAATTAAGGATCTACTATACCATTGTAGCTCATGATCTACTACCCCATTTTAGCTCATGATTTACTATCCTATTCTAGCTTGTACTATGCCTGGAGAGGAAGAACACGAACGCAAACTCGCAAAGTGACTCATCGTATTCACCCGCTCTCCTCCCTCACTCGTAGCGGTAAAATGTCTCTTACATACCACTTTGGAGTCACCATGCATGTACTCCCACTAGTACTGGGTCCCACCAAGCTTCGTTACGATCTGCAGCTTGTTACCATCCTAGCTAGCATCCACATGTTCCATGCTTACACCAGAAAAACATGCAACACCAAGATCTCTTGTTAGGACCAGACTCTCAGAGAAGCCCTTGACAAGTGCTGTGCACACCCGATCTTAACACCCTAAGTCTAACGTGAAATATATATCGCCCATCTTCAACAACTTTCGTCCAACATACTAACACGGAAACATGAAATAAGTTCGTATCAATGACCCTAATAGGAACTTGTTTCCCTATCATCTCTCTAGCACATAACTGGGTCCACAAACAATTCAACATAGTCTGGAAATGACAAAATTTCATTCCTTTAGTGGGCTCAAGGAACAAAACACAAAAATGCTCTATTTTGACTATGAAAGGTCGACTTGGGCCTTCCATAGGAAGACCGCCTATGGTCGACCTATGGATAGTCACTTTAACAACTCACCTTTCGACCCTCAGAAGTCGATAGTAATACATCCAGGGTATTCACATGCCGAACATCCAAGTGTCGAAAAGACAGATTGTTGGCGTGAAAGAAAGAAAAGATAGAACATAATCTCACAATGTGACGATTAATATATAATATACAACAGGTTTTTTCAAAGAAAATAGAACTTTAATATACATATCATCATCAGAGAAAAACCGACCTGTCATCAGCCTAGACAGTTATAACAACATGTACTTACAATTTCTGACAAATACGAACAAGAACAAACATCAGAGGATAAAATACAGGAATATGCCTTGGAGGATACTGCTCATTTCTTAAGGCTCCAAGTTATCTAGCTAAATCTAGAAATTATGCTCGGGCTGACCCGAGCATTATAAGAAAATAACGCCTGGATCAGTCTAGTAAACCAGCGTGAGAAACACAATAAAATAGATTCGTAATATTATGAAACCTTTCAATAATAAAGGTATCTCGTAAGACCACGCTGCACATAAGCACAGATGGGTCTTTACCTTACGATAACCAAATCATATTTATCAGAAAATCCAATGATATTATAATAATGTCTAGGGGTGGAAAATAAATATATAACATATCTGGAATGGTTACCCATAATTACATTTAACAGGTGTAGGTTCTTCAACTAAAACCGTAGGGAGCTTATTGAAGATTGGATTCCAATGATGACAAGGTAAGGGACTACCTTCCATATAGTACACCTCTAGATAAAATATACCCGAAGGACACACATGGACCCCCGGCTAAGACAGAGCTAACTGCCCCTTTAACATGACATATCAGATTACATCATCCCTCGGGCATCGAGCTGGAATCATTATCCCACGGTCAAACCCCATGCACACCAAAATCGATAAAACCAAATCTAGATCGAGGAATGATGGCCCTAATGGTAGCTCACTACATAGCTCTGCAAGCATCCCCTGTTTTAGCCATTAATGAGTTGTGAGGCTTATGAGGTTATGCTTTTACTTTTTCCTCCTAGAAAATTCCACTTGGGATGCTAAAACTGCCTTGCAAGCAATAATGCAACGCTAGCATTCATCCATACAAGTTGTTAACTATATGAACAAATCGAAGGCACTACTTCTACTGCATCCATTTTGGAATCACCCTTAGGATTAGTAGCAAGTAGCCCTTGCACTTCAAAAAACTTGTCTTCGATTGCTTTATCTCAAACCAGTCTTGAATATCTTCATGAGTGCAGAATGTGCATATGGTTTTAGAGTGGTTACGGTTTCGAGTCATCTCATATAAGTACACTCCTCCACTTACTGATTGCCCCAAAACCAAATCGACAGTTTCAGTAAACTCAACTCTAGTTTTTTTGAAAATAATCATACATACAAAAGAGTGGAGATCACCTACTAACCGTTTAAGTGGACTGATTTTCTTATCATTTGTCCTAGGAGAACAAAATGAGATTTATATGCACAGTACGACATCATCGAAGATGACTGTTGTAATGACCCCGAATGTTAATCAGCATTATTCGAAATATTTAATTAGATATATTAAATAGAATAATGTGAATAGTAGGGAGATGAGATTAATAAAACCAATAGCCGTGTCTAAAATAATGAATTAAATAAAAGGACTTAAATAAATTAAGAAGGAGGAATTTTTCCTAAGGGGTAAACTTGGAAATGGGGCTACATTTCTTAGTATATATCACTTCCTCCACTTGAATAAATTTACACTTTATCATTCTTAAATCCTCATCACTTCGGTCGGCCATTAAAAAGCTCCAGGAAGAGTTTAAGTTGAAGAAAAAGCTAAGGAATTAAAGCTAGGAAATTATCTCATTCTCCAATCAACTAATCAAGGTGAATAATCATGTTTATCATCTCGTTTTTCTATGTTTGGATCGATTATGGGCTATACCCGATTCATGTTTGTGATTTTGGTTAGGATATAACCATTTAAACCTTTGTTTGGATAAGACATAGGTGTTTTAAAATGTTAATGGGCTAATTAACACGTTTTATTCGGTTTTGGTTAAATTCGGAGTTGTTTTGATCTTCATATGCTTTAAAATTTTAATATGTTGAAGCATATGATTTATAAGATTTTTAGTGATTTTTTGGGTATTTTTCTAAGTGGTTACTAAGGTAATTAAATTATTTAAGCCGAAGGGCTAAACTGAAAATTTGCTTCTGAAATTACTTAAATTCGGAAGGAAATTGGTTTTGAAAATATTTGAGGAAGAAGTACAATTTTTTGAGAAAAAGGTTGACTTTTGTATACTTTTTACTATTTGGAAGTACAGGAGAAGGTTCCTTAGCCAATCAAAATTAGACAAACAAGATAAAAACATCACTTCAATAGGCCCAGTTCCGCCTTCAACTCCAACAAGCCCGCTTTTACCCTTTCGACGAAGTCGAAAGGTACCTTTGCCTAAGACAGAAGGTAAACAATTACCCTCCGCCTAAGTCGAAAGGTAGGCACGGGGCTGAAGGGAAGAGGGGCGAAAGGATGGGGAGGCTGCTTCCTTTGCTTTCGAATAGAAATATAATTGCTTTCAAATTAGTTGAAGGGGGATCCTTCAACTCTAACATTTTATAAGAGATAATTTTTTTTTATATATTCAAGAAGGGGTTTCGAAGGGGACCTTCAAAAGCTTAAACCTTTAAGAGTACTGTTTTAAAATGTTTTCTAAAAAGGCGTTTTAATACCTTTCGGCAAGCCGAAGGGTTAACCTTCCGACAAGGTCAGAAGTATACTTTTGAAGGGTTGGTTCCAACACCAACACTTCATTGTTTTTGAATGATTGCGAAAGGTTTTGATTTCTAAAGGTTTTGATTCAAAAGGTTTGATTTCGAAAGGTTTGATTTCAAAAGGTTTTGAAGGGTTTATCTTTAATGATTGCGAAAGGTTTTGATTTCGAAAGGTTTTGAAGTGGTTATCTTCAATGATTGCGAAAGGTTTTGATTTTGATAGGTATTGATTTCAAAAGGTTTGATTTCAAAAGGTTTTGAAGGGGTTATCTTCAATGACCGTGAAAGGTTTTGATTTCGAAAGGTTTTCATTTCGAAAGGTTTGATTTGAAAAGGTTTTGAAGGGGTTATCTTCAATGATGCTTTCAAAAGGAAGGTTTCCAAAGGGGCTAACTTCGGAGGGTTATTTGCTTTCGAATGGGACTTCATTCGAAGGGTTTTAAAGGGCCTTTTTTGCCATTTTTCTTAAGTAAAACTTTACTACGTCGAATGGGATACTTCGAAGGGTTATAACATAAAATACTTATCTTTGTTTGAATATATATATAAGGGGTATCCTTATTTAAACTGAATGTTATAAAACCTTGGGACACAGGGTGGGTTTAATGTTTTTGATACATAGTTTGGGGTTACAAACAGAAATATGCTTTCGAAAATATACATTGTGGCTATCAACGTGTTTTTATTTAATTTACCCTAATTGGGGCTACCAATGGGAATAGGTTAACCAGGTGGTATACCTGGGGAAAATAATTAATCATGGGGAACATGAATATTTATAAATAATCATAGGGATCATGATGTTTTAATTGGCCAAGTGATGGGTTCTTGGTTAACCTAGGAAAACCATGGAATGTGCGGTAGATAGCTCACATCAAATTTCTAAAGTAAAGAATGTTTTTCCAGAGGTGGTTAGCCTCGGGATTTGGCACCCAATGGTTCATAGCCATCCTAGGAAAACTATGGGGTGTGCGGTGGATAGCCCACACCATCTTTTATAAAACAATGTACGATGGATAATCTGCATTTATTTTGAATGGATTTAGGATGGATAGTCCTATTAAAGTTTTGATGGATAGTCATTTTAAATATTTTAGAGGGGAACTCTAATAAACAAATTTTAGATGGGAAATCTAATAAATTTCTTTTAGGTGGGATACCTAAATAATGGATGGATGGGATATCCAATGTATATGATTTATGGCTTTATTTCATATTATGTTAAGACTAATCATTTTGGGTGCAGGGGCATAGTAAATGATTTGTTTTGGATACTAGTGAGTGAAAAACCCATTCTGCTAAGCGGCGTGGTCTCACAAGATATCTATTTATGATAAGAGAGGATAAGGGTTTATTCATACCAGACTTATTGTCTGACTCAAAGTTTGTGTTTCTCCACAAACTCTCGGGTACTCAAAATTAATTTGAGTAGTCTAAGAGTGGGAGACTTTCAGGTTTTGGACTAATAAGCTTCCAGAGATGTGCTGGAGGCAGTGTTAGCTATATAGGAGCTATTTTGTGTATTCCGCTGTGATGTACTAAGTACTGTAAAGTTCATATTTATTAGTTCTCTGATCATCATAAGGGGACATCTTCATATGTCGCTCTTATCCGATTTTATATATGTATATGTGATCCGAACGTGGTTAACGTCTGGGATTATGTAATTAAATCTTAAATTGAAATTCATAAGAAATTAGAAATTTTGTTTTGTTGAAGTTTAAATTTTTTCATATTCTTGTGTTTCTGTGTTGCCAATAGTTTCAAGATTCCGATTTCGGTCACTCAGAAATAACACCTATGGATGACTGCAGCATCCGTAGCTGTTAGTTTTGAGCCTCCGGAAGCGGGATGTTACAAGTTGGTATCAAAACATGGTTTATGTACTTAAAAGGAATTTAAAACCTTAAAAGATTTTTAAAGCATAATCTAATGGATCTAAAATATGGTTGGGCTTGGGTAAGCGTTATAGTAACGTATGTGTACTTTGTTATAAATACCTAAGTATGTATTCCCCACTCTCTTAGACCGTTCTTCTGTATCCTACCAAGATTGGATTTCAGGTATTAGGGAAGTAAGATATGGAGGCAGGAAACAGAAGAGTGAATTAAGGTGGGAGACGCACCGCAACATGTGAAAATGTTCGACCTAATACTAGGAGCAACCAGGGTCGACAGGAAAATTCAAACCCAAATGCAAATGCCAATGTTGGTGCTGATATTATGCCGATTGATATGGGGATAATGTATCTGTTCTTCATGAATATGATGCAAGATGGAGCAGCTGCATGAGTGGCTGTAGGGAATGATGGAGGAGCTAATCTGGTGGCCCCAGTTGGCAATAATTGTGCCAAGCTGAGCAAGGATTACGCTAGTCTTGGAAGAAAGCCTTTTCTGGGAACTGAGGATGTTAGGAGTGGAGAACTGGCTATTTCATTGTGAAAGGATATTTGCAGATCTCGGCTTGACGGATATGTACAAGAGGAGACTTGCTTCAAGGCAATTGCAGGGAGCAACATTGTTTTGGTGGAACAGAGTTACCGTAGGAGAGCCAGAGGAAGACCTGACTTGGACTGAATTTCGAAGGAGGTTCGAAGAAAGATTTCTATCAGAGGTTGCCAAGTCAACATTGCTCAGGAAATTTGCAGATTTAGTCCAGGGGGATAGATCGGTGATTGAGTATGCTACAGAGTTTGATGAGCTGTCCCGTTATAGATATGCTACTGTGGATACTGTCATTCGGAGGAATGATAAGTTTATTAGAGGGTTGAATCCTGAGATCGCCAGAGCAACCATTCCAAACCTCCGGGATCCGTGTCATATTGTTGTTGAGATGGTTATTCGGAATGAAGAGATGCTTTCTACTTTTGGAAAAGGGAAACCGGTTGAGGTTCATAATTTTCAGGGTAAGAAGCGGAAGTTCTTCAAGAAGAAAGGTGCCCAGTCGGGGGTAGCAGCTAAGAAGAGCAAGGCTGATATTGTTTGTGACAAGTGTGACAAGAAGGGGCACTATGCTAATGAGTTTCACTCGGGTGATGGAAGAGCAATTGCAGTGAGGCCGAATGTGAAGTGCTGCAACTGTGGCCAGATGGGGCATTACAAGGACAAGTGTCCCGAGGCTGCTAAGGCTGGAAAGGGAAAGATCTTTGCATTGGAACCATCATCCTCTAGACCAACGGCTGCGGAGAAAGGAAAAGCTATGATGAAAGGTATTCTTATTATTCATAGTACTCCGGTTAGGATACTATTTGATACCGGTGCATCGCACTCATTTATATTTCAGTATTTGGTAGATTGCTTATGTCTTGAACCTTTATACCGTATTACTCCTTTAAGGGTTGCGAATCCTATAGGAGGGTATGTAACTCTGGGAACGAGATATGACCAGTTAGAACTTGATTTGTTAGGTCATATGTTTGCATGCGGTTTATATATTTTTGATTTCGTGGGTTTCGGGATCATATTGGGTATGGATTGGTTAGATAGATATGATGCTAGGATATTTTGCTAGGAGGAGAAAATATCATTGAAACACCCTAATAGCCGTAACCGAGTCATTTACTCGGTAAGGAGTTCGAGCGGAAATGCTTATGCATTATTAGGGGCTTTGGGAACGGAAGCAGAGTTGAAGTAGGTTTATGTAGCAAGAGAGTTTGCGGATGTGTTTGAACCAGTTTCGGGCTTGTCGCCGAAAAGAGCTATCGAGTTTCGGATAGATCTCATACTGGGAGCTAAACCCATAAGTAGACCACCTAGCAAGATCTCACCAACCAAGATGAAGGAATTGAAGGTGCATCTGGTGGAATTGGATGAAAAGAATTTCATCTGGCTAAGTAGTTCGCCTTGGGGAACGACTGCGGTATTCGTGAAGAAGCCAGATGGGACATTAAGGATGTGTATCTACTATCGTATACTAAATGAGAGGATGATCAAGAATAGGTATCCTTTGCCGAGGATCGACGACTTATTCGATCAGTTGAGTGGAGCTAAAGTGTTTTCCCAGCTGGATTTGGCGATAGGTTTCCATCAGCTAAGAGTGGTAGAGTACATTGTTCCTTTGACGGCGTTTAGGACCAGATATGAGTCTTACGAATGGTTGGTTATGCCATTCGGGCTTACTAATGTGCCAGCTTTCTTTGTGGATTTGATGAACCGGGTTTTTCGAGAGCGCTTGGATAGTTTCTTGTTGGTTTTTATTGATGAAATTTTGGTATATTCTAAGAATGAGAAGGATCATGTAGATCATCTTAGAATAGTATTGGAGACGCTAAGGCAACATCAGTTGAAGGCGAAGTTCTCCAAGTGTCATTTTTGGAGGAATGAAGTGAAGTTCCTTGGCCATGTAGTTTCCGAGGAAGGTTTAGCAGTTGATCCGGATAAGATCAAAGCTGTTAACAATTAGAAGAGACCAGAGACAGTAAGTGAGATAAGAAGTTTTCTTGGTCTTGCAGGATACTACCGAAGGTTCATTTAGGATTTCTTGCAGATAGCGGCATCCTTGACTATGCTAACCAGGAAGGACGTGAAGTTTGTTTGGTCTAACAAATGTGAGGAGGCATTCCTTAAGTTGAAACATTTGTTAACCAATGCGCCCGTGTTAGTAGTTCCTGATGGGAATCATGGGTTGGTAGTTTACACCGATGCATGTGGTACTAGGTTAGGTGCTGTGCTAATGCAGAATGGAACGGTTATGCATGCTTCTAGATAGCTTAGACCGCATAAAGTGAGATACCCTACTCATGACTTGGAGTTGGCAGCGGTAATCTTTGCATTGAAGGTGTGGAGACATTATCTTTTGGGAGAAAGGTTTGAGCTATTCACTGATCATAAGTCTCTACGATATTTATTCTCTCAAGAGGAGCTGAACATGAGATAACAGAGATGGCTGGAGTTTGTTGCAGCTTATGATTTTAGCATCGAGTATACACCGGGAAAAGGAACTAAGGTGGTGGATGCGCTTAGTAGGAAACATCTGAATGTGGTGTTAGCTATGTTGGCGGAATGGAAAGACTTAGAAGCACTGGATGCTTGCAGTGTGCAGTTGAGGTCGATTGCTGGATCTAGTCGGAATATCTACATGATGTCTTGTTTGGAAGTTCGACTAGTTCTGATTGAACGGATTGCTTCTAGGTAGAAAGAGGATCCAATGTTAGCCGAGAGGATTAGAAGGTTAGAAGTTGGAACCGAGATTGATGATTTGAAGGATTTTATTCTTGACCACAGGGGTTGGCTGAGAAAGAAGGAACGATTATGTGTTCTGGATATTGGAAACCTTAAGAAGGAAGTTCTTAGGAAATGTCATCGATCGAAGTTTACGATTCATCCTGGGGGAACCAAGATGTATCAGGATATGAAGAGAAGTTTCTTCTAGAAAGGAATGAAGAGGGATGTTGGCTTATGGGTAAAACGGTTTTTAAACTATCAGCAAGTAAAAGCCGAATATCAGAAGCTAAATGGTTTGCTTTAGCCTTTGGATATTCCAGTTTGGAAGTGGGACTCGATATCCATGGATTTTATTGACGGGTTGCCAAGGTCAAACCAGGGTAATGAAAGTATATGGGTCATAGTGGACATATTGACCAAGAGTGCCCATTTCATTCCGGTAAGGTCAACCAGGACAGCGTCTGTTTTGGCTAAGTTGTTCATGAAGAACATCGTTAGACTGCATGGAATTCCTAGTAGTATCGTCAGTGATAGAGATGCTTTGTTTACTAGCGAGTTCTGGAAGAGCTTGCAGAGTGTGTTAGGCACTAAGCTCAAGATGAGTACCGCATATCATCCTCAGACGGATGGGCAGACAGAGAGAGTCAACAAGGTACTGGAAGATCTGTTAAGGGCTTATGTGCTGGATTTTAGTGGTTCTTGGGAAGATCACTTGCGCTTAGTGGAGTTTTCCTATAATAATAGTTATCAGACTACTATAGGATTGGCGCTGAAATGACCCGCAGGCCCGTACCCCTTGAATCGACACTATTTCCCAACATATCGACTCAAAGTGAACGGAAACACGAACCATTTAGGGTTAAAGAAGAAGGAGTTAGAAGAAGAAAACAGAAACAACATCAGAATCTAACCATCGCAGTGGAATAAAATATAATAGACAATAACTGATCTTTACACAAAAACGAATATGTTTATACATTACATCATCAGAGTACACATAATCAATACACACAACTGGACAGTTATATTAACTTGTTCTCACCAACAGACAATACAACTTACAACATAGCGGAATACATAAACAATTATAGAAGTACGTGTCGCCATCCAGCTCGTCTCCTGAGCTCCACAGCATCCTATTCTATAATCTATAATACTCAGTCTGACCCGAGCATTATAATAAAGTAACACCCGAGTCAGTCTGGAAAACCAGCGTGAGAAAACACACTCAATTGGACTATTAAAGTTTTCCAAACCCTTGAAATCAAAAGCATCTTGTAAGACCACACCACAAATAAACATATCGGGTTTTTACCTTATGATAGCCAAAACACTTTCTTATCAAAAATCCTCTGATATTATAGTAGTGTCTATATACAAATACTTATTCAAATAGCTGAAATTGTTACATGATTAAATTCCAGCATACTAGCCACAAAGTGGGTAATACAAACAAAAACCGTAAAAGGCGCGTAGGGAAAATGGATTTCCATCAATGACTAGGCACTGGGGTACCACCTGTCACAGTACCTGGTTTAGATCAGTGTACCGAGGACCACGCCCGATCCCCTGCAACACAAGACCGGAACTACCTAAGGGTAATTCCGAGTAAGATCACCCCACGGTTGGTGTGACCAACCGTCACACAGCCGAAATAAAAAGGGACATCTAGACATGAATGATCTCACCCTAATGGGCGCTACCCACATAGCCTTGGTGCATAACCCCTGATTTTCAGTCATTCTCGGTTGATGAGGCTTGAGGTTAAGCGTTAGCTTTATAGAACATATCCCTAAGAATGCCCATCGCCCACCTGACGATGTTCTGAAAGCATTCATCCATACAAGTTCGTCCCGGGTTCGAACGAAACCGAAGGCACTATTCCTACTACATCCATTTTGGAATCACCCTCAGGATTAGTAGCGACTAGCCCTTGCACTTCACTGCTCCATCTTCGATTCCAAACTCGTTTTCCCACGAAAATGTCCAAACCGGATCGAAGTGGTTTTCGAAAAATAAATCTCGATCCCGGTCTCTTCGAAACGATCAGCGCATTGGCCAATATTGATAGTAGGTTATTTAACTATCAATTAACATTCTCAAACATCCATCAAACAATAAATAATTTTCCAAATTATTTATTTACCTCACAAATATCTTCGCAAGATATATTTCCATTTTCAACCCCTTTGAAAACAGTTTTCAAACCACACTCTTCTCATGGAATAAATTCCCAAATACTTATTTCCATTGAAACACCAAGTACAATTACTTTAGATTTTTAAAATAATTTAAAAAAATTTATTATAAAACACACTTTAAAGCATTTAAATTTAAAACTACTTTAGTACTTATTTAGAAATATATACTTTAAGAATATTTAAAGTAAACTACTTTATAAAATATAAAACTACATTTTTATCCTTTTAAAACGCAATACCAAGTTACCTTTAAATAATTACTACTAAAATAGATTTGAAAAATACTTACTTTAACATTTAAACATTTAAAAATAATAAAATTTCTAAAACATATTTTTAAAACGGCTTTTAACTATTACTTATATTCAAAAATTTTCTTTCAAAACATACTTGGCTATCCAGGGAAATACACTTCTCTTACACATCTTTAAAAATAAATCACTATTTATTTTTAAACAAATTTACCCATTTCTTTAATAAATTCCCACCTTGAATTTATTCTTCCAAAAATACTTCACTTTTATAAATACTTCACTTTTAAATAAATTTCCTTACTCCATTTATTTCGAAATTCATTAACTTCGGATTTATTCCTTAATTATAATTCAAAATCTTTTAACTGAATTTACCCATTTCATATTTTTCCCAAATTCTCTTTTTATTCTTCCCAATATTTCCAAACCTTGAATTTTAAAATAAATTCTTCATTCCTTTGAATAAGAACACTTAAGTTTAAAAATTTCTTCATTTCCACTTATTCAAAAATCTCATTCCGCATACTTGGAATTTTCTATTTGAATCTAAAAACAACTTTTATCCTTTTCCAATCCATTCCTTTAATTTATCCAAATTCTCAATAATTATTTTTCTTAAAAATTATCTCTTTTATTTTCTTTTCAAATATATAACCTATATATTTTTGATAATTAAGTATTCCCAAATATTCCCAATCAAACATAGCATTCCATATTTCCAATCATCAATATAATCTATCAAAGATTATCACATAAACAAATATCACAGAATGTTAAACAATCTAACTAATTTTGAGGAATCCAGTTGGATCCCTCCAATCTGTTTCCCTGCATCCACAGATGTTAGCACAATACCCATTCCACTTCGAGGTGGAATACCACGGTATATGGGTTTATAAAATATCATCCGCTATTATGCGGCGCATAGGGTCTCATCCGCTATATAATGCGGGAAATCAATCACTCCAATATATATTATATATTACTATATACTATACCACATCCAATCAATACAATCATTCACCAAATATTTAAATTTAGCCATTTAAATTTAAATAATAACCCAGATGAGTGAGATTAACTCACTTTTGATTTGTTTTGCAACCACCTTCCATCTCGGCTTGGTTCCACGGTTTTGACCTTGTATAAACATTTTACGGTTTTATTAATATTTGAATTAATCAAACAATTAATCACCATTTATTTATTTAATTTAACTAACACTTGGGTTTTAAACTAATAATTTAATTTTAAACTAATCTTCTTTTAGTAAAATATTTTTGGTGACTAAAATAATTAAATAAGTTTATTAACAAGTTAATCACTTAAATGAATTATTTTAAATAAGCTAGTTAATAAAAAAATGTGTATGTATATTTATTTTATTTTCAAAATAAACTATATAGGTTTTAAAAATCTAACTTTACATGTTTATATATATACTGTATATATTCAAAATAATCTTCTTCTTTAACTGTTAGTTTATCATTTTTCTTTCTAACCTATATATATTAGATAAAAACAGAAATGGTTTTACTTTACTGTAATATTTTACTTTCTTCTAATATATATATATATATATTTAAAAATAATCTATACATATTTAAAAATCAAATTTCGAATAACATAAATCACTGTTTAAAAATTCTAGTTAAAATAATCAACTAATTCCCTAATTTAAACTAATCACTTATCAACAATTTAATTATCCTTACTGTAAATAATTTTTTTTCTGTTTTATGCCCTACATATGCACACATATATTTATATATGTTAAATTTAATTAAAATAAAATTACTGAGTATCTCACTGTCGATCGCTCGAGGCCGCAACACCACTCCTATCGCGACCGGACCTGGCGAACTGCCGCTCACCCCTAGTTGCCTCAACCACGGCCATCGAAGACGCCGCCGACTCCACACGATGCCGAGCTTCTACGCTTCACGCGCGCACCCCTGGCCTACTCCTCGTGATCCCCTTTCCCAATCGCCGCGACACCCCTACGCGAAACTCCACTTCGATTTGTTGTCGCACACTTGATTTCCCGGCCAAGACTTCGACCCTTGCGACCTGAATCGAAATCTATTTCGATTCAATTTGTATGAGTATTATATATATTTTTTATTTTTTTTGAAATGATTTCATTTGACTGAAGAAAAGGGGAAAGGCCGGCTTTGTTTTGAATGAAGTAAGGAGAAGAAGGGTATACGATTTGATTTTTGGAGAGGAGGAAAAGAGATGGAAATTGAGAGAAGAAATCACGCTTAGCCATTATATTTTTTTCATTCGATCTGATTTCTTTTTCTTCGGCCAGTTGATTTATGAAAGGAACAACGTGATTTGAAAGAAAGGAGGGAAGCGTGTTCCAGTTGTCTTTCGTGTTTCAAAAAGGTAGAACATAGGTTGACTGATATGAAAGGAAAACAGTTGATATGAGGGGTTGACCATTCCACATAAAAAATATTATATTTAAATTTTTAAATTTAAATCGTCTTGAATTCATAGCTTAAAACCCTAACATCCTATCGAGGTGTGCCGCTAGGCGTTTATAATGTTATAGCCCTATCCCGAACGCAATGGAAAAGGTTTCGAGTCCTAATTCGATCGTATGGAGAAGATAGCTTTTGGACCCAGTTATAATATTGAATTCGATATAAATTTCAACGCGTTTATATATCGTACGCTCACACAACAACTCCAATCACTATGAAAATTGAAATCCGATAATAATACAATATTACGGATCCAATGGAACTGGTTTCGTCAAATTCCGAGACTGTGCCTTGGAAGGCTATTTTTTAAATATCCATTTAAACAATATATTTTTAAAACTTAACAAAACACTTCCGAATTCAATTTAAAATCTTTTATTATCTTCATAACTATCAATATAAATTTCACAAGCCTTCAAATTATTTTTAATAAGCTTAAACTGAAGAATTCAATATTTTACCCAACTTTCAGTTATTAAATTAAACAATTAAATCACTCAATAAATGGTGGTATTTGAAATTCAAGTTAGAAATTAACTTTTAAATATTTAAAATCAATTAAATATCCTAATTTCAAATATCCAAAAATTACGGGTCGTCACATTCCTCTCCCCTTAAAGAATTTCGTCCCCGAAATTACTAGTTAGGAAGAATGATTCAATCCCCGTTAACTATTTTCTAAAATCCAAATAGTTTCAAACAACTTACCAAATTAAATCTTTTTATCAAAGACACACTAACCTTCTTTCTAACTTTCCAGCTTATCCATTAGTCCCAATCAATATTACTTACTTATCAATTCAAATTTAAATTTGAATCCAAATTTTGAATTATAAAAATTTTCTCAAAATTTTTCTAACTCCATAGAACTTTGAAAAATTTCGCCAACGTCTCCTTTGCGCGGCTAGCTCGGTACAACTACAAAATGCCTCTACGGGCCTCAAATCTTCAAAAGAAAACAAAACGCCAAGTGGCAAGATCGGAAAACCATCAAATTTTCATGTGACAATTTGAAATACATACCTTTTTGTCAGACCATTTAAATTTATCTTCTGCAATCAAAAACATCCATATATCCTTTTCTTTTAAATATCTGTATCCTGCTTAGCCATAATATTCAATCACATCATCAAAATCATTTTGTTCATTTCTTTTACAAAATTCCAATGTCTATTTCATTTAGGCCCGTACGATGTACACATATCATCCGTACGCAATACCAAACCTGATCACTCACTCGATCACACAATTTCACTTCCGAACTAGTATCGTCCACCCGACTCTCTAGTGCGGACTCAGATATGGTTTCTTGATCAGAAACCATCATTCTCCTTGCATAGCCATATACTATGATAGAGAATTTCCAAAATCAATCAAAAATCCATATCCAGGGTTCGCCGTCGAAAATCGAGTGAAAAATCCTAACTCGGATCGATATACTATCTCGAAAATCTGTACTCGAATTCTGGATCAAATCGCTATGCGAATAAAATAATATACATACATCCTACGTATTAATTTCAATTTATTATCAACTATATCAATTTCCTTTTTATTCACATTCATTTTGATTTCTATTCACTTATCTACAATTATCCCATTTCACAACCTTCAGTTTTAATCTTCATTCAATTATTCACTTATTATAATTTTCTCAATACCAAATTTACTTAAGAATTTCACCGTTCATTTCTTAAGTTCAATATAAATATTTCTTATATTTATTTTTACTACTTCACTACTGAAGTTTATCTTCAAATTGAATTCCAATTCCATATGAATTCAGTTTACTTCAATTCATTAATTATTTTCAACCTTCAATACTTTTATTGTCATCTTTTATTCAAGTTTTCATTCAGATTTTCATTTCAAATTTTACTTGAATTCGATTCATCTTTAACTTTGAAGATTGAATCTTATTTACCTTTATCTCAAATTCCAATTTTAAATCAGTTGTCGTTAGTGAAAATTTTAAAAAAAAATTCTAACTCCTAAAATTTTCGAATTTTTTTGATAGAGTCTCCTTTGTATGGAGGAGCTTTTGCAATTTGACAAGAGATATAAATATGTATACATCGACCCACATGGTCGGAAAAACAAAAACAGTTCATATTTCCTATTTTTATTATGTAGGCGTACCTTATTTAGCATTTTTAAGCAAGCGGCTTATTTATTTTTAGCAATTAGCGCGACCAAATCCAGCCAAACGGCCCCCTGTACCTGTACTTACTCAATTTAAATATATAAGTGACATATATAGGAAATTTATTTACATTTCACTTATTCTCAACAGTAAACACATAGTTTTCATAAGCAAAATATTCAAAATTCTTTCCATTAGCAATTTATATGGTCTCGATATAAATTAAATTTCTTACAACTACCTCACGCATCATTTCTATTCAATTCAAGTAATTTACAACTCACTTTCTTACATTCTATTCATTTTTAAGCGAAACGAATTCATATCCATTTCAATTGATATCAAAATCAATTTTATTCGCTTCTATCAATTTTAAAATTAAGTCAATTTACTTTAATTCACTCCCATTCCATAACTTAAGTTCATTCTCATCTTAATTTTATTGTCATTTAATCAAATCCTGTTAAATTCAATTAGCCATTCACTTAATCCATTTTAAATTTTAATTCACATTCATATTATTTCATTAAGCAAACAAATTTCATTCAAAATCATTTCATAAAACTCTACAACAACCATTTCAAATTTATACTTAAATCGAGCCTTTATCCAAATATTTCTTAAGTTATTTCAACTCAAAACTCAAGTTCATTTCCCTCGTAAACAATTTCCAATTTAAATATTTGATTTGATTTTTCATTTAACCAGTTCAAATTCCATTTCCATCTTTCATTTTCTAATTAATTATTAATTATTTTATTCCAATTTTACACCCAATATTTGATTTTTATTTCAAAAATCACTTTAACTATTTTACTTGAGTTCAATTTATTTTAGACTTATTAATCCCACTTCTAAATTTTATAAGTCACAACTTATTTATTATTCCATAAACACTTTAAATAAGATTCCAGAGTTTAATCAATTTCCCCAAAATACAAAACAATTTGGCAGCAATTCCTCTTCTGGAAACTCGAAAATAAACGTCGATGATGCTGCAGTCATCACCGAAGTTATTTTCCAGCGACCGGAAGAGTTCAATGCTTTTATCTCTTCAAAACATTTTCCAAATATTTTAAATTCCAAATCTTCCCAGATTTCATCTCCAATTCAAAAATGCTTCCCGAATAGTATCACCATTATTTCCCTAAAACCTTTGAAAATCATTTTACAATTCAAAGGAATTTAAACTTCCCAAAATTCCAAACTCCGAAATCCATCCAATTCAGATTCAAACATCACCCTGGAGTTTTTTTTATTTCGATTTCAGTTATAAATCACATTTATAATTCACATTTATAAACTTCATTTGTATATGAATTCATTTCCTTATACTTTCAATTCATATTTATAAATTTCATTTGTTAAATGAATATATCTCCAAATCTTTGGTTATACCATTATTTCTTATTTAATTTCCATACAATAATGATGATAATTCAATATTATCACTTCCTATCAAATCAAGCAACCATATAGTATAATAATTTAGTGAAAATTATTTCTTTTCTACACGATAATAGTTTTGGGCAAAATTATTTCATTTACCCTATTTTAAAACCATACTGTGTCGGTTTATCTTGTTTAAGAGTTTAGAAACCCCTATCGATAACATGGCGTCCCACATATCGACCAGAATCCATAAACACTCAACCGATAAGTCAACACAATATAAACCATTTTTATATTCACTAACAAATACGCGCTCATATCTATTAATACACTCAAACTCATTCTAGAGTACTATGGTCTCTATTTCAATGAGTAATTCCACCAGAACCAAGGTTATCACCAGCCTGGCTCTAATACCAAGTGAAATGACCCGCAGGCCCGTACCCCTTGAATCGACACTATTTCCCAACATATTGACTCAAAGTGAACGGAAACATGAACCATTTAGGGTTAAAGAAGAAGGAGGTAGAAGAAGAAAACAGAAACAACATCAGAATCTAACCATCGCAGCGTAATAAATATAATAGACAATAACTGATCTTTACACAAAAACAATTCTGTTTATACATGATACCAACTGTAGCGACCCGACCTTTGATCACCAGAAAGTCGCATCATCTTTAAGAAAGAAAGGGATAGAAAAGAGAAAAGATAGAGAAGAAAGAACTAAACAACATCAGAATCTCACAACGGAACGAATAAATTATATTAATCACATAAGATATTACATAGTACACAACAACTATCACAGTTACATAACTTATTCAAACACAAACTAGACAGTTATAAACACCTGCTTAGTTATTACAAATTCAATACAACACAGAGTCAGATATAACACTAGCACAGCGGAACCAATATATATATCTATACGCTGAAGCCTCCTGCTCCATTGCTCCTCCAGAATTCGTCAAATTTAAATAATTTATTAAAGAGATTATAAATTCCTATTATTATTAAATGAATTAATATATCATATTTATTAAACAATATTTTAAAACAAACCTTTTAATTAATCTTAAACTTAACAATTTGATCAATTAAACATTTATCTTAAATATTTTAAAACCATATATCTTAAATCATAATTTCCAAATTACCAAAATATATTAGAATTTGAAAATAAGATTTATTTATTTATTAAATTCAAACCAAAGATTTCTATTTACAATATACACAAATATATACACATTATAAATAGAAAACAATTTATTAGCTTTCAAAAAGATAAAATCACCAATTAAATATTTATTAAAAGAAGATTATTAAATCAATTTAAATTTATCAACAAAAATTATCAAATCAATTTAAATTTCAATACAGATTATTAAATTGATATTGCCCGGGATATCACATTCCTCCCTCCTTAAAAGAATTTCGTCCTCGAAATTTAAAACAAAGGTAATTTAATAATCTCATTAATGATTTAATTTAAAAACACAAGCATATATTAATCATATGCTAACAACCATAGCAACCAACTCATCCAATCAACAAATCTAACTATTCAAACAAAATTGTGGATAGAATTTCCTAGAGTTTCCCAAGTAAAAAATAATACCGCGATACTCTCCCTACAGAACCCAAACAAAACTATACTACTAAGCTATAGAGCTCCTATTGTATCATCTTGATTTCAGAAGATATTCAAACAAATTTTATTTGAATAAAATTTTAAACTTTAATTTATGTTTAAATAAACATACTGTGTTTGAAACTCAAAGCCTAACAGTGATTCGTTAAGGAAATTTTGAATTTTGATTTAGTTTTACTCTGTAACTTGAAAACAGAGAAGAATCAGACAGACCCAAACATGCACAGTTCAATACAACATATATACAAAGATTTCACTAATATATATACATGCAAGACATCAATCATCTCAGAAATTCACAAGCAACAGACCATTATTTACTTAAGTCTTTAATTTAAAAATGTTTACTCACCAGTTTAGAGTTTGAAGCATAGACTTAAAACTGGAAAATTTGATAAAATGCTTGAAACTTGAACATGAATTGCTGGAAATCTTGTTGTTGTTGAGATGCCTAAATTTTGATTTGAAAACTGAAGTGCTTTGCTTGCTTAGTTGATTTCAGATTTACTTGTTTTGAAATCTCTCTGGCTACAGATTCTGTCTGTAACGACCCGTAAATTTCAGTGGTTTTATTTATTTAATTAAACGAATTTTGTGAAATTCTAAACGATAAAATTTTGAAATATAAATTTGATATTTGGAATGCGTCTAATTAAAGATAGCAACTGGTAAATTTTCATCCGAAAATATGAAAATTTATTTCGCGCGTAAATTTACTTCAATTTAATTAGTTAAAAATTGATGATAATAAAATGTTTTCCAAACCTAAATATTTTTACATAGAAAATTTGTAAATCATCTTCTGAGTGAGACGTCATCTTTCGTTTCGTCAAATTTGGACATCTATTGCTCCGTTTATCTTATTTTAGACTGAATTGCAGCATTTTTCGGTACCGATTATCGACTTTTGCTCGGATGGTCGTACCACTGACATCTATATACCGTTTTGATCGTCTCGTCGTGCTGATCTCCATAGTATATTCATTTGTATATTTCAGGATCGGGTACGCCACGAAATCAGTAAAACGATTATCGTAGCGGTACTAGTTTCGAGTCTCCAAACTTTTGTGCCCATTCATTTGCCCCACGGCTAAAATATTTATATAACCATTGGTTATTAACTTTTGATATTCTCTAACATTTTACCCTTTCAATAAAGTGTGTTTTGGTTCATACATTTTGTTCGTTCGAATTCTTTTCCGATAGTTTTGCCATTCGTTTCCAGTGAAAATTCAAATTGGCCAACTGTCAAAATTCAAACCGTCTGGTGTTTATTTATGAAGCTAATAATGGGGACAAACGTATATTCATTCTTCCCAAATTCTCGGCTTGCCAGCTCACAGCCTATCTTTCGAAACAAGGTTTTATATTTTAGTATATAGTTTCATTTCTCTCCTGTAGATGCCCTTCCTTCCCCACTCCTCTCCCTCACCTGCTCTTCCAACAACCACATGATCTCCCCTTGCCGACAGCCAACCGCCCGCTCGTGTTCGCCTCCGCCTTCAACCACCAACCATTCCATCGTGGCCTGTCTTCCTCCGTGCCAAGCACCACCCTCCGCCTCTCCCCAAACCGAGATTCAATGCCTCAGCCCGCCTGTGCCTCATCTCCCTGACCTCGGCAACCCGTAGCCTCCCACGCTACCGTCTTCGCCACTCCTCCCTCTGCCTGTTCATATTTCTTCGCCACAAAGCCTTCCAGCTTCCACCGTGATAGCAACCGCCATCTCACTTCCTTGCATCTCTACCGATCTTCCATCCTGCCCAACGCCAAAGCATTTCTTTCATGCGATCTGCACTTCTTCCCTCTCCACGTGTGTCGCCTCACTCTCAGGTCCACCTGGCCGACCTTGTCAACATCCCACACCCGTAGCTCCATTTCCCCTCATTTATCTGTACAGCCACAGTCGGATTTCTCCACCACACCTCATTGTACCCATGCCTCAAGTACCTCCCCACCTTGCCACGAGCATGCATCGAAACCCGTTCGCATGCCACGACAACCCTTGTCTCCACTGCATAGAGATGTATATTGATGTGAGTACTAGTATATTTATATTTTTTCTGTAAGTCATATATAGTCTGTTTATAGGTTAATATTATATTTAAACTACTCTCTATATTATGTTATGATCTATGAGTAATAAAATAATTGACAGTGCGTATATCTATGATACAGTATTTTGCATATATTTTGTTTATTTAAAACCTAACTTCTTTACACATATACGTATATATGTTGCATTATAAAATTTTTGGGATGAGTACAATATGGTTCAGGTTACATAGATATTAGCTATGTATGTTGTTATATGGATTTTATCAGAAGCTATATATATATATTATTATCATATATGTGTTGTATGTACTGTAAGTATTATTATATATATTTATTATAAGGTTAGCCAATTAGTTCTATTGATATATGGAAGATTTTAGGTATAATGTTATGATGCTATTTTGCAGTGAATGATAATATGTAAAATATATACGTGTATATCTATATAAAGTTAAATTTTAGTAACCAGTTATACTTTTACATATATTGTTACAGATTGACTCTTCTTCTTATGATTACTATTCCCATATTTTTATATATAATGTTAATGTATAGTCAGAGATATATTTGTTTTATATATAATGTTTGTAACAGTTTTGGGTACCTGGTTAGTATATTGATGATACATTAGAAATTTTGATTTTTATGCAATATGTATTAATGATTTATATATATTTATGTGTCTACGTGGGTTAGTTAGCTTGTTTATATATGTATACTTTATTATATTATTACATTTATGACAGTGTAAGTTTACACGTTGAGTCAGTACACATTACATTTTATTATGATAAAGTGAGTTTGTACATAGTATAATAAGTGAGTTATATAGACTTTTACAATAAGTATTGATCTGAAAGTATAATATATATGTATATATGTATAAGTTTAAAATACATAGATATATGCATACAAGTTTGCAAGAATTTGATGTTCAGGGATAAATTAAGGTTTAAATTAAAAATGTGTTTAAAATGTAAGGATTCGAAATATAATAATATTAATAATAATATATATAAAATTTTATCTCTATCAAGTTGATTCTAAGTATTTCGTCGATTTCCCCTTTACCAGCTTTGTCCGTCGTGCCTGTTTGCTTCACTGAATCGTGTCCGTCTAACGTTGTTTTGGAATTCGTGTTTGGATCCACAAATCGTTTCCTTTCCCGTTCATCTCTCTAGCCTCGAAAGGTGAGCAATCACTCACGATTAATGTTCTTATATTTATTAAATTTGATTTCAATTGAAACGTCAATTGAAATATGCTGCTGTTAATTATTCACATTGTTATATATATGTCATTATCTGTATCTATTCACCTGTGACACCTGACACCATTATCTGTTATTTATATTGATGATATATTGCCTGTTACTATTGTTATTTTATTGTCATATCTGTTATCACCCTGCAAGTTCCCTGTTAGTATAGAATCACTATGGGTTGAAATGATACATACCCGAACGATCTGTAGAATAGGAGGAAATCGTTATTGGTTGAAATGATAAACCCAAGCGATTTTCAATTGAATTGAATTTGGGATTTCGGGTTGAAAAGATATATACCCGAATATGTTTTAAATTGCGGATTGAAATGATAAATATCCGTATCACTTGACCATAGGATAGAAAATTATATACAGGCACCGTTGGTATATATATAAACGTTTGAAAATGATTTCTATGGTTTTGAAAAGAAATATATGGTTTTGATAAATATTGATTTTAAAGATTTATTAAAGTTGATTTAATAAAGTTGAAAAATAATATGTTTAAGTATTTGGTTAATATCTATAATTTCAAATATAGAATTTATAATGATTTGAAATTGATTGAAATTATATTTATTTAAGAATTATACTTAAATAAGTTTGATTTGAAATGTATTGAATTTGAAATTTAAAGAAGTGATTTACAACTTGAAATTTGAAAAGGTGACTTAAATGGATATGTCAAATGTATAAATATTTAAATGAGATCTTTTGTTTATTTAAATTGTAAATTGAAATTGTATTCAAATGTTTTGGAAATGTTAAGTTAAAATTTCAAAACTAAATATTTGTAAAGTGAATCTGATATGTATATAAATTTATCGAATTTAGTTTTGAAATGTTGAATATTTAAAGCTTTGAAATATATTCAAATTGAAACGACTTATTTTATGGTTCAGATATGTATTCGAAATCGATAAATTTGAAATGGTTTATTTTGAAGCTGAATCGAGTTGAAACTGATAATGTGAGATTTGATTTGATTAAATTTTTGGAATTCGAGCTAATTTGAATCGATTTATGAAATTTGAGGAAACTAATTTATTTTTATAACGAAATTTTAATATCTAAACTGTTTAAAAGGAAAGTGCTATGATTTCCAAAATACTGTGATTTCCAGACTATGTTTTCGAAAGCATTATAATTTTGGAAAGTAATATGATTTTGAAAATGGATATATTTGAAATGAAATGATATCGTATTAAATTGGGTTTTGAAATGATAATGATATTTTGGTTTTGAAGTATAAACTATTTTTGAAATGACCACGGTGTTATAATAACGATTGGTTGGCAAAGAGACCGGGATCGGATATGGACATACTCTCTGTCGATACCGAAAACCACTTTGACAACTGTGTACGCGGTGGAGTTTCCAGAATGAAGTAGGATGGTGGCGACGTTCTTAAGGTATGTTACGTGGACCCAACTCCCGTGAGTTGGCATAAGGTGGCTAAAACAGGAGCGATCTCGGACCAGTGAGGTAGCACCTCTTCTCGGACGCATTTCTTCGATATTATACTCTTACTTGTGATTTGACTAGATGGCCATCCTCCGATTTGGGAGTGTTGTTCGAGGTGGAACGGTAGTGGCTGCTATGCGTATCCATCAGTCCGTGTGCGTAATTGGTATATCTACCCTGGCATTGCCTAGTTGTGCCGTGTCACCTACCATACCGAGCTTTACTACGATTATGATTTTAAGATCCGACCGCGTTAAGGTTCTCCATCCCCTTAACGCTATTTTTCGATATGATTATACTTTACTTATTTAGACACTACTGTATATAGCGTATATTACTACATCGTAAATAGTTTAACGGACCCTTAGAGGATGGTTATCCCAAACATCCTTTAAGTTACTTGTATTTTAGTTGATATTTCACTTGAGTTGGATTTATTAATATGAGAATGTTAATCCTGACTCGAGTGTTTTGTGTTTTGCTTTACGCTCGGGTCAGACTGAGTGATACAGCATTTGAGACTCACCTTTGGAGTTGGAACTTCGCTTGGAGATCCAGCTATCTATCGATCCTGCTTTCAGTTATTCCGTCGATCCAGTGATGTATTCAGATCTGGTATTTGATTATTGTATTGAGACATCTATTGTATTCGAGACCTCTATTGTATCTTGTTTAACTCTGTTATATATATATATATATATATAGTAGCTTCATGAACTACTATCCTTTTGTTTCCGCTGCATTATCATTATTTTACTCTATGTCTGTGATCTGTGATTATATTTATTTACTGTATATTCTGAGTTTTGCCAAATTTTATTTACAACGCGGTATTTTGAGCAATTCAACTCCGGCATGAGTGTCTACCTATACACTTATAATGGATGCGAATGGTTGAAAATACTGGGTCGTTACATGTGGTATCAGAGCTCTAGTTTTAGGCAAAACTCAGCATATGTAGTAAATTCAATTACGGAATCACTTTCGTTCGAGCTTGAATTCCTTCTTCTTTGACTCGGTTCCTTTGAATTTTTGGACGTTCACTTCGGTTCCAAAGTTCATTCTTGTCTCTCCTATTCGTGTTTACTTAATTTTGGAGTATCCCATAACTCCGCTTCGAATGATCTCTAGAATAAAATCGGCGGTCTCGCCAATCTTCAAATAATTTGTACTGTGGTGAAACTCCTTTACAATCGGTATTGATTCACCGGAGATTTCTGTATCCTCGGTTTACGATGCTGCTATCTTATGCTATACCCGAATTCTACCTCTGGTAATCGAATGTCGATTTGCTTCAGAATTCTACATCGATCTTATCTATAAAGTCACGGTTGACCCGGTTAGGGTTGCCCGCGATTTGTACAACTTTATCCATCTTCCTGTTTGAAATGCAATCATCTAACCTTCGTTTCGAGCCTATCTATTTTAGATTTGAATTCTCTCTGATTTGAGTCCCTCTATATTTGGATCTCTATCCTTGTGTTGGAATCCAATTCTGGAATCATCGTGTGAGGGAGTGCATTTGTAATTAATATAAAATAGTTTATGTTTATAGTGTGTTGTTTGAGTTGTTGATGTTGGTTTGGATTTTCGATCGATTCGTCTGATCAACGATATCGATAGGATTTCCAAAACACTTGAATAGAGCAAACTGACACAATATAATTTTCAAATCTGATGAATGAAATAAATTTGTATGATTATACTTTTGAGATATAAGAAAAATTTTCTGGAATCAAAAGTTAAATAATTTGGTTGTTGAAAATGATAATATTTGATTTTCATTTTATTGTTTTGTAAATCATTGACTATTGCAAAATGACTTTTGTTTTATTTATTTATTTGGAATTGAAATGGATTTAAATTGAGAATTTAAGAATTTGAATTTCTGGTGATTTCAACTTTGTTTTAAAGTTGTAAAATGTATATTATTTAAAGTATTTTCGAATAAAATGGTTTTCAAAGAATTTTAAATGTTTAAATCAGTGCTCTTCTCGTTGTCGCTGGGAAATAATTTCGGTGATGACGGCCGCATCATCGACATTCATTTTCGAGTTTCAAAGAGGAGAAACTATTATGTAGCTTTGCTACGGTTTTGTTTTGAGAAAAAAAAAATATTTGATTTGAATTTCTTCAGTATAATTTGATGTATATATATATACAGGTATATGATTTTAAAAATTTAATTCGATTTGATATAAATATATTATATATATCCCTAAATTGTTTGAAGTAAATCGGAGATTTAAATTCTAAAATTTTAGCTTTAAGATGATTTCAATTATAAACTGAAGCCAAAATTCTTGGATAAATATTTAATTTAGAAGAACTGAATTGTAAAATCCTATTTGTATAATACTCAATTACATCTTAGCATAACTTACCTAAAATTTCAGAAGTTAAAAATGTAATTGGATAATATACAATATAATGAAATTTATAAGTAAAATTTGAGTGGTTATAATAAATGTTATACACTTAAAATTTAGTTATAAATATCAATTGAAATAAATAGGATAATAAGTTAATTGAATAATAGATGAGACAAATAAATTTGTTTTGAAAGAATTAATAAATTGAAATTTGATTAAAGTATGGAAATACCTTGAATTTAAAAAAAAATCAATTTTTGAATATAAATTGATTTAAACTGAAATATATGGTTTAAATTAATTTATATGGTTTAAATATATGTAATAAGATATATATTAAGTGAAATAAACTTAATAATAATTTGGAATAAAAGAATTAAATTTGTTGAATAAAATATGAGGATAATAAATGATTATACAAATTGATTGATTTAGAAATTGTTAATTGAGAATGACTAGATAATAAGATAATGAATTTAGAATAGATAGATTGATTTAACTTAAGTGAACTCAAATGAATTAAACCGAATTGTTGAATATTAATTAGTTTAATTTGAAATTCATACGGTTAATTTAATTGTTTTATTTGTATTTCAATCTAATTTCTTTCTGGTTGTTTCTATTCTCCTACCTTCTTCCTTTTCGGGGACGAAAAGTTTTGAGTGGGGGAGAGTGTAACGACCCGTAAATTTCAGTGGTTTTATTTATTTAATTAAACGAATTTTGTGAAATTCTAAACGATAAAATTTTGAAATATAAATTTGATATTTGGAATGCGTCTAATTAAAGATAGCAACTGGTAAATTTTCATCCGAAAATATGAAAATTTATTTCGCGCGTAAATTTACTTCAATTTAATTAGTTAAAAATTGATGATAATAAAATGTTTTCCAAACCTAAATATTTTTACATAGAAAATTTGTAAATCATCTTCTGAGTGAGACGTCATCTTTCGTTTCGTCAAATTTGGACATCTATTGCTCCGTTTATCTTATTTTAGACTGAATTGCAGCATTTTTCGGTACCGATTATCGACTTTTGCTCGGATGGTCGTACCACTGACATCTATATACCGTTTTGATCGTCTCGTCGTGCTGATCTCCATAGTATATTCATTTGTATATTTCAGGATCGGGTACGCCACGAAATCAGTAAAACGATTATCGTAGCGGTACTAGTTTCGAGTCTCCAAACTTTTGTGCCCATTCATTTGCCCCACGGCTAAAATATTTATATAACCATTGGTTATTAACTTTTGATATTCTCTGACATTTTACCCTTTCAATAAAGTGTGTTTTGGTTCATACATTTTGTTCGTTCGAATTCTTTTCCGATAGTTTTGCCATTCGTTTCCAGTGAAAATTCAAATTGGCCAACTGTCAAAATTCAAACCGTCTGGTGTTTATTTATGAAGCTAATAATGGGGACAAACGTATATTCATTCTTCCCAAATTCTCGGCTTGCCAGCTCACAGCCTATCTTTCGAAACAAGGTTTTATATTTTAGTATATAGTTTCATTTCTCTCCTGTAGATGCCCTTCCTTCCCCACTCCTCTCCCTCACCTGCTCTTCCAACAACCACATGATCTCCCCTTGCCGACAGCCAACCGCCCGCTCGTGTTCGCCTCCGCCTTCAACCACCAACCATTCCATCGTGGCCTGTCTTCCTCCGTGCCAAGCACCACCCTCCGCCTCTCCCCAAACCGAGATTCAATGCCTCAGCCCGCCTGTGCCTCATCTCCCTGACCTCGGCAACCCGTAGCCTCCCACGCTACCGTCTTCGCCACTCCTCCCTCTGCCTGTTCATATTTCTTCGCCACAAAGCCTTCCAGCTTCCACCGTGATAGCAACCGCCATCTCACTTCCTTGCATCTCTACCGATCTTCCATCCTGCCCAACGCCAAAGCATTTCTTTCATGCGATCTGCACTTCTTCCCTCTCCACGTGTGTCGCCTCACTCTCAGGTCCACCTGGCCGACCTCGTCAACATCCCACACCCGTAGCTCCATTTCCCCTCATTTATCTGTACAGCCACAGTCGGATTTCTCCACCACACCTCATTGTACCCATGCCTCAAGTACCTCCCCACCTTGCCACGAGCATGCATCGAAACCCGTTCGCATGCCACGACAACCCTTGTCTCCACTGCATAGAGATGTATATTGATGTGAGTACTAGTATATTTATATTTTTTCTGTAAGTCATATATAGTCTGTTTATAGGTTAATATTATATTTAAACTACTCTCAATATTATGTTATGATCTATGAGTAATAAAATAATTGACAGTGCATATATCTATGATACAGTATTTTGCATATATTTTGTTTATTTAAAACCTAACTTCTTTACACATATACGTATATATGTTGCATTATAAAATTTTTGGGATGAGTACAATATGGTTCAGGTTACATAGATATTAGCTATGTATGTTGTTATATGGATTTTATCAGAAGCTATATATATATATTATTATCATATATGTGTTGTATGTACTGTAAGTATTATTATATATATTTATTATAAGGTTAGCCAATTAGTTCTATTGATATATGGAAGATTTTAGGTATAATGTTATGATGCTATTTTGCAGTGAATGATAATATGTAAAATATATACGTGTATATCTATATAAAGTTAAATTTTAGTAACCAGTTATACTTTTACATATATTGTTACAGATTGACTCTTTTTCTTATGATTACTATTCCCATATTTTTATATATAATGTTAATGTATAGTCAGAGATATATTTGTTTTATATATAATGTTTGTAACAGTTTTGGGTACCTGGTTAGTATATTGATGATACATTAGAAATTTTGATTTTTATGCAATATGTATTAATGATTTATATATATTTATGTGTCTACGTGGGTTAGTTAGCTTGTTTATATATGTATACTTTATTATATTATTACATTTATGACAGTGTAAGTTTACACGTTGAGTCAGTACACATTACATTTTATTATGATAAAGTGAGTTTGTACATAGTATAATAAGTGAGTTATATAGACTTTTACAATAAGTATTGATCTGAAAGTATAATATATATGTATATATGTATAAGTTTAAAATACATAGATATATGCATACAAGTTCGCAAGAGTTTGATGTTCAGGGATAAATTAAGGTTTAAATTAAAAATGTGTTTAAAATGTAAGGATTCGAAATATAATAATATTAATAATAATAATATATATAAAATTTTATCTCTATCAAGTTGATTCTAATTATTTCGTCGATTTCCCCTTTACCAGCTTTGTCCGTCGTGCCTGTTTGCTTCACTGAATCGTGTCCGTCTAACGTTGTTTTGGAATTCGTGTTTGGATCCACAAATCGTTTCCTTTCCCGTTCATCTCTCTAGCCTCGAAAGGTGAGCAATCACTCACGATTAATGTTCTTATATTTATTAAATTTGATTTCAATTGAAACGTCAATTGAAATATGCTGCTGTTAATTATTCACATTGTTATATATATGTCATTATCTGTATCTATTCACCTGTGACACCTGACACCATTATCTGTTATTTATATTGATGATATATTGCCTGTTACTATTGTTATTTTATTGTCATATCTGTTATCACCCTGCAAGTTCCCTGTTAGTATAGAATCACTATGGGTTGAAATGATACATACCCGAACGATCTGTAGAATAGGAGGAAATCGTTATGGGTTGAAATGATAAACCCAAGCGATTTTCAATTGAATTGAATTTGGGATTTCGGGTTGAAAAGATATATACCCGAATATGTTTTAAATTGCGGATTGAAATGATAAATATCCGTATCACTTGACCATAGGATAGAAAATTATATACAGGCACCGTTGGTATATATATAAACGTTTGAAAATGATTTCTATGGTTTTGAAAAGAAATATATGGTTTTGATAAATATTGATTTTAAAGATTTATTAAAGTTGATTTAATAAAGTTGAAAAATAATATGTTTAAGTATTTGGTTAATATCTATAATTTCAAATATAGAATTTATAATGATTTGAAATTGATTGAAATTATATTTATTTAAGAATTATACTTAAATAAGTTTGATTTGAAATGTATTGAATTTGAAATTTAAAGAAGTGATTTACAACTTGAAATTTGAAAAGGTGACTTAAATGGATATGTCAAACGTATAAATATTTAAATGAGATCTTTTGTTTATTTAAATTGTAAATTGAAATTGTATTCAAATGTTTTGGAAATGTTAAGTTAAAATTTCAAAACTAAATATTTGTAAAGTGAATCTGATATGTATATAAATTTATCGAATTTAGTTTTGAAATGTTGAATATTTAAAGCTTTGAAATATATTCAAATTGAAACGACTTATTTTATGGTTCAGATATGTATTCGAAATCGATAAATTTGAAATGGTTTATTTTGAAGCTGAATCGAGTTGAAACTGATAATGTGAGATTTGATTTGATTAAATTTTTGGAATTCGAGCTAATTTGAATCGATTTATGAAATTTGAGGAAACTAATTTATTTTTATAACGAAATTTTAATATCTAAACTGTTTAAAAGGAAAGTGCTATGATTTCCAAAATACTGTGATTTCCAGACTATGTTTTCGAAAGCATTGTAATTTTGGAAAGTAATATGATTTTGAAAATGGATATATTTGAAATGAAATGATATCGTATTAAATTGGGTTTTGAAATGATAATGATATTTTGGTTTTGAAGTATAAACTATTTTTGAAATGACCACGGTGTTATAATAACGATTGGTTGGCAAAGAGACCGGGATCGGATATGGACATACTCTCTGTCGATACCGAAAACCACTTTGACAACTGTGTACGCGGTGGAGTTTCCAGAATGAAGTAGGATGGTGGCAACGTTCTTAAGGTATGTTACGTGGACCCAACTCCCGTGAGTTGGCATAAGGTGGCTAAAACAGGAGCGATCTCGGACCAGTGAGGTAGCACCTCTTCTCGGACGCATTTCTTCGATATTATACTCTTACTTGTGATTTGACTAGATGGCCATCCTCCGATTTGGGAGTGTTGTTCGAGGTGGAACGGTAGTGGCTGCTATGCGTATCCATCAGTCCGTGTGCGTAATTGGTATATCTACCCTGGCATTGCCTAGTTGTGCCGTGTCACCTACCATACCGAGCTTTACTACGATTATGATTTTAAGATCCGACCGCGTTAAGGTTCTCCATCCCCTTAACGCTATTTTCCGATATGATTATACTTTACTTATTTAGACACTACTGTATATAGCGTATATTACTACATCGTAAATAGTTTAACGGACCCTTAGAGGATGGTTATCCCAAACATCCTTTAAGTTACTTGTATTTTAGTTGATATTTCACTTGAGTTGGATTTATTAATATGAGAATGTTAATCCTGACTCGAGTGTTTTGTGTTTTGCTTTACGCTCGGGTCAGACTGAGTGATACAGCATTTGAGACTCACCTTTGGAGTTGGAGCTTCGCTTGGAGATCCAGCTATCTATCGATCCTGCTTTCAGTTATTCCGTCGATCCAGTGACGTATTCAGATCTGGTATTTGATTATTGTATTGAGACATCTATTGTATTCGAGACCTCTATTGTATCTTGTTTAACTCTGTTATATATATATATATATAGTAGCTTCATGAACTACTATCCTTTTGTTTCCGCTGCATTATCATTATTTTACTCTATGTCTGTGATCTGTGATTATATTTATTTACTGTATATTCTGAGTTTTGCCAAATTTTATTTACAACGCGGTATTTTGAGCAATTCAACTCCGGCATGAGTGTCTACCTATACACTTATAATGGATGCGAATGGTTGAAAATACTGGGTCGTTACACTGTCACTGGCTTTTGAAAAGATTACAGGGTTTTGATTTGTTTTGAGGGAAGTTTATAGGTTAAAGAATATTTTGAGGAGATGCTTTCAGGTTTGATGATATTATGGTATGCTATTGTTTTATGAACGAAAAGGAAAAGAAGATTGATATATAGATAACAAGTGCAGGGCTGATATTTGCATTTGTACACAATGGGTCAGAGATTTTTCTATAAGGAGGCTGAAATGATTTTTTTTCTTGTGCTAGAGATGATGGCATTTAATGCTTATGTCCTTACAAGTTTGCATACTTATCCCTTTTTATAATTCGTGTGTACTTGTATGATTTTTCCCTTGTCTTGCAAACATATGTATTTCTATAGGTTATATAAAATCTAGACTTATCTTAAGTGTTCATTTTAAAGTTGTTGTAATTATTGTTATTATGTTAACTTGTGTATTTATTTCTATTTAGCACTTAATGTATTTAACTAATGTATTTGTTTCTATTTTAACCTTAAACACCTAACACTTCATTTATAATTATTTATTTTTATACTTATGAATTACTTTTTAGAGAAAATAAAATAAAACTATTTATATTTATATATAAGACAAAGTTTTAAACAAGTTTGCTGTTAAAAATGAATATTTTAAGAATCAATTTTTCTTTAATGTAAATGTTGATTAAAGTTTTATATAAACAAAGAATTTGGGAATAAACTTGATATGTTTTAAAAAAAAATTATTAAAATTTAAGTCATTTGAATAAGTTATTAACTAGACAAGTTTTTTTAGTAAATAATTTATTTATTTATTGACCCTTGAGTTTAATTGAAAATAAATAAATAATAGAGTAAAAATTGAAATAATTGAGGGAAATAAGTGTTTACAACTTTGAATTAATACAAATTCTTAAGTGGTTGCCTAGTAATGATTTAATTTCATATATGATGAAGGGTTATTAAGAAGATGGTTCGTAACGAGGGACATTATGCCATCGTACGATCCATTGTGAAATTAAATAAGTAAATTTTACAAGCTTGTTTAAGACTGAATTAAATTGTCGTTGGGAATAAAATGCAGTCGTATAATTTGCGGCCTAACTGATAAGATGTTCCCAAACCAAATAAATGTGGTTATTGTAGATTATTCAAACTGTTGACATCTGGTCAGCGGAAACAGACACCATTCCGCTAAATAGTTAATTTAACCTCTATAGATAGTATAAGTCATCTATTTGATATTATCTGTGTAAGTGTTACTAGCAATGATAATCTCTGATCTGTTATCCATGCATATATCTGTTATATTTTTTGTTAATTATATTCGAGAATGTAATGTGAATCGATCTATGGATGCTGTAATATAGCAAACCCGATCCCAGTCTCTTCGAAACGATCAGCGCATTGGCCAATATTGATAGTCGGTTATTTAACTATCAATTAACATTCTCAAACATCCATCAAATAATAAATAATTTTCCAAATTATTTATTTACCTCACAAATATCTTCGCAAGATATATTTCCATTTTCAACCATTTTGAAAACAGTTTTCAAACCACACTCTTCTCATGGAATAAATTCCCAAATACTTATTTCCATTGAAACACCAAGTACAATTACTTTAGATTTTTAAAATAATTTAAAAAACTTTATTATAAAACACACTTTAAAGCATTTAAATTTAAAATTACTTTAGTACTTATTTAGAAATATAAACTTTAAGAATATTTAAAATAAACTACTTTATAAAATATAAAACTACATTTTTATCCTTTTAAAACGCAATACCAAGTTACCTTTAAATAATTACTACTAAAATAGATTTGAAAAATACTTACTTTAACATTTAAACATTTAAAAATAATAAATTTTCTAAAACATATTTTTAAAACGGCTTTTAACTATTACTTATATTCAAAAATTTGCTTTGAAAACATACTTGGCTATCCAGGGAAATACACTTCTCTTACACATCTTTAAAAATAAATCACTATTTATTTTTAAACAAATTTACCCATTTCTTTAATAAATTCCCACCTTGAATTTATTCTTCCAAAAATACTTCACTTTTATAAATACTTCACTTTTAAATAAATTTCCTTACTCCATTTATTTCGAAATTCATTAACTTCAGATTTATTCCTTAATTATAATTCAAAATCTTTTAAATAAATTTACCCATTTCATATTTTTCCCAAATTCTCTTTTTATTCTTCCCAATATTTTCAAACCTTGAATTTTAAAATAAATTCTTCATTCCTTTGAATAAGAACACTTGAGTTTAAAAATTTATTCATTTCCACTTATTCAAAAATCTCATTCCGCATACTTGGAATTTTCTATTTGAATCTAAAAACAACTTTTATCCTTTTCCAATCCATTCCTTTAATTTATCCAAATTATCAATAATTATTTTCTTAAAAATTATCTCTTTTATTTTCTTTTCAAAAATATAACCTATATATTTTTGATAATTAAGTATTCCCAAATATTCCCAATCAAACATAGCATTCCATATTTCCAATCATCAATATAATATATCATAGATTATCACATAAACAAATATCATAGAATATTAAGCAATCTAACTAATTTTGAGGAATCCAGTTGTATCCCTCCAATCTGTTTCCCTCCATCCACAAATGTTAGCACAATACCCATTCCAATTTGAGGTGGAATACCACGGTATATGGGTTTATAAAATATCATCCGCTATTATGCGGCGCATAGGGTCTCATCCGCTATATAATGTGGGAAATCAATCACTCCAATATATACTATATATTACTATATACTATACCACATCCAATCAATCCAATCATTCACCAAATATTTAAATTTAACCATTTAAATTTAAATAATAACCCAAATGAGTGAGATTAACTCACTTTTGATCTGTTTTGCAACCCACTTCCATCTCGGCTTGGTTCCACGGTTTTGACCTTGTATAAACATTTTACGGTTTTATTAATATTTGAATTAATCAAACAATTAATCACCATTTATTTATTTAATTTAACTAACACTTGGGTATTAAACTAATAATTTAATTTTAAACTAATCTTCTTTTAGTAAAATATTTTTGGTGACTAAAATAATTAAATAAGTTTATTAACAAGTTAATCACTTAAATGAATTATTTTAAATAAGCTAGTTAATAAAAAAATGTGTATGTATATTTATTTTATTTTCAAAATAAACTATATAGGTTTTAAAAATCTAACTTTACATGTTTATATATATACTGTATATATTCAAAATAATCTTCTTCTTTAACTGTTAGTTTATCATTTTTCTTTCTAACCTATATATATTAGATAAAAACAGAAATGGTTTTACTTTACTGTAATATTTTACTTTCTTCTAATATATATATATATATATATATTTATATATTTAAAAATAATCTATACAGATTTAAAAATCAAATTTCGAATAACATAAATCACTGTTTAAAAATTCTAGTTAAAATAGTCAACTAATTCCCTAATTTAAACTAATCACTTATAAACAATTTAATTATCCTTACTGTAAATAATTTTTTTTCCTGTTTTCTGCCCTATATATGCACACATATATTTATATATGTTAAATTTAATTAAAATAAAATTACTGAGTATCTCACTGTCGATCGCTCGAGGCCGCCACACCACTCCTATCACGATTGGACCTGGCGAACTGCCGCTCACCCCCAGTTGCCTCAACCACGGCCATCGAAGACGCCGCCGACTCCACACGATGCCGAGCTTCTACGCTTCACACACGCACCCCTGGCCTGCTCCTCGCGATCCCCTTTCCCAATCGCCGTGACACCCCTACGCGAAACTCCACTTCGATTTGCTGTTGCACGCTTGATTTCCTGGTCAAGACTTCGACCCTTGCGACCTGAATCGAAATCTATTTCGATTCGATTTGTATGAGTATTATATATATTTTTTATTTTTTTTGAAAAGATTTTATTTGACTGAAGAAAAGAGGAAAGGCCGGCTTTGTTTTGAATGAAGTAAGGAGAAGAAGGGTATACGATTTGATTTTTGGAGAGGAGGAAAAGAGATGGAAATTGAGAGAAGAAATCACGCTTAGCCATTATATTTTTTTCATTCGATCTGATTTCTTTTTCTTCGGCCAGTTGATTTATGAAAGGAACAACGTGATTTGAAAGAAAGGAGGGAAGCGTGTTCCAGTTGTCTTTTGTGTTTCGAAAAGGTAGAACATAGGTTGACTGATATGAAAGGAAAACAGCTGATATGAGGGGTTGTAACGACCCGTAAATTTCGACCATTTAAATATGTTGATTTAAATTGATTTTTGTAATTTAATGTAACAACCCGCATTTATACGATAATATATTTAAATATTTTATTTAAATCTGACATCGTCTATTCGTATTTAAAATCCTAAATATGAATTTTTATCGTGTTCGAATCCGTTGTTCTAATGGATTCAAATCGTGTTTTTAATATCACCAAGGTGTTTAATAAACATGGTTAAAAGTATTCGGGCTTTATAAAATTTTAAAATCTTGGCCCATGCTTGATCTGTTGCCGTGATAAGTGATAACCCATCCCCTTCATCCATTCAAAAACCCTAAGCCCAAAATCGAAGAAAACATTAAAAATGGCGGTCTCGTATCTTCATCCCCCTGGCGATTTAGGGTTTCGAGACCTCGAATCGACGCCGCTTAAAAAGGGTTTGCCGAGCTCGTCTTCGCTTCGCATGTTAAAGCTTTGGCTTAACTTCGTTCGTCGTCCTCACCGCATCAGCAACGTCTTCGCTTCCATGGCAAAGGTGAGTGAAAGCTCACATCTAATTTAAACCTTGCTTGGTTCGATTAGATTATATAGAGCTTCGGCCATTTGATTTTGTTTCGATGCCTGTGATGATTTTCATTTTGATGCTTGAGATATTCTTTGCATATGTATTTGATAACGTGGATTTCACGGCATTGATTTGAACTCATTTGAATCTGGACTTGAAATTGTGAACTTCGGCTTTGCTGTGAATTTGATTTCGGTCATCTCTGTTTTGAGTTTTTTTGGTTTGCACTGCTTCATCTTTACACTGTCTGGTTGCATACACATGGTTCACTTGACCATTTGTCCACCCCGATGTATATGCGGTCTTCAGTTGAATTTCATCCACCTCTACTTCAAAGTGCTATTTATACATGCGTTTCGAGACCTTGACTTTCAGTTTGATTTCGGGGTAATGTTATAACCATCTGGTAATTGATTTTTGGTGATAACCTTTTCACCACTTCACTGACTTGTTGTACCTGATCTGTATGCATTTGTTCACTGATGCACTTGATCACATTGACACTCTTGACTTCGATCATTATGCAGTTTGCATTGTTTCATCTCTCCTTATTGTAGCTGCTGCATATATGTGCTTTTGATTGCACCGTCCCTATGAGTTCATTAATTCATCTTGCCCACCTCTGGTTCGTTGTTTGCACTGTTTAATATTTTCTTTGAGAAGGCTGTTGTATTATATTTGCACTGTCACCTGTTTCTGCATATGTGTGCATATACACAAATATGTTTGTGTGTATGCATATATGGGTGGATTAACTCGATAAATCTAGTCCATGTAATTGCAGTGTCTGTTGGCCATAGTCCCTTTTGAATTTATCTTGACTTGTTCGTGAGTTTTGTTTTGCCTTCTCATCTTCACTTTTTCTGTTGCATACCTTCTGGACTTAATTCTTTTGTGACTTTGGTCACTGTCATTGCTTCGAGTCCTTATATATGTATGTATGAAGTTAGAAGCAGTAGCCTTTTTGGGTTGTGTTCACTGGTCTCTCTGGTACACTTTGATGTACCTGATTAGTGACTATATTTTCAATGGGGTATTTGATCTACCTATGCACTTGAATATGGTCTTCATGTATTTGAAATGGTGCATGTTGTTTCTGTCTTCATCTTGTTCACTTAGTCACTGCTGCAGTTTGATGTGGTTATATGTAATTACTTGAACTTGAGCTACTCTGGTCACTTGAGTCTGTTGCCTTTGAGTATCTGGACTTGATTTTATTCATTCCTATATGTGTAGTTGTGTTGCAGTTGCATGTTTGATCTTTGATCCCTGACTTCTTGCATCCCTGACCTGTGACTTCTCGTGTGTTCACCCTTGACCTATTTTGCTTCACTACATAGCATATTCTCTTTTGTATATAGTTTGTACAGTCATGCTGTTTCAAGTGTATCTCACTTCACTGTGTACAGGCATCATTTTTAATATTAGTTGTAGCCTGCCTTGTTCTCGAATCTGATACATTGCATTGATGCCTTGTATCATTTGCATTTTTGCCATTTTGCTTCACGATGTACTCGAATTCGTCTCTATTGCTGTGTATGCTTGATCTGTTGATGACTTTTCTGCAGTTTAGTTGCAGCCTGCCTTCGTCCTTATACCTGCTTGCCACTGCAGTTTCATTGTGGTGGTGACTTTATATTCGGTGGTGGCGAGGCAGTGCACGCGTGCGTGCACTGCAGCCACCCAGAATTGACAGATTTTAATCGATATTTCTTTTATCCTTAATTCATCGACCTGTTGCGTAATTCGTAGGCTGTATTGGCGAGGCAGTACACGTTAGCGTGTACTGCAGCCAATTAGCATTGATATTTTTAAATTGACATTTCAATTGCTTAAACTGCTTTGGATTTCTGTTTTGTGGATTAACACTGTCTAGTGTTATTTCTGCCGTTATCCAATTCTCGTATCGAGAGTTGGATATACGAGATTTATGTGACTGTCATCTATATTGCGATTGATTATTACTGCCTATATGCACTAATAAACTGGTTTGAATTAGACTGATCCGAGTATTATTTTCTTTTGAATGTAATACTCGGGTCAGACCGAGTATTTACAGGTTGTAGATTTTTAGCTTTGGGTTGCTGCTAGAGCTATGAAGACTTTTTATATCATTTGAAGAGGTCTTCGTCGTGTTGTAGTAGTCAGTGTGTCTGTTTTAAGATGATAATGTATTCATGTATATTAGTCGATAATGTACGTGTATATATAACTTTTTGAGTCGACAGTTGTAGTTGTATCGTTTGTATTGTGTCAAAAGTATTGTAACTGATATCAGTTATTATATATATGAGACTTTTCGTTCCATCTGTATTCCGCATTTATGTTTTCTGTGTTATTTTTATATCCATTGTCCCAAACTATTATAGCCACTGTGTAGTAGCTTTGAGTTTGTATCGGTATGTCGGGTTTCCTCTAAAGATGAAATGCAATGTTTTATTATCTGACATATCGGTCCTCGCACAAGGCAATTACATAGATGGTCGCTCCTCAACAGCCTTATTCTCCGTGCTAGTTGACAGCACTACACCGTAGTGTTCTTGGCTAGCGTGGGTATAGAGGTGGGGCGTCACAGCTTGGTATCAGAGCCTGGGGTTTAGGACAATTATAAAACATAACTTAGATGGAACATGTGTTACAACTATTAGTCGATGTTGATTTTGTTTTAATTTGGCAAATTAAAGCCATTTTGACTTTTGGACTTTGTTCCACTTTTGTTCTATGCTATGAGTGTCATTGTGTACCTGTTACACTGTGATGAAAAATAGCTGGACCAGTTGCAAATTGAGTGATTTTGATTTCTCATTCACATCTAGTTTGAATCTCAGCGATTTTGAACTTGATATTTTGTGTTTTCCTCATCTGGATTTCCCTTCGACTTCGGTCACTTTGTTTTTGAGAAATTGCTGATTTCTTGATTTTCAAGACTCTGATTTTGTTTGCCGTTGGTTTCTTTGATAATGATGATTGATTCATTTTGTACTCGACTGCGGCTATTAATTGTTGGCTTCGACATTAACTTGATTCTTACATTTGTTGAAGTCAATTATGCATTTCTGCTCGATTTGCTTTGTTTTTCCAGTTGATAATCGATTCTTCTTCTCTTATTAGTTGTTATCACCTTTATTGATTTTGATAACTTCTATTTCTGGAATTTTTGGTATTCCTACTTTGATGAATTTGGAATCGAATTCTTTGGATTCTATTCACATCTTCGTATGTGAATTCTTGTGATTGATTGTTTCTACAATCATTTTTGTGATTTGTCACTTTAAAAATATAAAGGTTTTCTATACTAGTAGTAAATATAAAAATCCTTTTTCTCCAAACGATTTCAAAACTATTTTACTACAAAGCTCTTTTTCTTAAACCGTTTTCCAATCTATTAGTATATACAAGCCTTTATTTCACTCGTATGAGAAATTGAATTAAACGGCCTAGTAAAACAAGTGGTATGAAACGCTTGCGTTTACTTCGTCGGTTAACTCCTGGACTTGTTCGATTGAACCTTTTGTGACAATTTTCTAGTGTAGAATTACAGTTTGTTCGTAAATATTTAAGTTAAGCAAGTGGTTATGGGACATGAAGCTAAACTTTTATATTTACTAGCTTAGTGTAATTGACACTTCTCGTTGATCATGACGATCATTTTATGATTAGACTAGCCATTGTGCGATGTCTTTTTGTTTGCGAGGTTAGACTAGACACCACTTGTGTGATTCCATTCACACATACCTTTTTGCTTTTTGGTTAGTCTAGACCTTAATTTGTGTGATTCCGACTCACACATATCTTTTTGTTTGCAAGACTAGACTAGACACCACTTGTGTGATTCCATTCACACATACCTTTTTGCTTTTTGGTTAGTCTAGACCTTAATTTGTGTGATTCCGACTCACACATATCTTTTTGTTTGCAAGACTAGACTAGACACCACTTGTGTGATTCCATTCACACATACCTTTTTGCTTTTTGGTTAGTCTAGACCTTAATTTGTGTGATTCCGACTCACACATATCTTTTTGTTTGCAAGACTAGACTAGACACCACTTGTGTGATTCCATTCACACATACCTTTTTGCTTTTTGGTTAGTCTAGACCTTAAATTTGTGTGATTCCACTCACACATATCTTTTTCTCTGCGAGGTTAGCCTAGACCTCAATCTGTGTGATTCCGACTCACACGCGTGGGATAGCGACCCACGGTCTTCGGACCATTCCTGTGTGAAACTTTAATGGATGGCTTCCATGAGATAGCGTCTCATCTTGTGATACCGGTATTTTGGAGTTTTCATGCTCCCATTTTGTGATAGGCATTTCCCTTTCCCTTTTTATGGTTTAGACTAGCAAATGTGCGATGTCTCTTTCTCTGCGAGGTTAGCCTAGACCTCAATCTGTGTGATTCCGACTCACACGCGTGGGATAGCGACCCACGGTCTTCGGACCATTCCTGTGTGAAACTTTAATGGTTAGCCACCATGAGATAGCGTCTCGTCTTGTGAAACCGGTGTTTTGGAGTTTTCATACTCCCGTTTTCTAATAGGCCTTTTTCCCCCTCTTTTTGTGATTTTTGGATTTCTTGTCATGATTTCTAGAATTTGTGCTTCACCAATTTTCGTGATTTCTATTGACAAGTTTTGTCAATTTTTGTGTATTGGTGAATTCATGTGTTTTTGACTTGTTATGAATACAAGTTTAGGGTATGATATCCCTTTCTATCTTTGAGAAGATTCTTCTGACATTTTCTTATGAATGAAAATTCATTGGTATTATACTTTGATGCCAGTTATTTTGATGAAATTTTGACGTGTTAACTTCAGTAACCGTCAATTTTAAAAATGGATTTACAAGCGGTTCTTCCGCAATGCTGAATTTGTTGTCCGTTTTACTGTACTTTGAGAAGTGCAACTTCCTTATCTAAGATGCTACTGATATTGCTAATTTAATCACGTGTTTTCAAAATTCTTTATTTTTAAAAGTTGTTTCAAAAATATAAATTAAAATTGTTTTCAAAATTTTTTACAGTTTACATTTTCAAAAGAACGAGGAAGCGATTTAAACGTTTCAGAAAAATCGAGGACTATGACCCCTTTCTTTTACTGATTCGCTTAATTCCGGACTTGTCCGTTTGAGAATGTGAAATGTTATTTTTTTTAAAACACACAATTCTGCACTTTCAAGGAAACGATAAAGAGATTTAAACGATTTAGCAAAAGTAAGGAGTATGGAACCATACTTTTACTACTTCGGTTAATTCCGGACTCGTTAATTGAATATTTACGACTTCTGATTATCGTTTTTGATAATCGGAGGTTTGTGTTTCTGATTATCGTTTTTGATAGTCAGATATTTGTGAAATTTGATTATCGTTTGAGATAATTAAATATTTTTCGATTTGATAATCGAATATTTGTGATTTCTGATTATCGTTTTTGATAATCAGATATTTGTGAAATTTAATTATCGTCTGAGATAATTAAATATTTTTCGATTTGATAATCGAATATTTGTGATTTCTGATTATCGTTTTTGATAATCAGATATTTGTGAAATTTGATTATCGTTTGAGATAATTAAATATTTTTCGATTTGATAATCGAATATTTGTGATTTCTGATTATCGTTTTTGATAATCAGATATTTGTGAAATTTGATTATCGTTTGAGATAATTAAATATTTTTCGATTTGATAATCGAATATTTGTGATTTCTGATTATCGTTTTTGATAATCAGATATTTGTGAAATTTAATTATCGTCTGAGATAATTAAATATTTTTCGATTTGATAATCGAATATTTGTGATTTCTGATTATCGTTTTTGATAATCAGATATTTGTGAAATTTAATTATCGTCTGAGATAATTAAATATTTTTCGATTTGATAATCGAATATTTGTGATTTCTGATTATCGTTTTTGATAATCAGATATTTGTGAAATTTGATTATCGTTTGAGATAATTAAATATTTTTCGATTTGATAATCGAATATTTGTGATCTCTGATTATCGTTTTTGATAATCAGATATTTGTGAAATTTAATTATCGTCTGAGATAATTAAATATTTTTCGATTTGATTAATCGAATGTTTATGTTTCTGATTATCGTTTTTGATAATCAGATATTTGTGAAATTTAATTATCGTCTGAGATAATTAAATATTTTTCGATTTGATTAATCGAATGTTTATGTTTCTAATTATCGTTTTTGATAATTAGATATTCGTGAAATTCGATTATCATTTTTGATGATTGAATATTTGCGATTTTGAGACTTGAGCTTCGTCTTTTTCTCTGTCGATTCAGGTGAGTAATTTGCTTTACTCGCATTCAATTCGTGCAGTATGTGAATTCTGCTCTGTTTTCCTTTTCTTTTAAATACTGGAACTAGATTGATTCCTGCTTTAGCAGTCGTCTGATTTTGATTCCTCGATCCCCTCGATGTTGATTCTTTTGATTTGAAGCAGTCGAACCTTTTGATTTTATATCTGATGCTTCCATAATCCCAATACTTCCCTGTTGACCTTTGCTTTGCTTATGCATTCGACATTGCCATGCTCTTATGGTTGTTACCTTTTATCCATTTATTCCTTATGATTGCGAGGACGCAATTTCTTTAAGGAGGGAAGTCTGTAACAACCCGCATTTATACGATAATATATTTAAATATTTTATTTAAATCTGACATCGTCTATTCGTATTTAAAATCCTAAATATGAATTTTTATCGTGTTCGAATCCGTTGTTCTAATGGATTCAAATCGTGTTTTTAATATCACCAAGGTGTTTAATAAACATGGTTAAAAGTATTCGGGCTTTATAAATTTTTAAAATCTTGGCCCATGCTTGATCTGTTGCCGTGATAAGTGATAACCCATCCCCTTCATCCATTCAAAAACCCTAAGCCCAAAATCGAAGAAAACATTAAAAATGGCGGTCTCGTATCTTCATCCCCCTGGCGATTTAGGGTTTCGAGACCTCGAATCGACGCCGCTTAAAAAGGGTTTGCCGAGCTCGTCTTCGCTTCGCATGTTAAAGCTTTGGCTTAACTTCGTTCGTCGTCCTCACCGCATCAGCAACGTCTTCGCTTCCATGGCAAAGGTGAGTGAAAGCTCACATCTAATTTAAACCTTGCTTGGTTCGATTCGATTATATAGAGCTTCGGCCATTTGATTTTGTTTCGATGCCTGTGATGATTTTCATTTTGATGCTTGAGATATTCTTTGCATATGTATTTGATAACGTGGATTTCACGGCATTGATTTGAACTCATTTGAATCTGGACTTGAAATTGTGAACTTCGGCTTTGCTGTGAATTTGATTTCGGTCATCTCTGTTTTGAGTTTTTTTGGTTTGCACTGCTTCATCTTTACACTGTCTGGTTGCATACACATGGTTCACTTGACCATTTGTCCACCCCGATGTATATGCGGTCTTCAGTTGAATTTCATCCACCTCTACTTCAAAGTGCTATTTATACATGCGTTTCGAGACCTTGACTTTCAGTTTGATTTCGGGGTAATGTTATAACCATCTGGTAATTGATTTTTGGTGATAACCTTTTCACCACTTCACTGACTTGTTGTACCTGATCTGTATGCATTTGTTCTTTGATGCACTTGATCACATTGACACTCTTGACTTCGATCATTATGCAGTTTGCATTGTTTCATCTCTCCTTATTGTAGCTGCTGCATATATGTGCTTTTGATTGCACCGTCCCTATGAGTTCATTAATTCATCTTGCCCACCTCTGGTTCGTTGTTTGCACTGTTTAATATTTTCTTTGAGAAGGCTGTTGTATTATATTTGCACTGTCACCTGTTTCTGCATATGTGTGCATATACACAAATATGTTTGTGTGTATGCATATATGGGTGGATTAACTCGATAAATCTAGTCCATGTAATTGCAGTGTCTGTTGGCCATAGTCCCTTTTGAATTTATCTTGACTTGTTCGTGAGTTTTGTTTTGCCTTCTCATCTTCACTTTTTCTGTTGCATACCTTCTGGACTTAATTCTTTTGTGACTTTGGTCACTGTCATTGCTTCGAGTCCTTATATATGTATGTATGAAGTTAGAAGCAGTAGCCTTTTTGGGTTGTGTTCACTGGTCTCTCTGGTACACTTTGATGTACCTGATTAGTGACTATATTTTCAATGGGGTATTTGATCTACCTATGCACTTGAATATGGTCTTCATGTATTTGAAATGGTGCATGTTGTTTCTGTCTTCATCTTGTTCACTTAGTCACTGCTGCAGTTTGATGTGGTTATATGTAATTACTTGAACTTGAGCTACTCTGGTCACTTGAGTCTGTTGCCTTTGAGTATCTGGACTTGATTTTATTCATTCCTATATGTGTAGTTGTGTTGCAGTTGCATGTTTGATCTTTGATCCCTGACTTCTTGCATCCCTGACCTGTGACTTCTCGTGTGTTCACCCTTGACCTATTTTGCTTCACTACATAGCATATTCTCTTTTGTATATAGTTTGTACAGTCATGCTGTTTCAAGTGTATCTCACTTCACTGTGTACAGGCATCATTTTTAATATTAGTTGCAGCCTGCCTTGTTCTCGAATCTGATACATTGCATTGATGCCTTGTATCATTTGCATTTTTGCCATTTTGCTTCACGATGTACTCGAATTCGTCTCTATTGCTGTGTATGCTTGAACTGTTGATGACTTTTCTGCAGTTTAGTTGCAGCCTGCCTTCGTCCTTATACCTGCTTGCCACTGCAGTTTCATTGTGGTGGTGACTTTATATTCGGTGGTGGCGAGGCAGTGCACGCGTGCGTGCACTGCAGCCACCCAGAATTGACAGATTTTAATCGATATTTCTTTTATCCTTAATTCATCGACCTGTTGCGTAATTCGTAGGCTGTATTGGCGAGGCAGTACACGTTAGCGTGTACTGCAGCCAATTAGCATTGATATTTTTAAATTGACATTTCAATTGCTTAAACTGCTTTGGATTTCTGTTTTGTGGATTAACACTGTCTAGTGTTATTTCTGCCGTTATCCAATTCTCGTATCGAGAGTTGGATATACGAGATTTATGTGACTGTCATCTATATTGCGATTGATTATTACTGCCTATATGCACTAATAAACTGGTTTGAATTAGACTGATCCGGGTATTATTTTCTTTTAAATGTAATACTCGGGTCAGACCGAGTATTTACAGGTTGTAGATTTTTAGCTTTGGGTTGCTGCTAGAGCTATGAAGACTTTTTATATCATTTGAAGAGGTCTTCGTCGTGTTGTAGTAGTCAGTGTGTCTGTTTTAAGATGATAATGTATTCATGTATATTAGTCGATAATGTACGTGTATATATAACTTTTTGAGTCGACAGTTGTAGTTGTATCGTTTGTATTGTGTCAAAAGTATTGTAACTGATATCAGTAATTATATATATGAGACTTTTCGTTCCATCTGTATTCCGCATTTATGTTTTCTGTGTTATTTTTATATCCATTGTCCCAAACTATTATAGCCACTGTGTAGTAGCTTTGAGTTTGTATCGGTATGTCGGGTTTCCTCTAAAGATGAAATGCAATGTTTTATTATCTGACATATCGGTCCTCGCACAAGGCAATTACATAGATGGTCGCTCCTCAACAGCCTTATTCTCCGTGCTAGTTGACAGCACTACACCGTAGTGTTCTTGGCTAGCGTGGGTATAGAGGTGGGGCGTCACATTTAATGTAAAAAGAAATGAAAATCTTATAATGTATATTGGAGTGAATGTTGGAAATTAAGTGTTGCATAGGTAAATATAATAAATTCTTGACAAATTGGAATGAAATCCAATTGAAGGAATAGTAGAAACCATTATAATTTGTTAATTAAATTGATTTATGCAATAAAGCATTTTAACAGTAATAGTTCGTAAATTTAGGTAATAAGGTAGTACGTTATTTGGAAATAGAATTAATGGTAGAATAACAACTATTATAAATTACCAAATTAATTGGTCAATGAATATATTTGGAATTAAAGTTCATATAAATATTAAGTAATTATGATGTTATTATTGATAATAAGCGTTACTAATTATTAATATAGTAACGGAAGAGTAAATGAAATGCAAGCGTAGAAACTTAAGCTAAGGATTAACAATTGAAATGAAATGTCTTTTAAATGGAGTACTATAAATTGTCATACTAAGCTAAGAATTGAATATAAGGAAACAAAGGCAAATAGTAAATCAATCAATGAATTTATATAGATTGTAAAGTTATAATGATAAATAGTAATTGGATGTCTTGTACGAAGTTATAATATTGTGTGAATTTTTAATAAAGAATAACTAGAATGAGATTCAAATTTGTATATTAATGGAAAGTTGAATAAAATTCTAATGAATGATAATAATGAAAAACGTATACAATCAATGTAGGTAAGTTATTACAATGTTGTTGTAATTAATAAATGTTTCGTTAATGGTGATTAATAACATAACGGAAGTGTGAATGTAAAGTAATTTATGAATATATATTTGGCGATTAAATCAAATCAATCTATAGAATTAAATTTTAAATTAATTGGAAGGAAATATGTAATAATTGCATTTATTTGTAAGTGGATGAAATTTATTTCTATATAAATTGAATATTAGAATAAGATGATAATTGTTAATGTAACAAGAGTAGGCCAATAATAATTCTTCCCATAAATTGATAATCGACTCAATAATGTAATACTATCCATAATAAGGCAATTAGATTGATGATAGAATGAAAAGTCTATTAAATGGAAATATTGAAAATAAAATTTGTAATTTATAAATTTTGGAAATTTGAAGCAAGGGTAGTAATTATTGTAATAATTAAATGGGAGTCAACTAGAACTTAATAAACCTTAATGTATATTAATGAAATTGTGGCAATAGTGCAAAACTTTAATCATTTACCCATTCATTTATGCATTGAATTAGGTCTCATCTATTGGATACTAATAGATTGAGAAATTGAATGAAAACCAAATAAAAAGAAATTTTTGCAAATTTAATTTATAATTTGCGAATATAATGAAAATTGAAATTTAACGCTGAAATGAATAAAATTGTTAACTCTAAATTTACATCTAGATTTGGTTTAAATTAATGTGAAGGATTAAGAAAGTAAAAGTGATAAAGATTGTCAATTTTTGAATTTAAATAGGAAATTTGATTTAATTAATTTATTTTAAATTTATTTAATTAATTTATTTTAAATTTATTTAATTAATATAAAAATAGCCATTTTGGCCACTGACTCAGATTTCGACGAAACCAGTTTCATCGGATCCATAACGGGGAATTATAATAATGTTTCACGTTTCGTAGCAATCGGACTTGTCATTTGATCGTACGGACTCGAAACGCCTTGAAATTTATGCAATTGAAATCAATTTGAAAATATTGATTTTTGCATAACTTCTTCATACGACACAATTTGAACCTGAAACCTTTTCCATTGCGTTTAAAATATTTTAAACATCTATTTTGATATATGGGTTGACCCAATTTCGTTCCGGAGTCGAAACGGGCTTTTGGGCCATTCATCGTTCAGCGCGTTTATAGATCGGGTCCATCTATCCTATTTCGACTTTGCCTATATATTTCCAGTTAAACCCTAGCAGCCTCCATTCCTCATTTCTACATGTTATTTCATTTGTTCTTCCTCATTTCCAATGGCTGCAAACCCTAATCTTCCCAATCCAATTTCAATTTTTAAAAAATTTTTTTGCGGATTTGCAGCAACTTCGGGTCGCACTTCGAGTTTCAGAGGCAAAAACGCTGCATCTACTTCGAGTCAGGAAGAAATCTACTCGGGTCTTCGGGTCGTTTTCGCAAAAACTCCAAGCAAGCACCAGGATTCTTAGGCGCCGGACCAGAGTTAAACCCGAAGTCGACTCAGCACCAGAATTTTCCAATCTTCAAATTTTCATAACTTTTGCATACAGACTCGGATTCATGCGCGGTTTGTTTTGCTGGGATCGTATTGAAATTCCGGACCTGATGATGCTAGTTTGGACGAATTCTGAGACGGTCAAATTTTTGGGTTTAAATTGAATTTAAATTCAATTTAAATTCAAAAGGTGAGTGTTTTAACTCACTCACAACTTCTAAGATTTCTTATGTTTGTTAAATTAAATTTTGATGTGATTTAAAATTTATCTATGATTGTTTGGGCATATAATTAATCATCATCTCAATTAGATAGCATTTAGTTAAATTAAATTGTTATTTAATTTTATTATTGCATATAATTTGCCAGTTAAATTTATTTATTATTGCATATAAACTGCCAGTTGAACAGTTATTAATTTTTATTGAATATAAACTATTCGTTGATGCCTGTTATATTTTATATGCTTATATTGATGTTTTGTTTAAATTGGATGATGATTGTAATAAATGGTTGTTTATTGATATTTGGATGAATGGATGCTATATTTTATATTGTATAAACTGCAAGTTATTATGCATTTTCATTTCATTTGGGATTGTGGTTTGAAATGATATATAACCGTAAACTTTTATTTTTAAATTACGGATTGAAATGATAAATATCCGTGTCACTTGACCATAGGATAGAAAATTATATACAGGCACCGTGGTCTATATATAAAATATTTTAAAGTGATTTTCTATGGTTTGGAAAGAAATATACGGTTTAATAAATATTAAATTTTGATATTATATAAATTTTATTTTATATATGGTTAAATTCTAAAATGTAAGCTATGTATAACTTGATGATGTTTTAAGTTTGATTCACGAATATTTCAAGTTGAGCTTTATTTAAGTGATATTGAATTTATTAAATAAATATTTCTAAACTAAATAATAGTAAATTGAATTAAGGTATATATAAGATTATCAGATTTGGTTGGAAATTTTTGAATATTTAAAGACTTGAAATATATCAAAATTGAAATGTTTTATTGAAATTAAGGTATTATTGTGTTCAAAGTATTGGTTTTCGAAATTGTTATAACTTTGAAAGTAATATGGTTTGAGAAATGAATTTATTTGAAATGGAATTTGTTTAAGAATTATCTGTGAATATATTGATTGGAAACCTATTGAAATTGAAAATTTAGAATATGACTTCAAAATGTGGTTTGGGTTTAAGATGATTTAAAAGAATATTTCAAGTTTATATAAATTAATTAAAGATTAGTGATTGGAAATTGGGTTTTATTTATATAAGATATTATTGAATTGTTTTGGAAATGGAAATGATATATTATTGAGTTGGTTTTGAATGGCAATACTATTTTGGTTTTAAAGTATATATTATTTTGAAGTAAAGGATATGTTTTGAAATGGCAAAAATATTTTGGTTTTAAAGTATATACTATTTTGAAGTAAAGGATATGTTTCGAAATGGCAAAACTATTTTGGTTTTAAAGTATATACTATTTTGAAGTAAAGGATATGTTTTGAAATGGCAAAATATTTTGGTTTTAAAGTATATACTATTTTAAAGTAAAGGATATGGTTTTGAAATGGCAATAATATTTTGGTTTTTTGAAGTATATACTATTTTGAAATAAAGAATATGTTTTGAAAAGGCAATGATTGTGTTTTAAAAGTATATACATTTTTAAATGACCACGGTGTTATAATAACGTTTGGTTGTTAAAGAGACCGGGATCAGATATGGACATACTCTCTGTCGATACCGAAAACCACTTTGACAACCGTGTACGCGGTGGAGTTTCCAGAATGAAGTAGGATGGTGGCGACGATCCTGAGGTATATTCATGGACCCAACTCCCGTGAGTTGGCATAAGGTGGCTAAAACAGGAGCGATTGACGGACCAATGAGGTAGCACCTCTTATCGGACGCACTTCTTCGATACCATTCTATTACTTTGTGATTTTTTGTGGCCACCCTTCGAGTTGGGAGTGTTGTTCGAGGTGGGCGGTAGTGGCTGCTATGCGTCACCACCAGTCCGGATGCGTAATTGGTATATCTACCCTGGCATTGCCTAGTTGTGCCGTGTCACCTACCATATCGAGCTTTACTACGAGTTTCTGTTTGTGTCGTACCTATGGAGTATCTTCTCGTAGCCTCTCGGGGTATGCAGGTACTGTATAGACTATTGGCATTATTTTGTGTTAAGGGCTATATGGGTAACCCCTTAATGCTATTTAAAAGTATGTTTATTTTAGATTAGACATTATTATAATAGCGAATATTACTACATAGTAAATAGTTTAACGGATCCTTAGGGGATGTGAATCCCGAGCATCTCCTAAGTTACTGCACTCACATTAGACACTGGATAAGAAATGTCAAATCCCATAAACATCCCTGACGCCGTTCCACTCATATATTTATCATTGATTTAACTTACATAAGATCTTTTAGTTCTGACTCGAGTGTTTTGTCTTTTCAATTCGCTCGGGTCAGCCTGAGCATTTCAGGATTTGAAGGCCCTATGTTTGGAGGACGAAGACGAAGATTTTATTACTACTATTTATTATATTCCACTACACCATTGTATTCCGCTGCATTAATTATCATTCTCCGGTATGTGTAACTCTAATATGTATTGTATAAGTATAATCAAATGTTTGTAAAACAACTTCATGAACTGTTATTTGATTATTATATTTTATCGTTCCGCTGCAAGATTCTATTTTGTTCCTTTTATTTCTCCACTTTTTCTTATTTACCCCATAACAATCCACCCTTTTGTATGGTTTAAGTCGACATGTGTGTCTGCTTAAGCATATAAAAGGTGGGTCGTTACAGTTGGTATCAGAGCTTTGGTTTAGCGATAAACCTTAGCCTTGTGGGGTTTGACTCTTTACTAATAGGGTAGTAATACCCTATGGGAGTCGCTGAGTGTATATATATGAGAGAGCGTATTTGTTAGTGTTATAAAAAGGTTTTAATATTGTGTAAATTGGTTCCGTTTTGTATTTATAAATTCTGGTTGGTGCATGGGACGCTATGACATCAATAGGGATTTCTAAACACTTAATAAGACAGACCGACATAATATTTGTTTTAATATAGGTGAATGAAATAACTTTGCCTATTATATTTTCTATATATAAAAATATTTTATAAAGATATATATCTGGTTGCTATAGATTGGGTGTTAGGTAATGAAAATATAAATAATAGTTGAAACCAAGTTGAAAATAAAATAAATGAAAACTGGAAATTTAGAGCTTAAGTTCTGGGGGTTTTGAAGATTTCTTTCAATTGATTTTGGAATATAATAATAATATTGTTAGAAGTATTTTCTGATATAAATATTTCAATAGAATTTGAAAGAAATGTTTTAAAAGAAATTCCGCAAAGAAATAAGTTGTACTCCCCTCTTTGTCGCTGGAAAATAATTTCGGTGATGGCGGCCGCATCATCGACATTCATTTTCGAGTTTCAAAGTGGGAAGGCCACTGTAGTAGTTTTACTACAAGATTATTTTATTTTAAATTGTTTTAAATATAATTGGATATATAAATTATAAGTATGTATATTATCTATTATTTTAAAATGATTTTTGAATAAAACCCGGTATTTAATCCTTAAGTTTCCATTAATAAATAGTCCTAATTACTGAAGTGAATTGGAACGTAGGTAATGAATAAAGTGAAACCTCTAAAGGAAATAAGAGATTTAAATGCTAGGTTATAAATGGTATTAAATGAAAGTTGAAATTGTAACCTATGAAATAAAGGAAATAATTATTGAACATTAAAATAATTAAAGGAAATGAGAAAACTTGTAAAACTTTCAATTTCATTCTTTAAAAGCATAAATACAACTTACCAAATTTTTTTTATAAAAGTTGAAAATGTTTAATAAGAAAATGTATAGTAAATTGTACAAGTAAACTTATGTAATGAAATATTCAGTAAATTTCTTTTATTAATAAGAATTAAAGTATAACTGTTATGCCAAGTAACTAAAATTGAACGTGAATATTATTAATAAATGAATAAATAAAATCAAGTAAATGAATAAATATGCAAAGTAAATTAATTTAAAAATGAATAAATGAAATTAATAAGTATTGATGTTCTAGTTGTTATGGACTTAAATGTTATATATAAATAATAATTAACTTAAGCAATAGGTTGAAGTTACCTTAGAATAAAAGATGAATACTGGAAAATGACTGTAAAACTTAAGAAATAAATTTACCTACCAATGGATAACAATAAATAATGAATAAAGAGGAAATTAAACAACAATATATGGAATGAAATTAATAATAATGAACTTGATCTATTGTTGAATTTATTGTTTGTTTGGCTTATGGTTGTTTGGGCAAGGATACTTTAATATTGTTTGGATGTAGGAATAATCTATTTAGTTTCACCTAAGACTGATGAGTGAAGGGTACACTTAGTAGTTTATTCTTCTTTCTGTACAATTTAAAGTTATGAACCTGAACAACTATTTGTTTTGTTTGATATGAATGAATGATTGATTTTATGGTTGTATGCCTTGTTGCAAGTGTTTGTGTATTGATTGTTGTTGTGATTGAAACAACCTTAAATATTTCATCTTATATAATTGTTAACCCTTTTAGATTATATAAGTAAAATGCAGGTTATGGAAGCAATTGCTACTACTTTTGGTTCCATAAATAAGCGTTAATTGCCCGACAAATAGGTACGTTTTCGGATTACGGTTTATAGCGCTATTATATTGTTTTTCCCGTGTTGGGATATTAAATTTTGGATATTATATGTTATATATTGTATATTTTGATATTATATTTTCTCCCGAGCCTCTCCGTACAAAGGAGACTCTACCGAAATTTTCCGTAAAATTTTGGACTTAGAAATTATTTTGAAATGTTTCCAAACTTTATAAAAAAAAGATTTAAGGGTTATAAATGGGTATATTTATTTAAAGTAATAAATTTTGTAAATTATTTGGTTATGAGATTATTATTTTGAATAAGACGTATTGTTTATTTAATCCACCTTTTACTTTTCCTTTTCGGGGACGAAAAGTTTTGAGTGGGGGAGAGTGTAACGAACCGTAAATTTCGACCATTTAAATATGTTGATTTAAATTGATTTTTGTAATTTAATGTAAAAAGAAATGAAAATCTTATAATGTATATTGGAGCGAATGTTGGAAATTAAGTGTTGCATAGGTAAATATAATAAATTTTTGACAAATTGGAATGAAATCCAATTGAAGGAATAGTAGAAACCATTATAATTTGTTAATTAAATTGATTTATGCAATAAAGCATTTTAACGGTAATTGTTCGTAAATTTAGGTAATAAGGTAGTACGTTATTTGGAAATAGAATTAATGGTAGAATAACAACTATTATAAATTACCAAATTAATTGGTCAATGAATATATTTGGAATTAAATTTCATATAAATATTAAGTAATTATGATGTTATTATTGATAATAAGCGTTACTAATTATTAATATAGTAACAGAAGAGTAAATGAAATGCAAGCGTAGAAACTTAAGCTAAGGATTAACAATTGAAATGAAATGTCTTTTAAATGGAGTACTATAAATTGTCATACTAAGCTAAGAATTGAATATAAGGAAACAAAGGCAAATAGTAAATCAATCAATGAATTTAAATAGATTGTAAAGTTATAATGATAAATAGTAATTGGATGTCTTGTACGAAGTTATAATATTGTGTGAATTTTTAACAAAGAATAACTAGAACGGGATTCAAATTTGTATATTAATGGAAAGTTGAATAAAATTCTAATGAATGCTAATAATGAAAAACGTATACAATCAATGTAGGTAAGTTATTACAATGTTGTTGTAATTAATAAACGTTTCTTTAATGGTGATTAATAACATAACGGAAGTGTGAATGTAAAGTAATTTATGAATATATATTTGGCGATTAAATCAAATCAATCTATAGAATTAAATTTTAAATTAATTGGAAGGAAATATGTAATAATTGCATTTATTTGTAAGTGGATGAAATTTATTTCTATATAAATTGAATATTAGAATAAGATGATAATTGTTAATGTAACAAGAGTAGGCCAATAATAATTCTTCCTATAAATTGATAATCGACTCAATAATGTAATACTATCCATAATAAGGCAATTAGATTGATGATAGAATGGAAAGTCTATTAAATGGAAATATTGAAAATAAAATTTGTAATTTCTAAATTTTGGAAATTTGAAGCAAGGGTAGTAATTATTGTAATAATTAAATGGGAGTCAACTAGAACTTAATAAACCTTAATGTATATTAATGAAATTGTGGCAATAGTGCAAAACTTTAATCATTTACCCATTCATTTATGCATTGAATTAGGTCTCATCTATTGGATACTAATAGATTGAGAAATTGAATTAAAACCAAATAAAAAGAAATTTTTGCAAATTTAATTTATAATTTGCGAATATAATGAAAATTGAAATTTAACGCTGAAATGAATAAAATTGTTAACTCTAAATTTACATCTAGATTTGGTTTAAATTAATGTGAAGGATTAAGAAAGTAAAAGTGATAAAGATTGTCAATTTCAGAATTTAAATAGGTAATTTGATTTAATTAACTTATTATAAATTTATTTACTTAATATAAAAATAGCCATTTTGGGCACTGACTCGGATTTCGACGAAACCAGTTTCATCAGATCCGTAACGGGGAATTATAATAATGTTTCAAGTTTTGTAGCAATCGGACTTGTCGTTTGATCGTACGGACTCGAAACGCCTTGAAATTTATGTAGTTGAAATCAATTTGAAAATATTGATTTTTGCATAACTTCTTCATACGACACAATTTGAACCTGAAACCTTTTCCATTGCGTTTAAAATATTTTAAACATCTATTTTGATATATGGGTTGACCCAATTTCGTTTCGGAGTCGAAACGGGCTTTTGGGCCATTCATCGTTCAGCGCGTTTATAGATCGGGTCCATCTATCCTATTTCGACTTTGCCTATATATATCCAGTTAAACCCTAGCAGCCTCCATTCCTCATTTCTACGTGCTATTTCATTTGCTCTTCCTCATTTCCAATGGCTGCAAACCCTAATCTTCCCAATCCAATTTCAATTTTTTTTTTAAAAAAAATTTACGGATCTGCAGCAACTTCGGGTCGCGCTTCGAGTTTCAGAGGCAAAAACGCTGCATCTACTTCGAGTCAGGAAGAAAACTACTCGGGTCTTCGGGTCGTTTTCGCAAAAACTCCAAGCAAGCACCGGGATTCTTAGGCGCCGGACCAGAGTTAAACCCGAAGTCGACTCAGCACCAAAATTTTCCAATCTTCAAATCTTCATAACTTTTGCATACGGACTCGGATTAATGCATGGTTTGTTTTGCTGGGATCGTATTGAAATTCCGGACCTGATGACCCTGGTTTGGACGAATTATGAGATGGTCAAATTTTTGGGTTTAAATTGAATTTAAATTCAATTTAAATTCAAAAGGTGAGTGTTTTAACCCACTCACAACTTCTAAGATTTCTTATGTTTGTTAAATTAAATTTTGATGTGATTTAAAATTTATCTATGATTGTTTAGGCATATATTTATTCATCATCTCAGTTAGATAGCATTTAGTTAAATTAAATTGTTATTTAATTTTATTATTGAATATAATTTGCTAGTTAAATTTATTTATTATTGCATATAAAATGCCAGTTGAACAGTTATTAATTTTTATTGAATATAAACTATTCGTTGATGCCTGTTATATTTTATATGCTTATATTGATGTTTTGTTTAAATTGGATGATGATTGTAATAAATGGTTGTTTATTGATATTTGGATGAATGGATGCTATATTTTATATTGTATAAACTGCAAGTTATTATGCATTTTCATTTCATTCGGGATTGCGGTTTGAAATGATATATAACCGTAAACTTTTATTTTTAAATTACGGATTGAAATGATAAATATCCGTATCACTTGACCATAGGATAGAAAATTATATACAGGCACCGTGGTCTATATATAAAATATTTTAAAGTGATTTTCTATGGTTTGGAAAGAAATATACGGTTTAATAAATATTAAATTTTGATATTATATAAATATTATTTTATATATGGTTAAATTCTAAAATTTAAGCTATGTATAACTTGATGATGTTTTAAGTTTGATTTACGAATATTTCAAGTTGAGATTTATTTAAGTGATATTGAATTTATTAAATAAATATTTCTAAACTAAATAATAGTAAATTGAATTAAGGTATATATAAGATTATCAGATTTGGTTGGAAATTTTGGTATATTTAAAGACTTGAAATATATCAAAATTCAATTTTTTAATTAAAATTAAGGTATTATTGTGTTCAAAGTATTGGTTTTCGAAATTGTTATAACTTTGAAAGTAATATGGTTTGAGAAATGAATTTATTTGAAATGGAATTTATATAAGAATTATCTGTGAATATATTGATTGGAAACCTATTGAAATTGAAAATTTAGAATATGACTTCAAAATGTGGTTTGGGTTTAAGATGATTTAAAAGAATATTTCAAGTTTATATAAATTAAAGAAAGATTAGTGATTGGAAATTGGGTTTTATTTATATAACATATTATTGAATTGTTTTGGAAATGGAAATGATATATTATTGAGTTGGTTTTGAATGGCAATACTATTTTGGTTTTAAAGTATATACTATTTTGAAGTAAAGGATATGTTTTGAAATGGCAAAAATATTTTGGTTTTAAAGTATATACTATTTTGAAGTAAAGGATATGTTTCGAAATGGCAAAAATATTTTGGTTTTAAAGTATATACTATTTTGAAGTAAAGGATATGTTTTGAAATGGCAAAATATTTTGGTTTTAAAGTATACACTATTTTGAAGTAAAGGATATGGTTTTGAAATGGCAATAATATTTTGGTTTTTTGAAGTATATACTATTTTGAAATAAAGAATATGTTTTGAAAGGGCAATGATTGTGTTTTAAAAGTATATACATTTTTAAATAACCACGGTGTTATAATAACGTTTGGTTGTTAAAGAGACCGGAATCGGATATGGACATACTCTCTGTCGATACCGAAAACCACTTTGACAACTGTGTACGCGGTGGAGTTTCTAGAATGAAGTAGGATGGTGGCGATGATCCTGAGGTATATACGTGGACCCAACTCCCGTGAGTTGCCATAAGGTGGCTAAAACAGGAGCGATTGACGGACCAGTGAGGTAGCACCTCTTATCGGACGCACTTCTTCGATACCATTCTATTACTTTGTGATTTTTGGTGGCCACCCTTCGATTTGGGAGTGTTGTTCGAGGTGGGCGGTAGTGGCTGCTATGTGTCACCACCAGTCCGGATGCGTAATTGGTATATCTACCCTGGCATTGCCTAGTTGTGCCGTGTCACCTACCATATCGAGCTTTACTACGAGTTTCTATTTGTGTCGTACCTATGGAGTATCTTCTCGTAGCCTCTCGGGGTATGCAGGTACTGTATAGACTATTGGCATTATTTTTTGTTAAGGGCTATATGGGTAACCCCTTAATGCTATTTAAAAGTATGTTTATTTTAGATTAGACATTATTATAATAGCGAATATTACTACATAGTAAATAGTTTAACGGATCCTTAGGGGATGTGAATCCCGAGCATCTCCTAAGTTACTGCACTCACATTAGACACTTGATAGGAGATGTCAAATCCCGTAAACAACTCTGACGCCGTTCCACTCATATATTTATCATTGATTTAACTTACATAAGATCTTTTAGTTCTGACTCGAGTGTTTTGTCTTTTCAATTCGCTCGGGTCAGCCTGAGCATTTCAGGATTTGAAGGCCCTATGTCTGGAGGACGAAGACGAAGATTTTATTACTACTATTTATTATATTCCACTACACAATTGTATTCCGCTGCATTAATTATCATTCTCCGGTATGTGTAACTCTAATATGTATTGTATAAGTATAATCAAATGTTTGTAAAACAGCTTCATGAACTGTTATTTGATTATTATATTTTATCGTTCCGCTGCAAGATTCTATTTTGTTCCTTTTATTTCTCCACTTTTTCTTATTTACCCCATAACAATCCACTCTTCTGTATGGTTTAAGTCGACATGTGTGTCTGCTTAAACATATAAAAAGGTGGGTCGTTACAGGGGTTGACCATTCAACATAAAAAATATATTATATTTAAATTTTTAAATTTAAATCGTCTTGAATTCGTAGTTTAAAACACTGACGTCCTATCGAGGCATGCCGCTAAGCGTTCATAATGTTATACCCCTATCCTGAAGCAATGGAAAAGGTTTCGAGTCCTAATTTGATCGTATGGAGAAGATAGCTTTTTAACCCAGTTATAATATTGAATTCGATATAAATTTCAACGCGTTTATATATAGTACGCTCACACAACAACTCCAATCACTACGAAAATTTAAATCCGATAATAATACAATATTACGGATCCAATGGAACTGGTTTCGTCAAATTCCGAGACTGTGCCTTGGAAGGCTATTTTTTAAATATCCATTTAAACAATATATTTTTAAAACTTAACAAAACACTTCCGAATTCAATTTAAAAGCTTTTATTATCTTCAGAACTATCAATATAAATTTCACAAGCCTTCAAATTATTTTTAATAAGCTTAAACTGAAGAATTCAATATTTTACCCAACTTTCAGTTATTAAATTAAACAATTAAATCACTCAATAAATTATGGTATTTGAAATTCAAGTTAGATATTAACTTTTAAATATTTAAAATCAATTAAATATCCCAATTTCAAATATCCAAAAATTACGGGTCGTCACAGGCGCCTTTTGAATCTTTGTATGGAAGGCCATGCAAATCACTAGTATGTTGGTTAAAGACCGGAGACAGGTTGGTCCTTGGTCCAGATTTGTTAAGAAAGGCGACAGAAAAGATCGAGTTGATATGGGAAAGAATGAAGGAAGCTTAGTCTAGGTAGAAGAGTTACGCAGACAAAAGGCATAAAGGACATAGAGTTCCCAGTTGGAGATAGAGTTTTGATCAAGGTATCGCCGATGAAAGGTGTGGTTCGGTTCGAGAAGGCCGAGAAGCTAGCATCGAGATATGTTGGACCATTTCCTATATCAGAGTGGATTGGGAGACTCGCCTACCGAGTTGATTTACCGAGCAGTTTGGCCGGGGTCCACAATGTGTTTCATGTTTCTCATCTTAGGAAGTATGTTCATGATCCAGAAACTACTATCGCTCCGATGGCATTGGAGGACTTAGTGGTGGAACCAGATATGACTTTTGTGAAGTAAATAGTTCGTGTTGTGGCAAAAGATAAAAAGAGGCTAAGGAACAAGACAGTCAGGTTGGTGAAAGTTCAGTGGAGCGACAGCGTGAAGGACTGTACTTGGGAGACAGAAAACAGGATTAGGGCTACTTTTCCTGGGCTGTTTTAGATGGTATGTTCTATATAGGGTTTATATAGAATTTGACTGGTAGGTTATACCAGCTTTGCTTGCATAGGCTATATGATTGTTGTTTTGTCCTTACTAAATTTCGGAGACGAAATTCTTTAAGGGGGAGTCTGTAATTACCCGAATTTTAATTAGCATTATTCGGGATATTTAATTGGAAAAATTAAATTGAATAATGAGAATAGTAGGAAGATGAGATTAATAAATCCAATGGTTGTGTCTAAAAGAATGAACTAAAATAAAAGGACTTAAATAAATTAAGGAGGAATTTTTCCTAAGGGGTAAACTTGGAAATGGGGCTAAATTTCTTAGTATATATCTCTTCCTCCACTTGAATAAATTTCCACTTTCTCATTCTTAACTCTTCATCACTTCGCCTGACCATTAAAAAGCTCCAGGAAGAGTCTAAGTTGAAGAAAAAGCTAGGGAATTAAAGCTAGGCAATTATATCATTCTCCAATCAACTAATCAAGGTGAATAATCATGTTTATCATCTCGTTTTTCTGTGTTTGGATCAGTTATGGGCTATACCCGATTCATGTTTGTGATTTTGGTTAGGATATAACCATTTAAACCTTTGTTTGGATAAGACATAGGTGTTTTAAAATGTTAATGGGCTAATTAACACGTTTTATTCGGTTTTGGTTAAATTCCGAGTTGTTTTGATCTTCATATGCTTTGAAATTTTAATATGTTGAAGTATATGATTTATAAGATTTTTGATGATTTTTGGGTATTTTTCCTTAGTGGTTAACTAAGGTAATTAAATTATTTAAGCCCAAGGGCTAAACTAAAAATTTGTTTCCAAAATTATTTAAATTCGGAAGGAAATTGCTTTTGGAAATATTTGAGGAAGAAGTACAGTGTTTTTAGAAAAAGATTGACTTTTGTATACCTATTTACTATTTGGAAGTACAGGAGAAGGTTCCTCAGCCAATCAAAATTAGTCAAACAAGATAAAAACATCATTTCATTGGGCCCAGTTCTGCCTTCGACTCCAACAAGGCCACTTTTTACCTTTTTGACGAAGTTGAAAGGTACCTTTCGCCTAAGAGGGAAGGTAAACAATCACCCTCCGCCTAAGCCGAAAGGTAGGCACGGGGCCGAAGGGAAGATGGGCGAAGGGATGGGGAGGCTGCTTCCTTTGCTTTCGGATAGAAATATAATTGCTTTCGAATTAGTTGAAGGGGGATCCTTCGACTTTAACATTTTATAAGCGATAATTTTTTTTATATTCAAGAAGGGGTTTCGAAGGGGATCTTCGAAAGCTTAAACCTTCAAGAGTACTATTTTAATTTTTTTTCTAAAAAGGTGTTTTAATACCTTTCGGCAAGCCGAAGGGTTAACCTTCCGACAAGGTCGGAAGTATACTTTCGAAGGGTTGGTTCCAACACCAACACTTCAATTTTTTTGAATGATTGCGAAAGGTTTTGATTTCGAAAGGTTTTGATTCAAAAGGTTTGATTTTGAAAGGTTTTGAAGGGGTTATCTTTAATGATTGCGAAAGGTTTTGATTTTTAAAGGTTTGATTTTGAAAGGTTTTGAAGGGGTTATCTTCAATGATTGCGAAAGGTTTTGATTTCGAAAGGTTTGATTTTGAAAGGTTTGATTTTGAAAGGTTTTGAAGGGGTTATTCTCAATGATTGTGAAAGGTTTTGATTTCGAAAGGATTTGATTTTGAAAAGTTTGATTTGGAATGGTTTTAAAGAGGTTGTCTTCAATGATGCTTTCAAAAGGAAGGTTTCCGAAGGGGCTAACTTCGGAGGGTTATTTGCTTTCGAATGGGACTTCATTCGAAGGGTTTTAAAGGGCTGTATTAGCCATTTTTCTTAAGTAACACTTTTCTAGGTCGAAGGGGCTACTTCGAAGGGTTATAGCATAAAATACTTATCTTTGTTTGAATATATATATAAGTGGGATCCTTATTTCAATTAAATGTTATAAAACCTTGGGGACACCGGGGTGGGTTTAATTTTTTCGATACATAGTTTGGGGGTTACAAACAGAAATATGCTTTCAAAAATATACATTGGGGCTATCAATGTGTCTTTTTTTACTTAACCTAATTGGGGCTACCAATGGGAATATGTTATACAGGTGGTATACCTAGGGAAAATAATTAATCATGGGGATCATGAATTTTTTATAAATAATCATGATGTTTTAATTGGCCAAGTGATGGGTTCTTGGTTAACCTAGGAAAATCATGGAATGTGCGGTGGATAGCCCACATCAAATTTCTAAAGTAAAGAATGTTTTGCCAGAGGTGGTTAGCCTCGGGATTTGGCACCCAAGGGTTCATAGTCATCCTAGGAAAACTATGGGGTGTGCGCTGGATAGCCCACACCATCTTTTATAAAATAATGTAAGATGGATACTCTGCATTTATTTTGAATGGATTTATGATGGATAGTCCTATTAAAGTTTTGACGGATAGTCATTTTAAAGATTTTAGAGGGGAACTATAATAAACAAATTTTAGATGGGAAATCTAATAAATTTCTTTTAGGTGGGATACCTAAATTATGGGTGGATGGGATATCCAATGTATATGATTTATGGCTTTATTTCATATTATGTTAAGACTAATCATTTTGGGTGCATGGGCATAGTAAATGATTTATTTTGGATACTAGTGAAGGGAAAACCCGTTCCGTTGAGCGGCGTGGTCTCATTAGATATCTATTTATGATAAGAGATGAAAGGGGATTATTCATACCAGACTTATTGTCTGACTCAAAGTTTGTGTTTCTCCACAAACTCTCGGGTACTCAAAATTAATTTGAGTAGTCTGAGAGTAGGAGACTTTCAGGTTTTGGACGAATAAGCTTCTAGAGACGTGCTTGAGGCAGTGTTAGTTTTATAGGAACTATTTTGTGTATTCCGCTGTGATGTACTTAGAACTATAAAGTTCATATTTATTAGTTCTCTGATCATCATAAGGAGACATCTTCATATGTCGCTCTTATCGTATTTTGTACATGTATATGTGATCCGAACGTGGTTAACGTCTAGGATTATGTAATTAAATCTTAAATTGAAATTCATAAGAAATGAGAAATTCTGTTTTGTTGAAGTTTAATTTTTTTCATATTCTTGTGTTTCTGTATTGCCAATAGTTTCAAGGTTCCGATTTCAATCACTTAGAAATAACACCTATGGATGACTACAACATCCATAGCAGTTAGTTTTGAGCCTCCGGAAGCGAGATATTACAACTGTACCATATAACTCCCGTGTTTCTCCTAGATATTTCCAGATTTATTTTTTGACCAGGATTTGTAGTCGATTATTTAACTATCAAATAAAAAATAATCAAATATAAATTTAACTCCGTATGGGATCCACTAAGCCTATATTAATTAATCTTTCATTAATTAAATCCCTTTTTAATTATTTGTTTCAAAATACATTCACAAAAGATGTTTTCACAAACCCCTTATATTCCTTTCAATACTTGGAAAAAACATTCCTGTACTTATCTCACTGGTAAACCATTATACCTTCAATACTTAGAAAATTATCCATATACTTTTCTTAGTGGTATAAGCATATCAACAAAACTTAAGGGTGATTTCCTCTTTTTCAAAAATCATATTTAACAGGCCAAATATAAATTATTTAAAACATTTCTTTCTCTACAACCCAAACTACTTCTCCTTCGGTGTTAAGTATGGAAAGCATGCTTCCATACCACTATAATTAAGAAAGATTATTTATTAAAAAAAATACAAATTTCATTCCTTTTATAAATCCATTCCACATTTACTAATCCTTTTGTAAATCTCCAAAATTATTTTATAAAACTTCTTTCATAAAATCTCTAAAATTACTTATAAATTTCCTTTTCTAATTTATAAAACTACTTTCTACTTATAAAACTCTTTTATAAATCTTCTTTATAAAAATCCTTTTATAAATTCAAACCCATCTTTCTAAATCTTATATATTTAACACAAGTCTTCGTTAGCAATAAAATATCACTTGTAAATCCATTTTTTATTTCTAAATTACCATTTGTAAATCACTCTTTTATTTATAACATACCACTACAAATCTCTCTTGCAAAATATCTCCTATAAGACAATTTATTATTTACAAACACCTTTATTAAATTAATCAATTTACTTTAAACATCATAAATAAATAAATGATTAACTTTAAAACATTATTAATAAAACAATTAATTAAATTTTAAACATTATTAATAACATAATTACTGAACTTGACCTATCATTAATTAAATCAATTAATTAACTCAAACCATCATTAAATTAGTTGATTAACCTAAACCAACATTAATAATATAATTAAATAACTTTAAACAACATTAATAATATAATTAAATAAATTTAAACAACATTAATAATATAATTGAATAACTTACTTTAAAATAACATTAACAAAAAAATTAATTAACATAAACATCACTTATAAAATAGTTAAAATCATTTATAATTAAATAAACAATTAACCTCAAATTCTTATGAAATTGAAGTTAATTTAAATCCATAATCTTTTAAATTTGGAAAGAGGCTTAGTGACCACAATGGTACTTAAACAAGCTACCATTTACTTTTAATTCATTTCCAAGTCATATCACTGGTATTTACATAAGAAACATATATGTAAATCAAATCCATAATTAACCATCCATGGGTAATGTGTCATTTATCCCATATAAATCAACCGACATAAAACCAAATGTCCAAATTAATATAATAACAGAACGGAGATTTATTTTTCTAAACAAATATCCAAAATAATCTAGTCAATTTAAATATAGCAGAATGATGTTTTATTCTACTAACAGATGTCATCAATAATTTATTAAATTTAATTATAGCAAGACGGTGTTTTTATTTGGCCAAATAGATATCACCAATGAAGTATAATTAATTTACCCATATTATTATTGAAAATAACATAATCAAATTCAACCACTATTAATTTATCATAAATTTGTACTTCATTAAAACTATCAACTATTTATACCATAGTGTTCTACTAGTTCATACGAACCTAATAAAAAATCCGTAGATCAAACGGATTTAAAATGAAGTCATGGCATTCTATATTTAACACACATAGTTTATAAAATTAAGAAACAAATTAAAAATTTTCTCACCCAAGCCCATAGGCCTAGCCCAACATCTATATGAACCCGACCTGCTTCCCAAAATTCAAATTACAAATCTTAGAACCCATCTTGCACGCGGCCGTGCACATGCACATCCTCCACGCATCATCGATCGCCAAACCCAAGCCATCAACAAAATCTATTGCTCGAGCTCGTCACGCTACCACCATCCCTACCACCTCCGACGCCTCTTAACCATTTTCTGACCCTCCATCTCCAAATTTCAAATCACGCTCTAGGCTTTAATCACGAGCATGTCGTGCCTCCTCAGAGCTGCCTCGACCATCTATCGCCCACTCCACTGCCACCAACCAACTCGGCAACCACACCACACCTCCGCCCCCAATATCGATGAACTCAATTTCCACCTCCGTCGCCTCCAAGTACAAAACCGAACCACCAAAAACCCAACCCAGCAAACCCTAGTTCGACCTCTCCTAGCCAATCTGACCATCGAACCCATCGCCATCACTACCCATGTCTCCACCTCGACTCATGCCTGGTTCCAGTCACCTCTGCTCCACTGCTCGACCACCCATTCGTTGGAAATAGCTCGATGAACAAACAATGTTCATCTAAGTCCCTATGTCGATTACAACCTCTAAAAATTCCAAAATCACCTCTGAAAATCATAGTTCCTTGATACAAACCTTCCTATCTCCTCCAATCTCCATTCCATGCCTATCAAATTCCCTCCATTTCAATACATCTATGTCACATGCCGCCTTCTTCTTCATACCAAACCAAAAGAAACCTCTCTTCATACCACGATACATCTTATCTCCACCGGGATGAATAGTTATCCTAGAATGGTGAGACTCTGCTAGAACCACATCTATCAATTCTGCACTATGAGTAACACAAATCCTACCATACCTCCTCAACCATCTTCTAGAGTCTATGGCGTAATGCCTCAGATGACTCAGTGACTCTCCTTCTCCCAACCTATCTATAATATTAGGTAGCTTGATGTTCTCTTTCTACCTAGATCCAGTCTGCTCCATCAAAGTTGGCAAACATCTAAGACTGCCAACAATTTAAGGGTGATATCCAATGATGGTCTAAAGTCAAAAGTAGAAATAAACTTCAAGTACCTCCACCCCAAAAAATAAAGGATTCAAGACTACTTTCTGCCTACTCAAGGCATCCGCTACTACATTCCCCTTGCCCAAGATACAAGAAATCCCAAAATCATAAGATGCCAAGAACTCCATCCATCTCTACTGTCTCAAGTTCAAGTTCTTTTGGGAGAACAAGTACTTCAAGGACTTGCGATCAGTGAAACGCTTAAATCTTTCCCTTAGAAGATAATGTCTCTAAGACTTAAGTGCAAAAATTGTAGCTGCCAACTCAAGATCATGTGTCGAGTAGTTCCTACCAAAGGTCTCCAACTGCCTACTTGCATAGCATGTTCTACCCTCAAGCATCAAAACTGCTCCTAACCCCGTACCACAAGCATTAGTATAAACTATAAAGGGCTTAGTCCCATCCGGTAACACTAACACTGGTGCACTAGTCAAAGCTCCTTCAACTTAATAAAAGCATCCTCACACCTGGCATCCCATGAAAAGACAAGATTCTTCTTGGTAAAGAGAGTCAACGGAGCAGAAATCTTAGCGAAGTACTTGATGAACTTCCTATAATAACCCGCAAGACCAAGAAAACTACACAAATCTATGGCAGACTTAGTAACATGGAAATCCTGAACTGCTGCTACTTACCTGGATCTACAGCCAAACCAGTCTTTGAAACAATGTGGCCCAAAAAGCGAACCTCCTCTCTCCAAAATGGCACTTAGAAAACTTTGCCTTAAGATTATGTACACGGAGTGTCCTAAACACCTCCTCCAAATTCAAAGCATGCTCCTCTCTACTCCTTAAATACACCAAGATATCAGTCATAAATACCACCACAAACTTATTCAGCAACTCCCTAAACACTCGGCTCATCAAATCAACAAAATAAGTGGGTGCATTGGTTTGTCCAAATGACATGACTAAACACTCATACAACCCGTCAGGAGTCATAAATGTTGTCTTCTAAACACTATCCTCAACTACTCTTCAACTAATGGAAACATGTGCTAAATTAGGCTAGGAAAATACTCTAGCTCCAACAAATTGATCGAAGAGATCGTCTATGTGAGGGAAAATGGTAGCAATTCTTCTTCGTTGGTTTATTTAGCTCCCTGTTGTCGATGCAGAGTCTAAGAGAACCATCTGCCTTAGTGACAAAGACGACTGGTGCTCCCAACATCGAAATACTCATCCTAATGAAGCCCTTCTCCAATAACTCATTCGCCTGCTTATTCAACACACGTCGTTCTCTTGGAGCCACTTGCCTCAATGGTAAGGCAACTGGTCAAGAATTCTCAACAAGTTAGATCTTAAACTCGATCTCTTTCCAAGATGGGAGACCGGTAACCTCACCAAATACATTCGGAAAATTGCTAACTACTGGGACATAAACAAGCTCATCTTGTGGTAAGTCTAGGGAATAGAGGTAGCTCTACATACTGAACCCTATGGATCACATAAAACCTCTAAGCTACGCCTACTACATATGCCCCATCTAATAGTCTTCCATTCACAATCCAGTATAGCCCCATACATAGATATCCAATCCATGCCTAAGATCAACCCAAAAGCAGAGAATCCCAATACATAGGCATCGCACTCAAACTTGACCCCTAAAATCATCACCCTCAAACCCCGACACATCATAGACAAATATGTCGATCCTCCTACGGGGTTTGACATAAATATAGGGTCTGTCACAGTACTAGTTTCTAGGTGTAAATCATCAACAAGTCTACAAGAGATAAAAGAATGAGAAGCCCCGGTATTAAATAAAGTACGAAGGGAAAGACTGGAAAGAGATAACATACCTTCTATCACCACCTTCTTCCCTTTATCCAATGTTGGCTGCATATCGGAAGTAGGGACAACATCAAGAGCATAGACCTAGACCACTTGAGTAGCAGTCTAAGGAGCAACTCCGGGTGGAACTAGACAAGCTCGCCTAAGATGCCCAACCTGATTACTATTGAAGCACTTCAACTTAGAAATTGAGTTACCTTACAGACATTCTTTGACAAAGTGTCCTTGCTTTCTACACATGTGGCATTTTAGATCCTTCTTCTGAACCTTTCCCTTAGGCCCGAATCCCTCCTTCTTCTTACCCTTTTGAAAATTATTCCCCTTAGCCTTTGAAGCCTCTTCTTTCACCTCTTTCTTAGCAACATAAGTAAGCAAAGCCATCTAAACAAGTCCCACAAAAGTAGCTCCCATCGAAATATGACTCACTACCAAGTTCTGGAGTGGCTGATTCAAGCCTTTAGTAAACTTAAGCGCCTTCTTGTGTGGAATACTAATCAATTCCATTCCAAATCTTGCAAGCTCATTAAACTGATTGACATACTCTTTAACAAATAAATCATGCTGCTTAAGATTAATAAACTTCTCCAACACGCCCCCCTCTTCAGCCTATAGTAAGAACTTCATCTCAAATCTCCTCCAAAACTCTCCCAAAATATAACATCTCTATCACTCTCTGCCTTAAGAACATCCCATCAACTAAAGGCCTTGCCTTGCATCTGCCAAGTAGCAAGCTGTCTCCTAACTCTATCTGCTAAACCCATAAGTCCAAACATCCGCTCACAATTGCAGATCTAAGCTCTGGATCAATATAAGACTCTGTAACCATAAATGGCTTGCCTTCAAGCTGGAAAAGTCCTTACATAGCTTTGCAAAGTCAAGAGTGACAAGCGGGCATGCCGGAACCCCACCAGCCCTTACATCTAAAGGCTCTCTAACTAGACGCTCAGTGTGTCCTCTGGCCTGTAAGTAACAGCGGAACCAAATGTGCATGTTCACTCCCAAAATCTTAGGGATGTCGGCAGAGCCTGACCTTACGGGATCAGCCATCTTTATTTATGGATAGTAAAAATTCAATTAGTTACTTCCACAGATAGCTCAAACAAGATTAAGAGATAAGAGATGATAAAGGCAAGAGTTGAAATAAACATATGCATAAATTTGAGGGGTTTTTTGACAAGTTTTTGAAAATACTTATATATGCATACATATATATATACACTTTGAAAATCCATTTTGAAACATTTTCAAAAATCATTTCTTTTTATCAAAAATCATCTACACACATATATATCCATATCGGTCAAATATGCTCTTAACCCTAGAAATATTGAACTTATGCTTTGATACCACGTGTGACAACCCGCATCTCTTGACATGCCCAAAAACTATCATATCAAGGAATGAGGATTATCGATTTGAAGTCAAAATAGTATCACAAAGACTAAGGTATTGATACGAGGTACTTATGATTTTAAAAGGGTTTTATAAGTTTAAATAAAGTTCCTTGTGATTTGAGTTTCTCACGTTGATTTTACCAAACTGACTCGGACATTGTTTTCCTATAATGCTCGGGTTAGCTGCGCATATTTTCTAGACTTAACTAGATTCTTTGGAGCTTTCAAGAGACGAGATGGATTCTCCAAGACGTATTCACGTATCTTATATTCTTCTGCTGTTTAGTTGTTGTTGATGTCTGTTTATTGTATTTATCAAATTGTAAGGACATGCTGTTATAACTGTCCAATTGATAATAGGTTAATGTATGCTGATATTGTGTATAACAAAGATGATTTATTTTTGTAAAGACTTTTTCATATTATATATTACTCATCACATTTTGTGAGATTTTGTTCTGTCTTTTCTTTCTTCATCCCAAATGACTTGTCTTTCGAATACTTAAATGATCGACACATGAATACTGAGGGTGTAGTAAGTGTCGTCTTTAGGTATAAGAAATGCAGATCATTACGTCAACCATTTGACTTTGCTTACTTTAGATTACGTTAAAGTGCAATGGATTCACTATGATTCACTAAGGCCAAGTAGACCAACTGCAACATCTAATCAGCGCTGCAATCAAGCACTGTTAGTGGCAAGATTATTTTATAACAAAAAGAAATGGTAAAAAACCTAATTCTAATTTTTTTATAGAGGAATATGGTTGGAAAGATACTGCAGGAAAAGTGCAAATAAAACAAAATCTTAAACAAAGAAATTGGAAAAAAAGCAGATGAAGAAACTGCAATGCCGACAACAAGAAGTAGACTCATAAGCAATATTAAATTCGTTATTTTTTTTAAATAATCTGCAAATGAATTATATTAACAATTGCAATGCTATAATGTTTAATACACAAATAAAAATTGATAGGTTGCATTATGATAATTTAATAGGACATGCACATAGTGTTAATAAAATCCTAAATGATAATTGCAGTAAAAATTTATAATGTGTTATACTGTATAATTTCATATAAATGCCAAATAATCATTGCATTATAATTTTATTTCATTGCCTTTTATTGATCATATGTGAATTCATTCTTTTTAAATACCAATTCTGATTTTTTTAGTGTGCAAGTCTAAAATAGTTTGCAACTAAAATACAATTCCCTAAACTATAAAAAACATACTAAATTAATCTCACCATTCAAGTTTACTCTTAAATCTCCTTCATAGATTCCCATATAAGCCCACGTGTATCTAGCCTTTGTTCCTCAGGCTTTACAGCATCTCTCTTAACAAATGATAATTATTAATATTTATCATGCATATAATATTATTAATATTTACATAAATTGAATTTCTTGGTCGCAAATAGTCATTATCGATGTTTTTTTAAAATTAATAGGAATTGTGCATTGTTTGTGATGAAATTCATTCAAAGATTGGATAGAGACTTGAACCATCCAAAAGAGTACATAAAAGAAGATACCTACCTCTTACGTGTAGAGATAGTGTTTGATAATACTAGATGATCCACAAAGAAGCTGAAATGTGATGAATTACTTTACCAACTTATCTCCTAAAGAAATTGAGAAAGCCATAGAAAAAAGAAATCAAGTAGATAGAAAAAGTAAAGAATTGGAAGATTAATAGAAGCTTATATCTTACTATAGGGCTAACTCAAGATATCTTTTATTACTGCTTAAAAAACTATAATTTATTATCAGTGTTTTGTTATGAAAGTTTCTTAGTTGTTGTTTTTGTATATCATGACTACTAAAAATAGAACTATATTGAAGTGCAATAATAAAGTAACATCAATTTTTTAACTGTCAATTACTAAAAGCATTTAATTTTCTTAATGAACTATAAATTGGTTCTACAAATTTCTGTGAAATATGTTACTATAATATCATTTGAGAAAGTGCTATCATCAAAATAAGAACTATTGAAAAATGCTATATTGAAGTAGCATCAAATTTATGTACTTGAATTGTAAACTAAAAATTCACAATTTTCTAAATTTTATTACCGTACTTTCATTTGAACTAGCATTATAGAGCTGTATATTTATAACTGATAATCAAGTATACCTATCTTTTACTCTATACTTGATTCAAAAATGCCATATCGAAGCAACATCAATTTTTTGTACTTGAAATGTATACCCAAAATTCACTCTTCTTTGAAATTTATTACTGTAATTTCACTTTAAGTAGTGTCACAAAGTTATTTGTGTATAACTTATTTTTCAAGTTCGCCAACTTTTTTGGTCTATAAAAATAAGAAAATGCTACATATAAATAGCAGTATGCTAATTACTATTAAATTAACATAAAATATTTGACAATAAGATATCAATATTCTTTCCTTACAAACAAAGTACTACAACCGTAATATATTTTTCCAAGACAAGATATTACCTATATAAGTAGCAAGTTTAGTTCAATCAACCTATTCTTAACTTTAGACTCTGATCACAATAGGCAGAAGAATAGTGCACACTCAAAGGTTCAGAAATCAGTTAATTTGCTGCAATGACTTTGCCAAACCAACATTTTCAAACTGTGAAGCGCATGCAACCATATATAGGTAATATAAAGGAAGTCAAATGGCACTCTTAATGGAAAAGGGATGTTGAAATATTAAACTTGATTTGTTATGGTTAATTTCTAGAAGCTTCTTGTTATTATAGTTTCGAAAGTCTTCTTGCATTTATTGTAGTTTGTTGAGAGCTCTTGAATTTTCTAGTAGAAATAAGAATTATGTATGGAGTCATGTTTCTTGAATTGTTTGGAGAGTCATGTTTCTAGAATAGTTTATGGAGTCCTATAAATAGAAGAGCTCTCTCGTCATTTTGTATCAAACAATCAAGCAAGAAATCTATCATCAATAAAAGAAAAGTTTTCAACAACAAAAAGCCTCTTTCTTATATTCTCTCTCTCTCTCTTTCTCAAAAAAATATTCAACAAAGTGGTATCAGAGCTTTAAGATTCTTTCAAAAAAGATAGAGATGGCGAATAACTGCGGTCCCTTACAAGTTCCAATGCTCACCAAGAACAATTATGACAATTAGAGCTTAAGGATGATGGCTCTCCTTGGAGCACATGACTTATGGGAAATAGTGGAGAAAGGCTATACTGAACAAGAAAATGAAGGTAGCTTATCTCAAACTCAAAGGGATAGTTTGAGAAAATCAAGGACGAGAGACAAGAAGGCTCTTTGGCAAATCTATCAAACATTGGATGATGATACTTTTGAGAAAGTTTTGGGATCGAAATCAGCAAAAGAAGCATGGGAGAATGTTCAGACATCTTAAAAGGGAGCTGATCAAGTCAAAATGGTACGTCTTCAAACTTTAAGAGGAGAGTTTGAAACTTTGCATATGAAAGAATGTGAGCTTGTTTCTGATTACTTCTCAAGAGTTTTAGTGGTTAGTAATAATCTAAAAAGAAATGGTGAGAAGTTAGATGATGTAAGATTATGGAGAAGATTCTTAGATCATTAGATCCAAAGTTCGAACATATTATCGCCATCGTTGAAGAAACAAAAAACTTGGAGACCATGGCAATAGAGGAACTTCTAGGCTCATTGCAAGCTTATGAATAAAAGAAAAGGAAGAAGGAAGAGACCATGATGAAAGTTCTTAAGACACAAATTGATTCAAAAAAGGAAGAAAATAATCGAAGCCAACGAAGATGGGGTTGTGGCCAAGAAAGAGGAAGAGGTGATGGATATGGACATAGACGAGGTTGGAGGCCCAACAATGAAACCAACAACAACAACAACAACAAAAATAAAAGAGGATAAATCTCAACAAGAGGTCATGGGAGAGGAAATTCAAGGTATGACAAGTCACGCGTTAAATGCTACAATTGTGAGAAATTTGGACATTATGCTTCCGAATGTAGAGCTCGAAGAAACAATAAATTTGAAGAGAAGACCAATTACATTGAAGAAAAAAACAAGAGGATGGTACATTACTACTGGCTCACAAAGAAAATGAAAAAGGTAAGGAAAATCAATGGTACCTAGATAGCGGTGCAAACAACCATATATGTGGAAGAATAAACATGTTTGTGGAGCTTGATGAATCGTTGAAGGGCAACATCACATTTGGAGATGAATCAAAGATAGTAGTGAAAGGTAAAGGAAAGTTTCTTATCCGATTGAAGAATGGAGAGCATCAATTCATTTCTAATGTTTATTATGTGCCAAACATTAAGAGCAACATCTTGAGCCTAGGACAACTCTTAGAGAATGGTTATGATATTCGATTAAAAGATAATAACCTTTCTATAAGAGACGGTGCAAGTAAATTCATTGCTAAGGTACCAATGTCAAGAAATAGAATGTTTATGCTCAACATTCACAATGATGTCGCACAATGCCTTAAGGTGTGCTACAAAGATGCCTCTTGGCTTTGGCATCTTCATTTTGGACATCTTAACTTCAGAGGACTAGAATTGCTCTCCAAGAAGGAAATGGTAAGAGGATTACCATGCATAAGCCATCCTAATCAAGTGTGCGAAGGATGTTTACTTGGAAAGCAATTCAAAATGGGCTTTCCAAAGGAGTCATACCCAAGAGCTAAAAAGCCATTGGAACTCATACATACGGATGTGTGTGGTCCGATCAAGCCAAATTCACTTTGTAAGAGTAACTATTTCCTTCTTTTCATCGATGATTTTTCAAGAAACACATGTGTGTATTTTTTGAAGGAAAAATCAGAGGTTTTTGAGAACTTCAAGAAGTTCAAGGCCCAAGTTGAGAAGGAAAGTGGCCTTGTGATTAAAGCCATGTGATCTGACCGTGAAGGAGAGTTCGCATCAAAATAATACCAAAAGTATTGTGAAAATAATGGAATCAAACGACAGTTGAAAGTGCCTAGATCCCCCCAGCAAAATGGAGTAGCAGAGAGGAAGAATAGGACAATTCTTGAGATGGCAAGGAGCATGCTTAAAAGTAAAAGGCTGCCAAAGGAATTTTGGACGGAAGCCGTGGCAAATGCAGTTTATCTATCAAACCGATCTCCAACAATAAGTGTGTGGGGAAAGTCACCACAAGAAGCATGGAGTGGAAGGAAGCCTGGTATTTTATCTAAGAGCCTTTGGAAGCATAGCTCATGTATATATATCAGACGAGAAACGAAGCAAATTGGACGACAAAAGCGAGAAGTATATTTTCATTGGTTATGACACCAACTCCAAAGGCTATAAGATTTACAATCCCGATACGAGGAAGATAATAATTAGTCGAGATATTGTGTTCGATGAAGAAGGAGAATGGGAATGGAGATCACATAATGATAATTACAACTTCTTTCCATACCTTGAAGGAGATGAAATGTAACAACCAAGGATCAAACAATCAAGTAAGGAGCCCACTTTCCCACTTGCTTCACCAACCACAAGTTGTCAAGAAAATGAGAGCTCAAGTGAAAGGGATCTACGCTTTAAAAGCCTTCAAGAAATTTACGAGGTAACAGAAAATTAAGATAATTTTACTCTCTTTTGTCTATTTTCGGATTGTGAGCCTATAAACTTCCAAGACGCTTTGCAAAAGAAGAATTGGAAAATGCTATGGACGAAGAAATCAAGGCCATCAAGAAGAATGACACATGGGAGTTAGCTACACTTCCAAAAGAACACAAGGCAATTGGTGTGAAGTGGGTGTACAAAGCAAAGAAAACACCAAAGGAGAAGTCGAAAGATATAAGGCGAGATTGGTGGTAAAAGGCTATAGTCAAAGAGCTGGAATTGACTATGATGAGGTATTCGCTCCAGTCAATCGACTAGAAACTGTTAGACTAGTAATTTCTTTAGTAGCTCAAAACAATTGGAAGATACATCAAATGGATGTGAAATCTGCCTTCCTAAATGGAGTTCTTGAAGAAGAAATTTATATCGAGCAAACACAAGGTTACGAAGTCAAGGGAGAAGAAGACTAGGTCTTGAAGCTGAAGGCACTTTATGGGTTGAAACAAGATCCAAGAGTTTGGAATGCTCGAATTGATAAGTACCTCCAAGAAAGAAACTTTATCAAATGTCCATGTGAGCATGCACTCTATACTAAAATCCAAAATGGTGATACATTAATTGTATGCTTGTATGTAGACTTGATTTTCACAGTAAAACAAGAAGATAAAGGCATCCTAATCACTCAAGAAGGTTATGCTAAGGAAGTATTAAGGAAGTTCAAGATGGATGACTCTAACCTAGTTTGCACGCCAATTGAATGTGGAATCAAGTTATCAAGGCATGAGGAAGGAGAAAAATTGAACTCAACACTATTCAAGAGCTTGGTTGGAAGCTTGCGATATTTAACGTGCATAAGACCCGACATTCTATATGCGGTAGGAGTTATGAGTCGATACATGGAAAATCCAACAACAACTCATTTGAAGGCAGCAAAGAGGATTCTTCGCTATGTTAAAGGCACAACAAACTTTGGCTTGTACTACTCTGTTTCTGATAATTACAAGCTTGTTAGATATAGCGGTAGCGATTGGAGTGGAGATATGGATAACCAAAAAAGCACAAGTGGCTTTGTATTCTACATGGGAGACATAGCCTTCACTTGGATGTCGAAAAAATAGTTGATTGTCGCTCTTTCCACATGCGAAGCGGAGTATGTAGCTACTACTTCATGTGTTTGCCATGCAATTTGGTTACAAAATCTGCTAAAGGAGTTGAAATTGCCACAAGAGGAGCTGACCAAGATTTTTGTGGACATCAAGTCAACAATTGCTTTGGCAAAGAATCCAGTCTTTCATGATCGAAGCAAGCATATTGATACACGCTATCACTATATTAGAGAGTATGTCACCCAAAAGGATGTGTAACTAGAGTACATGAAGACACATGATCAAGTAGTTGATATCTTCTCCAAGCCTCTTAAGCATGAGAATTTTGTCAGGTTGAGGAATTTGCTTGGAGTCACAAATTAAGTTTAAAGGGGGGTGTTGAAATATTAAATTTGATTTGTTATGGTTAATTTCTAGAAGCTTCTTGTTATTATAGTTTCTAGAGTCTTCTTGCATTTACTGTAGTTTGTTGAGAGCTCTTGTATTTTCTAGTAGAAATAAGAATTATGTATGAAGTCATGTTTCTAGAATTGTTTAGAGAGTCATGTTTCTAGAATAGTCTATGGAGTCCTATAAATAGAAGAGCTCTCTCATCATTTTGATTCAAGCAATCAAGCAAGAAATCTACCATCAATAAAAGAAATTTTTTCAACAACAGAAAAAGCCTCTTTCTTATATTCTCTACCTCTTTCTCATAAAAAATATTCAATAAGGGAATGATTGAAAACCGAAGCAACATTTGTTCATAGACCTAAACCTCTTCATAAATTAGAAGAGATTATCTGAAACTAAGCTCAGTTTATAAAATTGGTTAATACTTTTAAACACTAATTTAACATAATCAAATTAAAAGCAAGTCCGTCTGTTTTTTTAATGAAAGAGTGATCCTTGACTTAAAGAGAGCACTCATATTTATTTATTATTATAAAAGACAAAAGCTACCAACATGCCTAGTAGCTAGCGACGCTAAGACAAAAATATGTTACACCATAATGCCGCTTTCAAATGGATCATCAAAAAATGACCGACGGTAAAACACCTAGAAATTGATATAAGTGAAAATTACATTCATAATACAAACAGCAAAATAATGGTCTAAGAGCTGTTTGGAGCTTGTGTGAAATGGTAATCATGAAAGTTACGTTGTACTATTAACATGAAGTTGTTCATGTGGACTATACACACGGATTCACACTGGAGATGAGCTGAAAATACAAAAGTGGGGGCACTCATGCTGAGTATAAGGGATGAATTAATTTAGCTGTTATATACCATAAGAGATTTGAATGGGAAAAGTTAGAAAATGTGAACTGCTGCATGGAATGAAATGTGGATATTAATGAGGTTCTCTAGTTGGCGTAAGGAGTAAGGTAGGAGCACGTAAGGCAATGGACCATAAGGCATGCTAAACTCCTAAATGGTTATCATGTAGCAGGAGTGGAATACCATAATGAGGAGGTACCTAAAAGCAACCCCATCTTAGATTCTCAAACTTATAAGCCAACCATTTGCATGAAAGATATTCACCACTGTATAACAAAAAAGTGGCTTAAAAATCATTACTAAACAAAAGCTTTGAACAAATTGTTTCATACTTTAACAACAAGACCATGGATAAAAAAAGAAAGGCACATCTCAAAACTGGTACATAATTCGATATTCCAGCGCTTGCGACAAACAATGTTGTCTCGCTAACAAGTCTATACATTCAAAACAAATAACAGATTACTCCATAAACAAATAACAATCCATAAAATCCACAAATAAAAGTAACTTTTAATTAGAATAACAAATCATATAATGGTATGTGACCTAGTAACAAAAAATGAAAGTATGACTATAGCAAACAAGTAAACAGTAAAGATATACCATGATTAAAATGATAAAAATAAAAGAAAAAATAATAAAATTCAAATCCTTATTGAAATCGATAGGGTTAGGGGTATGCCCTAGTGGCAATTATATAATTTATTATAATTTATTTAATTTTATAATCAATTCTCGTTCGTAATAAATTTGTTTTCCTTTTGTTATATATTTGTTATAATATGTTATACATAATTAAATGTTTAACTAAAATATATTTAACAGAAAATTCATAAATGATGTGTTTATGATAGTAGTTAAAAATAGTTGTAATCATGAGTATTATATCATAATATATTAAACACATCATTTTAATTGTTCCTAATCAAGGCACATTGAGGCTAGATATTGATGTATCCGTTGAGACTAGAGTACGTAACTGTAACGAATGCGATTTTTCGACGCTCGAAAATCGATATTAATACGTCCACTATATCAACTGCCGAGTAATCGAATGCCGGAAAACCGAATTGTTATGGTTAAAAAGAAGAGGTAGAAGAAGACAGAAGAAAAAGAGAACATAAAACACATAAACAATATCAGAATCTCACATTCGCAGCGGAACAACATATAATAGATAAATGAATAATCTTTAAATCAAAGAACTATATCAGTTTATACATTACATCATCATCAGAGTTTACAACAACACAATACATCAATGGACAGTTATATAAACTTGTCCTCATACAGAATACACAGCGGAATAATAATATCATATTCAAGTGATACGTCTCGTCATCCAGCTCGCCACTGAGCTCCACAGCATCTCCTGAATCCAGAATGACCTGATAACCTGACTCTAGATTGCCCGTGTGGAAATTGGTGGGCACCTAGAGTTTAGGAAAGGAATAATAAACTCCAGGTCAGTCATGTGACTAGTGTGAGAACTAAAACAGTTATGATCTTTAAAACAACAACAACAAAGGAAATAAAAGACATTCGCAATGCTTTTGGAAAATGAAACTACCATAAGGCCTCCTGCCACACACACAATGCAAATGCAGAATTGGAGGAGATTTCTCCTTATGATAGTCAAAGATGCTTATACGCAAAAAAAATCATTGGATATTATTACTAGTGCATAATGCAGAAAAAACATTTCGAAAGTATAATATTAATCTTAGCCAGCATAGGTACCATTATACAATGCCTACTATAGCTGCCACATTAAATGGCAGGTTCTACAACTAATACCGTACAAGATACGTATTGGAAGATGGATTGCCAACAAATGGTCGGGCTAAGGAACTTCCTATGCCACGTAGGAACGCCTCTGGCAAGACGCCCCGAGAGACAACGTGCTCTCTGCCAACACAAGGCCGGTTACCCCCTTCCCGGGTAGTAAATCTGAGATATGCCACCCCCGGTCCTTTGGGACCTTTATCCGAGCGCTCATCACCAACACATCACACAGTAGTAAATATAGTGTGTCCACATGAGTAAGTATTTGGGATCCATACCATGATACTACCCTTTTCCAGAAGGAATGGTCATACCCTAGGGGAGCTACCCCTGAAACCTTACCACATCTTTCCTGTTTCGACCATTTCCGGGCTGTGAGGCTCGATGAGGTCTCGTCCACAAAACTACGCTTTTTCACAAAGCCACGCTTTGATCAACAAATGATCAATACATAATCATCACACAGCAACACTCAGCATGCCAAACTACCAAATTGGGAGTATATCACTGATAAATTTCAACTACATAATCTTTGAGCTCGTACGTCTCAGAGAAGGGTGTTAAGCTAAGAGAATAAATTCTCCGCCACCAACAGAAATGTATTTGAAAGAAATCAGCTTTATATCTCAAAATGTAATGTCAGACATGTAACCATACAAGTCTATTCCGGGTTCGAACAGAACCGAAGGCACTTCCGAAGAAGTCCTTGCAATCCGGGTATTCACAATCCCGATCGAACTTCCCATCACAAAGGAAATATCTATACCGTAGCTAGCGGTGCAGAGACAATCGATAGGTCATCCTATCGTTTTCACAAATACCCGGTCTTCACCACCGGTCTTCAATACGATCCATATCGTCGTATCACTAATTCGGAATGGGTTATATGACACAAAGGTCTTTTCCCGGCTAACCCGAATAGTGAGCACAATATTTTAAAATATATGGATATAGGGATTTCAATTAAGTCACAACTGATTACCCAAATCCTTTCCTTTAAATGGTTTAAACAAATTACCATTTTAAATCTTTAAACAAAAAGATTTACTTCACAAAGGTTTACCCATTTTCACAAAGATTCATTCACAGATTTCCAAATCAATTTCCATTTCAATTTGATTAACCCATTAAATCTTTAAATTAAGATTTAATTTATAGCTTTCAAAACTATTCACAATTTAAGTCCTTTATAATATAAAAGATACACCTTTTGAAATACTCTTTGATTTCAAAATAAAGTTTAATCATCTTCACAAAGGTTAATTCATAGTTTTTCCAAACTATTTACAATTTCATTTCAACTTGAACTGTTTCGATACAAATTGGAAATCTGTTCACTTTACGAAAGCTATTATTATTTGAAAACAGATAGTTTTCATTTTGGGAAAAACTGGTTACAATTACACAAGTTAAAGCTATTCAAGTATAAACTTGAAATTAAATTTAAATTTTCCAAAACCATATTTTAAATGGTTAAAAACCCATATAAACACCTTTTATAATCTATACAGTCTTCTAGACCATAATTCCCAATTCATCGAATTCAATTTTAAGTATTGAATTCAAAATTTAAATCAAATGATTTAAATTCCAATTTTTATTAAGTTATTTAAAATAACTTTTATTTCTGAAACTCATTTTCGAAAACTTTCAATTCCAATTCCAAAACTATTTTGGATTCAAAAATTCAATTTTTCCAAAATTGATAAAAATCTGTGACTTAGCCGATTTCCACGTGGAATCCACATTTGTGTGTGTATTGTGTAGTCCACGGGTTTAACACAATAGTGCAACAACATTCAACCATCACAGATCAAATATAACAATATAATTTGATAAGCGGTATAACTATAACGCTTATCTTTCATTCACATATCACAGATATATATATATATATATATATATATATATATCACAGATAAACAAATCACAGATCACAACACAAATCAGGATATATCACAAAGCATCACATATCAGAGATGTCAAACAATTCAACATCCAATATAATCCAAACATCCATAAGTAGGATTACTTTAATTATCTGATTAATTTAAATCAAATAAATTTCTATAAATCAATTTTACTAGTTATAGTAAATTAATAATCAATTAATTTCAAATTGATTTTCAAATTTATTTCAAAACACCAAATCAAATTTCCAAATATTTCCTTTTTAAAATAAATTTCTTTCTCTTCAAATCTATTTAAAAATCCAAATTTTAAAAAATTCTTCAACTTATAAATAATATTTTCGAAATCCATTTATTTAACCCTTTTTCCAAAATTTGAAATTTAATTCAATACGGTTCAAAAATAAGACTTTTATCTTTTAAAACTCCTTTTGAATTATCCAATTATAAAAAAATAAATTTTTCGATAAATTTTCAACTTAAATTTCGAAAATTCAATTTTTATTTATTTCCGGTATCCAACGATACCAAAAATACATTTGGCTAAATTTTAGCCTTCAACAATTCCAATTCACAAATATAATCACACGGAGATTATAAATAATCAACACACAACATTTGAACCAAATTCAAATGTTTGAGAAATCCAGTTGGATCCCTCCAACCTGTTCCCTACATCCACAGATGTTAGCACAATACCAATTCCACTTCACGGTGGAATTATCGTGGTATATGAGATTTATAAAATACTACCCGCTATTATGCGGCGCAATAGGGTCTCATCCGCTATATAATGCGGGAAATCAACTCCAAATACATATATAATACCGATTCCACTTCACGGTGGAATTATCACGATATATGTTTTTAATAAATAACCTCCGCTTAATATACGGCGTATAGGGTCTATTTTAACATAACAGATAGCAATTATCTTCCAATCCACACAATCAACACTATCAACAATTTTAAATCTCAAATATTTAAAATTTAAATCGAAACAAATATTCGATTGAGTGAGAAGTTTTCACCTTGCTTTCAATAACGGTTGCAGTATTTTATTTCGAATAAAATTAAACAGGCGTTTAATTTTACTCAAAATGTTCACTAGCTCCAATCGACTCCAATCCAGCTCCATTGCGTAGTGCTCGACAAAATGAACCCAACGCAAGTCGTTTCGTCCGAAACGGACCTCGTATCAAAAAGTTATGATAGTTTAAAGTTTGAACGAATTTAAATATATACAATTTCAATTTTCTTTAAACCCTACATGCAATCAGAGCCGTTCATCTTGCTTTTGAAAATCTGGGCCGTGCTCTTATCTTCTCCCCCCCAGGCATCACGCGCGTGAGAAACCCATTGTAGCCGCCACGAACAATCCCACGTCGCGCCTCCACCGTTCACCTCTACGTCGATCAACCACCGCCATTGCAAAGCTCGCACTCGACTCCACCTTCACCAGAGAACCGGCCCCACTCGGCTGCCCCAAACCCAAGAAAAACGTGAATAAACGTGCACGTTTGAATGAGGATTGCCGTTGATTCGCTCGACTATATTTGATCATCTCCGTATGGATTTCAAGATCTCATCGTCCTCTACAACATTGCAGTTGAACGTTTTTGATAATTGTTGGTGGATTGGAAGATATTGGAGAAGAAACGAAATGAAATTTTGGCCATTGGTTTTGAAAATGGCGGCCAGCCCTAGCTAGGGTTTCTTTGTGCAAAATGAAGAAAATGGGTCCTTTTATAGAAAATTGCCAAAACACTATTCATCGAAAATTTTCCGAACTCGAAACGAAGCGTGCTGGCTGGCGTTTCTAAGGTTTTACCCACGTTCCGGACATAATGGAACGTGTTTCGGGAGCTAATTAGGTCATATGTTCGAGTTACAGAATTAAACGATCAGTTTAAAATTAAATCGATTAAAACGATTTTCGATGCGTTTTGGCTTGCCCCGGACAAACCGTAAATCTGATGACACGAAATTTAAACCTTACAATAATTTCACATTACGGATCCGTTGAAACTAGTTTCGTCAAAATCCGAGACTGTTTGAAAAATGACTATTTTTAGTCGTCAATTAAATATTAAAATAATCAATTTTCACAATTTAACTTTTAATTCAATTTTAAAAGTTTACAAACATCATACTAACTCCAATATGATTTAATATAACTTTATAAATCATTTTTATACACATTAAGCCCAATTATCAATTATTTATGCAATTCCAAATATTAAATTAATAATTTAATTATCCAATTAAATCACTATATTCGAAATTAAATTAATTCGACTTACAAATCTTACTTATTAATATTTAAAATCAATTAAATATCTGAATTTCAAATGACAAAAATTATGGGTCGTTACAATCTTCCCCCCTTAAAAGAATTTCGTCCTCGAAATTGCAAAGTAAGAAAAATGCCCCAAATTCATTAACTTTTCAACCAATTCGCTTAAGTGTATAATTTCCCCAAAATCCAATAGTTAAACTCTTTCAAAAACTTTACTAAGTTTTTCAAATCTATACTTAGTTATACTTTTCAAAACAAACTATATCGTTTAACTTTTAACTCCAAATCCAAAATTTAGTTTTCACAAATTCTCCAAAATTTCCAGAAAATTTTCTAACGCCTTAAATTTTCAGAAAAATTCACCATAGCCTCCTTTGCGCAGTTCAATCGCAGTAGGATCACAATAGACATAAATATATATACATCGACCCACACGGTCGGAAAAGCAGAAAAACAGTTCATATTTCCTATTTTTATTGCGTAGGCGTACATTTTTAGCATTTTTAAGCAAAGCAGTTATTAATTTAGCATTTTAGCGCGACCAAATCCTGCCAAACGGTAGCCCCGGTACCTGTACTTACTCAGTTTAAACACGTAAGTGACATATATGGGAAATTCATTTACATTTCATTAACTTTCAATAACAAACACAAAGTTCCCATAAGCAATGTAATCAAAAAATTCTCATAAGCAATTTATATGGTTTCAAAACGAATTCGAATGCTTTCAACAAAATTTTCAAACCATTCATGTATTCATTTCAATTAGTTCACATTCACTAATTTACATTCAAGTTGGTTCACTTTCAATTCAAATTCAATTACATAACTTTCAATTTTCACTAATTCAATTTCATTAATACTTAATGAATTATACTATATACAATCAACCAACAATCATATGACAACCAATGTATATTCAACACAACCAAACTCATTCAATTTACTTAACTTCACATTCAATTTGGTTCAACACTTTTTTTTTCAATTGGTTTAATATTCTATTGATTTCCATTCAATTCATTCAATTCCCAATTACATTAGCTTTTAATGAATTAATACTTACATTCATTATTCCATATCAATTTACTTACATTCGATTGATTAACATTAGTTCAATTCAATTGCTAATTCATTTAACAAATAAGGTTGAATTTTATTTATATAACTCAAGTTCACATTCATTTAATAAATTCACTTTATTATTCCATCACAACATTTCATTCTAAAGTAAATTCTATTTAACTTTTACAAAAGTCAAATTCATGTCACATTTTGCTTAACAAAATTGTTTAACCATTTCTTTTACAATTGGTTTCACTTATATTCATTCATTTTATAAGTTACACAACTTATTTATTTAACTTCCAAATCATATGTTTTATTATGCTAACTCAATTCCTTTAACTTTACCAAAGCTAAAACCATTATTTCATATTATAAGTATAAAACTCATTTCTACTTATATTCATCAATGTCAATATGGATTTTAATTTAAATTTTGTTTATCACACTAACATTCAATTTTTAATTTTATTATGGTAGCAAATCCATCATACAGAAACTCGAAAATGATACTGATGCTGCTGCAGTCATCACCCTTATTATTTCCCAACAACAATAGTGAATTCAGTGCTTAATATTCTTTCAAAATTTCCTTTTATTTATAAATCACATTTATAAACCTTTTTCTCATATAATTTCACTATTTAACTTTACTTATACAAGATTATTTCACAATTGTAAATCATTTTAATTATAATTCAATACTTATACAATTGTTGCTTTCATATAATTTATTCAAACAACTTTTATTGACTTATATATATTTTTACATTTTTAACAACCAAACAATCAATTTATATACACTTTAATAATTCTGAAAAATTATTTCCTTTATATACAAAATATAACCGAGGTAAAATGATTTCATTTACCCAATTTAAAATGATACTATGTCGACTTGCCTCGTTTAAGTCTTTAGAAACCCCTATCGATAATATGGCGTCCCACATACCGACCAGAATTCACAAACAGCTCAACGGATAAGCAAACACAATATAAAACATTTTTATATTCACTAACAAATACACGCTCATATCTATTATTACACTCACACTCATTCTAGAGTACTACTGACTCTATCTCTAATGAGTAACACCCAATAGAGCCAAGGTTGTCGCTTAACCATACGCTCTGATACCAAATGTAACGAATGTGATTTTTTGACGCTCGAAAATCGACATTAATACGTCCACTGTATCAACTACCGAGCAATCGAATGCCGGAAAACCGAATTGTTATGGTTAAAAAGAAGAGGTAGAAGAAGACAGAAGAAAACGAGAACAGAAAACACAGAAACAATATCAGAATCTCGCATTCGCAGCGGAACAACATATAATAGATAAATGCATAATCTTTAAATCAAAGAACTATATCAGTTTATACATTACATCATCATCAGAGTTTACAACAACACAATACATCAATGGACAGTTATATAAACTTGTCCTCATACAGAATACACAACGGAATAATAATATCATATACAAGTGATACGTCTCGTCATCCAGCTCGCCACTGAGCTCCACAGCATCTCCTGAATCTAGAATGACCTGATAACCTGGCTCTAGACTGCCCGTGTGGAAATTGGTGGGCACCCAGAGTTTAGGAAAGGAACAATAAACTCCAAGTCAGTCATGGGACTGTGTGAGAACTAAAACAGTTATTATCTTTAAGACAACAACAACAAAGGAAATAAAAGACATTCGCAATGCTTTTGGAAAATGAAACAACCATAAGGCCTCCCGCCACACACACAATGCAAACGCAAAATTGGAGGAGATTTCTCCTTATGATAGTCAAAGATGCTTATTACGCAAAAAAAATCATTGGATATTATTACTAGTGCATAGTGCAGAAAAAACATTTCGAAAGTATAATATTAATCTTAGTCAACGTAGGTACCATTATACTATGCCTACTATAGCTGCCACATTAAATGGCAGGTTCTACAACTAATACCGTACAAGGTTCGTATTGGAAGATGGATTGCCAACAAATGGTCAGGCTAAGGAACTTCCTATGCCACGTAGGAACGCCTCTGGCGGGACGCCCCGAGGACAACCTGCTCTCTGCCAACACAAGGCCGGTTACCCCCTTCCCGGGTAGCAAACCTGAGATATGCCACCCCCAGTCCTTTGGGACCTTTATCCGAGCGCTCGTCACCAACACATCACACAGTAGTAAATATAGTGTGTCCACATGAGTAAGTATCTGGGCTCCATACCATGATACTACCCTTTTCCAGAAGGAATGGTCATACCCTAGGGGAGCTACTCCTGAAACCTTGCCGCATCTTTCCTGTTTCGACCATTTCCGGGCTGTGAGGCTCGATGAGGTCTCGTCCACAAAGCTACGCTTTTTCACAAAGCCACGCTTTAATCAACAAATGATCAATAAATAATCATCACACAGCAACACTCAGCATGCCACGCTACCAAATTGGGAGTATATCACTGATAAATTTCAACTACATAACCTCTGAGCTCGTACGTCTCAGAGAAGGGTGTTAAGCTAAGAGAATAAATTCTCCGCCACCAACAGAAATGTATTTGAAAGAAATCAGCTTTATATCTCAAAATGTAATGTCAAACATGTAACCCTACAAGTCTGTTCCGGGTTCGAACAGAACTGAAGGCACTTCCGAAGAAGTCCTTGCAATCTAGCTATTCACAATCCCGATCGAACTTCCCATCACAAAGGAAATCTCTATACCGTAGCTAGCGGTGCACAGACAATCGATAGGCCATCCTATCATTTTCACAAATACCCGGTCTTCAATACGATCCATATCGTCGTATCACTAATTCAGAATGGGTTATATGACACAAAGGTCTTTTCCCGGCTAACCCGAATAGTGAGCACAATATTTTAAAATATATGGATATAGGGATTTCAATTAAGTCACAATTGATTACCCTTTTATAATTTATACAATCTTTTAGACCATAATTTCCAATTCATCGAATTCAATTTTAAGTATTGAATTCAAAATTTAAATCAAATGATTTAAATTCCAATTTTTATTAAGTTATTTAAAATAACTTTTATTTCTGAAACTCATTTTCAAAAACTTTCAATTCCAGTTCCAAAACTATTTTGGATTCAAAAATTCATTTTTTCCAAAATTGATAAAAATCCGTGACTTAACCGATTTCCACGTGAAATCCACATTTGTGTGTGTATTGTGTAGTCCACGGGTTTAACACAATATTGCAACAACATTCAACCATCACAGATCAAATATAACAATATAATTTGATAAGCGGTATAACTATAACACTTATCTTTCATTCACAGATCACAGATATATATATATATCACAGATAAACAAATCACAGATCACAACACAAATCAGGATATATCACAAAGCATCACATATTAGAGATGTCAAACAATTCAACATCCAATATAATCCAAACATCCATAAGTAGGATTACTTTAATTATCTGATTAATTTAAATCAAATAAATTTCTATAAATCAATTTTACTAGTTATAGTAAATTAATAATCAATTAATTTCAAATTGATTTTCAAATTTATTTCAAGACACCAAATCAAATTTCCAAATATTTCCTTTTTAAAATAAATTTCTTTATCTCTTCAAGAGTATTTAAAAATCCAAATTTTAAATAAATTCTTCAACTTAAAAATAATATTTTCGAAATCCATTTATTTAACCCTTTTTCCAAAATTTGAAATTTAATTCAATACGGTTCAAAAATAAGACTTTTATCTTTTAAAAATCCTTTTAAATTATCCAATTATCAAAAAAATAATTTTTTCGATAAATTTTCAACTCAAATTTCGAAAATCCAATTTTTATTTATTTCTGGCATCCAACGATACCAAAAATACATTCGGCTAAATTTTAGCCTTCAACAATTCCAATTCACAAATATAATCACACGGAGATTATAAATAATCAACACACAACATATGAAACAAATTCGAATGTTTGAGGAATCCAGTTGGATCCCTCCAACCTGTTCCCTGCATCCACAGATGTTAGCACAATACCAATTCCACTTCACGGTGGAATTATCGCGGTATATGGGATTTATAAAATACTATCCCCTATTATGCGGCGCAATAGGGTCTCATCCGCTATATAATGCGGGAAATCAACTCCAAATACATATATAATACCAATTCCACTTCACGGTGGAATTATCGCGGTATATGTTTTTAATAAATAACCTCCGCTTAATATACGGCGTATAGGGTCTATTTTAACATAACAGATAACAATTATCATCCAATCCACACAATCAACACTATCAACAATTTTAAATCTCAAATATTTAAAATTTAAATCGAAACAAATATTTGGTTGAGTGAGAAGTTCTCACCTTGCTTTCAATAATTGTTGCAGTATTTTATTTCGAATAAAATTAAACAGGCGTTTAATTTTACTCAAAATTTTCACTAGCTCCAATCGACTCCAGTCCAGCTCCATTGCGTAGTGCTCGACAAAACGAACCCAACGCAAGTCGTTTCGTCCGAAACAGACCTCGTATAAAAAAGTTATGATAGTTTAAAGTTTGAACGAATTTAAATATATACAATTTCAATTTTCTTTAAACCCTACATGCAATCAGAGCCGTTCATCTTGCTTTTGAAAATTTGGGCCAGGCTCTTATCTTCTCCCCCCCAGGCATCACGCGCGTGAGAAACCCATTGTAGCCACCACGAACAATCCCACGTCGCGCCTCCACCGTTCACCTCTACGTCAATCAACCACCACCATTGCAAAGCTCGCACTCGACTCCACCTTCACCAGAGAACCAGCCCCACTCGGCTGCCCCAAACCCAAGAAAAACGTGAATAAACATGCACGTTTGAATGAGGATTGCCGTTGATTCGCTCGACTATATTTGATCATCTCCGTATGGATTTCAAGATCTCATCGTCCTCTACAACATTGCAGTTGAACGTTTTTGATAATTGTTGGTGGATTGGAAGATATTGGAGAAGAAACGAAATGAAATTCTAGCCATTGGTTTTGAAAATGGCGGCCAGCCCTAGCTAGGGTTTCTTTGTGCAAAATGAAGAAAATGGGTCCTTTTATAGAAAATTGCCAAAACACTATTCATCGAAAATTTTCCGAACTCGAAACGAAGCGTGTCGGCTGGCGTTCCTAAGGTTTTACCTATGTTTCGGACACAATGGAACGTGTTTCGGGAGCTAATTCGGTCATATGTGCGAGTTACGGAATTAAATGATCAGTTTAAAATTAAATCGATTAAAACGATTTTCGATGCGTTTTGGCTTGTCCCGGACAAACCATAAATCCAATTGACACAAAATTTGAAACCTTACAATAATTTCACATTACAGATCCAATGAAACAGGTTTCATCGAAATCCGAGACTGTTTGAAAAATGACTATTTTTAGTCGTCAATTAAATATTAAAATAATCAATTTTCACAATTTAACTTTTAATTCAATTTTAAAAGTTTACAAACATCATACCAACTCCAATATGATTTAATATAACTTTATAAATCATTTTTATACACATTAAACCCAATTATCAATTAATACTGCAATTCCAAATATTAAATTAATAATTTAATTATCCAATTAAATCACTATATTCGAAATTAAATTAATTCGACTTACAATTCTTACTTATTAATATTTAAAATCAATTAAATATCTGAATTTCAAATGACAGAAATTCTGGGTCGTTACAGTAACGCTCTCCAAATGTTGTGCAGTGTTTTACTCATGACTGTTAGGGACACCAAGGAGTTGCGTACTGATAGTTATTGGATAATTATTGAACGACTCAATCGATAGTTTTCTTTTGGCTAATATAACTAAGGTCAAATAGAAAATATCGATATGAATGATTTACATAATTCTTTCGACTTGGGAATACCATCGATCTCCAATATTAAAGCTTCGCTTTGATTATAGTCAAATCATGGCACGGTGTCCATCGAGTGACTATAATTGTGTCGAGTGGAAGTACTGGAAGTGAAGCACTATTCAAGAGAGGATTCGTCGGTTATATGGGTTTAGTATCACGGTTTAACTCAAGTCAACTCAAAGTTAAAATCTCTAGCCAAAGTAGTTTGGTTAATAATAATTGTTATTATTGAATAAAGGACTTTATGTTTGGACTATATATAGAGTTAAATACGGACGATATTGGAATATTGACCAGTACCAAATTTCATAAACCAAAAATGATATAGTTTTGATGAAGATAACTAATGTAAAAAGTAGTCACAATCAGGTAATGCCTAATAAAGAAAAATTGGATTTTATCGAAATCAAGTAAGCGATAAATTTGGCCGAAATGTCACATCACTTGCTAAGTGACATGTGAATGTTAAATTCGAATTGTTTGATATTAATCGCTGACCAAATTTACACCTAAAGTGTCGCACAACTGAAATGTTTTATACTTCTTTGACCACCCGACTTAATTAAATTATAATTGTTATAAATTAATTAAACTAATTAATATTTATGAAATATTAGTTATAAAATTTTATTTGATGTGTTGAACAATATTAAATAGTGTGTTAATAATAGTTTCAAATATACCGATCGATATTCGATATCGGTACGCGTTTAAATTGGATTTAACTTACGATGAATTTTGTTCGGGCTTGGACTAGTTTTGTGGCCTATACAGAGGCATGCTATTTTCGGCTAAGAAGTGGAAAAAATCAGGTCCACCAATGATTGGTAGATGGGTGGGGTTTGAATGGTTTAAAGGGAAAGAAATGGTAAAGAGAGAAAGAAGGATGGTAATCCAGTTTTTGCTCCGTTGTCTCTCCTTTATGTAATGCCACTTAACCCTCATTTTCTACGGAACTTTTTCCACTTCTCCTTGCTAAAAATTCCAACTAAAAACCATATTCCAAGTACCCAAAAAATTCCAAATTCAAATACAAATCAAAACGCTTCAATCTGATTGACGATGATGGACAATTTGGAGCTAGCATCTTCCAAGTTTTGAATTTGATTCAAGGAGTAGTCAACCTCAATTCAACGTGTTTTGAATAGGCTTCGGGAACAGTAATTCTATGATTTAATTTTGTTTATTAATGTTTAGTTAACTGTTATATCATACGATGCTTATGTAGAAATATTACGAATCTAGTTTATTGGTATGTTGTCAAATATCCGATGTTTGAAAATATATTAGCGCATCTATGTATAAATAAATAAATAAATATCATTTTGAATGTATATGGGCATTGAATTCTCGGCCTAATTAAAAAAATATTTTAATTAAATATTATTTAAATATGAATTTGTTAAATAATAAATCATTTTCTAAAGAATAAAATTATATAATAAATTGTTCAAAATTTAATAATTTCACTTTTATACAAGTATAATTCAAAAATAATATTTTATTTATTCTAATATATTTTATATTTATTTATATTAAAATATTAATTTAACTAATTACCTAAATTGAAATTAATTATACAAACAAATAATTAAATATATATTCAAATAAAATATGAAATGAAGTGTAAAATTATATCTAAAATAAAACATAATTTTTAGATTTTAAAATTAATTTTTTAATAATTTTTAATATTTAAATTTTTTTTATATTTAATTATAAATTGTTTATTTAAAAATAATTTTATAAATATTAAAATAGAAAACAATTATTACTAAACTTTTTATATAAGCTGAGAACTTATTGAAAACTTATATTAATTTATAAAATTTTTATTATTATATATATATATATATAATCTGTGTGTATTTGTAAATTTATAAATACTTATAATTATATATATATATATTAAAAAAAATTATTTCCTGAGTCAAGAGTTCTCTGTAAAAATATAATAAATTATATATATATATATATATGCGTATGTGTGTATTGTAACACCCCGTAAAATGAACCATAAGTAAATTAAGTAAATTAAATTAAATATGATAAGGGTTGGATATTTGAATTTTATAAAAGTTGGAATTTAACCATGAAAGTTATTCCGTTGTGTTCGTTGAGAAATTCCAATCTGTTTCCATATACAATTTGCTAAAAACAGAGCCCAAACAAAGAAGTTATGAGCATTTGAAGTTCTCTTCATTTAAATTTATTTAGTTTAAATTCAAACGAGAAATCAAATTTAGGATCTAAAATTCAAAAATTAGCTTAGGGGCCAAGTAAACATTTAATTAAGGCTTGACGTTAAAAAGTTAATTAGAGAATAAAATAATTCGACGATGGAAACAAAAATAAACGCCCTGAATAAAAGAGCGATCGATCGGTCGCCCAAAAGCGGTTGGGCAACGATAGTTGCCAGTGGCAGCTAGGGTTTTATGTTATGCTCTATTCAGTTGTGCACTCTAGATATACTCATTTTATACCTACTTCCATCTTACAGTTCTGGTGCATTTCAATTCCTTCAAATAGGACCTTATCCTGTCCACTTTTATTCATATTATTTTGGAGAATACGACGAAACTCTGCCATTGCTATCATTCTAATAAGATTCAAAAACTCCATAGAAAATTCAGGTGAGGATTCAACTTATTTCCTATTTGTTTCTTCTTCCTTCAATTTATTCTTCTTCAATTATTCTGAATCTAATGAATATATATACCTCTTCCCTATTCTGTGTGTGTGTGTGTGTATCAAAAGAGAGACATTTTGGAAGAATCGGAAGACTACAAATCCATTTGAGTAAAGCTAAAGCTAATTTGTGAGTCGAGACCTTAGTATTTCTTTTCAGCAATTTTTTATTGTATTTCTTTTGGATTTGAATATGCCTTAGGGATTTTGGGATTTTGAAAATATGATAAATAAAATCCCCTAAAATTTCTTTTCATTTCGAAGTGTCAATTCTGCGTTGAGATTCTCAATTATTTACATTAATTTGATGGAATTTATTTCATTTGTGCAATTTTTGATAATTTCATAGTCTATTCCACTTCTCCTTCTTCTTTGGGTCAAATTGTGATCCTTCAATAAAATAAGCGGTTTAGATTACGAATTCTATTCGTAGTTTACACCACTTATTCTTATCTATTTCTTTGTAAAAGAGGAGTTGAATAGAATATGAGGTTGAGATTGCAATTCTTATTATTTAAGATATTCCATTGAATTGGTGTAATAAATTGAGTTTCTATTTTATTTATAGTTCTATCATTGCAGTTTTGATTATGAATATTTATTCTCTATTTTGGATATTAGAATTCCATGAAATCTTAGGAAATTGAAGGAAAAAGACTTGTAATAATAAATGGTTAGGGAATTGACATTTAACGCTAGTTTTTGGCATAAAATCCTTGTGTTTAGTACTTATTAAGCACGAATATTTGTTTATTTCTACTTATGTAATCAACGTATAATTATTGCGTATATAGCATAGTTAATTAGGCATTTATTTACGTTAATTTTCCCCATTAGGAAGGTAATTGATTTTGATGTGAAAATAAGAGAAAACTCTTATATAGCCTAATTATTATTTTAAGGCGTATAAGGAAGATTACTTATAAGGCTTATTTATGAAATGGTGAGATGAGTGTGTGTGTGTGTGTGTGTATACAGTTACACGATGGAAGTCTACCCTTCACTTTGAGGCTACCAGCAGTTGTGTACACTTTTATTGATGTGAGATATCCTTATGATAAATATTCGTAATGACATGAGGTTAACTCCAAATTCCATAGGGGAAATCTACCCAGCTAATCTGGCTACCAGTTCCTACGAACAGAGGACTAATGTGAGACGTCATTATGGGTATAGGCCATACGATGAAGGTCCTACTTTGGGGTTTGAGGTATTAAGTTGTTGGACCTGCCTTTTTCCCCAGATGAAGTATTAAATGGCCAATTGTAACGAGTCAGATTTTTCACGTTCGAAAATCGACATCCGTACTTCACATTGTACTAGAATGCCGCAGATTCGACCGTTCAAATCCGATTCGCCGGAGCTTATAACAACATTAAGTATAACAACACAGCGGAAGAAAAAGAATATATCAATATATATAACATTGATCAATGACAGATACAAAAATCTGATACAATATGATACAACAGATATCAATATACATCAGAGATATGATACAAGAAATAGCAGCGGAAAGAAAATAGATAACACCGGCAGCGGATATAATATCACCAATAGAATGCTCCAATCCATAGCTAGCGTAAAACAAGGTCAGTCGTCCAAGAACTGACTAGCTACAGATAATCTACTCAACCTGAATATCTGAGAAACCCAACTCTAGACTGCCCGTGTGGAAAATGGTGGGCACCCAGAGTTTAGGAAGGGAACAATAAACTACAGATCAGTCATGGGACTGGTGTGAGCAACAAAAACAGTTTATCTTTAAAACAAACACAAAAGAACTTTAAACATTTAAACCCGCAATGCTTTTGGAAAATGAAACTACCATAAGGCCTCCCGCACACACACACAATGCAAACGCAGAATCGGAGGAGATTTCTCCTTATGATAGTCAAAGATGCTTACTACGCAAAACAAATCATTGGATATTATTACTAGTGCATAGTGAAGAAAGCATTTCAAAAGTATAATATTAATCTTAGCCAACATACAACCATTATTGTATGCCTACTATAGCTACTATGTTCAATAGCAGGTTACCGCCACATTCCATAGCAGGTAATACAACTAAAACCGTACAAGGTTCGTATTGTTTCTTTGGATTATCCAACAAATGGTCAGGCAAAGGAACTTCTTTTCCTACTGCCACATGGGATCGCCTCTGGCTGGACGTCCCGAGAGACAAACTGCTCTCTGCCAACACAAGGCCGGGTTACCCTTGTAACTAGGTAACTCATGAATATGCCATCCCCCGGTCCTTTGGGACCTTTATCCGAGCACTCGGTAACCAACATCACACATAATAAATAAAGTGTGTCCACATGAGTAAGTATCTGGGCTCCATACCATGATACCACCCCTTTCCAGAAGGAAATGACATACCCTAAAGGGCGCGACCCCCATAGCCTTGCCGCAATATTCCTGTTTCGACCATTTCTGGGTTGTGAGGCCCTGACGAAGTCTCGTCCACAAAGCTACGCTTTGGCACAAAGCCATGTTTTGGGTCAACAGATGGTCAAAGTAATGATCACAAAGATAAATGATCACGCAAATGATCATATCACAAATGATCAAACAATGATCATCACACAGCAACACTCAGCATGCCACATTACCAAATTGGGAATATATCGCTGATAACCTTCAACTACATAACCTCTGAGCTCGTACGTCTCAGAGAAGGGTGTTAAGCTAAGAGAATAAATTCTCCGCCACCAAACAGAAATGTATTTGAAAGAAATCTGCTTTATATCTCAAAGTGTAATGTCAAACATGTAACCATACAAGTCTGTTCCGGGTTCGAATAGAACCGAAGGCACTTCCGAAGAAGCCCTTGCAAATCCGGGTATTCACAATCCCGATCAGACTTCCCATCACTTAGGGAATCTCTATACCGGGCGCTACTCGGTGCAGAGACAATCGATAGGTCATCCTATCGTTCTGGCAAATACCCGGTCTTCAACACCGGTCTTCAAATGCTATCCATATACGACGTATCACTTATTCAGAATGGGTTATATGACACAAAGGTCCTTTCCCGGCTAAACCGAATAATGAGCGCGATATTTAAAAACATATGGATACTGGGATTTCAGTTAAGTCACAACTTAAACCCAAACTTTCTTTTCAAATGGTTTAACAAGTTACCATTTCTAATCTTTAAACAAAAAGATTCATTTTAACAACCTTTAACGGTTTAAACAATTTCCACACTTTAATCTTTTAAACAAAGATTCATTCACAGATTTTCCAAATTAATTCCCATTTTAATTTGATTAACTCGTTAAATCTTTAAATCAAAGATTTAACTTATAGTTTTCAAAACAATTTCATTTCGAATGGTTTAAACAAACCACCCTTTTTAAATCTGTTAAAAATAAACAGATTTAATTCATAGCTTTCAAAAAGAATTCATTCATAACTTGGAAAACCATTTTTCAATTCAATCTTGAAATTGCTTTAATTAAACTGGAACTTCATTTCTTATCTGAAAGCTTTTATCATTTGGAAACAAACAGTTTCATTTTGGAAATCTGATTCATTTATACGAGTTAAGGTTCTTGGGTTAGATCCAAATTCTCAAAAGTTTACTTTTAAATGGTTTAGATTTATACAAACACATTTATATCATCTTTAATCCCTAGTTTCAAATCATAGGATTCAATTTCAAACTTGAATTCAAATTTAAATCAAATTATTTAAATTTTCAAAACTCAATTAAGTTATTCAAAATAACTTTTATCTTTGAAATTCCATTTCAAAAGCTTTTCATTTTAAACCCAAATTTCCAATTTCAAAATCAATTGAAATTAAAATTTCAATTTCAAAAACATCAAATTTAAATTATCTATGACTTAACCGATTTCCACGTGAAATCCATATTTGTGTGCGTAAGAGTGTGGTCCAGGGGTTTAACACACAATAGTGCAACATCATTCAATCATCACAGATCAAAATACAGGATATAGTTGATAAGCGATATAAATTATAACGCTTATCGTTCATTCACATATTCACAGATATATATATATATATATATCACAGATAAGTAAACTACAAATAACAACATAAATCAGGATGTATCACAAAGCATCATATATCAGGGATATCAACAATCAAGTCATCCAATAGAATCCAAATATTCATAAGTAGGGTCAATTTAATTGTCTGATTAATTCAAATTAGATTAAGTTCTTATAAATAAACTACAAATCTTGGTTAATTAATCATTAATTAATTATAAACCATTTCAATTAATTAATCTTTAATCATTTATTAATTAACCTTTAATTAATTAATTAACCTTAAACCAATTACATAATTTATTAACCCCTTAATTGCTTTCATTAAGTAATTAACAATTTACAATTGATTATCTTAATTAATAAATCTGATTAATTATCAAATTTAATCACATTAATTTAATTACTTAATAATTTTTAGTTAATTATCTTCATTAACTAATAACATTTCTTAAATTACTTTCTTAAGAAATTATCTTAGATTAATTCATTATTAATCATTTCTAATTATAAATTAATCTAAATTTTATTTATTTATAAATTAAATAAATCATTCTTTAATTACCTTATTAATTAAATCATTTTAATTACCTTAATTATCTCTAAGATAACCCATTTCTTTATTAATGACTTAATTAACATTAACGTACATATTTTTAAACTTTTACTTTTGAACTTACAATTTAGTTCAAATTTGAATTTAAGTTTTAAATCAAATTATTTTAAAACTTCATATGTTAAATAATATTAGTCTTATAAAAGAAATTTATAAGAGTTTGAACCCAATTATTTAAATTCAAATCATTGTATAAAGTATACTTGAACATCTTAAAGTTGTTTGAATACTTTAAATTTTATAAAACATCATTTATTTCAAAGTAAATTTGAATTCCATCTTCCAAATCTGATTTTGAACTTATATAAAAATCTGTTTGAATTCAAGTTCTGTTTAAAACAAAACCAACAAGTTCAGGTTTTAAAACCTGGAACAAACATTTACCCGAGCCTTCCCCCTTTTTACTTCGAGTCCACTGCCCCACTGCTCCAAGCAAACTACCCAGTGCTTCGAGTTCCCCTTCTTCTCCCCCAACTTATTAACCTGACACACAATCCAACACGTGCACGTGCACGCGAACCCTAGCCACCTCCGGTCGAGTCGCCACCCACCACCAAGTCGACGTTGGCCCACTCGATCACTCCCACTTTCCAGAAACCCAGTACCACTTAAAAATCGAAATCGAACCCTTCAATTCAACCCAGAACCCAACGTATATCGATAAATCACGTTCGCCACGTCGCTCACGGCGATCAGAAACCGCGCCATTCTGACCATAGCACCCCCTTCCATCCACTCAGCGATCACTCCAGTCGCGATGGCCTCCGATTCGCTCTAGATTTCCCAATGGCCTCGCGAACGTAGTCGACAATTTCGAACACTTAAACCCTAAGATGTCTTCGTCCTCTCAATCCATTAAATAGAAAAATTACTTGACATTTTTCTCAAAATCAGGGGTGGCTATATTTGCTACCATCCAAGTTTCAAAAATTTAAATTGATTCATTTCTCTAAAATAGAAAAAAAAACAATTTTTATTCAAATCCAAACTGCTCGTAAATTTCTAATCTAAAAATCTAAATTTTTGTTTTAAAATTCATGTCTTGCAGTATGAATTCAATTCGTATACCTGAATTCGTAAATTATGAAGTTTAAATTTTGACTTATTTTAAAACTATGCTTATTTTCTCGCTTTCCAGGATTATTAACAAATTGATTTAACTTGAATAAGTTTTAATTCTTGAATATATACTATAACAAACCATTTTTGTTTTAGCACCAAGGCTTAATAGCAAGAAGAATCAGAGAAAATGATTTTTGATGTTGTTTTAGAGCCTGTATATTTTTATCTGAGGTATATCCATCCCTGCTTACAAACATACATTATCAACCTATGCACAGATGATCACATATATAGGCATTCAAACAAGTTACAACATTTTTTTCTTTTATCTCATTATTACTACTGATCAACACTATCAAGATAGAAAACTAAAGAAAGTTTGCTCACAAGCATGCATTTTCAAACATGTTAAAACATTAAAAGAGTAGTAGTTTACTCACAGCTAAGTATTTAGCAGATTCATACTTTTAAGTTTTAAAACAAAAGTTACTCACCTGGAAATATTTGAAAACAGAGATTGCTTTTGTTTTGTTTTGAAATCTGCAGTTGACTCTCCCTTGTTTTGTTGAAGTTGAAATTGTTGATAATCTTTGTTTTCAGATTTGCTTATTTACTTTAGATTTTGCTCAGCTTTTAGAAATGAAACTGAGGAAAAGAACGTGATGTATATAAAAGAAAAGTGTACAGAGTGATGTCTTTGTTTATTGAATAAGTATGGCTGAGGTAATTTTTTTGTGCAAAGAGAAGATGGCTATTAAATGCATGTGTCTTGCTTTGCTATATTTTATTTTTATTTTGCAGGTGTACATACTGTTGTTTTGCTTGGTGGCCGAAGATACACTTTGCATTTATTTCTTTTTACCATAGTCAGTGATATTTCTTTCTTTACTTTTCTTTATCTGGCCTGGCAGATTTGTGGAGGCTGAGATGATAATGTGTTGGGTACTCAAGATCCAAACATTAATTGCTAAGTACTTTATGTTTACTTGTTTCATTTTTTTTATGTATGCTGATAATTTTCTCTTACTTTGTTTATTCTTACCTTGTTAATTTCGGCTGAGAAGATAGGGGTAGGTACTTTTGTTTCTTATTTTATTTACATACTGTAACGACCCAGAATTTTTGATAATTAAAATTCGAATATTTAATTGATTTTTAATATTAATAAATGAATTTAATAAGTCGAATAATTTATTTAAAGGATATTTGATTTAATTTGGTCAATTGAATCGATAATTAAATGATTGAAAATGATTTGTAAAATTTTATTTAATCATACTGGAGTTATAGAAAGGTTATAGAACTTTTAAAATTTAATTTGGAGTTAATCTATGAAAATTGAATATTTTAATATTTAATTATCGACTGTAAAAATAGCCAATTTTCGAACAGTCTCAGATTTCGACGAAACCAGTTTCATCGGATCCGTAATGTGATATTATTGTAAGATTTCAAATTTCGTAATTTTTGGATTTACCATTTGTCCGGTGCAAATTAAAACGCCTCGAAATTGATTTAAATCGGTTTAATTTAAATTGATCATTTATTGTCATATCTCACACAGACGATCGAATTAGCTTCCGGAACCTGTTCCATTGTGTCCGGAACGCGGGATAAACCCTAGAAACGATACTGACCGCGCGTAAATCGGAGTTTGGAAAACCTGGATGAATAGTGTTCGTTGTTTTTATATAAAACACCTCCATATTTTCATTTGCAAAGAAAGTTAACCCTAACCCTAAAGCTTCAGGCCGCCACTAATGGTTTACACGGCCAGAAACGCTCGATCTTTCTTCCTCAAAATCTTCCAATCTGTGCGTTATTTCAACAAACCCTCAACTAGAAAAGCGTAGACAACGACGAGATCTTTGAAACCAACGGTCAAGATCGCAAATGGGTTAGTGGATTGGCGGCAATAGTCGTTTGAACGCGTTCGTTTCGTGTCGTTCGCATGCGTTTTCAAGGGAGAAGAGGCAACCGAGCTCGAAGTCCTTCCAACCGAACATGGCTCTCGTGTGGGCGGTCAAGGTGGCGGAGCTCGATCGCCTTCTAGTGCGTCGGAGTTGGTGCCGTAATTCACGAAATATGGCGGCAGTTATGGGTCTTCACGCGTGTGTTACTGGGAGGGTTTCGTGAGGGGAGAAGAACAAAAAGGGTGGCCCAGATTTTTGATTGCAAAACGAACGGCCTGATTTGGCTAAAGGTTTAAATTGATAAAAGAAATTGTAAATTTAATTTTATTAAAATCGTATTAACTTCAAACTGCTATAACTTGTTTATACGTGATCAGAAATTGACGAAACAAAATGCGTTGGAATCGTATTCGCGAATACTACGCGATGCAATTGGATTGGAATTGTTTGGAGCTAGTTTGAATTTCGGGTAAAATTAAACGCGTGTTTAATTTTATTCGAAACAAACGCTGAAATCAGAATTAAAATCACGGTGAGATCTTCTCACTCAAAATATGTTGGTATTACAGTTATTGATTTGAACTGATTGATTGCTATTGGATGTGATATTAGATATAGTAGGATATATCTATATATAGCAATATATACATATTGGCATATGTATATATTGGATTGATTGATTTCCCGCCTCGTATAGCGGATGAGACCCTATTGCGCCGTTAGTAAGCGGATATTTTTATAAAACCCATATACCGCGATATTCCACCTCGAAGTGGAATTGGTATTGTGCTAACCTCCGTGGTTGCAGGGAAACAGGTTGGAGGGATCCAACTGGATTCCTCAATTGTATTTATTTATTTACAAATATTGTGATGTATTCTGTTATCATATGTTGATATATGATGTTTGTTGTTGTGATTGACTAATTGGTGCTGTTGCATCATCGGATTCAGTTTTGAAGTTTAAAAATAACGACTTTTACTTTAAAAGGATTTTTAAAGTAATTTTTGAAAGTAGACGTTTTATTGAATTGTTGAATTGATTTATTTTAAATAAATAAACGTTTAAAATTTTGAAGTTATAAAAGTTAAGATTTTTGTGAATTATGACTGTAAGGTGATTTTTGAAATAAATAGTTTAAGCAATTTATAAAATGGTTTGAACTGAGATTTTCGAATTTTTGTGAACAGTTTATTTAAAAGATTTAAAAAGTTGATATTTATAAATTTAAAATATTGGAATTTTAAAACGAGATGATAAGTGTTAAAAATGAAATTTATAGAATTATAAATCGTGAAGATATGGAATTTATAGATTTATAAATTGTGAAGTTATAAAATGGATGAAACTGTAGAATAAAAGATTTATAAGAGATTAACTTATAAATTGGATTTTTTCCTTCAAATGGAATATTGATCGAATTATTAATAAAGGAGATTTATTAAATTGGAGTTGTTAGAAAATAGAAATAGAATTTATAAACGTTGTTTTATAAATTCGAAATCAATTAAATTTGATAAATCAAATATAGAAGATTATCAAAGAAAATATATTCGCGATTTTGGACAGCGAATTCTTCTTTGAAATAAAATGTGTAGAAAATATTGAAATGGGGTTAGTGAAGTATATTCACGATTTTGGACAGTGAATATATTGTTAAGTAAAATGGATTTATTTTTGGAGAAGTGATATTATGAAATGAAGAAATTATTTTAAAAGATGTTTTAAAATGTGTTAAATATCGAAATCATAGATTTCAATATTTATTGTTGAAATAGACGTTTTCGAGGAAGAAGGAAATGATGGACTATAACACTGTTGTTATAGTAAATGATTTCCGAAAGGAAATGTTTTTATGTAGTATTGGGATTTATATATCTATCTTAAAATCCGAATCCCTATACTAGTGATTTTGAGTCGTCGTAACGATGTTTTACGTAACATTCGTTTTGACTCAAATAAATGTTGTTATAGTAAATGATTTCCTTAAAGAATGAATTTATACTTAAATTTGATTTAAGTATATAGAATATTTTTCAAGTGTTGAAAATAAATGATTTGTGAAATACTTATTATTAAATAAGTAGGGAAATGCATTCCAAAAATGAAATGAAACGTTTTGAGAATTTATCTTCTTAAAGATAAATTGAAAGTGAATATTGAAATCGATTTGAAAATCGTATATCAGTAGATATTTTGAAAATATAAATTCACTATGGAATTTATAAAGGAAAGGGGAATGAAATGACCCTCCTTTTATTTCCACCCTAAATTCATAAGGATTTTTTTTTTTAGAGATGATATATAGATATATCATTCATTATAAATATATTTCCCAGGGTCATTTTCTTTCTCCAATAAACAAAATATATCCAGGATCAAAATAACTTACCAATATAAATATATCAGTATATATCTAATAACATACACATGCATATGAAGATGTATGTGTTCCTCTTGTTTAAATTCAGAGTATATACTTTATTTTTTTTTGTACAAAAACATTCTGTTTGATTTAGATTTTTAGCAATTCAGATTTAATTATTGTATCCTGATTTTTGGCCATAGAATCCATTGGAGACATGTACTTTAGTATGTTATTCTAAATAAGAAATGATCAAGTAATAATCAGTGGTAAACAAGCTTTTAATATAGATGATTGTGTTAAAGTCTGTATAGTGTCAAAATCAGGCTAAAAGAAAGTGGATCCTAAGTGAACACAAGCAACATCTAGGTGTAATGGAAACGCGCCTAACTTATACATGAGAGGTCACAAGTTCGAGTGCTCTGCTGGTCGGTTCAAACACAATTTTTGTTTTTCTTTTATTTCTCCTGTAGGGTTTGAAATCTGAAATCTACCTATATTTGCACATATATATTTAATTTTTGCCTATAATCTAACATACAAAACAATAATTCTTACTTTATTATTTTTGAAGCCCCTTCCTACACTGTTCTAGGAATTTAGGTTTATATTTTTGCCCAGATATCAACATGTACACAGATATACATGTACATATCAATATCTTTGCTCATTTTCCAGAAAACTGGGTGAAACATTTGCTAAATGTACTAAGCTTTTGAAATGCATTTTTATTTTCAGAATACAATCTATCATGATCAACCAATACTTCATTTATTTGAAGCTGGTTAACTCATGAATCCTGTATCTGCTACACCTAGTTCAAAGCAATGGAGATACCATTCATTGCATTCTGTCTGAAGCTTTTAAAAACATTTTACTTTTCTCAATACAATTCAGAAATGAATTCAAACTTATTTACAAAGCATTTCAGTAAAAGAAAATAGAATCCTTTTAAGTTTACTTCTTGCTAAATCCAGATTTTATTCTAAAACTCAGTGCTCTGTTATGTCTCAAGATTAGCTAATACTTATATATAAATTATGCAAAACAGTAGCTCACATAATTGTATATTTCTTACCAGATTTTTATAGCTGATACTTGAGCATATTTTTCTTGTTTATGTTCCAGACACTACTTCAAAAACAAATCAAACCTTAACACACAACAATTTCAACAGAACAACAAATCTTAATCTGACACTTTACAGAACATAAGGGCAACTTGATCACTAACCATAAAATATTCAATACATAATTGGAAATCTTAGAAACATAAATTTTTCCTGAATACATGCAGATATAATCAATTTAAGCTCTTATTGAAACTAGCTAGCATGTTCATTCACTCCTCCATAATAGCCATAACTTCATTTTTACTTAGTGCCTGGGTTACCTGAAAGAGCATGAGTGGCTGCCTCATTTTAAAATGAGACACCCCATATGCCATGAGCAAACAAGGGTCAGATCTATGATCTGGTATGAGTAACATCATTACATTCATGATATTAAGCAATAGAGAATATAAGAGCACCAATTAGTTATTTAAGCAAATTCCTGCAAACAATTACTTTAACATAGTATAATTAAGTTGATTCAGGTATGATATATTCATTTATCATTCTTACACTTGCATACATAATCATGCAAACATAGTTATCTATTTGCAACAATTGCATTCACTGGAACCATCTTGGTTCCATACCATTCAACCTAAGAAATATCCATTTTCCTATTTCTTCATTTACAGGTTGTATTATTCAATTTAAATCCCTGCCTCATCTGCTATTAAGGAATCACTGGGACACATTGCAATGAACTAATTCACATCATTGCACAAAGATCTCAGGGCTTAAACAAACCATGTGCCAACTTGCATACTTCAAATATGACAAGCATTCCAGCAGTCTTCTTGGCCTTCCCTTCCCTAGTTTATTTACTAGTGTATTGTCTTAAATCCTATCATCAAATATGCTAAGTGAACATGTCACTGCAAACATGGAAACATCCATAATCTTTCCTAGCATAATTCTCCTCAGAAATAAGCAGACAGTTATTTCCTAAATGGGGTCAATATGTCTTGATCTTAGTAAAATATAAGAATATTTTCAACTGTAAAAAGAGGCATGGCATGTTCTTATTATATTGATCTGCAAGCCTTTATGATTGATTCAGATTCAAGATCTGGTTCAATCATAATTTTAGCTTGTGAGTTTTTTTTTTAGATTTGATCAAGGGCTCAGCACTTAGAAAATTTCTATTGCACCCTTAACATTTTTCTTCTCAAGCCTCAGCACTTATACCAAGTATAATGCAGCTCCCAACATTTTTGTAAAGTTTCCATGCCATAGATCTATAACAGTTGAGAGTATTCTCTATATAATTTTAAGATCCTAGACTTTAACATTTTTGAGTATAAATAAAACAGTATGATACACATCCAAAGACAAATGTCTCAGCAAATCAAAGATCACCAAAATCATCCATATTAAATCATATCAGATTTAAAATAAGACATCCAAAAAAGCATTGATGAAATCATATACATCAAAACCAGCAATATATAAATGGCAATATAAAAAGTGGCTGCCTTATCTCAGGTCTTAATGCCATGAACTCAGTGAGGTTACTCACCTAAATATTTCTTCTTATTAATCCAGAAAACCCTTGTATGAGTGCTTTCTTCTTCCTTCCAATACTTTCTTCCTTTTTTTTTGTGCAGCTTGGGGTAAAGATAATTTTACTGGCTGAAACTGCCTATTTATATGTATTTTTCCACTAGGGTTTTGTTAAAACAAAATTCCATTTCTGACCTAACCATCTTCATGCATTTTTCATTCATTTTCCTCCTTAATACCCCGGCCATAATAACCAATTTAAAGGCTGCATTTTCTTTCTTTTACTTTTCAGAAAATGGCCACTCACCTAGTCATGTTAAAAGTGTGACTACCATATTTCATATTTTAATTATTTCTGAGAATCCCGTTTGCTATTTTTGCCTATACAAGCAGATTGACTTGTATTACATTTCATGTCATTTTAATGTTATAGTTTCACTTGCTTATATATATATATATATTTATACTTTTCAGTACTTAAAAATATATTTGTATACATATCTTATCTAGGCTTATTTAATTCCTCTTTAATTTCAGAAGCATATGCACCTATATGTATACAGGTTTACAAATATATATATATATATATATGATTTTCTTTTCTGGGTTTTTAAATAAAATTTGTTTACTGATTTAAAGTAAAACTTACTTTTCTTATTTTCTAAGATGATCCATATAATTCCAGAAATCAAATATCCATGTTGCAAAATCATGTTTGTATTGCTTTTTAATTCTTGTTTTAAATCCAAGAAATCTGGAGTTCTTCCTTGTGCCATTTCAGTGTGCACGTGCACACATATACTTGCACACTATTTATTCCAGAAATTTCACCATATTTAAATCTAAATATTTCAAAAATTAAATCATTTTACAAAAATGATTTTCCACAAAATTTTGGGGTATTACATTCACCCCTCCTTTTAGGAATTGTGTCCTCACAATTTTTCTAACATTTATAACAAGCATCATTTTCTTTTCTGAAAACTTATCAAACATATGCATAAACAAACAAATTCAACCATAACAACCATGCATAACAAAATTTTTCCAGAAAAAAAAATTACCTTTTAATTTGCAAAAAGCTTAGGATAATCCACTCTAATCTTATCCTCTAACTCCCATGTGCAGTCATTAGGATCACTACTCCACTGGATCTTAACTAGTTTCAAGGTTTTGCTCCTTAATTTCTTTTCTTCCTTGGCTACAATCCCCACTGGTTCTTTTTCGTAAACCAAGTCAGGATTTATTTGAATTTTGGTAGGCTCTTCCAAAATGTCTTCTTTATCATGTACCCATCTTCTAAGTTGGGACACATGAAAAACATTATGCATTGCTTTCATTTCCTCTGGTAGTTCTAATTTGTAAGCCAATGAACCAATTCTTTCCAGAATTTTATAGGGTCCAACATACCTTGGTGTAAGCTTACCTTGCTTGCCAAATCTCATGACTTTCTTCATAGGTGAAATCTTGATGAAAACAAAGTCTCCCACTTCATATTCCACTTGCTTTCTCTTCCTATCTGCAAATTTCTTTTGCCTATCTTGAGCTGCTGCTATTCTTTTTCTTATTAACCCAATTTTCTCTGTAGTTTCTTTAACATATTCAGGTCCTAGAACAGCTCTTTCTCCAGTCTCTACCCAGCATATAGGTGATAAACATGGCTTGCCATATAAGGCTTCAAATGGTGCCATCCCTATGGTGCTTTGGTAACTGTTATTGTATGTGAATTCAGCTAGATGGAGGTGGTCTTCCCAGTTGCCTCCAAAGTCCAGTGTACATGCTCTCAACAAATCCTCTAAGACTTTGTTCACCACCTCAGTTTGACCATCTGATTGTGGATGGTAGGCAGTGCTTAAGCACAATTCACTCCCCATGGCCTCTTGAAAACTTTTCCAAAATCTTGAGGTGAAGATGGTATCCCTATCACTCACAATGGTTTTGGGAATGCCATGCAACCTTACTACCTCTTTCATGAAAATTTGAGCCAATTTTGGAGCATTTCTTTCTGTTTTAACTGGGATAAAATGTGCTACCTTAGTTAGCCTATCCACAATTACCCATATACTTGTGTTTCCCTTCTTAGATCTAGGCAGACCATCTATGAAATCCATAGATATATCCTCCCACTTCCACTGTGGTATACTAAGGGGTTGCAATAGTCCTGATGGCCTTTGTGTCTCTGCCTTGACTTGTTGGCAAGTCATGCACCTTGCAACATATCTGGCCACATCTGACTTCATCCCCTTCCACCAAAGATTTCTTTTCAAATTTTGATACATCTTGGTGCTACCTGGGTGTATGGAGTACTTACTCCTATGGTACTCATTTAATATTTCCTCCTTCAATTCTATATTTTCTGGAACACATATCCTATTTTTATTCCTTAAATAACCATTTTTATCAACTTGATAATTTATTACTTCCTCCCCTTTTGATATGAGCATTTTCTTTTCCACCATGTTTAGGTCTTGTTCCTGCATTTTCCCAATCTTAAGAAGTAAATCTGATTGCAGAGATATCATACTTAATTTCCCTTTACCTTCACCTTCTTCAATGGACATCATTTGTACCTTACTGTTTTCCTCAATTTCCAAATCAGTAAGTATAGACAAATCCTTAAATTCTTCCATCATCAACATGGCTACTTTGGCATGTTGTCTACTCAAGGCATCTGCAACTTTATTTGCCTTGCCTGGTGTATACAGTATATCTAGATCATAGGCAGCTAGGAACTCTTCCCATCTATGTTGCCTCATGTTCAAATCTTTTTGTGAGAATAAATATTTCAGTGCCTTATGATCAGTGTACAAAATGAATTTGGCACCTAACAAATAATGTCTCCAAAGTTTCAAAGCATACACAACTGCTGCTAGTTCAAGATCATGGGTTGCATATCTGGTTTCATGTGGCTTTAATTGCCTAGATGCATAGGCTACCACCTGGTCTTGCTGCATCAACACAGCCCCTAACCCAGAGCCACTTGCATCAGTGTACACAACCAAATTTTCATTTCCTTCTGGCACTCTCAATACTGGTGCATTAATCAGAGCTTCTTTTATTTTGATAAAAGCTTGCTCACATTTTTCTGTCCATACAAAGGCTTGGTTCTTTCTAGTTAAATTGGTAAGTGGTGATGATATTTTTGAGAAATCTTTTATAAATCTCCTATAATATCCTGCCATCCCCATAAATGATCTAATCTCACTGATGGTGCTAGGCCTTTTCCATGCTTGGATTGCCACTACCTTGTTAGGGTTTACTGATATTCCTTTGGCAGAGATAACATGCCCAAGAAAATGCACTTCTTCTTTCCAAAATGCACATTTTGAAAATTTTGCCTTTAAATCATTTTCCCTTAGTCTTGACAAAACTAAATGCAAATGATTTTTATGCTCTTCCACTGTCTTAGAATAAATCAAAATGTCATCAATAAAAATCAGTACAAACTTGTCTAAATAATCTCTAAATATTCTATTCATTAAATCAACAAAATATGAAGGAGCATTTGTCAAACCAAATGGCATAACCAAAAATTCATATAAGCCATATCTTGTGTTAAATGCAGTATACTTAACACTTGAGTCTTCAACCTTCATTTGATGGAATCCTGATGCTAAGTCTAGCCTAGAAAATATTTTAGCTTCACTGAGTTGGTCAAAGAGATCATCTATTCTAGGCAATGGGTATTTATTCTTGATGGTTACTTTATTTAGTTCCCTGTAATCTATGCACATTCTCAAGGTACCATCATGTTTTCTTACAAACACTACTGGAGAACCCCAGCAGGAATTGCTTGGCCTTATAAATCCCTTGCCCTCTAATTCTTCCAACTGATTTTTCAATTCTTTCAGTTCACTTGGCCCCATTCTATAAGGTTTCTTGATTATGGGACTTACTCCTGGAATGAGATTAATTTGGAATTCGACTGGTCTGTGGTGTGGAACACCCTTAACTTCCCCAAACACATCCAAGTATTCATTAACTATGGGAATTTCTTCAATGGTTAGTTCACTCAGATCTTTTTCTAAGTCAACTAAATGATACAATTTCCCTTCCTTAGCTACTTCACATAGAACTGTGATTCTCTGGCCTCTAGAATTTTGCAATGATATGGTGGATGAGTCTAAATTAATTATGGCTTTAAATTGCCTTAACCAATCTACCCCCAATATAACTCCTATATTTGGGTAATTTAAAACATATAAATTGGAAATAAAAATATTTCCTCCTATGTTTAACTCCACATCCACACAATTCATGTTCAAAACACTAGAACTCCCTAGGGGACTTTGTACAAGCAATGGGGTTTCAACCAATATGCAGTTTAATTTTAACACTTTAACTAATTCATAGGAAATCAAAGAGTGTGTTGCTCCAGTATCATATACTACTGGTATGGGTATGGCACAAATGAGTAATGTACCTTCCACTTGGCCATGATTTTCAGCATCAATTTTCACTGCAGATTTGCCTTTTCCTTCCAAAGTTGCCAATTTCCCTTGCTGTCTATTCTCAGGACAGTTCCTCTTCATATGCCCCTCTTTCCCACATAGGTAGCATTTGAAGGCTCCTCCTTTTAACTCTGGGCACCTTGGTTTGATGTGTCCTTCTTTTCCACAATGATGGCAAACCAATTTCTTCTTCGTATCATTGGCTTTTGTATCTTTACTCTTCCTGTTGTCTGCCTCCTCCTTCTTTTTATCATAAGGGTGATATCTTCCCTTATCCTTCTTGTTGTTGCTCTTAAAATTCCTATATTTCTCTCTTTCTTTGTCATGTTGTTCCAGTTTCAAGGCCAGATCAATTACTTGATCAAATGTTCTATCTGCATATGGTAGCATAGCTCTGCTAAGTCCTGGGTTCAGTCCTTTTATATACCTATCATTTTTGGATGCTTCATCTGCCACTAGCATTGCTCCATAATTAGATAGCCCCTCAAACTTTTGAGTGTATTCAATGACATTCAAAGTTCCCTGCCTAAGTTTGATAAATTCTTCAAGCAAAATGGTCTTGGCTGATGCTGGTACAAATCTTGCCTCCAACATCTCCTTGAACTGATTCCAAGTGATTTCATTTTCATTTCTTCCAGCTATGATCACCTCCCACCAGCTTAAAGCTACCCCTTTCAGTTGTCTTGAAGCTACTTGCCTCTTCCTTTGGTCATCCAACTGCATGTCATTGAAAATCCTATCAAGTGTTCTCAACCATGCTTGAATTTCCATCACACTCTCAGTTCCTTCAAAACTCCTGCCTCCCAAATTGGAATAAGTCTTCAGTAGTTTTGAAAGCTCTTCATGTGGGTTCTCAGGCCTATGCCCAATTCCATCTCTTAAAACCCTCACAAATTCTTGCATATCAAGCATTTGAGGTGCACTGGGTCCTGCATTGTGATGAGATCCTCTTCCTACCATGGTCTGCTAACTAAATTCTGGGTAAATGGTATTAGTATATTATGAGTACTTCTATAATTTCTAATTTCTTATCTAAATTATTTCATCCAAAACAAACAGACATAATACATTTCTATAATACTTAACAATCAATGCAACCAAGTGCTCTGATACCAACTGAAATGACCCTCCTTTTATTTCCACCCTAAATTCATAAGGATTTTATTTTTTAGAGATGATATATAGATATATCATTCATTACAAATATATTTCCCAGGGTCATTTTCTTTCTCCAATAAACAAAATATATCCAGGATCAAAATAACTTACCAATATAAATATATCAGTATATATCTAATAACATACACATACATATGAAGATGTATGTGTTCCTCTTGTTTAAATTCAGAGTATATACTTTATTTTTTTTGTACAAGAACATTCTGTTTGATTTAGATTTTTAGCAATTCAGATTTAATTATTGTATCCTGATTTTTGGCCATAGAATCCATTGGAGACATGTACTTTAGTATGTTATTCTAAATAAGAAATGATCAAGTAATAATCAGTGGTAAACAAGCTTTTAATATAGATGATTGTGTTAAAGTCTGTATAGTGTCAAAATCAGGCTAAAAGAAAGTGGATCCTAAGTGAACACAAGCAACATCTAGGCGTAATGGAAACGCGCCTAACTTATACATGAGAGGTCACGAGTTCGAGTGCTATGCTGGTCGGTTCAAACACAATTTTTGTTTTTCTTTTATTTCTCCTGTAGGGTTTGAAATCTGAAATCTACCTATATTTGCACATATATATTTAATTTTTGCCTATAATCTAACATACAAAACAATAATTCTTACTTTATTATTTTTGAAGCCCCTTCCTACACTGTTCTAGGAATTTAGGTTTATATTTTTGCCCAGATATCAACATGTACACAGATATACATGTACATATCAATATCTTTGCTCATTTTCCAGAAAACTGGGTGAAACATTTGCTAAATGTACTAAGCTTTTGAAATGCATTTTTATTTTCAGAATACAATCTATCATGATCAACCAATACTTCATTTATTTGAAGCTGGTTAACTCATGAATCCTGTATCTGCTACACCTAGTTCAAAGCAATGGAGATACCATTCATTGCATTCTGTCTGAAGCTTTTAAAAACATTTTACTTTTCTCAATACAATTCAGAAATGAATTCAAACTTATTTACAAAGCATTTCAGTAAAAGAAAATAGAATCCTTTTAAGTTTACTTCTTGCTAAATCCAGATTTTATTCTAAAACTCAGTGCTCTGTTATGTCTCAAGATTAGCTAATACTTATATATAAATTATGCAAAACAGTAGCTCACATAATTGTATATTTCTTACCAGATTTTTATAGCTGATACTTGAGCATATTTTTCTTGTTTATGTTTCAGACACTACTTCAAAAACAAATCAAACCTTAACACACAACAATTTCAACAGAACAACAAATCTTAATCTGACACTTTACAGAACATAAGGGCAACTTGATCACTAACCATAAAATATTCAATACATAATTGGAAATCTTAGAAACATAAATTTTTCCTGAATACATGCAGATATAATCAATTTAAGCTCTTATTGAAACTAGCTAGCATGTTCATTCACTCCTCCATAATAGCCATAACTTCATTTTTACTTAGTGCCTGGGTTACCTGAAAGAGCATGAGTGGCTGCCTCATTTTAAAATGAGACACCCCATATGCCATGAGCAAACAAGGGTCAGATCTATGATCTGGTATGAGTAACATCATTACATTCATGATATTAAGCAATAGAGAATATAAGAGCACCAATTAGTTATTTAAGCAAATTCCTGCAAACAATTACTTTAACATAGTATAATTAAGTTGATTCAGGTATGATATATTCATTTATCATTCTTACACTTGCATACATAATCATGCAAACATAGTTATCTATTTGCAACAATTGCATTCACTGGAACCATCTTGGTTCCATACCATTCAACCTAAGAAATATCCATTTTCCTATTTCTTCATTTACAGGTTGTATTATTCAATTTAAATCCCTGCCTCATCTGCTATTAAGGAATCACTGGGACACATTGCAATGAACTAATTCACATCATTGCACAAAGATCTCAGGGCTTAAACAAACCATGTGCCAACTTGCATACTTCAAATATGACAAGCATTCCAGCAGTCTTCTTGGCCTTCCCTTCCCTAGTTTATTTACTAGTGTATTGTCTTAAATCCTATCATCAAATATGCTAAGTGAACATGTCACTGCAAACATGGAAACATCCATAATCTTTCCTAGCATAATTCTCCTCAGAAATAAGCAGACAGTTATTTCCTAAATGGGGTCAATATGTCTTGATCTTAGTAAAATATAAGAATATTTTCAACTGTAAAAAGAGGCTGGCATGTTCTTATTATATTGATCTGCAAGCCTTTATGATTGATTCAGATTCAAGATCTGGTTCAATCATAATTTTAGCTTGTGAGTTTCTTTTTTTTTTTTTAGATTTGATCAAGGGCTCAGCACTTAGAAAATTTCTATTGCACCCTTAACATTTTTCTTCTCAAGCCTCAGCACTTATACCAAGTATAATGCAGCTCCCAACATTTTTGTAAAGTTTCCATGCCATAGATCTATAACAGTTGAGAGTATTCTCTATATAATTTTAAGATCCTAGACTTTAACATTTTTGAGTATAAATAAAACAGTATGATACACATCCAAAGACAAATGTCTCAGCAAATCAAAGATCACCAAAATCATCCATATTAAATCATATCAGATTTAAAATAAGACATCCAAAAAAGCATTGATGAAATCATATACATCAAAACCAGCAATATATAAATGGCAATATAAAAAGTGGCTGCCTTATCTCAGGTCTTAATGCCATGAACTCAGTGAGGTTACTCACCTAAATATTTCTTCTTATTAATCCAGAAAACCCTTGTATGAGTGCTTTCTTCTTCCTTCTAATACTTTCTTCCTTTTTTTTTGTGCAGCTTGGGGTAAAGATAATTTTACTGGCTGAAACTGCCTATTTATATGTATTTTTCCACTAGGGTTTTGTTAAAACAAAATTCCATTTCTGACCTAACCATCTTCATGCATTTTTCATTCATTTTCCTCCTTAATACCCCGGCCATAATAACCAATTTAAAGGCTGCATTTTCTTTCTTTTACTTTTCAGAAAATGGCCACTCACCTAGTCATGTTAAAAGTGTGACTACCATATTTCATATTTTAATTATTTCTGAGAATCCCCTTTGCTATTTTTGCCTATACAAGCAGATTGACTTGTATTACATTTCATGTCATTTTAATGTTATAGTTTCACTTGCTTATATATATATATATATTTTTATACTTTTCAGTACTTAAAAATATATTTGTATACATATCTTATCTAGGCTTATTTAATTCCTCTTTAATTTCAGAAGCATATGCACCTATATGTATACAGGTTTACAAATATATATATATATATATATATGATTTTCTTTTCTGGGTTTTTAAATAAAATTTGTTTACTGATTTAAAGTAAAACTTACTTTTCTTATTTTCTAAGATGATCCATATAATTCCAGAAATCAAATATCCATGTTGCAAAATCATGTTTGTATTGCTTTTTAATTCTTGTTTTAAATCCAAGAAATCTGGAGTTCTTCCTTGTGCCATTTCAGTGTGCACGTGCACACATATACTTGCACACTATTTATTCCAGAAATTTCACCATATTTAAATCTAAATATTTCAAAAATTAAATCATTTTACAAAAATGATTTTCCACAAAATTTTGGGGTATTACAGGGAATTGTTTTAAAAATAAATATTGATTTATTTTTGAAGTGTGGAAATTATATATCTAGTAAAGATATTTTTTAAGATAAAATAATTTTGGAAAATTATTTGGAATCTGATGATGTTGCGCATCTTTATTGATAGTTAAATAACCGACTATCAATAATTACCTTGAATATGGTATTTGTTGTGATTGGATGAATTTGAATGCCACACTTATTTTTGAATAATCGCTCACTATTCGGGTTAGCCGGGAAAGGACCATGGGGTCGTATAACCCATTCCGAATATGTGATACGTCGTTATGAATTGCATTCGAAGACCGGTGTTGAAGACTGGATATTTTTGAAAACGGAAGGATTACCGTCGAGTTACTCTACATCGGCTGATCTCCGGTTTAGAGGTTTTATCACCCTTAGTGACGGGAAGTCCGGACGTGATTAGAAATTATCCGGATGTGCAAGGGCTTCGTGAGAAGTGCCTTCGGTTCTGTTCGATCCCGAAACAGACTTGTAAGGATTGTGTGTCTGACGTTACAATTTGAGATATAAAGCTGATTTCTTTCAAATACATTTCTGTTGGTGGCGGAGAATTTATTCTCTTAGCTTAACACCCTTCTCTGAGACGTACGAGCTCAGAGGTTATGTAGTTGAAATTTATCAGCGATATACTCCCAATTTGGTAACATGGCATACTGAGTGTTGCTGTGAAATGATCAGTGTTTGATCATTTGCGATATGATCATTTGTTTGATCTTATATCTTTGTGATCATAGGTTGATCATTTTTGTTTGACCCGAAGCAGTGCTTTGTAGAAAGCGTAGCTTTGTGGACGAGACTTCGTCGAGCCTCACACCCCGGAAATGGTCAAAACAGGAAGGATGCAGCAAGGTTCTAGGGAGTAGCGCCCCTTAGTGTATGTCATTCCTTCTGGATAAAGGTGGTATCATGGTATGGAGCCCAGATACTTAACCTCTGTGGTTGCTGCAAATTTATTACTTTGTGGTTTGTTGGAAATCGAGGATCCTCGGGAAGATCGGTGACGATCGGGGGATGGCATACGCGTGTCAGTAGTTACCTATTTTTGCAGAGGTAACCCGGCCTTGTGTTGGCAGAGATCTAACCGTAACGTTAGGTTCTCGGGTCGTCTATTCCAGGGACGTACCCATCGTGGATAGGAAGTTCCTTAGCCTGACCATTTGTTGGAAATCCAAAGAAACAATAAGTGACTTGTACGGTTTTAGTTGTAGAACCTGCCATTTAATATGGTAGCTATAGCAAGCATACTATAATGGTACCTATGCTGGCTAAGATTTATATTCTACTTTCGAAATGTTTTCTACACTATGCACTAATAATAATATAAAAAAGAATTTGATTTTGCGTAGTAAGCATCTTTGACTATCATAAGAAGAAATCTCCTCCAATTCTGCGTTTGCATTGTGTGTGTGGCAGGAGGTCTTATGGTAGTTTCATTTTCCAAAAGCATTGCGAATTGACTTTAAAAATTATTTTGTTGTTATAAAGAATAACTGTTTTACGATCTCACACCAGTCACCATGACTGACTCGGAGTTTATTGTTTCCCTTCTAAACTCTGGGTGCCCACCAATTTCCACACGGGCAGCCTAGAGTTATGTTATCAAGATATTCTGGAGCTTTGGAAGCAAGCTGGATGGCGAGACGTAGTATTTGTATCTGATAGTATTTATTCCGCTGTGTATTCTGTATGAGGACAAGTTATATAACCGTCCATTGTTGTATATTGACTCTGATGATTGATGTATGTATAAACTGATATAGTTCTTTGTTTTAAAGATTATTCAATTATCTATTATATATTGTTCCGCTGCGATATGTGAGATTCTGATATTGTTCTGTTTCTGTTCTGTGTGTTCTGTTGTTCTTCTTTCTTCTTCTTCTCTTTATTTTCTCTTCTTCTATCTTTTTCCTCTTTTCTTCTTCTTCTACCTTTTTCTTCTTTTTAAAACCATAACTTTTCGGGTTTCCGGCATTCGATGGCTCGGCAGTCGATAAAGTGAGTATCGATGTCGAATTTTCGAAAGTCGAAAATTTTCGGGATGTTACACATACTTATTTTTAGTTATGTTATTTTATTTTGAATGTATATTTCTTTTTGCTTTGTTTTATCACTTTATATTTATTGTTTTTATTAAGTACAATTTTGTTTGTGTTTTATTTTTCTTTGTATATTTTTGTTGATACTCTATCTTTAACAAAGCTTACTTTGTTTTATTATAAATGAAGTTTTATTATTAATATGTTGCCATAATTTTTCCAATGTATTCACTTTCTATTTTATAAAACTAAAAAATTTATCTTAGTTCGGGGAAATTCGCATCTATTTAAAATTAGTTTTACAAATTTTTATTCAAAAATTCTTTTAATTATCAATTTAAATAATTAAAATCTAGGGTCGTTACACCTATGGGTTACATCAGGTGGTATCTCTACAGGGGTCCACTTCTGGAAATAGGCCTTAAATGACGGAGTCTGCCTATTTTCCACTTGGAAGTATTAAGTGGCCTATGAGATTCCATATGATGTCAGCTAGATAGTACCATTGAGGAGCATGTTTCTGGAATGAGGCCTTAAATAACCGAGTCTGCCTATTTTCCACTAGGAAGTATTAAGTGGCTCGGGAACCGCCTTTTACATCATTAGCTATTTATAACGTATGTTTGTGATATGGGATTTACTACTGGAATGGAAGGTATTAAGTGGTTGGACCCGCCTCCTTTCCTTATAAAGAATTATTAAATGATTTTAATGATTTTATGTTCATAGACATGTTCTTATTTTGAAATATACTACCCAAGTACCGAAAAGGTAAGAATCGAGGTTTTTATTCACCAGACACTTATTGTTCTAACTCCTTCCTCATTACAACATAGGTTAAGGATTGAGTGATGGCGGTATGATGCTTAAAGGTAAAGAAGCTCGGCAAGTGGTAGTATTTATTATTATTTTGTTTCATGTGTACCCATGGATTTAAACAGATGTTGTAACCAATATTATATTATGGTTTTTATGGGATTTTGTGTTATGACATTTTATGGTTTTGAAATAAATGGGTACACTTTACTATTATATTTTGTTCCATCCGCTGTTGGATCTGAAAGTTTATGTAACACCCCATATTTTTGGTAACATTATTTAGTATATCTAAATAGTTAAATTAAATAAAATAATGTGTTGATTAGGGGATCGAGATTTTATTTTTATTAAGGGGTAACCGTGCCGTTTAACCAATGAATTAAAATAAGAGTTAAAATAAAATAGAGGAGAGGTAGAATAGGAAAGAGCCCATTCATATACCCTAAACCCTTGGCCGGGTATCCCATACACGTTCATTATCATTTATCAAAATTTTAAACCTTGAGGCCGACCACCATTAACAAGAAAAAAGGGAAGAAGATTTAGAAAAGCTAAGGAAGAAGCTTAATCAAATCAAATCAATTCACATCTCAATCTCTTTAATCTCTAAATCTAAGGTGAATAATGTTTACATCTCATGTTTCTTTTATTTCGGTTTTAAGATGAAATCCGAAATATTTTGCATTGATTTGCCATGTTTTTTAATGATGGAATGGTTATATATACTTGTTGATGATTTATGGTTGTTCATATAGATTTTATGACATGTTTTGATATGAAAACCCTATTAAGCGATATCCAAATGCCTTGCAAATTTTTATATAGACCAGAAATATTATTTTGAAGATGGGTTTCAATTTTCAAAATTTATGTGGAATTTATATAAATTTTCTAGTGAAGAAAATATTGTTTTTGGTTAAAAATTATTTACGGTTAAATAATTAATGGTTTGGGTGTTAAATTTATATATGTTAGAAAACATATAAAAAATGATTTTCTGGAATTTTTGAAGAATTTTACTATGTGTTTTAATGGATATATAAAATTATTTAAGGTATGAGACGTAAATGTTTTATATATTTATAAAAGGGAGAAGGGGTATTTTGTAAAATAATTCAATTTGTTATTTCTGGACAGTCGGCAGTACTTTTAGAAAGGAGAAACTTGCAACCAATCACAATTTGACAAACAAGGCAAGTTAGGTATAAAGAAATAATTTAAAAGGACAAATAAACATGGTTTTCACTGTTTCAATGCTTTCGGCACCAGGTTCCACATCCTTACCTTCACCTCTGACACTGTCGAAACCAATGCACATGGTATCAGGGAATTGGTGCATAGTGAATTTGATGTAGGTGGAAGGTATAGAGTAGAAACCCGGGGTTTCGAAGAGGTTGAGGCATCACTTGGCTTTTAAAAGAAAACGTGCCCACTTGCTTTCGACTTGGTTAGCTTTCAACTAGGTCAAATGGATTTAAAGAAATGGTTTGATTGGGTTGTGCTTTTGTTTTAGATGACTGCTTTCGACTAGGTCGAAACCTTTTGGCTGTCGCTTTCTACCTTTCGACTTAGATGGGTTTCGAAAGGGTTGCTTTGCTTTGCTTTTTAAACTTGACCACTTCTCCAATGCTTTCGAAGGGATGGTTTCGACACCATCACTTCTTTACTTAGGAATGATGATGAAAGGAATGCTTTTGAATTTAATGGGTTTCAGATCCTTTTGCTCTACTTGAAGGCGTAATCCAAATGGTTTCGACTGAAACTGTTTTCAAAGGTTTCGAAGGAGTAAATTTTTAAATGGTTTCGAAAGGTTTCCACATGTTTTAAAATTGAACCCAAAGGCTTTTGAAAGGTTACCGTTTTAATGCTTTCAAAAGGGTTTTAAATGAAGGTTTCGATGGGGTGGTTCCCCAATAATTTCGAAAGGTTTTGAAGAAAGGTTTTCCAATGGTTTCGAAGGAGTCGAAAGGGATGGTTTTTCTAGTTGTTTCGAAAGGATTAAAAGGAAAGGTTTTCCTAAGGTTTCGAAAGGCAATGATTAAAGGTTTTAAAAGAAAGATGTCTAAGGTTTTTAAAGCTTTCGAAAGGAAGGTTTTTCAATGGTTTCTAAAGGGGTACTTTCAATAGATTCGAAATGGTGACTTTCAAAAGTTTAAATGTTTTCATCAACTAAGATTTGAGTAAAGTGTGTGTGTGCGTATATATATATATATGTGTGTGTGTGTGTGTAACATGACAATGTGATTTTGAGTAAAGCATACAATATATATATAGATTTTCCTTGTTTGTGTTTGATTTAAAGGTTTTAAATCATTTTGAAAAGGTTTTCAAGGAAACTCAGAAGGGATCCCTAAGTAAAATGACTTAGATATTAGAATACCAGATGGGACTGGTATAGGGTCTCGCCTTATACATTAGCTATTAGCCTTAGCTAATTTTGTCCAAAATTCCAGTGTGTAGGGCTTTGTCAAAGGTAAGACTAAAATTATGACTACATACATAAAATAATATATGTTTGTATACATATAGGTTATTGGTGAGCCCGCAAAACCATTAGGATCAGGTGACCTTGGAATGTGGTAAGTTAGGGATAGATTGTCTAGAAGAGAAGTATTTAACAGCTAGTTAAGGACAGACCATCCAGATGAAGAGTGTCTAATAGATGTTATATAAATTTTGATATACGGTCTGGTAGGTGTTTGCACCAAAATTGGTCACAAACACCCAATAGCCGTTGAAAGAACTAGTTCGCAATCACAGATCACAAATATCAAATATGCAGAATAATAAGTATGCAAATCACTCAGGAAACTTAATGAAAACAGTAAATGACATAGGATTTATAGTGGTTCGGCGATCTTGCCTACGTCCACTCTGAAGTTGATGATTTTATTGATGTTCTCTTGATGATTACAATTTCTTCTGATGTAGTACAACTGATTATATGATTATAATCTGAATCTAAGGAAGCAGTGGTGATTCTGAGTAAATCTGGCAGAGTGTGGGCACTCTTTAGCTCCTCAAATTGTCCGACCTCTTTTCTGAATGACCAGGGGCTCTATTTATAGGTGTAGGAGGCTGATATTTCGCCTAAATTGAACGGAGACCAGTTCTGGTATGTGAGGGGGCCCACATGGCCGAAATCTGGAGATCTGGGCCCACTATGGGATCGATTCGACCCTTGGTTCGAACCGTTCAAGAAAGAGTCCAATAGAGCTAAAATTTGGGGTGGACATTCTTCATCATGTGCTTAAGCTTCTGTGAAAATTTCATAGCATTTGGACTTATAGATCTCAAGTTATGATCGATTCAAGATTTCATTTTTGGTTGATGTGGTATGTTCGAATCGATCCCCTTCGAATCGATAGGGTCGAATCGATGACTTGGTGAGCGAAGGTGTTGACGTGGCGTGCCTTCTTCGTATCGATCCGACTTTTGCTCCGAGTTGACTGGGTCGAATCCATGGTTTTAGCCGCGTTGACTTGATGGATTCGAAGACAGTGATCGTACCTGGATTCGAACAAGGGTTCGTTCGTATCGATCATGACGTGTTCCATTCGATCGATACGAAGCAACTATGTCTGGATGGATTCGAAGGCATCAACTGCATGGATTCGAAGACCTTCCCTTTGATCGATTCGAAGCTGGAAATATTCTGATGGATTCGAACCACGGGAGGCCTTGGATGGATTCGAACGTTGAGGGTGTTTTGATGGAGTCGAAGCAATGGTACTTCTCATGGATTCAAAGTAATGCAGGGATGATGGATTCGAGCTAAGGGTTTGCTCTGAGGGATACGAAGGGGATGGAGTCAATCTTGATGGAGTCGACCTTGATGGATACGAACCATATGGAGACGAACACAAGGCTATGTCCTTCACTTGCATCGATGATATCTTGGGCGTACGAACTCGGATTGACTCGAGATTTGGAATGCTGGCTCTTATGGATTTCCTTGACGTGTCTTATCAATTGTAGCCTGATCCGGACTCGGACAAAATTCATCGATATCCATGGTGAACTTGTGATGTAACCGTCCTACAGGATGGACTGTCATTGATTTCTAGTCAATTTTTTGGTGTCACGGCCTTGCCAAAAGGCGGGATAACATTTGCCCCCCAAAACATGCCTTGCGATAGGAAGGTGTGTTTTGTAGTTCCATAAGTTGGATGTTCATATCCTGTTGATGACCTGTGGTACAACCTGCGAAGAGTTTGACAGTTTTATATGACCTTAAATGACGACCGTTCGCAATCTAGCCATTTGAGGTGGAATGCGACCGTTCGCGATCTAGCATTTTCTGTATGACCTTAAATGACGACTGTTCGCGATCTAGCCATTTAAGGTGGGGGGTGCCATTCGTGGCGAGTTGTGATCGTTCGCGATCGAGTGCCGTTCGAGGCGAATTGTGACCGTTCGTGGTCGGGTGCCGTTCGCGGCGAATTGTGACCGTTCGTGGTCGGGTGCCGTTCGAGGCGATTGGTGACCGTTCGCGGTCGGGTGCCGTTCGTGGCGAATTGTGACCGTTCATGGTCGGGTGCCGTTCGTGGCGAATTGTGACCGTTCGTGGTCGGGTGCCGTTCGTGGCGAATCGAATGTGCCCGGGGAGGGACTTAGTATCATCAATACCAGGTTTCATGTTCGGGTGAATTCCCAGATTGTTTGTTGCAACAGTTTATCGCCATCTCAGAGCATGCCTAAGGACCGTTCGCAATCCCGTACATGTGTAAGTGGCTTAGCCGTTATGAAATCACAAGTAGCATTTTTTCATTGAAAATAAGTCTTTAGCAGAAATGTTAAACAAAATCAAGTTCAAATATTCAAATCAAGATGAAACAAAAGCAAAGCAAGGATGTCAAAGTGTAAACTCCCACAACGATAGGGTTAATAGTCATTCAGAGCATGCCTATGGACCGCTCGTGATCTCGCACATGTGTAAATGACTTACCCGTGTTGATGTAAGGTTTACGACTTGTTCATCGTTATTTCAATTAATTACTTGATAACCATACGGTGTCCCGGCTCAAAGTCACCCCTAGCTGATGTAGACGGTGGTCGCTCTGGCTCTATTGCTGGAGCTCGCCTTCTCACATACTGAAGTAGCATACCGTTCCTGATGTGCCCTTCCACCTCATCCTTCAGATGTCTACAGTCGTTAGTGTTATGACCATTCAATTCGTGGAATAAGCATATCTATCTGATTTCCTCTCGTCAACAGTGGGGTCCCTTCGTATTGGCCTACGGTAGGGAACTTGCTCTCGTGTATCTCGGTAGATTCGCTCAAAACTCTCATTCAGCTCTGAGTAGGTGATGAATCGTGGCTCTCTCCGCATTCGCTTTGGCCCGTCACCACCATCCTCAGTCTTTCGTTTCCCTTTATCCTTGCTTGAATCCTTTTCGAGAGGCTTTTTGTCTTTAGTTGCATAAACTTCTATTCCCTCTCCTTCTTCTCTTTCAGCATTAGCGTCTTCCAATCGCAGAAACTTGTCTGCCTCGTGATAGAATTCTCCTAGATCCATAGGCGGATCCTTAGTTAATGAATTTTTGAATTCTGTGCCATCAGCTACTCCGAACACTGCTGCCATCATAACCATGGATGGATCTGGCCGATCCACCGATGCTGCTGCCGCATTGAACCGCGTCAGGAAATTCCTCAAAGACTCCCCAGCTTTCTGCTTTAGCGTTGCTAAACTCATGACATTCTTGGGTCTTGAAATGTGAACCCTGAATTGCCTCATAAATTTCTCAATCAAATCGGTCCATGTCCCAATGGAGCCGCTCTCTAGCTGTCTAAACCATAAAGCTGCTATGTCTGTCAAATACAATGGGAAGCACCGGGCCATGACTTCCTGTGATGCCCCCAGCACTTCCATGTGCCTTATATACCTCGTTAGATGGACCGCAGGGTCCATCCTCCCATCATACTTTTCCACTGTTGGTAGTTTGAATTCTGGTGGGTTCCTAGCCAATCTAATCGCAGGAGAAAAGAGACTCCTGTTCACGTCTTCAAGATCTCTGTTTACTAATCCGCCTCTTATGGCTCGCCTGACCATCTCTGCCAATCTATCATTGTCTCCAAGCTGTAGTCCTCGTTCGCTACCTTCGATCTGCCCCCCGAGTCCGTGTGAGCTTTCGGGTGTCTACCCCCCTGGCTGAGCGTTCATCCCTCTATTGCCGCCAGGTTGTTCGGATGTCCTTGTCTCTCTTCCCGGGTTCGGATCAATATGTCCTAAGTGTGTGCCCACCAGCTCCGGCGCTGCGCTAGATGGTCCTGCTCCGTTCTGGATTCTGGTTGCTCCTTGATTTTGCACTCCAAGTTGCCTAATCTGTTGAAGCAAATTCTGGATCATTTCCTCCTGTCTCTTCATCATTGCCTCCATCTCATCCCTGGTGATGAAGACTGAAGCTTGGTTTGCTCCTGAGGAAGCCTCTTGACTCCATTCATGCTGACTTTGTTCTGGTCTCTGCCTTCTACTCGTTTGTCTTGTCATGATTTTTTGGATCTAAATCTCTTAGCCTTCTGATTCAACTTCCAAATGATAGAACTCTTGAGTTCAGTTCTCAGTGAAAGCACCAAAATGTTTGCACCAAAATTGGTCACAAACACCCAATAGCCGTTGAAAGCACCAGTTCGCAATCACAGATCACAAATATCAAATATGCAGAATAATAAGTATGCAAATCACTCAGGAAACTTAATGAAAACAGTAAATAACACAGGATTTATAGTGGTTCGGCGATCTTGCCTACATCCACTCTGAAGTTGATGATTTTATTGATGTTCTCTTGATGATTACAATTTCTTCTGATGTAGTACAACTGATTATATGATTATAATCTGAATCTAAGGAAGCAGTGGTGATTCTAAGTAAATCTGGCAGAGTGTGGGCACTCTTTAGCTCCTCAAATTGTCCGACCTCTTTTCTGAATGACCAGGGGCCCTATTTATAGGTGTAGGAGGCTGATATTTCACCTAAATTGAAGGGAGACCAGTTCTGGTATGTGAGAGGGCCCACATGGCCGAAATATGGAGATCTGGGCCCACTTTGGGATCGATTCGACCCTTGGTTCGAACCGTTCAAGAAAGAGTCCAATCGAGCTGAAATTTGGGGTGGACATTCTTCATCATGTGCTTAAGCTTCTGTGAAAATTTCATAGCATTTGGACTTATAGATCTCAAGTTATGATCGATTCAAGATTTCATTTTTGGTTGATGTGGTCTGTTCGAATCGATCCCCTTCGAATCGATAGGGTCGAATCGATGACTTGGTGAGCGAAGGTGTTGACGTGGCACGCCTTCTTCGTATCGATCCGACTTTTGCTCCGAGTTGACTGGGTCGAATCCATGGTTTTAGCCGCGTTGACTTGATGGATTCGAAGACAGTGATCGTACCTGGATTCGAACAAGGGTTCGTTCGTATCGATCGTGACGTGTTCCATTCGATCGATACGAAGCAACTATGTCTGGATGGATTCGAAGGCATCAACTGCATGGATTCTAAGACCTTCCCTTTGATTGATTCGAAGCTGGAAATATTCTGATGGATTCGAACCACGGGAGGCCTTGGATGGATTCGAACGTTGAGGGTGTTTTGATGGAGTCGAAGCAATGGTACTTCTCATGGATTCGAAGTAATGCAGGGACGATGGATTCGAGCTAAGGGTTTTCTCTGAGGGATACGAATGAGATGGAGTCAATCTTGATGGAGTCGACCTTGATGGATACGAACCATATGGAGACGAACACAAGGCTATGTCCTTCACTTGCATCGATGATATCTTGGGCGTACGAACTTGGATTGACTCGAGATTTGGAATGCTTGCTCTTATGGCTTTCCTTGACATGTCTTATCAATTGTAGCCTGATCCGGACTCGGACAAAATTCATCGATATCCATGGTGAACTTGTGATGTAACCGTCCTACAGGATGGACTGCCATTGATTTCTAGTCAATTTTTTGGTGTCACGGCCTTGCCAAAAGGCGGGATAACAGTAGGCCCGAGTTAGCCAAAGGTTAATTATTATCCAAACAAAACTATAATGTTTAAACAGATAGTTCATTTATTACCTAATATGTATGTTTACATAATAATGCTTTGTAGATTTTAACCAGTTTTGGTTGCACGAAAAGATTTGAAAAAGATATATTTTAAAGGATGTTAGTGAGGGGAAACCCGTTCCGCTAAGCGACGTGGTCTCACTTAAAATAAAATAACCGGGATGTATAGTATTATTCACACTAGGCTTTATGTCTGACTCGAAGTTTCTATTTCCCCTTAAACTCTCGGGTGCTCAAAAATTAATTTGAGTAGGCTGAGGATTGAGGTTTTCAGGTTTTTGTAATTTTGGCGAATAAAGCTTCTAGAAACGAGCAGGTGGCTAACAGATAGCTAATTAGGAGTTACAGTTGTTTTGTTGATTCCGCTGTGTGTACTAAGTCAGATATTTCTATATTAACTCTGGTCAACCAAGGGGGCACCGTCATATGTCGCTCTTGGCGTATTTTGTAATTAATATATTTGATCATTGCCTGGGAAACATTAAGGGATTATATAACTTGGATATGAATTATTGTTTTGGAATGTAATCAGTAAAATGTTGTTTTTGAAATCTGTGATTTGTTCATATTCAAGTGTTGCTGATATTATGGATACACTACAAGAAAATGTTATATTAATAGCAAGTAGGGATTACTTGGATACTTGCCTTGCTATGGTTAAGTAGTTATTGGTTATCTAGGTTAAAAGATAGCATGTTTTAACGCAATTATTAATCTAAGAGAAATATTTGGCGGTCCAATTGTGTTTCCCCCTTCCTTATTTTTCTGTGCCGCCAAATTCCCTCTTTTCACATTCACATTCACTTCCATTATCGACCTCTTCACTCGCGATTCTCCTCTTCACTTTCTTTAATAACAAATCCGTCTTTAATCTAAAAGCTCTGCAACCCTCTCTTCCTCAAGGCTCAATCCGAGCGATTTCGACCGATTCTTCAAGGGCAGCTTAATTAAGCTCGACTTCGCGATTTTTACACGCTTATAAGCATGATTCCGCAATGACCAAGCTCGACTTCGCGATTCTTTAAGGTAGCTAAAGCACGTTTCGCCAACCAAGCTCGATTTCAACTTCGCGATTCGTTAACCAAGCTAAAGCATGATTCTTAAAGGCAGCTGAAGCGCGATTTCAACTTTGCGAACTTGGCTTTAGGTATATTTTTCGAAGCTTAAGCACGATTACACAAAATTTCTCTTGTTTTCGTTAGCACAAACCACCAATTCGTGAACTATTTTACATGAATTTGTTGTATTAAGTGGCGCTAGTAGCTCTTTTTGGTTTATAAAAATGCTGTGAGTTTGTATTACATGAATACATGTGAACTGTTTTACATGAACTGTTTTACAAACTACCAATGAATGCTGCTTTACATGAACGATGTGAGCACAAACCACCAATACATGGACTGTTTTACATGAATTTGTTCTTTTATATGAATTTGTATCGCATGTGCTGTGAGTTTAAGTAGTGTTTTTAATGTACTATAACACTACAATTGACAAGTATACTCCTTCGAATTCCCTTAACATAATTAAATCTAGTGACAATTCTGTTATAAAAATGCTAAACACAATAATTTGTTATGTAATTTACATAGACTCATTTAGCTCTTTAGTTTATATCTGCTTGGTAACTTGCTTGACTTTTGGTGTAAAGCTTTGTTAGGGATGTGAATGCTCTTAAAGTTATGTTTTGTTGTACCTGTTCAATATTTTACATTGTTATACATGTTTTAACTTTTTACTCTTTTTCTCCATGGTTATTTATACTTTTATTTGAAATTTATAAATATGAGATAATTACGTATGTCTAATTTTAAAGTTCTTATAAGAAAAATACTTGTACAAATGGATAAGTAAATCAAACCCTTATTTTTGAAAAACAAAAATAAAAGCTAACATGCATTTTCACCTAGAAATTGCAAGTTAATTGTGCTTTTTGAATTTTCTTTTTCATTCTATTTAATTTGGTAATGGGAAAAAAATTATAAAATTAGCATTTACATCATTTAAAACGAGTCATGTTCAGATTTTATACAACTAGTTTAAAACATTGTAAACAAGTTCACTGTAGTTTATTTCAAACGTTTTGTTTGTATGTTACCGCTATTGATTCAGCTCTAGCAGCAACAATGTTTGCTAATGCTGGAACTTAGATGATGGCATGAAAATTTGGTAGTTTATTGAATTGTTGTTCTATGAGTTATTTATGTTTTAATTATAACTATTGTTTTTTCCTTTCTTTTTGCTAATAGCTGCATTTTCCTGCCATGCTTAGGCAAGTTAATTTGATATTGTGTATGTAGCTTCTTTAGTTTGGGATGTTCTTTAGTATTGTTGATATTTTAGTATAGTAAATTGTTTACTGATACTGTGCTATTGAACAATTAAATTTATCTTATACATAATGCTGTCAATCTACTTGAATTATATTGGTAAAAAAATCTTTGAAATCTGATTAAAATTCGGTACAAGATAAAGTTGCTAGCTGTGCCAGATTTGCTTACTATATGTGATAATGCATTAAAGGAAGGAACAGTCGAAGTTATTCTCAAGTCTGATGTTTGCTCGTAGTTAGATAAGTATTTTTTATGTATTTGATTTCTGCTTGTATTTTCTTCATTTTTGAACCTGGATATTCGAGTGATGTTTAGGAAACCTTGAATGATGAGCCGAAGTCTGCTGTTTGCGACTAGTTATTTATTTTGAAATTGTTGTTGATTGCGTTCTAGCCAGATATGCCATACTGCACTATACACTACCACGTCCACTAAATCTGAGTGTAGACCAGTAATATTGTACCTTGACACAATCATTTCTAGAATGTCACAAAGTTTGTTGTTGTAGTTATTTTGAAATTGTAGCATATTACTAATTGAGGACCACATGTTGCTGCTGTATTCACACTTGAAAAATATATGCTCGCTAGTCTCATCATCTTTGAGGCATAATCTGTAGATGGTTGAGTTGATATTCAACCATTTGCAGATTCTATCTAAGGTTTTATGCTGGTTATTTAGTTCAAGGTATGAACACATTGAGTATTTGGGGGTAGAATCCTATTACATATGTGATGATTCTAGTCTTTGACAGAATCACTAGTTCTTATGCAATTCCAGGAAAATTTTAAGCTGATTTAATTTCTCCATTATTAGTTGAGGTCCACCACCAGAAATCTATCTGTTCATTACTGCGTTATGTATATTGATTAATTTGGTTACATGTGAATTATAATGTGTTTTGATTTGGTGTAGGATCAAAGTTGTAGAGAGAGCCGGTATATAGTTGATTGGTTGAGTAGAGTATTATTGATAGATTGCTTTGATCAGTCATCGGTAGTTTGCCTTTAGGTTTTGAATAATTATTCATTTATTTGACATGTTCTGGGTTGTTCTATTGGGAACCGTCTCATATCCAAGAATTAATATGATATATGCATTTGTACAATAAGAGGACGTCATTTAAACTTGTGTCAGAATCCTCAATTTGGATTTTTCGATATTTGGTAGGTACTTCTGGCTAAAAGGTTTCTCTAAATGAGTTTTGATGAACCCAGATAGTCTCAAAATCCAAGCTATTAAATATATAATCTGATGATTTTTGGTTACTGGGGGTTTATATGCGGTGAAAATTATAGAAGTTTATGTTAATGTATGTTGGAACATTTAACAGTTACTCACAAAAAAGAGCATGTGTATAACCAAAAACATACTTATTACTTAATCACACTAGATTCTTTAAGACTGCTTGTCTGTGCCCCCTTGTCTCCAAGAACTCATAGCCATGCTTTACTAGATCAAATAATTTCAGCAATGTTATCAATAACTCTTTAGAATTAAATCTATAGGGAGCTCTTCATTTAAGAAGTTAAGTAAGTCCTCTTTAACTGAATGTATTTTATATTCTGGCATTTCTGAGTTTTTCAAATTTTTCACTTTAAATGATTCAATTTCTTTCCCTGTGTGGTCTGATTATGCATATCTGAAATTGTCCTCGTCTGGTTATTTAGTCTCTGCGTTGTCATTGTTAGTGTTAATTGTTTCTACATTTTCAATACATGTTCTCGGTTGTTTGTCATTACTAGAATTGTTATCTGTCAATTCTAGTGCTGTGTTTTTCACATTTTTATCACCATTTTTTATCAGCAGTTTGTCATTCATATTCTACCCGATTTGCAACACCAAATTAGATCTTATAGTTGAGTTTACTATTCATATTACAAGTCAATGAAGAATAACTATGTTCAGCTACTTATATCTAGGTCCGTTAGTAAGGGAGCATGTTCCGGTTACGCTTGATAAATGGAAGAATCTAAGTGACGAACTACAAGTTGCTTTGTGGGATTGCATTCAGGTATATCTTCATTTGTTTATATCTATTTATTTGTTATAGCTTACTGTTTAATAACAATTATTTAATGTTCATTGTATGCTTGCGTTATATTACTGATTTTAACATAAAACCGGCTAATGGATTGCCTGACGAAAACATAAGAAATCAATGGTCACCTAAATGTGAAGTACCGTACTATCGACCAGTAAAATTTTGACGATATGTGTAGGCAACATGATTTGATTATATATTGGATAAAATGAAGTGCGCAAAACAATTGACGTGGTAAATCAGCCCGTTAGTTATTGAATTTAATCAAACATTTACCTCTTAAAAAAGGAGTAGAAATTGCTCATTTTATTTGAATTTAAATAGATATAGGATCTGCCTATGATCCTATTGGATATAGGATAGTAGGATGTTTTTATAACTTGATGAGAATCAAATTTGTCTACACATGAATACCAAGCAAAGTAGGAAACTCTTTTCTATTTTCAATAGCCAACTATAAATCAAATTTGCAGATAGTGAATTCAAGGGAGCCTATACATAATTTGCAGATAATTTGCGATGGAAAAAGATTGGGTGCATTTACATAGGTAATAATACAATATTTAGCTTAAAATTTAACCTGAAAATTAAAATAATAACTCGAATTTTTATGTCAAAAACTTTGTTTTTAATTTTACCTTAGAACTAGTAGCGAGTACGAGCAAGGAGCATGGAATTTTGTGCATGCCGCAAAGAGAAACTTAGGAAGCCTGGAAAATTTTTTATGTCCTTGCTTAGATTGTCGAAATCTCACTCATCAAAATGGTGATATTGTTGTCGAGCATTTGATTATAAGAGGAATGGATCCTTTATACAAGTGCAGTAAGTGGTACAGTTATGGTGAGCAAATGAATATAACTGAAAAGGTGGAGGTGGATGACACGTATGAATTACTTCAAGCCGTTCACTTTGAAGATGAAGCGTTTGTCAACCAAACTTTTTTCTCCGATGATAAAAATAATGATGATGCACACAAGCGAATGGATGATTTTCTTAAAAATTTGGAAGATGCAAAAACTCCACTGTACCCTGGTTGCGTAGATCAAACAAAATTATCTGCTATCACTGCATTGTACAATCTTAAATGCGAAACTGGATTATCTGATACTGGTCTTGATAAGCTTCTAAATGTGCAACAAATGTTATTACCCAAAAATAACGTCCTTCCGAAAACTTTATATGAAATAAAGAAGTTCCTCAAAGTATTTGACATGGGATTCGACAAGATTCATGCATGCAAGAATGATTGTTGTCTTTTTAGAAAAGAGTACAATGATTTGAATAACTGTCCGAAATGTGGTTCTTCGAGATGGAAGATAAATGAGCGGACGAAAGAGATAATGCAAGGTATTCCGGTCAAAGTGTTGAGATATTTTCCAATTATTCCAAGATTCAGAAGAATGTTTAGGTCCCTACAGACGGCAGAAGATTTAAGATGGCATTTTAGTAATAAAAGTAATGATGATAAAATGCGTCATCCTGTGGATTCTTTGACATGGACCATGGTGGATGATAAATGGGAATCATTTTCAAGTGATCCACGTAACCTTCGGCTTGGTCTTGCTACCGATGGTTTTACCCCATTTGACATTAAGGGTACCAAGTATAGTTGCTGGCCAGTGATGCTTGTGACATATAATTTTTCGCCTATATTGTGTATGAAAAAGGAAAATATTATGTTAACATTATTGATTCCTGGTCCAAAGCAACCTGGGAATGATATTGATGTATATTTAGCTCCTTTGGTAGAAGATTTGCAGCAGTTATGGAGTAACGGGGTGGAGATTTATGATGCATTTAGCAAGACACTTTTTAACTTGAAAGCAATCTTGTTATGGACTATAAACGATTTTCCAGCTTATGGAAATCTTGCTGGATGTTGTGTAAAAGGAAAAAAAGGTTGTCCATTATGTGGCGTGAATACTCATCATCGATGGCTAAATCATAGTCGGAAAAATGTCTATATGGGACATAGAAGATTCTTACCTCTGTCAGATCCACAAAGAAAACAAAAGGCTTGGTTTGATAACACCGTGGAGGAAGGTAGCAAACCCAGGATTCTTACAGGTAGAGATATTTCTGTTATTTTGAAAGATTTTTCAAATGATTTTGGAAAAGCTAAAAATAAAGAAATAGCAACAGCCAAGAAGAGAAAGAATAAGAAGTTAAATAAGAAGCAAATTATAAAGATTACGTGTAGGAAGAGGAAGTGTACTGACAACCAAGAAGATGAAAACAGTCCTGCAAAAATAGAGCAATCAAGGTGGAAAAAAAATCGATTTTCTTTGACTTACCATATTGGGAGGTTAGTGTTCAAATTATATTTTATTCACAATAATCTAATTATAAAATTATATAATGTTAAAGCGGTCATATTGTTGATGTTTATAGGAACTTCCACTACGCCACAATTTAGACGTGATGCATGTTGAGAAAAACGTGGGCGAAAGTTTACTCAGCACAATATTGCATGATAGCAAATCGAAAGATGGTATTAATTCTAGAAAGGATTTAGAGGATTGGGGAATCCGACTTGCTCTATATGCACAACCTCGTGGGAAGAAAACATTTCTTCCACTGGCTCCATATACTATGTCTAGTTCTGAAAAAAGAATATTTTGCAAAAGATTGTATGACTTCAAGGGACCTGATGGTTATTGCTCAAATTTCAAAAGATGTGTGTCGTTGGAGGATTGCAAAGTTAGTGGATTGAAGTCGCATGATTACCATGTTTTAATGCAACAAATGTTATCGGTTGCAATGAGAGGACTGCTTCCAAAAAAGCCAAGGAAAGTAATAACTCGTTTGTGTTTATTTTTTAATAAACTATGTCAGCATGTTCTTGACAGAGAGAAGCTACAACAAATCGATGATGAGATCGCTACAATTTTATGTGATTTCGAAAGATATTTTCCACCTTCATTTTTCGACATAATGATACCTCTAACAATTCATCTTGGAAAAGAAGCTCGATTGTGTGGACCAGTTCATTTTCGTTGGGTGTACCCCTTCGAAAGGTATATGAAAACGCTTAAAGATTATGTTAGGAACTATGCACGTCCTGAAGGATGCATTGCAGAAAACTATCTTGAAGAAGAATCCGTAAGATCTTTTGGCGAATTTCTAAAGAAATCATCACAATTTGAGGAGAAAGAGGGTAGAAACAGAGATTATGAGAATGATGATGCAATACTCGAAGGACGTCCGATATCAACATACAAGACAATTACATTGACAACTCATGAGAAAGAAGCTGCTTACCTTGCTGTGCTAATGAATATGGCTATAACCGAGCCATTTTTAGAGTAAGCACATATTGTTTTCTTTATCAGATTTATCGTAATATTCGTAATTATAAATGTAACTTAATATCTTTTATATTATGGTAGTATGCATTTGGAAGAGTTACAAAGTTCGGACAAGCGCATGGAAAGAAATGCTACATTGCTATGGAAAATTCACACAAAAAACTTTGCTGATTGGATTAAAAAGAAGGTTAATCAGCTCTTTAAAATTTTGTGTATAAGTTTGAAAATATTGTTTTTGAATCTATATTGAATCTATATTTGAAAATATGGTTTTTTCAGATACCTATTAACTCAAGCGAACACGATGAATTATTAAAATGGATTGCCTATGGTCCAAGTAGTAATGCTTCGTCCTGCAAAGGATATATAATTAATGGGTTACGTTTTCATACAAAAGATGTTGAGAGAGAAACTCAGAATTCTGGAGTGACTTATGATGCTACTACCATGTGTAGAGCAAGTGCAAAAGATGTCTCTCAAGTAGTTGATGTGGTCACGTACTATGGGATTTTGACTGACATAATCTTATTAGACTATCATAAATTTTATGTTCCAATTTTTAAGTGTCATTGGGCAAACATTGGAAATGTGGTGAAGGTTGAAGATGGATTTACTCTTGTTAATTTGCATCAAAATCAAGCTTCATTTTCGAGGGATCCATATATTCTTGCATCTCAAGCGAAACAAATTTTTTATTCAAGAGAGAATGATTCTTCTAATTGGTATGTTGTAATGAAGGCACCACCAAGAGGTTATCATGAATTAGAGACAGATGATTATATTGAGGACACAAGCCATGTTATTCAAGATTGCGAAGAAAACATGATGGATGTGGATTATGTGGAGGATGGTAGCTATGTTAGAGAAGATTGTGAAGGCATATTTGAGAAAAGTTTAAAATAACTTGACTAAGGTGATTTGACATATCGGTATTTCAAAATATATGTAAATGGTTTTGTGAAAAAAACCCAATAAAATGCAAGTTGTTTGTTTTAGTAAGAAATTTATTTTGAAAATATTTTGACATCCAGTTTAATAATTCATGCAGTTGTTTCGGTGACTTCAAATTTCTTAAATGCAGTTCTTAAATGCAGTTCATTGTATATTTTAGAGTTTTCACTGTATATTTTAATTCAAAATTATATTCAAAACAAAAACCTGAAAGCTAAAACCAGAAAAGAAAATCAAACAAATAACCTCTTTCAATCTAAAACCTGAATCAAGCAAAGTTCAACTCAACTCGGTTTAATCAAGCAAATCAAAATCAAAGAAATAGATCAGATCAAAGTCAAAGCAATCTCCAGTTTTCAAAGTTAAAAGATCAATTATTAAGTTCCAGGCTTCTCTGTTCATATATATATATATATACGGTGAGTAAACATTTTTTAAAAAGCTTAAATCAGTTTATATCTTGATTTCATGTGATAATCCTTGAAGTTATGATGTGAAATATGCTTTGCATAAGTGTGTAAATATGATTGCATGTATATATTTATGATGATATTGGTGTGCATGTCTGTGCTTGCTCTGTTCTAAGTTTAAGGTTTTAAAACAAATTCAAAAATCAAAATCTTTTCACTTGTTCTCTTATAGGCTTTGATATTTAAACAAGATATGTTTGAATTAGCATGATCTAAGTTTAAAAAATATTTTTATGTATAATATGTTTGAGTTTTTCTAGAAAATTAAAATATACATTGAAAACACTTACTTTTAGAAACAATATATGCAGTTCTTAAATGCAGTTCTCAACCTTGAATGCATTTTAACATCCAGTTTTTTCTTTTACATGCAGTAAATGGGTAAAAAGAAGGCGGCTGCTTTAAAATGGCTAAAAACAATTGATAAATCCATGGCTAATGCAAAACACAAGGACAATAGGGTCAATAGCGACGTTGGTATTGAAGACAACTCGCAAGAAATTGGAAATTCTGAGAACAATGAAGCTCGAATTCAAGACATCGCTGAAGCAGTTGACGAAGATACAATGCAAGCTGAAGAAGATTTTGAAGCTGACATGAATGAGACAACCACTCGAGATGCCACCGCAAATCCGGTAGTGAAGCGAAAACATAGAGGTCCAACTAAAGTGAAAAGACTTCCAGTAAATCCATTGAGTCGCATTGAAGTCGAATTTAATGCAGATGGCAAACCAATAGGAGATGGGTCTGTCAAACTATCTTCATATTTAGGCCCGCTAGTAAGGGAACATGTTCCTGTTACACTTGATAAGTGGAAGGAACTAAGTTATAGATTACAAGTTGCTTTGTGGGGATGCATTTAGGTATATACCATTTTTATGTCATATATGTCTTATTTATTTTTCTAAATTTAGTTAAAGTATATATGAAAATGATGCATTTTATATTACCAGTTTTAACAGTGTCTCAATCTCCTGAAACTAGTTGCTTTGTTGTCTGTTACAATAACTGTTACACAAAAGTAGTCTGCAATTTGAACATCAATGCATCAATGCAGACAAGTTTCCTCTGAACATCATATGTTATAAGTGATCAGGTGAAGGGATTTTAATTTTTGTAATTTATTAAGGCTGTTGCATTAAGAACAGAGACATTTATATCAATATACAGACATGCATAATCAACCCATACATATTAACAGACATGCAAACATTTTTTTACTGGGAAACTTTGAAAACTTGAATTGTTGAAGCCCGATTAGTTTTTAACTGGAAAACTCGATCTTGTTATTACAGGAATCAGTGAATTGCTGATATGATTTAAGGTTTTCAAAACTGATCTGAAATTGCTTGATGATTTGTTTGATTTCAGGCAGATGTTAGAAATTTTTTTTATCTCCAGGTTTTTGGAAGTGGCAAGAAAATGAAAACCTGGTTTAACACTTGTCTTTATTTTATTTAAAACGTTTTATAAAGTTTGTAATAGTCTGTAATTACAAATTCAAAGATTGCAGACTATTACAAATTTCAAATTACAGACTATTACAAATTCCACTACAAATTAATTTATTAATATTGGCCTTTAGGAATTTAAAACATTGTCAATTAAACTTGAACAGTCCCTGCCTTTTAACTTGAACAATTCTTTGCATGCTACCCTCTTCAATACTTAGCTTTCAGTGTTGAGTTAAAAAGCCCCATAGTTAAACATTATCTCTGATTGATCCATTATTATTTTTTGATTTGTATTTAGAACCTGCCATCTTTGAATTATATGCATTTGTTTCGTTTGTAACTAGCAAATGCCATTCTTCAGTAGTATGATTTTGTGCATTATGACTATAAAACAGAATGATCCATGTCATTTTTAGAGAGAATCATATACCATGTCATTTATTTAGAGGATCAGATACCATGCCATTCTTCAGTAGTATGATTTAGCCAGAATGATTTTGTGCATTATGACTATAAAACAGTATGATTCAGTAGTATGATCCATGTCATTTATTTTTAGTTTTGCTACCATTTGACTATAAAACAGAATGTAAACAACTGTTAATTAATTGGTATTAGTGTTGGTTTATAAAAGTTTTCTTCTTAGCTAATGCTGATATTGCAGGCTAGATTTAAATTGGACGAGGAATGGCAAAAATCGTCCATATTTCAGCAAATGGGGTGCATTTTTAGAGGTTCAAAAGCTAGATTAGTTCGCAAAATAGCAGACGCAAAGAACGAAGAAGAAAGAATTCGGTTGAAACCCGATAACCTAAGTATGAATGAGTGGAAGAAGTTTGTCAAGTCCAAAACAACGCCAGAGTTTAAGGTATTTTAGTATTGTTGAAAGTTGTGAAGTTTGAATTAGTGAACGAGCATAAATAATATATTTTTTATTCTTAGGAATTAAGTCAGAAATTCAAAGCTATTAGAGAAAATCAGATACCACACACATGTAGCCGTAAAGGAATGGCTCGAGTAGCTGATGATTTGGTAAGAATTGCCAATTTATTTACCGTAATATTTATTAACTAGTTAGTTAATGTGTTGTGCTGTAATAAATATTCTTCAAACATAGAAAAATACGAGTCCTCATCCATCTTCCGTCTCACGAACTCACGTTTGGATCAAATCCCATACTCGAAAAAATGGCGAACCGGTAAATGCGACTGCTGCAGATGTTATCGTAAGTACTTTGATATTTTATTATATAACAATTTGTTTGCTATTGTGATATTTCAGTTGTGTATAATATGCATATATGACAACATGTATAGGAAAAAATTAAACAAATCGAGAACGAATCAAATCCTAGCTCAACATCTAATTACAAAGAAGATGCGCTTGCAAAAGTTTTGGGACAAGACAGACCCGGACGATTAAGAGGCATGGGAAGGGGTATAACTTACACAAAGGCAATATGGTCACACATAAAGGATAAACAGACGGCCCACATGCATAACAAAATTTCAGAATTAGATGCGATGGTCCGCATGCTTCTGAAAAATCAGGTATGAAAAATGTATCTCAATGGTAGAATCAAGCTACGAAGCCGAGACAAGAAAATACAATCTTATTTTAGTTTTCTCATGAATGACTTGACTATTGAAGATAAAATAGCACAAAAATGAATATAACTAAATTGCTTCTTTTAAATGTCATAAAACAGGATGTAGTGATACTACTAAGTAAATTATTACTCCAATGTTATGAAAGTGTTACAAGCACCTTGCCTAAAATTTGCTTTTATTATTTGTTTGATAGAGAAAAGAAAACTTGGATGAAGCGAATGTATCTCAAGTGGCAAATGTTGAATTGCACAACTTCGATAACTTTGAAAAAGAAGATAATGCGGTAATCTTTGATCTTTATACTTATTAATTTGTCATTTTGAATGTTTAAAAATAAAAATCAACATGTTCTTTTTGTATAGAGTAAAAGTAGCAGCACAGATCATAAGTGCAAATTAATTAATTGGACAGGGAGTGAAGAATTAGTTGCAGAAGGACGACTACACTCAAGTGATCCAAAACAACTTGTTAATGATCTCCCTCTTGGACCCAGTGCCATTGCAGTTTGGATAGATAAGCCAAAAATTAAAAATGCTTTTCTGTGGAGGCCCACTAAAGGTTTGACACTAGTTGGAGATGCCATTGGCATCAAAGTCGCATGGCCTGAATCAAAAGTAGTTATTGAAACGGTTAACATTGCATTATCGGATAATCATACGAGTAATGTCGGAGTTGTCGAAAAGGTAAACTTGTTTATAATTAACACTGTATTATTTTTTTCATCGTACAAATTGTTGATGCACATAATAATATAACCTATTTGTTTAATTGATAGAGTTCAAATTATATGGCAAATGATAAATGCAAGCTGATCGATTGGTCGGGAAAGAGAGAAATAGTTGCATTAGGATGCGTGTCTTCGGCCGATCCAACTGCAATGGTTCATTGTGTTCCTTTGGGAAGAAATGCAATTAAAGTTTGGGTAAATCTTGTAAAAATTCCAAAAGCCCGTCTATGGAGAACAACATCCGATTTAGAAGTCATTGAAGATGCTCTTGGTACTACGATAGCTTGGCCTGCTGCTAATGTTATAATGGAATCAACTTCTAGTAAGTATAATTCAAATTTGCGTTAGTGTAGTTACTGGATTCGATTTTGCTTGTCTAGTATTGGCCATATACACGATGCACTCACACACATTTCTTTTAGTTTTGTGTTTAATGAATATGAACGTTCTATCATTACGTTCTATCAGTGTCTAAAACTATTTCAAATCAGGACACTGTAGCGTTGGCAGTATTAGTTGTATGCATGTATAGAGTATGGAGTAGGGACTGTAGCGTTGGCAGTAGTAGTTGAAAACCTAGTTGAAAGGGAAATTGGTAATCAGGCTAGATTAGAGCATGCCACATGTATCATGTAGGTAAGCAGAGCAGCCTTGAAGAGATGGCATAAATGATATAATTATAGGCACCGTGCGGTGTACAAGGAAAGGGAGGGGTTCCTGATTAGACAGTTGGTCCGCTGTCTTCCGTGTGCAACGTGAACGTGATATTTAATTTACATTGACCATAAGTGGTAATACATTACATGTGCCGGGCAACGCTGTAATGTATAGTCCAGCGGAAAATGGAGTTAGTAGTCTAGGTTTTTGTGTGCACTGTGAATATTATCACTGCCGGAAGAAGAAAAATATGCGTGCAGAATCCAAGAGAGCTAATAAAAGTATAAAACATGATGCCATATTATTATTTGCCATAAGTTGTAAGCTTTTAGCCCCAGTATTTTGCAGGCATCTTGCATAGACATTGTGACCTAATGTGTACAGGTGCATGTGCATCCATATCAGAAGGTCAAAAATTGATTTATCGATATATTGTTCTTCTAGGTTGTAGTTGTGTTTGTCGAGTTATGTGACCTTTTTTGTATGGATATTTCAAATGATTTTGGTGGCCCTTTGATTTATTAACTGTTTGCTACAAATAGGGGTTTTGAAGACAAACAAATTTGTTCTTCCCAAGTAAATTTGAGGGCCATGACTGACATATATAAGTCATAATAGTTATAAAAAAAACATTATCACAATGTTTTGTGTTTAATGAATATGAACGTTCTATCATTACGTTCTATCAGTGTCTAAAACTATTTCAAATCAGGACACTGTAGCGTTGGCAGTATTAGTTGTATGCATGTATAGAGTATGGAGTAGGGACTGTAGCGTTGGCAGTAGTAGTTGAAAACCTAGTTGAAAGGGAAATTACGAATACACAGTATGTATTGGTCAGGGAATCGAAGTGATCAAGTGGCAGTTGAAACTGTAGTGTTGGCAGTAGTAGTTGTATGCATGTATAGAGTATGGAGTAGGGACTGAGTATGTATGTAGATGTGGAGTTGTTGCTTGAATTGTGGGTATGTTGGAAGTGTTGGTGATCAGATTGTAATGAAGTGTGTATGCGTGCAATTGCGCTGTGCAGGGGAATGTATGGATGATCTGTTAAGAGAGGTGGCAGCACGGTTGTAGAAGTTGATGTAGATGCAGAAAGTGGTTTAGATGGGTGTTGTATCACTGTTCAGGGGAAGGCATGGTCCACTGATATTGGTGGGTTTGGCAAGGCAGAGGAAGTTTGGTGGAAACAGATTGATGGCAGATGGGGAAGTGGGAAGACAGGGCAGTGTGACAGATTTAGATCATCTAACATAAACATGTTGCAGTTTTGATGGTCCTGGCCCAATAGATTGGAATAATAATCAACAAAACATTTACTTATTTCATCCTAGGTAGAAATTTTTTTACCATCCAAATCTTTTATTCAAGGATGTTCTTTCTAAAGTTACTGCACTTGAGGGATTTGTGAAAATAATTTGTATTCTTGTCACCTAAGGAATCCCGTTCATCTCTGAGTTTTTGCCTGATCATAATTAGTTCAATTAGCAATGCATCAGATAACTGTTTGCTTAGATCATATTCCTTTAATTTGTCTATAAAAGACTATCACCAGGAGAAAGAAATAAACTTTGCTCTGTTAGATGAAGATCAATTCTTAAGGCATCAGAGACCTTATTACCTGTATCATACTTAGACTTGCTCCAATATTTAAGGGAAAGTTTTGTTGCTTTAAGCTTCTATTGAAGCACAAACATGTGATTCCCTATAACATGGTGCTTCCAAACAGACTCAACAATAGGTAAGAAATCCTCATGTTTAGTCCAGGCATCAAAGAACTTAAAAGATGATTTAATTTGGATGTCTGTAATCCCCCAATTTAACACTAGAGAACAATGATAATGGTTTGCCGCACATATTTAATTAGAGTAGGTGTACTTAGGACCAGTAAAAGGAACAGGTAGCAATTCAGAAGATTGAACAGCTTCATACAGAGGCTTAACATTATTAGAGATAATGGTTTGCCGCACATATTTTTTCCATATTTCGGTATTCATGATAATTTATGTTTACTTTTTATGACTAATAGACGTATGTGCTTTTTGACAGGTGGTGTATGATGCTCTGGGTTTACGCTATGGTGGAAGGCATGAAAAAATATGTTGCCGCACTCATTCTCCTTCAAATGTATTTTGTGTCGATGTTCTTACATCTTTACTTTTACTATGTATTGTTTTGGTTAGCTATGGTTGTATGGATTGTTACTTTTATTATGTATTGTTTTGGTTAGCTACGATTGTATGAATTGTTACTAATATTTATATGATTAATATTGTGCACGAAATGCTTTTATTCATATATTTTTTTATGCTTAATTGTTAATACTGTGTGAGATACCGTATATTACATCCTTTTTATATTAATGCTAGGAATAAAAATTGTCATGGCTATACATATTATAGCATTATGCTAGTGCAATAAAAATATTCTGCAACGATTAAACAGTTTTCATAGCAAGTAAATAATGCTATGAAAGACTAAAGTAAACATTCTATAGCGTTTTTAAGCATTTATAGTTGCTATAATAATCAGGCAATGATATTTCTATAGCATTTATAATTGCTATAATAATCAGGTAATGATATATCTACAGCGTTTACAATTGCTATAGAAAGGTACTTGTATGTCATGAACCATCCATTTAATAGCAATTCAGAAACGCTATAAGTAACGTCAATTATAGCATGTTTTTTATAGCGATTCCGAGGTTGCTATTATAGATCCCTGACATATTACAACTTGTTGATATACAGCGTTTATAAAAACGCCATCGTATCCTTTTACAGCGTTTTTTAAACGCTATAAAAAGGTATTTTTCTTGTAGTGATACCATTAGTATTACCGTATTTTGTCACCAGAAGTTAACACTATAGATGACTGCAGCATCTGTAGCGCTTAGCTTTTGGCCTCCAGATATGGGATGTTACAACTTGGTATCAGAGCATAGGTTTATGAAAAAATTTAAACTAAAAATGGTTTGAAACATAATCCCAAGGAATTAGAGTAAGATTGGGGTATGAGATAACGCTATAGTAACATACTTGTATTTGTTGTATATAATTATACGCTTTATCTCTAGTCTACTATCTTTGTTAGGTTATTCTTCTGTATCTCATGAGATTGGTATACAGATATGGAAGGAGAAGAGAAAGAGTTAACTCAGGAGGGGAGGGCACCGATGGGAATGCCAGACCTAATGTGAGAAGGACCTAAGTTCAGGCACAAGCAGAGAATGTGGGTGCTGAAATCCCGCAAGTTGGAATGGAAGCTATGTATCAGTTTTCATGAATATGATGCAAGCGGGAGTTGCTGCTGGAGTAATGGGAGGAGGAGTTCAGGAAGCTCCAGTTGTCAACGATTATGCTAAGTTGAGCGAAGATTATACTAAGCTTGGAGGGAAGCCATTTGTTGGGACTGAGGATGCTATCGAGGTGGAAAATTGGTTGCTGCACTGCGGGAGAATATTTGCAGACTTGAGTCTCAGTAATGAGCAGAAGAGGAGGTTGGCATCAAGATAGCTTCAGGGAGCTGCTTTATTTTGGTTGAATAGTGTGATTATGGGAGTGGATGAGGAGACTATTACATGTGCAGAGTTTAAAAGGAGGTTCTAGGAAAGGTTCATGCCAGCGATGGCGCAGTCTGTTTTGATCTGGAAGTTTGCTGAGCTAGAACAGGGAGAGATGACTATTCTGTAGTATGCCAGCAGGTTTGAAGAGTTATCTAGATATGGTTATACTGCTGTGGACACATTGATGAAAAGGAATGAGAAGTTTATTAGGATATTGAAGCCTGAGTTGGCTATGGCTACCTTACCGCATATTAGAGATCCCTGTAATGTGGTTATGGAGATGGCTTTGAGACAAAAAGAGATGCTTATTTGTCAGGAGAAGAATAAGGTGAAAGAGGTCCAGGTTGGGCAAGGTTAGAAGAGAAAGTTCTTTCACAAGAAGGGTGCTCAGAAGGTTGGAGCAGCCAAGAAGGGGAAGTCTGAGGTGGTCTTTTTCAAATGCGACAAGAAGAGGCATTTTGCCAATGAGTCTCGTACTGGGAAGACAAAATAAGTGACTGGGAAGAAGAATGTCAGGTGCTTCAATTGCGACCAAATTGGCCACTATAAGAATCAATGCAAGGAGCCTGCTAAGGTTGGAAAGTGCAAGGTGTATGCATTAGAGCCTACTGCTTCGAAGCCGATAGCTCAGAAGAAAGGAAAGGCAGTTTTGGGAGGTACGCTTCAAATTCATGGTATGTCTGTTACTGTTCTATTTGATACTGGTGCATCACACTCTTTTATATCTAGATGTTTGATAGATAAGCTTAACCTAGAACCCATATATTTAGTTACTTTCTTACGGGTTGCGAATCCAATAGGAGGGTATGCAACTCTAGGGTTGAGATGTGACCAGTTAAAGTTTGACTTGTTAGGTCATACTTTTGTTTGCAGTTTGCACGTGTTTGATTTTGTGGGGTATGGAATTATTCTTGGTATGGATTGGTTAAGTGAGTACGATGCTAGGATATTTTTCCAGGATAGGAAAATATCACTTAGACATCCTGATTGTAGTGATCAGATAGTTTATACCGTAGAAAGTGCTAGCGGTGAGTTGAACGCTTTGTTGGGTGTTATGGAGTTGGAAGATGAGCTGAATCAAGTTTTCGTGGTTAGGGAATTCATGGATTTTTTTGAGGTTGTAGTTGGATTGCCACCGAAACGAGCCATTAAGTTTCAGATAGATTTGGTTTCGGGAGCAGAACCAATTAGTATGCTGCCAAGCAGGATGACCCCTACAGAGATGAGGGAGTTGAAGGTGCAGTTGGTGGATTTAGAAGGCAAGAGCTTTATCAGGCCGAGTAGTTCACCTTGGGGAGCAGCCGTAGTGTTTGCTAAGAAGCCGGACGGATCGTTAAGGCTATGTATTGATTATCGTAAGTTGAATGAGAAGGCAATAAAGAATCGATATCCATTGCCGAGTATTGACGATTTTTTCGATTAGTTAAGTGGAGCCAAGATATTTTCCCAGTTGGATTTGGCGACGGGTTTCCATCAGCTCAGAGTAGCAGAGGATAGAATACCTTTGACGCCGTTTAGGACCAGATATGGATCGTACAGATGGTTAGTTATGCCGTTCGAACTGACTAATACGCCGGCTTTCTTTGTGGATTTGATGAACCGAGTTTTCCAAGAGAACTTGGATAGGTTTGTATTGGTTTTCATTGATGATATCTTGATATACTCTAAGGATGAGAATGAGCATGAAGTTCATCTTAGAGTGGTGCTTGAGACGCTAAGGCAGCATCGGTTGAAGGCGAAGTTTTCGAAATGTCATTTCTGGAAGAAGGAAGTGAAGTTTCTGGGTCATGTAATCTCAGAGAAAGGGTTGTCGGTAGATCCAAATAAGATTGAAGCGGTGAATAGCTGGAAGAGACCCGAGACAGTGACTGAGATAAAGTGCTTCCTTGGATTAGTTGGATATTATCAGAGGTTTATAAAGGATTTTTCACGGATAGCAGCACCGATGACTAAGCTAACGAGAAAGGATGTGAAGTTTGTGTGGATCGATATGTGTGAGGAAGCATTCCATATTCTAAAACACTTATTGACCCATGCACCCGTGTTGGTTGTTCTGGAAGGAAATCAGGATTTGGTGGTTTATACAGATGCCTGTGGAACAAGGTTAGGAGCAGTGTTGATGTAGAGAGGTAAAGCGGTTGCCTATGCTTCTAGATAGCTTAGACCGCATGAGGTCAAATATCCAATACATGATTTGGAATTGGCTACAGTAATTTTCATATTGAAGGTGTGGATACATTACCTTTTGGGAGAGAGGTTTGAGCTATATATAGATCATAAGTCGCCGAAGTATTTGTTCTTTCAGAAGGAGCTGAACATGAGACAGCAAAGGTGGTTAGAGTTTATTACCGCTTATGATTTTGGGATTGAGTACACACCGAGGAAAGGCAACAAGGTTGCAGATTCACTTAGTAGGAAACATCAGAACGCAGTGTTGGCGATGATTGCTGAGTGGAAAGATTTGGAAGCATTAGCAGATTGCAGAGTGCAGTGGAGATCCGAGACTGGGTCTAGCGGAGAAACTATAGTGTTATCTTGTTTGGAAGTTCGACTAGTGATGATCAAAAGGATTTTTCTAAACAAGAGGAGGATCAAGTGTTAGCTGAATAGATCAGGAAGTTAAGAGATGGAACCGAGAGCGATGACTTAAAGGACTTCAGTCTTGACCAGAATGGGTGGTTGAGAAAGAAAGGGAGATAATGTGTTTCGAGTGTAGGAAACATAATTAAGGAAAGAATTTTTAGAGGAATGCCATTGTTCGAAGTTCGCTATTCATCTGAGAGGAACTAAGATGTATCAAGATATGAAGAGAAGCTTCTATTGGGAAGGCATGAATAGGGGTTTTGGCTTGTGGGTTAGGTAGTGTGTAAATTGTCAACAAGTGAAAGCCGAACATCAAAAGCCGAGTGGATTGCTTCAGCCTTTGGAGATTCTAGTTTGGAAATAAGATTCAATATCTATGGATTTTATTGACGTGTTATTAAGGTCAAACAGAGGAAATGAAAGTATATGAGTCATAGTGGAAAGGTTGACCAAGAGTGCCCATTTCATTCTAGTTAAGTCAACTAGGCCGACACCTGTTTTGGTGAAGTTATTTATGAAGAATGTAGTTAGACTACACGGAATTCCTAGTAGTATAGTTAGTGATAGATATTCCTTTTCACTAGCGAGTTCTGGAAGAGTCTACAAGAAGTTTTGGTAACCAAGCTCAAGATGAGTACCGCTTACCATCCGCAGACAGATGGACAAACAAAAAGAGTTAACAAAGTGTTGGAAGATTTGTTAAGAGCTTGTGTTCTAGATTTCGGGGGATCATGGAAGGACCATCTACATCTAGTCGAGTTTTCATATAACAACAGTTATCAGACTAGTATTGGGATGACACCGTTTGAAGCTTTGTATGGAAGGCCATGCAAATCTCCCATTTGTTGGTTAGAGAACGGGGATAGGTTGGTTCTTGGTCCAGATTTAGTTAGGGAAGCTGTAGAAAAGATTGAGGTCATTCGGGCTAGAATGAAGGAGGCTCAGTCTAGGTAGAAGAGTTATGCAGATAGAGGATGGAAATATTTAGAGTTCTCAGTTGGATCAGGTTTTTGTTAAAGTCTCACCGATGAAGGGTGTGATTAGATTTGGGAAATCGGGGAAGTTGGCACCGAGATTCGTTAGACCTTTTCCTATTGTTAAGAGGATCGGGAAACTCGCATATAGAGTCGAGTTACCGAGCAGTTTGGTAGGAATCCATGATGTTTTCCATGTTTCCCATCTCAGAAAGTGTGTTAGAGACCCAGAGACTACTATTGCACCGACTGTGCTAGAAGACTTAGTGGTAGAATCAGACTTGACTATAGTGAGAAAGCCGAATCGTATTGTTGCGAGAGATGAGAAAAGGCTTAAAAACAAGACAGTCGGATTAGTAAAAGTCCACTGGAGTGACGATGAGAGAGACTGCACTTGAGAGACTGAAAGCAAGATTAGAGATACTTATCCTAACTTGGTTGATGGTATGTTTTACCTCTTTGATTGATGTGTTGAGTACCTTATCGTAATTTCGAGGACAAAATTATTTAAGGAGGGGAGTTTGTAGCACCTCATATTTTTGGTAACATTATTTAGGATATTTAATTAGTTAAATTAAATAAAATAATGTGTTGATTGGGGGATTGAGATTTGATTTTTATTAAGGGGTAGCCGTGACACTTAACCAATGAATTAAAATAAGAGTTAAAATGAAATAGAAGAGGGGTAGAATAGGAAAGAGGCCATTCTTATACCCTAAACCCTTGGCCGTGTATCCCATACACGTTCATTACCATTTATCAAAATTTTAAACCTTGAGGTCGGCCACCATTAACAAGAAAAAGGGGAAGAAGATTTAGAAAATCTAAGGAAGAAGCTTAATCAAATCAAATCCATTCACATCTAAATCTCTTTAATCTCTAATGCTAAGGTAAATAATGTTTACATCTCATGTTTCTTTTGTTTTCGGTTTTAAGATGAAATCCGAAATATTTTGCATTGATTTTCCATGTTTTTGAACGATGGAATGATTATATGTACTTGTTGATGATTTATGGTTGTTCATATAGATTTTATGACATGTTTTGATATGAAAACCCTATTAAGCGACATACAAATGCATTGTGAATTTTTATATAGACTAGAAATATTATTCTGGAGATGGGTTTCAATTTTCAGGATTTTCAGAATTTATGCGGAATTTATATAAATTTTCTAGTGAAGAAAATGTTATTTGGGGTTAAAATTATTTATGGTTAAATAATTAATGGTTTGGGTCTGAAATTTATATATGTTAGAAAACATATAAAAAGTGATTTTCTAGAATTTTCCTAAGTGTTTTAATAGATATATAAAATTATTTAAGGTATGGGATTTAAATGTTTTATATATTTATAAAAGGGAGAAGGGGTATTTTGTAAAATAATTCAATTTGTTATTTCTGTAAAGTCGGTGGTACTTTTAGAAAAGAGAAACTTGCAACCAATCACAATTTGACAAACAAGGCAGGTTAGATACAAAGAAATAGTTTAAAAGGACAAATAAACATGTTTTTCACTATTTCAATGCTTTCGGCACTAGGTTCCGCTTCCTTACCTTCGCCTCCGACACTGTCGAAACCAATGCACATGGTATCAAGGAACTGTGAATTGGACGTAGGTGGAAGGTATAGAGTCGAAACCAGGGGTTTCGAAGGGGTTGAGGCATTACTTGGCTTTTAAAAGAAAACGTGCCTGCTTGCTCCGACTAAGTAGCTTTTGACTTAGTTAGCTTTCGACTAGGTCAAATGGGTTTAAAGAAATGGTTTCAATTGGGTTGCGCTTTTGTTTTAGATGACTGCTTTCGATTAGGTCGAAACCTTTTAGCTGCCGCTTTTTACCTTTCGACTCAGATGGGTTTCGAAAGGGTTGTATTACTTTTTTGCTTTTAAAACTTAACCACTTCTCCAATGCTTTCGAAGTGATGGTTTCGATACCATCATTTCTTTACTTTGGAATGAATATGAAAAGAATGCTTTCGACTTTAATGGGTTTTTAATGCTTTTGCTCTACTTGAAGGCGTAATCCAAATGGTTTCGACCGAAACGGTTTTCAAAGGTTTCGAAGGAGTAAATTTTTGAATGGTTTCGAAAGGTTTCCACATGTTTTAAAATTGAACCCAAAGGCTTTCGAAAGGCTTAGGTAGTGTTTGGTTCAAAAACGAATTTTGCGTTTTTGCTTTTCAATATGTATGTCAAATATGAGAAGAATGGAAGTGCGACGGAGGGGATAAAAGAAAGATGGATGGGAGGACGAAGGGGATAGAGGGATGGCGGATGTTATCCCGCCTTTTGGCAAGGCCGTGACACCAAAAAGTTGACTGGAAAACTAAAGACAGTTCGTCGTGAAAGTTCGTTATACACTGTTTCACCCTGGATATCAATGATTTTTGTCCGAGTCCAGATCGGGCTGCAATTGATAAGACATGACAAGTGAAGCCATGCAAACCAACGTTCCAAGTTTCAAGTCAATCCGAGTTCGTATGTTCAAGATATCGTCGACTAAAGGTGGAGTGGACCATCCTTAGTTCGAATCCATAGGCGAGGCCTATATTCGAATCCATCAGACGTGTATTGCCTCGAATCCATGAGGAAAAGCTAGTTCGAATCGATCAAAGGAGTATTGCGTCGAATCCATGAAAATCACATTTGCTTCGATTCCATCAAGCGAGGCCTACCTTCGAATCCATAAGATAGCCTCCATTAGTTCGAATCCATCAGAGTATTCCCACCTTCGAGTCCATCAAGGAGAAACCCTTCGAATCCATCCAGTTGTAGTACTTCGGATCCGCGGAGTCATTCCTCTTCGTATCCATAAGGTTTGCCTTCGTTCGAATCCAACAAATCGGAGCACTTCGAATCGATAAGGCTACTTCACTTCGCATCCTTCGCTTTGAAGACCTTCGACTCCATCCCACGAGCTACTTCGAGTCCAGCCTGTTAAAGTAACTTCGAATCGACTAACCAAGGTATGCCTTGATCGATTCGAACGAGCATGTCTACAAATCTATCACCTCGAATCCACTAAGTCACAGCAGCTTGAAACGTGGATTCGACCCAGTCAACTCGGCGAGAAGCGTGGATCGATACGAGAGATACGCGCCACGTCAACATCCTCACATACAAGCATATCGATTCGACCCTATCAAGTCGAAAGGGATCGATTCGAACGAAGCACATCAGCCAGAAATGCAAACTTGAATCGATCATAACTTGAGATCTACAAGTCCAAATGCTACGAAATTTGGACAGGAGCTAACTGGCAACCTAAGGAATGTCCATGCCAAATTTCAGCTCAATCGGAGCAAATCTTGATCGATTCGAAGCAAGGGTCGAATCGATCCCAGAGTGGGCCCGGATTTCCAAAGAGCGGGCATGTGGGCCCCCTCACGTGCCAGAACTGGTCTCCCCTCATTTTAGGCGAAATATCAGCCTCCTACACCTATAAATAGAGCCCCTGGTCATTCAGAAAAGAGGTCGGAGAATTCTAAGTATTGAAGAGCGCCCAGATTCTGCCAGATTTACTCCAGAACACCACCGCTACTTTAGATTGAGACTTAGAATATAATTTCAATTGTACTACATTAGAAGAGATTGTAATCATCGAGTTAACATCAATAAAATCATCAACTTCAGAGTGGACGTAGGCAAGATCGCCGAACCACTATAAATCTCGTGTTTCTGTTCATTATTTCTGAATTGTGATACTCTGTTTGCTTAGATTTGAGATTTGTGTGTGAATATTGTTGATTTATATTCATATACTGGTGCTTTCACAACATTCGGGGTTTGTGACCAATTTTGGCGCAAACACTTTGGTGCTTTCACCGAGAACTAAACTCAGGAGTTCTATCATTTGAAAGTTAAATCAGAAGGCTAAGAGATTTAGATCCGGAGAATCATGACGAGACAAACAAGTAGAAGGCAAAGAGCCGAGAGAAGTCAGCACGAAGGAAGTCAAGAGGCCTCCTCGGGAGCAAACCAAGCATCGATCTTCATCACCAGGGATGAGATGGAGACAATGATGAAGAGGCAGGAGGAGATGATCCAGAATTTGCTTCAACAAATTGGACAACTTGGAGCGCAAAATCAAGGAACAACCAGGGCCCAGAATGAAGCAGGACCATCCAACGCAGCGCCGGAGCTGGGAGGCACACACTTAGGACATGTTGATCCGAACACGGGAAGAGAGACAAGGACATCCGAGCAACTTGACAGCAATAGAGGGATGAACGCTCAGTCAGGGGGGGAAACACCCGAAAGCTCACACGGACTCGGGGGGCATATCGAAGGTAGTGAACGAGGACTACAGCTTGGAGACAATGATAGATTGGCAGAGATGGTCAGGCGAGCCATGGGAGGAGGATTAGTAAACAGAGATCTTGAAGATGTGAACAAGAGTCCCTTTTCTCCTGCAATTAGGTTGGCTAGGAACCCACCAGAATTCAAACTACCAACAGTAGAAGGGTATGATGGGAGGACGGACCCTGCGGTCCATCTAACGAGGTATATAAGGCACATGGAAGTGCTGGGGGCATCACAGGAAGTCATGGCCCGATGCTTCCCATTGTATTTGACAGACATAGCAGCTTTATGGTTCAGACAGCTAGAGAGCGGTTCCATTGGGACATGGACCGATTTGATTGAGAAATTTATGAGGCAATTCAGAGTTCATATTTCGAGACCCAAGAATGTGATGAGTTTGGCAACGCTAAAGCAGAAAGCTGGGGAGACTTTGAGGAATTTCTTGACGCGATTCAATGCGGCGGCAGCATCGGTGTATCGGCCAGATCCATCCATGGTTATGATGGAAGCTGTGTCCGGAATAGCTGACGGCACAGAGTTCAAAAATTCATTAACTAAGGATCCGCCTATGGATCTAGGGGAATTCTATCACGAGGCAGAAAAGTTTTTGCGATTGGAAGACGCTAATGCTGAAAGAGAAGAAGGAGAGGGAATAGAAGTTTATGCACTTAAAGACAAAAAGCCTCTCGAAAATGATTCAGATAAGGATAAAGGAAAACGAAAGGCTGAGGACAATGGTGACAGGTCAAAGCGACTGCGGAGAGAGCCACGATTCACCACTTATTCAGAGCTGAATGAGAGTTTAGAGCGAATCTACCAAGATACTCGAGAGCAAGTTCCCTACCGTAGGCCAATACGAAGGGATCCCACTGTTGACGAGAGGAAATCAAACAGATACTGCTTATTCCACGAACTGAATGGTCATAACACTAACGACTGTAGACATCTGAAGGATGAGGTGGAAGGGCACATCAGGAACGGTATGCTACTTCAGTATGTGAGAAGGCGAGCTCCAGCAGTGGAGCCAGAGCGACCACCATCTACATCAGCTAGGGGTGCCCCCGAGCCGGGACACCGTATGATTATCAATTAATTTAAATAACGATGAACAAGCCGTAAACCTCTCACTAACCCGGGTAAGTCATTTACACATGTGCAAGATCACGAGCGGTCCATAGGCATGCTCTGAATGACTACTAACCCTATCGTTGTGGGAGTTTACACTTTGACATCCTTGCTTTGTTTTTGTTTCGTCTTGATTTGAACATTTGAATTTGATTTTGTTTAACATTTCTGCTAGAAACTTATTCTCAATGAAAAATTGCTATTTGTGATTTCATAACGGCTAAGTCACTTACACATGTACGAGATCGCGAACGGTCCCTAGGCATGCTCTGAGATGGCGATAAACCGTTGCAACAAACAATCCGGGAATTCACCCGAACGTGAAACCTGGTATTGATGATACTAAGTCCCTCCCCGGGCACACTCAAGTCGCCACGAACGACACCCGACCGCGAACGGTCACAAGTCGATCGTGAACGATCACACTTCGCCACGAACGACACCCGACCGCGAACGGTCACAAGTCGATCGTGAACGATCACACTTCGCCACGAACGGCACCCGACCGCGAACGGTCACAATTCGATCGCGAACGATCACACTTCGCCACGAACGGCACCCGACCTCGAAAGGTCACCATTTGCCTCGAACGGCACTCGACCACGAACGGTCACAATTCACCTAATACGACAATCGATCGCGAACGATCACATTTTTGCCTCGTACGGCACACGATCGCGAACGATCACATTCCTCTTTCCACGTCACCCGATCGCGAATGATCACAACTCGCCTCGAACGGCACCCCTCACCTCAAATGGCTTGATCACGAACGGTCGTCATTTGGGGCCATATAGAAATACTAGGTCGCGAACGGTCGCATTCCACCTCAAAATGGCTAGATCGCGGACGGTCGTCATTTAAGGTCAAATAAAACTATCAATGTCTTTGCAGGTCATCAACAGGGTATGAACATCCAACTTATGAAACTACAAAACACACCTTCCTATCGCAAGGCATGTTTTGGGGGGCAAATGTTATCCCGCCTTTTGGCAAGGCCGTGACACCAAAAAGTTGACTGGAAAACTAAAGACAGTTCGTCGTGAAAGTTCGTTATACACTGTTTCACCCTTGATATCAATGATTTTTGTCCGAGTCCAGATCGGGCTGCAATTGATAAGACATGACAAGTGAAGCCATGCAAACCAACGTTCCAAGTTTCAAGTCAATCCGAGTTCGTATGTTCAAGATATCGTCGACTAAAGGTGGAGTGGACCATCCTTAGTTCGAATCCATAGGCGAGGCCTATATTCGAATCCATCAGACGTGTATTGCCTCGAATCCATAAGGAAAAGCTAGTTCGAATCGATCAAAGGAGTATTGCGTCGAATCCATGAAAATCACATTTGCTTCGATTCCATCAAGCGAGGCCTACCTTCGAATCCATAAGATAGCCTCCATTAGTTCGAATCCATCAGAGTATTCCCACCTTCGAGTCCATCAAGGAGAAACCCTTCGAATCCATCCAGTTGTAGTACTTCGGATCCGCGGAGTCATTCCTCTTCGTATCCATAAGGTTTGCCTTCGTTCGAATCCAACAAATCGGAGCACTTCGAATCGATAAGGCTACTTCACTTCGCATCCTTCGCTTTGAAGACCTTCGACTCCATCCCACGAGCTACTTCGAGTCCAGCCTGTTAAAGTAACTTCGAATCGACTAACCAAGGTATGCCTTGATCGATTCGAATGAGCATGTCTACAAATCTATCACCTCGAATCCACTAAGTCACAGCAGCTTGAAACGTGGATTCGACCCAGTCAACTCGGCGAGAAGAGTGGATCGATACGAGAGATACGCGCCACGTCAACATCCTCACATACAAGCATATCGATTCGACCCTATCAAGTCGAAAGGGATCGATTCGAACGAAGCACATCAGCCAGAAATGCAAACTTGAATCGATCATAACTTGAGATCTACAAGTCCAAATGCTACGAAATTTGGACAGGAGCTAACTGGCAACCTAAGGAATGTCCATGCCAAATTTCAGCTCAATCGGAGCAAATCTTGATCGATTCGAAGCAAGGGTCGAATCGATCCCAGAGTGGGCCCGGATTTCCAAAGAGCGGGCATGTGGGCCCCCTCACGTGCCAGAACTGGTCTCCCCTCATTTTAGGCGAAATATCAGCCTCCTACACCTATAAATAGAGCCCCTGGTCATTCAGAAAAGAGGTCGGAGAATTCTAAGTATTGAAGAGCGCCCAGATTCTGCCAGATTTACTCCAGAACACCACCGCTACTTTAGATTGAGACTTAGAATATAATTTCAATTGTACTACATTAGAAGAGATTGTAATCATCGAGTTAACATCAATAAAATCATCAACTTCAGAGTGGACGTAGGCAAGATCGCCGAACCACTATAAATCTCGTGTTTCTGTTCATTATTTCTGAATTGTGATACTCTGTTTGCTTAGATTTGAGATTTGTGTGTGAATATTGTTGATTTATATTCATATACTGGTGCTTTCACAACATTCGGGGTTTGTGACCAATTTTGGCGCAAACAGCGGATAAATGGATTTTTTTACGTCCTTGTATTATTTTCCAAAACATGGAAAATAAAAAAAGTTGTTTCTATTTTGTATGTTAACTTCGTTTTCTAAATTAGTCATTTCGGCAATATACGTGCGTTTTGTGCATTTTTGTATGGATGAAAACCCAAAAATAAAAACAACGAACCAAACACAACCTTAGTGTTTTAATGCTTTCGAAAGGGTTTTAAATGAAGGTTTCGAAGGGGTGGTTCCGTAATGATTTCGAAAGGTTTTGAAGAAAGTTTTTCTAATGGTTTCGAAGTAGTCGAAAGGAAAGGTTTTTTTGGTTGTTTCGAAAGGATTAAAAGGAAAGGTTTTCCTAAGGTTTTGAAAGGAAATGATTAAAGGTTTTAAAAGAAAGATGTCTAAGGTTTTTAAAGCTTTCGAAAGGAAGATTTTTCAATGGTTTCCAAAGGGGTACCTTCAATAGATTCGAAAGGGGGACTTTCAAAAGTTTAAATATTTTCATCAACAAAGATTTGAGTAAAGTATATATATATAACATGGCAAGGTGATTTTGAGTAAAGCATATAATATATATATATATATTGATTTTCCTTGTTTGAGTTTGATTTAAAGGTTTCAAATCATTTTGAAAAGGTTTTTAAGAAAAAATATGGGAAAGGATCCCTAAGTAAAATGACTCTGATATTAGAATACCAGATGAGACTAGTATAGGATCGCGCCCTATACATTAGCTATTAGCCCCAGCTAATTTTGTCCAAAATTCCAGTGTGTAGGGCTTTGTAACAGGTAAGACTAAAATTATGATTACACACAGAAATGAATATATGTTTGTATACAGATAGGTTATTGGTGAGCCCGCAAAACAATTAGGATCAGATGACCCAGGGAGATGGTAAGTTAGGGACAGATCGTCCAGAAGAGGAGTATTTGACAACTAGTTAAGGATAGACCGTCCAGATGAAGAGTGTCTAACATATGTTAGATAAATTTGATATATTGTCTGGTAGGCCCGAGTCAGCCAAAGGTTAATAGTTAGCCAAATAAAACTATAATGTTTAAACAGATAGTTCATTTATTACCTGATATGTATGTTTACATAATAATGCTTTACAGGTTTTAACCAGTTTTGGTTGCAGGAAAAGATTTGAAAAAGATATATTTTAAAGGATGTTAGTGAGGGGAAACCTGTTCCGCTAAGCGACATGGTCTCATGTAACATAAAATAACCGGGATGTATAGTATTATTCACACCAGGCTTTATGTTTGACTCGAAGTTTCTGTTTCCCCTTAAACTCTCGGGTGCTCAAAAAATTGATTTAAGTAGGCTGAGGGTTGATGATATTAAGGGTTATGATGGAAATTACCAAATCTCTAGATGTTGTATGGAAGTAGATCTTATGAAATCCTTCTAATTCATGAACTTCTTAAGGGTTATAATGGAAATTACCAGATCTCTAGATGTTGTATGGAAGTAGATCTTATGAAAGCTTATGGTTCAACTAGGTGGAAATTCATCCTGTATGCAATGAACAGAATGGGTTTCCCTATGAGATACACTAAATTGGTTAAATATTGCATCTCTGCTACTTCTTTCTCTATTCAAGTCAAGAGTCAGGTTTGTGGTTATTTTGAAGGCAAGCAAGGGTTAAGGTAGGGTGACCCTCTCAGTTCTTATCTCTTCCTAATCATTATGGAGCTTCTTACAGCTATGTTAAATCAGCAATATGCTAATAAGGCCATTGAATACCATCCAAATGCAAGAACCCTCCTATCTCTAGCCTATGTTATGCAAATGATCTACTCATTTTTACTAAATCTAATTCACTCCCTTGGTAATATTTTTGAAACCCTAAAATCCTTCAAGCATATCTTTGGGCTGCAGATGAATTATGCTAAGTCAAGTATTCTATTCTCTGGCCTGCCTCATCATGATATGTTTTCTATTATTTCTCCTTATGGTGTTCAGCTAAAAGGTATAGCTTGATGTACCTTAGTATTCCTCTCACCACTTCTATAATAAGGAAACATGATTGTATTCAGTTATTTGAAAAGATTACATGCAGGCTGAGTGAGTGGCCCAATAAGAACTTATCTACTACTGGCAAACTTGTTATTCATAAATCCATTGCTTTCTCAATGCAATTTTACTACTCCAAGGTTTTCATCCTTCCAAAAACGCTTATTCAGATGATTGAACATGCTTTTTAATCATTCCTTGTGGTCTGGCTTTCCTTTCTCTAGGAATACTACACCTAACCATTTGAAGAAAGTGCAACTCCAATTGAAAAATGGAGGTCTGGGAACTATCAACATGGCGTTACGGAATAAAGTAGCTAATTTTTTCTCATTTGTCTGTTTTGCTGAGCAACAAACCATCAAGTTGGAAGACTTGGTGCTTAAAATGCTTTGTTGGAGTTAAAGACTTCTGGAAATTGGAACTTAAGCCTAATGCTAGTTGGGTGTGGAAAAGCTTATTTAGGTTGAAGGAAGAGCTCAAGCAAAAATACCAACAAGTCTTATATACTGACTCTTTAGCCTCCTTCTGGTTTTCTCCTTGGGCAGGTAGAGGGATGATCCTTAGGGAGAATGTAAGTTACAATGGAGTTTCTCCAATCTAATGTCCCCTTAATGCTAAGGCAACTGATTACAATGACAACGATAAAGTTATGTTGCCCTATCGTAGTAGCACTAAGGTTAGAGATGTTTGGTAATAGGTCGTTGCTTCCACTGTAATGTTTCAGGAACATGATGGTATTGTTTGTGGTAGTAATAAAAAATAACATACTATGTAATGTGCATATAAGCTCCTTGTTGACAATGGGTACGCTGATCCTTGGCATTCTCGTGTTTGGGATAACTCAGGTGATCCAAGGAACAATATGAACCTGTGAAGAATTATCAACAATGCTATCCTCACGCAAGACAAGCTCTGTCATTCTCGGATGTTATCTTATTCATGCTGCCTATTCTGCCGGCATAAGAATGAATCGAACATGTATAGTTTTTTTAACTGCTCCCACACCTATGATATTTGGAAGGAGGTTATGCGGTTAGTATGATTTGTATAAATCAGTATCCCAGCTATGATGATTGGTACATTATTTTCCTTGCTACTAGGTAGAGAGATTATAAGGCAAGGGTGATGCTGCTATCACTCGAAATTTGTTTGCCTGAAATCTGGAAAGAAAGGAACAAGAGATTGTTTAAAGAGGAGAAAACTGCCGGGCTTATTGTTTTGGCTCGTGTAAAAAAGATTAGGAAAAGAATAGTTACTTGGGGCACTAACCAAATTATCACATCTTTTGATAGGTCTATATTTGATAGATTGGTCAACTATGCTCTTTAGCGTTCCTTTTGTGCTACTTGTTCTGTTTTTTTTCTTGTACTCCTATTTTCTGTTTTTTGATAAAGAGGTTAGGGACCTCTCCAAAACCTTTCTTAACTTCCAAAAAAATATTATTTCGACTTATTTATATATTAGAAAAAAAATATTATTTTATTCTCAGGTTTGCTATAGTAATACACACACTAATATTTATAGTCAAAAATTATTTTAGATTAATTATTAAATGACTTATGATTTAATTATATATATATACATACACACATAGATATATATATATATATATATATATATATGTACTCAAATATATATATATATTATGTATACATAAATATAATTTTATAATTATCAATTATTTACACTTATATATACAAATGATATATTTCACATACATACATACATACATACTTACATACATACATATATATATATATATTACTTTGATGCATACATATATTCCATTTAGACAGCATAATCGAATACTAGAGGGAGTAACATGTCTATTGCAGTGTAAATCTCATCATCTATATATGGGCATGTTAAACCATGTACACATTATTACGTCACACATGCACATGCGTACATATGTGTATATGATACACACACTCAATAAGGTAATACAAATCATATAGTACTAATCTTCATTCATAAAGTTAAATAAAGCATTGATTTTATTTAATAAGAAAATTTTGAGAAGTTCTAAATGGATTATGCTTTAAAAGCCCAATAAAGGTTCAATAAAGAAATTTTTGGAAATTCACTCTTTAATTCCGTTGTAGGCTGGCCCAGTTCCAACAATGGTATCGGAGCCCAATAGCCTATGCGATCTAAATTAGTCATGTTAGGATTAACTAATTAAGCTTGTTCCACTTAGTACGGTGTCTAGAAAGGTGATGTCTAGGACTGGAATTGGGTAATCAAGTACCTTGTCCTACATGGTTACCAGCTTGGCTTAAAAAGTGATATAATCCCATAGGTTGGCCCTAATACGAAAGGTCCAAATTTGAAGTGGGCCTTGGGCAAAATGTTTTAAAAATTAAATAAAGTTTTAATTTTAAAAGTTAAATTTAAAATGAAATTGGTTTTTTAAAAGTTATAATATAACATAAGTTTTTAAAATATTTGGAAATAATATAAATTAATTTCGAAAATTTAAAATTTATTAATATAAATTTAAAATTTATTAATAATATTTATAAAATAAATTAATTAAATAAGTTAATTAATTACTATATATACACATACATGTATTATATATATTATGATATATGTTATGTTGTTTTAAAATGTTAAAATAACATAAGTATAAATGTAAGTAGATGAAATGAATTTTGAAATTAATATAATTTATTTAAAGTTGTTCAATTAAATAAATCAATTAAATGTTAACTAATTAAATAATATACACTTGTATATGATATATGTGTTATACTATAAAGGTTATTGTATATAATGAATATTCAATGTAAATGTTATATTAAGATAATATAAAATTAACTAAAATGTTAATTAATTAAAGTTGATTAAGAAAGATTCATTTATTATAATGTTATACATAAGACTATTATATAATTAATATGAAATATAAAAATTATACAATAATTAAACTTATACAATATGAATGTATAAATTAAAGGTGGAACATTAAGAAACACAAAATAGACATAAAGAATAAATACATACGTAAATGTGTGTAACGTAATTTTCAGTGTGTCCGACGCTTGAATCACGAGAGTAATTTATAAAAATTACATTATTCCGTAACTAGATATCACTCAATGTAATATATTAGAGATCATGAATCTCCAATATAAAGTTGTTCTCTACCATTTATATATTAATGGAATATTTGCATACTCTTTAGTTGTTGAGCTTTCCTCAAGCTAGGGATGTTATGTGTAGTACTATTAATATATTGAATAGATGAGGTGAGATAACAACATATATTTGTTGAGCTTTCCTCAAGGTATGTGCGTTATACTTAGGTCATCATAAAATGGTAGGTTCAAGTAAATAATCGTACTTTATTTATTGAGTTTCCTCAATGTAAATGCTGGATTAGGATAAAGTACCATGGGTTAGGAGTTTTATATGGTACATCCGATAAGAGTATCCATTGTATGTGGGAGTATGATTTGTTGAGATTTCCTCAAGGTCAGAATCCAAAGTCATACGAGTGCTAACACATACTAGTGAAGTCAAAAGATTTCTATGTTTTGAATTAGGGTTTGGCGAAACATAAAGCACCAGTAGGAGCATATTAGTAAAATGAATCATGAATATCTATTATATTAATGTCCTAATAATCTACTCATAAAACTTGCAGATTATCAAATCCAAGAATTTCTAATAAAAGTGATCAATTAAACGGACCAAACAACTATGTCGATTGGCTACGAGCTATAAAGGTTGCTCTGACATATGAGCAAGTTTGGTCATCTATAACTTATGCTCCACTAACAAGACCCACTGATGACGATCACCAAGACATGCATGTTTCTTAGAGTAAATGGGTCACTGACCTCGAAATCGCCCAAGTATTCATGTTGTCTACTCTAAACAAACAGTTACAAAGGCAACACATATCAGTGTATGTCCATGAGATATTTAATAGTCTCAAGGCACTTTTTGGTGAGCAGTCTCATTCCGCAAGGTATGAAACTACCTAGAAATTGTTCAATACCAAAATGCAAGGGACAAAAGGTGGACGATTACATGCTGATGATGAAGGGCTATATTTATAAGCTTGAATCATTGGATATGGCTATAAGCAATGAGTTACAGGTCGACTTGATCGTTGGTTCATTGACCCGTTAGTATGAACCGTTCATACTGAACTATAACACGAACAACTTGAATGTGAATCTCGTGGACCTCCTCAATATGTTGAGGTCGACGAGTCATAATATAAGGATCAATCGGCTCTGCTTGCAATTATAGGCAGGGCATCATCTTCGTATAGGTCGAAGAAGCGAAAGAGAGATAGTAAAAAGAAAAGTAAGAAAGGAAAGAAGGTAGTTGATGACAAGGGTGAGTGTCACTACTGTCATAAGAAAGAACACTGGAAGAGAAACTGTCTCAATCACCTCAAAACTATGAAAGAAAAGAAGTAGAACAGTTCTACAGCTCCGTCAGGTACATTTCTGATTCAAAATAGTTTTGTAATTAATAAATTGTCTTGGTTTTTAAATATAGGATCTTAAACTCATATTTGTAACTCGTGCAAGAGCTTAGGGACTGGCGACGCATGGCAAAAGGAGAAATGAGACTCCATGTGGTTGATGGATCTATCGTAGATACAATGGCTGCAGGAGATTTTCACTTATATTTTCCTAATGGTTTTGTGTTGGAATTGAATAATTGCTATTTCCGTTAAAGACTTTATTTGTGGAATTGTATCTATTTTGAGATTGTTTAAGACTGCATATGTATTTTGCTATGCAAATAATGTTATGAACATTGATTTGAATGGAAATAAAGTTTGTTAAGATGTTCTTAAAAATGGCATTTATGTGCTCAAGCACTACTTTAGTGGGAGCAATAAAAGAGTTGATGAAATCTTAGGACTATGCATAGTGATGTGCATGGCCTGATGCCTGTAATAACCAAGGATATGTGTATCTTATTAAGAACAAATCCGATGTCTGCGAAAAATTTAAGGTGTATAAAAATGAAGTTTAAAATCAGACAAACTGAAATTCTTCAATTTGATTGAGGTGACAAGTACATTGGATAAGAGCTCCAATGGTACTTAAAAGATGATGGGATTATCTCTCAGGTTACTCCACCCTATACTCCACAACACAATGGTGTGTAGGAGCAAAGGAACCAAACCTTATTAGATATGGTTCATTCCATGATGAGTAAAGCTAAGTTTCCTTTGTCCTATTAGGGATATGTGCTAGAAACCATAGCACATATGCTGAACTTGGTACCTGCTAAATATGCGACTAAGACGCCATATGAGATATGGCATAAAAAAACCCACTTCAATTGTTTGAAGGTATGGGGTTGTCCAACCTATATTAAGAGAATTGGCCCTAATAAGCTTGAGGCGATAATCTTTGTGTGGGTTAATAAGATATCCCAAGAATTCTAGGGGATATATTTTTTACAGCACAGAGGAACTAAAAGTGATTATTTCCATACACGCTTTCCTTTTAGAAAAGGAATTTATGTCAAAGGAAATTAACAACGAAGTTGTAGACTTGGATGAGATCCGAGAAACTAACACTGAAACTAAAACGATAAGAGAACAGAATTCACCAGTATACGATAACACATAACCTATTAGAAGGTCTAGTATGGAATCCCACACCCCAGAGAGATATCATGGTTTTTTCATGGATGGTAGGACCGTGTCTTAGATGATGACACTCCTCCATCATTCTAACAAGCACTGCAGAGTAAAGATTATGCACTCTAGCTTGGAGCAATAAAATCCGAGATGGATTCCATGTACGAAAACAAAGTTTGGACTTTGTCAAACGTGCTCGAAGGAATAAAACCCATCGACTACAAATGGATTTTAAGAAAAATTTAAATGCGGATGGGGAAGTAGAGACTTATAAGGCAAGACTAATTGCAAAAGGATTTTGTTAAATTCAAGGCGTTGATTATGATGAGACCTTTTCACTCATAGCAATTCTTAAGTCAATTCGGATTATGCTTGCCATTGCTACATTCTATGACTATGAAATATGACAAATGGATGTAAAGATGGTTTTTCTAAATAGTGATTTAGAAGAAACCATTTATATGTCGTAGCTCGAGGGTTTTGTGGTCATTGAGAATGAGGGCAAGACTTGCAAGTGGTTAAAGTCCATTTATGGACTTAAATAAGCTTCAAGGAGTTGGAACAAATGCTTTGATAAAGTAATCAAACAATTTGGCTTTTATCAGAATACAGAGGAACGGTGCATATACAGAAAGGAACAGAGCAAAGCCATCGTGTTTTTGGTGCTATACGTTGACTATCTATTATTGATTGGTAATGACACTTTATTATTACAATCAATGAAAGCTTGGTTTTCCAAGAACTTCTCAATGAAGGATTTCAATGAAGATGCCTATATACTAGGTATAATGATATATAGAGATAGATTTTGAGGTTGTTAGGATTGTCCCAATCCCTATACATAGATACCAAACTAAAAAGGTTCAGTATGGAGAATTTACGTATGGAAACGCTCCAGCGCAGCCTATAACCGTTATTTCTAAGAAGGACCTCCACATACTAATGAGGAGAAAGAGCGTACGAAAAAGGACCCCTATGATTCAGCCATAAGATATTTAATGTATGCTATGCTATGCACTAGAATGGATGTGGCATACATATTAGGATGCGTAAGCCGATACCAGTCTAATCCTAGACAAAAACAATGGACAACTATAAAATGTATACTTAAGTGTTTAAGAAATATTATGGACTTATTTGTCATATACGGGAATGGAGACCTCCATATGAAGGGGTATACAGATTCGAGCATTCAAAGTGATATGGATGATAGTAAATCAGTGTCTGGTTATGTCTTTATGCTTAACGATGGAGCCATTAGTAGGAAAAGTTCCAAGCAAGAAACGGTGGCTAATTGCACTGTGGAGACCGAGTACATCGCCCTCAATGGAGCAGCTAAAGAGGCAGATGCACAAGTTTTCGAGTGAGCTCAGAGTAATTGCTGATACTGAGAATCCAATTGCATTGTCCTACAATAACAACGCGACAAAGTAGATCGCAAAGGAGTCTAGAGTACACAAGAAGTCATGACATATTCTTCAAAAGTTCCACCTCATTAGATAATTCATTGAGTAGAAAGAGGTCATGATACAAAGGGTAGATACCAAGGATAACATAATAGATCCACTCAGTAAGGGTCTGGCTCGGTTGGCTCTCAAGAACCCGATTGAAGGAATGTGAATAAGATTCTATAATTGGCCTCAGGTGCAAGTGGGAGATTGATAGAGTTAGGGTATTCCCTAGGGGCAATTATGTAATATTGTTGTAAATTAGTTAACTCTGTAGTCAATTCTCGTTTGTAATAAATGTGTTTTCTTTTTGTTATATATTTGTTATAATTTTTCATGAATGCTTAAATGTTTAATTAAATTATATTTAATAGAAAATGCACAAGTGGTGTATTTGTGATAGTAATAAGAAATAGTTGTAGTCAAGAGTATTCTATCTCAATATATTAAAAACATCATATTAAATGTTCCTAGTCAAGATGCATCAAATTGAGTATCAATGTATTCGTTGAGACTGGAGTTTGTAACGCTCTCCAAATGTTAGGCAGTCTATTACTCATGACTGTTAGGGACACCTAGGAGTTACGTATTGATAGTTATTGGACAACTATGGAACGACTCACATGATAGTTGTATGTTGTTTAATATAACTAAGGTCAAACAGTAAATATCGATGTGACTAATTTAAACAGTTCTTTTGACTTGAGAATACTTTTGATCTTCAATATGAAAGCTCTGTTTTGATTCTAGTCAAATCACGACGTGGTGTCCATCGAGTGAATATAATTGGGTCGAGTGAAAGCATTGGTAGTGAAGCACTATTAAAGATCCTTAGTTTTATGCGGCTAGTATCAGGCCAATTAAGTTCAACTCAAAGCCAAAATCTGTGGCTAGAGTAGTTCAGTTATTAATAAGTATTATTATTGAACTAAGGACTTTATGTTTGAACTATAGAGTTAAATACATACGATATTGGAATTTTGAACATTACTAAATTATGTAAGTCCAAGGTGATGTAGTTTTGAAGTAGAGAATTGGTGTTAAAAAAATAGTCACAACTAGGTGTAGCGACCCACAGTTCCGTACCCTTTGAGTTGATAATAATTTACTCCTGTTCAACCCAAATTGTACGAAAGAGCGAATAACTAGGGTAAAGAAGAAGAAAGAGGTAGGAGAGAAATAGAACAACAAACACAGAATCTCACAATCGCAGCGGAACAACATATAGTATATAATAACAGATTTTATATACAAGAACTATGCAGTTAATGTACATACCATTATCAGAGTACAATATACAACAATCAATCTAGGAAGTTTAATAACTTGTCCTCACACAGCGGAAATACAAATCTACGGAAGTACGTCTTGTCATCCAACTCGTCTCCTGAGCTCTGTAGCATCCTATCCTGAATCTGTAATACTTGGTCTGACTCGAGCATTATAATAAAATAACACTCGAGTCAGTCTGGAAAACCAGCGTGAGAAAAGACACTCAATTTGAATTATTAGATTTATCAGAATCCTTTGAGAACAAAGGTATCTCGTAAGACCGCGTCACATATAAACACGATGGGTTTTTACCTTATGATAACCAAAACAATTTTATAGAAAATCCAGTGATATTATAATAGTGTCTAAACACAAATACTTATTCAAATAGCCGAAAATGTTACATTAATTAAATTCCAGCATACTAGGCTCTATAAACAAAACCGTGAGGCTCGTATTAGAGAATGGATTCCCTACGAATGACTGGGCCACTGGGGTACCGCCCATCACAGTACACCTCTAGAACAATGTACCGAGGACCATCGCCGGGATCCCCTGCTACACAAGACCGGCCTACCCCTAACCTGGATAGACCAAATATGTTATCACCCCGGGTGTTCCCACCATTACTATCGAGTGCTCCTTCTTTTATGCACAACATATCCATAATATAAAGGTTTATGAGGACATCTAGAAAAGTGATAACATACCCTAATTAGATGCGACCCACTTAGCCTTGCTGCATCTCCCCTGTTTTAGTCATTCCTGGTTGATGAGGTTCGAGGCTAAGCGTTACCTTTCAAGAAAATTTTTACTTAGAATGCTCATCGTCCTCCAATGACGATGTTCTGATAGCATTCGTCCATACAAGTCGTCCTTGGTCTGGACAAACCGAATCACCGTCTTCACCATCTTCACGGTATTCATTCGTTACGTTCAAACCGGATCAAAGTGGTTTTCGGATAATTAAATCCAATCCCGGTCTCTTCGAAACGATTAACGAAATTGTCCAATATTGATAGTCATTTATTTATCTATCGATAAAACATCCATAAGCAATCATCTGGCCTTATCATAATTTTCCAAAAATATTCTCAAAATATCTTTATAATATATATATTCAAACCCTTCCAATATTTTTATAGTGGAAATCAAACTCAAATTCTTATATCCTTAACAGGATATTTTCAAGTCATTTCATTGCTTAGAATATTTTTCTCGCTTCCAATTATAATCCATCCCTTTGAAAATATTTCTATAATTAAAATCTCGAAGTTAAATATTTTCAAATTCTACCCGTCCAATACTTAGGAATATTTATAAGTATACTTCCTAAGATCTTTTTAGCTCTAACATTTAGGAAATAGTCTATTTATTTTTCCTATTTCTCTAACCCTTTACAAGTTTTATTTGTAAATTCCTTAATATTTCCAAACTCAAATACACTTACCTATATCTCCAAATGCCCATTTCTAACTCATGAATTCTAATTCATTCTCTGAAGCTCTCGTATTTTAACACTTTGAAAATTTCTTTAAGCTCTCAAAATTCCACTATAAGATTTCTCTTCTAAAATCATACTCGTTTAACAAACTTCGCTTCCAATCTCGAGAGGATTTATAAATAAATTCAATCTTTTAAAACTATATATATATAATAAGTATTTTTAAGGAATAGTAGTTTATTTTTAAATATGTTCAAGTAGCTTTAAAATATCAAAAACATTTTAAATAACATCGATAACTCATTTCCAAATCATTTTTAAATAACTAATTAATTTACAAAGCCGATTAATAAAAATTAGAATTTATTTCAATAAATATTAAATATTAGAATAACTAACTTTTCGGAATATTCTAAATCTCATTTTAAGTTACATGGTATAGTAATTTAAAATCTCATTTAAAACAATTTTAATTTCTCGATAAAAATCTATTTTTAAAAATCCAATATTGCAAAATTCAGTTTATAAATCCCTCTCGATTCGTATCACATCGATTATATCTCAACTTTACCACTATTCTCACATTCAAAAATAGATTCCATTATTTCTTGACCAAAACGATTCCCATAACTCGATATAAAGTCACATCGTAAACTTATATTTCAACTTATCCACTGATGTCATTTTCCCTTATTTATAAACATCGTTTATAAATTTATAAACTCTTTGAGTTTCACTTCTTTATAAAACCAATTTTATTTATAAAATTTCATTTTATAAATCCCTTCCTTAATAAATTCCATTTTTATTTCAAAACCTATTTTAAATATCGATTTCAACTCCTTCCCGTATTTTCTAAATATCATTTTCATATCCCTTTATAAAATTTTACTTAAAAATCTCTATTTAAACCAATTTATGAATAGTTAAGTATAACCCAAGCAAGTTATATTTTTTTTTCATTCCACTTAATTTCCTTTAAAATAATCCAAATTTCCTTATAAATATTTTTATATTCAAAATCTCCTTTTTAATTCCTTAAATTTCAAAAATAACTATTTATGTTATTTAAAATACCAAATTTAAGGTCCGTGCTATTTTCCGCATTAAATAATTCAGTATCATAGCAATAATCCATAACAGATTATTCACACTAATCATATATCACTATATATGAAAATTAATCAACATTTTTGAGGAATCCAGTTAGATCCCTCCAACATGTTCCCTGCATCCAAATATGTTAATACAACATAAAAATACCAATCCCACTTCGAGGAGGATATCGCAGTATATAGGGTCATCCGCTATTATGCGGGGCGCATAGGGTCTCATCCGCTATAATGTGTGAGAATATCACTCCAAATACTAGTATATATATTACTATATATATGTATATATATATATATATATAACATCCAACGGATAAAAATTTATGAATTCATCCAAACAGCCAATAATTTAAATTCAACATTTATAAATTATACTAGTTATCCAAATGAGTGAGATTTTACTCACCTTGATTTTTAAATTTGCAATCCATTTCAATTTAAATTCTCTTCTCTGCGTAGCATTGCTGCCTCGAGTCCAATGTGATTTGCTACGTTAATTTTAATCCTCGTATAAAAGCAATCATGACATATATAAGTTAACTATTCCAATTTCTAATCAATCAAACTAATTACCGTTTAAAGTTTTAAATTTAAATTACCCTTCCTCTTCACGAGACGACTGCACAGCCTCAACGCTGCATTCGCGACTGCCCAGAACCTACACACTTGCCTCCACAGCTCCTCGTTTTCCCATCGCAACCACCACTGTTCCAATCAATACAGGCTGCCTCTACATCCTGCAGTCACGGCCACCACCTGACCTCACTGCGCCCACTACCTCGGCCAAGCTCCAATCAACCCAAAACTTCGAACAGCACAAACCCACAATCTGCACCCTACGATAACAAAACCCGATCGCCACCACATCCCAACCTTCCCACCACGACACCGCCCAACCCAGCCAAGTTTTTCCCAAATTGATTCGCGTCCCACACTACTGCTTCGTCCCTTAGCCATCGACGCCCACGTCCAAACTTCGAGCCACGAACCTCCTCGGTCGATTGTCATCGCGTGCACAAATCGAGCTAACCCTAACTTGCCTTCGTCACTTTCAGGCCCAAAATCTCGACCATCGACTCTCCTCCGAACCTCGCGCTGCACCATCCCAAATCGTGCGCACGAGCGCCGCAGCCGCCTCCTCTCCCATCGCGAGCATGACGACATAGTATCTCGAGGATCGCCTCCTTGCTTGCTCGCGATTCCATCGCGTATGCTATCGATTTTTTTTCTTTTTTTAACTGAGGAACGAATTCAATTTGAAGAACCAGAGAAAGAATTACGCGATTTTTACATCGTTCTCCTTTTCTTTTCTTTTTTCCTGAGTTTTCGTTCAGACTGAAAGGAAGGAGGGGACTCGTGCTTTTAAACGAAAAGAAAGAGTGGTCGCGTGTTTGAATAGCTTACCAGATGTAGGGGTGGCTCAACGGATGTAAGACAGTTGATGGGCATCATAGGTTTTGTCTTAGATTTTATAATATTATTTAATTTTCAAAATATCTCGTTATCGGCAACTAAAAATCTACAATTCCTATCGAGGCATGCCGCTAGACATTCATAATGTTATACCCCTATTCCGAACGCAATGGAAAAGGTTTCGAGTCCTAATTCGATCGTTTGGAGAAGATAGCTTTTCAGACCCAATTATTATATTAATTTTCGATATAAATTTCAGCGCATTTATATCCCGTACGATCAAACGATAACTTCAAAAACTATGAAATTTAGAATCTGATAGTAATACAATATTACAAATCCAATGGAACTGGTTTTGTCAAAATCCGAGACTATGCCTCGGATCGCTATTTCAACGCATCGATTAAATTGACAATTTCAAAAATTAACGAAATCACTTGAAATTCCAGTTTTAAAATCTTACTAACTAAATCATAATTTAAATAGAATTTATATACATATCAAAAATCATTTTCGATTTCCTATTCAACTCCAATTCAACTACTTAAGCGATTTTTAATTATTCACTCCATAATTAAATTTATTAATTAAATTACTATATTTGGAACTTGAATTTTTATTACACTATTTTTGATTGATAAACTTCATATTGAAATCTCGTTCACATTCCAAAACTCAACATATAAAATGAATTAAATGTTCAAAATTAACGATCAAAAATCCAGGTCATTACACCAGGTAACACTTAATAAAGTAAAATTGGATTTTACCAAAACTAAGTAAGCGATAAATTTGACCAAAATGTCACAGTACCTAGTGTGTGATGTGTGAACTTTAATATTCGAATTGTTTGATATTAATTACCGACCAAATTTACACCTAACGAGTTTCACAATAGAAACGTTGTATAATCCTTTAAACACATGATTTAATTAAATTAAATTAATTTATATTTATGAAATATTAGTTATAAAATTTTATTTGATGTGTCGAACAATATTAAGCAGCATGTTTATAATAGTTAAAAATATACTGATCGATATTCGATATTGATACGCATTTAAATTTGATTTAAATTGCGATGAATTTTTCTCGGGCTTCGACCAGGTTTGAGACCCATATAGGGCATGATAATTTTGACTAAGAAGTGGAAAAAATCAGGCCGGCCAGGAATTGGTAGGTGGGTGGGGTTTGAATTGTTAAAAGGGAAAGAAACGATAAAGAGTGAAAGATGGATGGTGATCACATTTTGCTCCATTGTCTCTCCTTTATGTATTTCCACTTAACCATCATTTTTTACTTACCTTTTCCCACTTCTCCTTGTTGAAAATTTCAACTAGAAACCCCATTCCAAGTACCAAAAAAATTCCAAATTCATATGCATATCAAAGAGCTTCAATCTGACCGATGATGGTGGACAATTCGAAGCTAGCATCTTCCAAGTTCTGAATCTAATTCGAGGAGTACTCAACTTCGTTTCAACGTGTCTTTAATGGGCTTTGGGAAGGGTAAATCTCTGATTTACTTTCTTTTACCAATGTTTAGTTAATTTTTATATCATATGATGCATGGGTAAAAATCTAGAATCTAGTTTATCGGTATGGTGTCACAAATTTGATGTTTGAAAATATATTAGTGTATCTATGCATAAATATATTGTTATCAGTTTGAACGTATATGAGCATTGAATTCATAACATAATTTTAAAAAATTTTATAATTAAGTATTATTTAAATATGGTTTTATTAAATAATAAATCATTTTCTAAAGAATAAGTGTGTAATAAATGTTTCAAAAATTTTAAAATTTAATTTTTATACAAGAATAATTCGAAAACAATATTCTTTTTTACGTTAATATATTTTATATTTAAATATTAATTTAACAAATTACCTAACTAGAAATTAATTATATAAACATACACACACACACATACATACACACACATACATACATACATACATACATACATACATATATATATATACATATATATATATATTCAAATAAAGTATGAAATGAAGTGTAAAATTATATAATAATAAAACATAATTTTAAGATTTTCAAATTAGTTTTTTAGAAATTTTTAATATTTCTCAAAGCGGGCTTTATATATAATTATAAAATTTTCAATTGAAAATAATATTAAAAATATAAAAAAATATTAAAATTATTAGTAAATTTTTTATATGAGCTGAGAGCTTGCTGGAAATTTATATTAATTTATTAAAAAAATTTGTTATATATATATTTATATATGTTTGTAAATTTATAAATACTTATAATTATATATATATATATATATATTTAAAAAATTATTTCCTCAGCTAAGAGTTCTTTGTAAAAATATAATAAATTGTATACATATTTATAATTTATTATATATATTCAAATATGTTTGTATAGTTAGAAATATATATTATCTCGACTTATTTTTATATTAAAAAAATTATTATTTTATTCTTAGATTTGCTACAGTAATACAAAAATATTTATGGTCAAAAATTATTTTATATTAATTATTAAATGATTTATGATTTAATTATATATACACACACAGGTGTGTGTGTGTGTGTGTATATATGTACTTATATATATATTATATAAATAATTATAATTTTATAATTATCAATTATTTGCCCTTATATATACAAATGATATATTTCACATACATATATAAAAATTATTTTGATGTATACATATATTTCATTTATCAACATGATCGAATACTAGAGGGAGTAATATATTCATCGTAGTATAATTCCAACATCCATTGTAAGAATCCAAAAACTCGGCCTTTGAAAATCGGCACCCGTACTTCACTTGTACTCAAAATGCCGTAGATTCGAACGCCAAATCTGGCTTCCCGGAGCTTATAACACCATTAAGTATAACAACACAGCGGAATAAAAAGAACATAGAATATATCAATATATATAACATTGATACAATGACAAATACAAAATCTGGTACAGTTTGATACAACAGAATGGTACAACATATATCAATATACATCAGAGATATGATACAAGAAATAGCAGCGGAAAGAAAATAGATAACACCAACAGCAGATAGAATATCTCCAATAGAATGCTCCAATCCATAGCTAGCGGAAAACAAGGTCAGTCGTCCAAGGACCGACTAGCTCCAGAAAAACTACTTAACCTGAATATCTGAGAAACCCCAACTCTAGACTGCCCGTGTGGAAAATGGTGGGCACCCAGAGTTTAGGAAGGGAACAATAAACTCCGGGTCAGTCATGGGACTGGTATGATCAAACAAAACAGTTTATCTTTAAACACAAAAGGCTTTTAAACATTGAAACCCGCAATGCTTTTGGAAAATGAAACTACCATAAGATCTCCCGCCACACACACAATGCAAACGCAGAATTGGAGGAGATTTCTTCTTATGATAGTCAAATATGCTTACTACGCAAAATCAATTGATGTTATTACTAGTGCATAGTGTGAAAACATTTTGAAAATACAATATTAATCTTAGCCAGCATACAACCATTATTGTATGCCTACTATAGCTACTATGTTCAATAGCAGGTTACTGCCACATTCCATAGCAGGTAATACAACTAAAAACCGTACAGGATTCGTATTGTTTCTTTGGATTTCCAACAAATGATCAGGCAAAGGAACTTCCTTACACCGAAATAGAAACGCCTCTGGAAAGACGCCCCGAGAACCTAACCGGATCTCTGCAAACACAAGGCCGACGCTACCTCACGCTGTACAGCTGTAACTAGGTAACTAACACGCTGACGCTACCTCACGCTGTACAGCTGTAACTAGGTAACTAACACACGAGTCATGTCATCCCCCGGTCGTCACCGACCTTTATCCGAGGTACCTCGATCATAAAGCAACAACCACAAAGTATAATAAATTTGCAGCATCCACATAGGTAAAATATCTGGGCTCCATACCATGATATCACCTTTTATCCAGAAGGAAATGACATACCCTAGGGGCGCTACCCCTACAAACCTTTTGCCGCAACATTCCTGTTTTGACCATTACCGGGTTGTGAGGCTCGACGAAGTCTCGTCCACAAAGCAACGCTTTTTCACAAAGCAACGCTTTTTCACAAAGCAACGCTTTTTCACAAAGCCATGCTTTTTCACAAAGCCACGCTTTTCACAAAGCAACGCTTTGACCAACAAATGATCATCAGCACTTCGTATGCCACACTACCAAATTGGGAATGTATCACTAGTAACCATCAACTACATAACCTCTGAGCTCGTACGTCTCAGAGAAGGGTGTTAAGCTAAGAGAATAAATTCTCCGCCACCAACAGAAATGTATTTGATAGAAACCAGCTTTACATCTCAAAGTGTAATGTCAGACACACATCCATACAAGTCTGTTCCAGGTTCGAACAGAACCAAAGGCACTTCCAAAGAAGCCCTTGCAATTCCGGGTATTCACAATCCCGATCGGACTTCCCATCACTTAGGGAATCTCTATACCGGGCGCTACTCGGTGCAGAGACAATCGATAGGTCATCCTATCGCTTTCGCAAATACCTGGTCTTCACCACCGGTCTTCAAATGCTATCCATATCGTCGTATCACTATTCGGAATGGGTTATATGACACAAAGGTCCTTTCCCGGCTAAACCGAATAACGAGCGCAATTAAAAAAAATCATATGGATACTGGGGTCTCAGTTAAATCACAACTTAAAAGCCCAAAACTTTTCATTCGAATGGTTAAAACAATTTACCATTTCCAATCTTTTGAACAAAAAGATTCATTTCAAAAACCTTCAATGGTTTAACTATTTCCACACTTTTAATCTTTTAAACAAAAAGATTCAATTCACAAAGTTCACCCCGTTCACAAACATTCATTTATGGATTTCAAAACAATTTCCATTTCTATTGAATTAACTCGTTAAATCTTTAAGTCAAGATTTAACTTATATTTTTCAAAACTAGTTTCCAAAGATTCATTCATAGCCTTTCAAAACAATTCTATTTCAAGTTGGATTAACTCGTTCGGTCTTTGAATTAAAGACTCATTTCATAGTTTTCAAAACATTTCAATTCCATTTCAAACTTGAAACCGTTCAACACAATTTGGAAATCTTTTCTTAAAATGAAAGCTATTATTATTTGAAAACAAGTAGTTTTCATTTCGGAAAAATCCAGTTATATTTACACGAGTTAAAACCCTTGAATTAAATTCAAATTCCCAAATCAATACCTTTAAAATGGTTTTACCCATATATAACCTATATAGTGTGACGCCCCACCTCTATACCCATGCTAGCCAAGAACACTACGGTGTAGTGCTGTCAACTAGCACGGAGAATAAGGCTGTTGAGGAGCGACCATCTATGTAATTGCTTTGTGCGAGCACCGATATGTCAGATAGAATAAAACATGCATTTTATCTTTTAGAGGAAATCCGACATACCGTTACAAACTCAAAGCTACTACACAGTGGCTATAATAGTTTAGGACAATAAATATAAAAATAACACAGATAACATAAATGCGGAATACAGATGGAACGAAAAGTCTCATATATACAATAACTGAAGTCAGTTACAATACATTTGACACAATACAAATGATACAACTACAACTACCGACTCAAGAAGTTATATATACAAGTACATTATCGACTAATATACATGAATACATTATCATCTTAAAACAGACACACTGACTACTACAACAAGACGAAGACCACTTCAAATGATATAAAAAGTCTTCATAGCTCTAGCAGCAACCCAAAGCTAAAAATCTACAACCTGTAAATACTCGGTCTGACCCGAGTATTACATTCAAAGAAAATAATACTCGGATCAGTCTAATTCAAACTCAGTTATTAGCGCATAGAAGCAATAATAATTAATCTCAAAATAGATGACAGTCACAATAATTTCGCATATCCAACTCTCGATACGAGAATTGGATAACGGCAGATATAACACTAAACAGTGTTAATCCACAAAACAGAAATCCAACGCAGTTTAAGCAATTGAAATGTCAATTTAAAAATATCAATGCTAATTGGCTGCAGTACACGCTAACGGGTACTGCCTCGCCAATACAGCCTACGAATTACGCAACAGGTCGATGAATTAAGAATAAAAGAAATATCGATGAAAATCTGTCAGTTCTGGGTGGCTGCAGTGCACGCACGCGTGCACTGCCTCGCCACCACCGAATATAATGTCACCACCACAATGAAACTGCAGTGGCTAACAGGTATAAGGACGAAGGCAGGCTGCAACTAAACTGCAGAAAAGTCATCAACAGTTCAAGCATATACAGCAACAGAGACGAATTCGAGTACACCATGAAGCAGAACCAAGTGCAGTTCAACTGAGATGGACAACTCGAGGATAAACATGTACAGATGAACGAGTGATCAATATGGCAACACAGATGTGCAAATGAAGAAGTCTCGAACTCAAGTAAACGGCAAATACAACATGACCCGAAGTACAGTGGATAGAAGACAATGCAAATACACATCAGTACTCAAAAGAGATCAAAGAGCAATTACAAGTTGTACATGATGCATGGCAGCTCTGTGTAACCAGAGATGCCATCAATAGACAAGACTGCAAATATGTGAAACCAGAGTCAACTACAAGCAATTCAAAATTGTCAAGTGATACCAGTAAACAACAAATGGAACCAAACCCAAGATCAATTGTCGAAGCAACAATAGTACAATGACTACAACAATGGAACAGTGAAACAATGTCCAAAATACAACATATGTATAACATGTAATGACCAGTGAAACAGAAAGTCGAATGAACAACAACTACACCAAGGTCTGGACACACATGAATACATAACAGAGCATGATCAGAGTGGTACAAGATCAACACAGCATGGTTCAATGCAAATACAACCAGACTCGACGATGTTCACAAATGCAAACAAACCAATGAATGACCAAATGCATATATGGATGCAGACATGCCAAAATTAGTATGAAGTTGAGAATGAACAGAGAAACAAAATTCGTCACCATGAAACTGTTGTGTAACAGGAAATCAGAAAATCTAAAATTATCAAAGTCAACTGCAGTTTCAACTCTAAGTCAACAACAGTTTTTAAATGGTCAGGAGAGTCAAACTAAGTCAAACTCCATCAATGATGAATTCGTGCAAGCTACAATGCAACCAAGTGATAAGCTACCTAGACTTGTGGAAAGTGGTGAAGTAAATGTCACGGCAATATCAATATTCGACTGTAAACTGGACAACCCACATATCTCGGTCAAGAACAAGGCACAGTGCCGAAGAAAAGGCAAAGGCCAGCAACATTTGAAATAGATCAAGTAAGAAATCAAATGTCAACAAATCATAGTGACCGAAGTCAATCAAGAACCAGCAAATCATCATAGGCTAAACGACTTCAAAACCAAAAACGAACTGTTCAGGGATATAATCGACCAAGCCACGGTCGTCCCAAAATGACTCGAAGCAGTGACCAGTAAGAAAAATATATATATGTATACGACTAAGAATAAGTCGTAAATCATCCCGAACATCAAACAAATATCAAGTGCCAGAGCAAGTCAACCATCGAATTCGACAAAAATATAAATGACGAAAATAAGGGGATATATTCATGTAAACGAACATCATCAGAAATATCAATTCCAAACCCCATCGTCTCAAATGAATACGAACGAAAACCAGGGGATTCAAGCCCCAAAACACGCCTTGAGAATTGAATTAGAGGTGAGTATTATAATTTACTCACCTTGCTTCGAAGCGGCGACGAGAACGACTTCCTGGGAGCGGCCAAGCATCACAGAGAAGCTTCTTCTACGAGCGAGCACGAAGAGCAGAACTTCGATCGAGACAGGCGACATCGAAAATCATCCAATCGAAACCATCGCATGCTTCGACATACTAAGCCCGAAGATCAGAGCGAACGAAAGCCCTAGCAAGCATCGAAAGAACGAACAAGACAAAAAGCCCTAATCTTTCCAGATCGAACGAGAGAAGTTTTTCTCAGCCGCCATTATTTCACAAGCAAAAGAAAATTGAATCGGGTTGTATGCAATTGAATGAAAAAGGGGAAAGGATAAGGGTTGTTTGGGGTGTTGAGTGAAATCACGGTTTCAAAACAAAAGATCATGGACCGAGATTATTGTTTAAACCCAAACGACACTTCACAAATTTCTAAAGCTCGTTTAACATTTGTTTTAAAAAGAAATATTCCAAATAGCGATTAACACAATTTTTATCCCTGAATTTCAATTTGATTAAAATGCCAGAAGCTATTCGTTCCCAGATTAAATCGTCAAGAGACGATAAGAAAATGGGTACGGAATGCCGGGTTGTTACAGACTCCCCTTCTTAAAGAAATTGCGTCCTCGCAATCCTAAGGGATAAGTGGGAAAGCGGTAACAACCATAAGGACATAACAACGTCGAATGCATAAGCAAAGAAAATGCCAACAGGGAAGCATTAGAATTATGGAAGTATCGGATATAGAACCAAAAAGGGTCGACTGCTTCAAGTCAAAAGGATCAACATCGTGTGGATCAAGGAATCAAAATCAGACGACTATCAAAGAGCAAGAATCAATCGAGTTCCAGCATTTAAAGGAAAAGGAATCAGAGCAGAAATCACGTACTGCACGAATTGAATGTGAGTAAATCAAATTACTCACCTGAATCGTCAGAGAAAAGACGAAGCTCAAATCTCAAAATCGCAAATATTCAATCATCAAAAATGATAATCGAATTTCACGAATATCTAATTATCAAAAAAACGAAAATCAGAAACATAAACATTCGATTAATCAAATCGAAAAATATTTAATTATCTCAAACGATAATCAAATTTCACAAATATCTGATTATCAAAAACGATAATCAGAAACACAAATATTCGATTATCAAATCGAAAAATATTTAATTATCTCCAACGATAATCAAATTTCACAAATATCTGATTATCAAAAACGATAATCAGAAACACAAATATTCGATTAATCAAATCGAAAAATATTTAATTATCTTAAATGATAATCAAATTTCACAAATATCTGATTATCAAAAACGATAATCAGAAACACAAATATTCGATTATCAAATCGAAAAATATTTAATTATCTCAAATGATAATCAAATTTCACAAATATCTGATTATCAAAAACGATAATCAGAAACACAAACATTCGATTAATCAAATCGAAAAATATTTAATTATCTTAAATGATAATCAAATTTCACAAATATCTGATTATCAAAAACGATAATCAGAAATCACAAAGATTCGATTATCAAATCGAAAAATATTTAATTATCTCAAATGATAATTAAATTTCACAAATATCTGATTATCAAAAACGATAATCAGAAACATAAACATTCGATTAATCAAATCGAAAAATATTTAATTATCTCAAACGATAATCAAATTTCACAAATATCTGATTATCAAAAACGATAATCAGAAACACAAATATTCGATTATCAAATCGAAAAATATTTAATTATCTTAAATGATAATCAAATTTCACAAATATCTGATTATCAAAAACGATAATCAGAAATCACAAAGATTCGATTATCAAATCGAAAAATATTTAATTATCTCAAATGATAATCAAATTTCACAAATATCTGATTATCAAAAACGATAATCAGAAATCACAACATCTGATTATCAAAAACGATAATCAGAAGTCATAAATATTCAATTAACGAGTCCGGAATTAACCGAAGTAGTAAAAGTATGGTTTCATAGTCCGTACTTTTGCTAAATCGTTTAAATCTCTTTATCGTTTCCTTGAAAGTGCAGAATTGTGTGTTTTTAAAAATAACATTTCACATTCTCAAACGGACAAGTCCGGAATTAAGCGAATCAGTAAAAGAAAGGGGTCATAGTCCTCGATTTTTCTGAAATGTTTAAATCGCTTCCTCGTTCTTTTGAAAATGTAAGCTGTAAAAATTTGAAAACAATTTTAATTTATATTTTTGAAACAACTTTTAAAAATAAAGAATTTTGAAAACGCGTGATTAAATTAGCAATATCAGTGTTGCGGGAGAACCGCTTGTAAATCCATTTCAAAATTGACGGTTACCGAAGTTAACACGTCAAAGTCTCATTAAAATAACTGGCATCAAAATATAATGCCAAATGAATTTTCATTCATCAAAAATTGTCACAAGAATCTTCTCAAAGATAGAAAGGGATATCATACCCTAAACTTGTATTCATAACAAGTCAATAACACATGAATTCACCAATGCACAAAAATTGATAAACATATCAATAGAAATCACGAAAATTGGTGAAGCACAAAATTTCAGAAATCATCACAAGAAATTCAGAAATCACAAGTTCTAGAAATCTACACACGAAATCCAGAAAACACAAATTCTAGAAATCTACACACGAAATCCAGAAATCACAAATTCTAGAAATCTACACACGAAATCCAGAAAACACAAATTCTAGAAATCTACACACGAAATCCAGAAATCACAAATTCTAGAAATCTACACACGAAATCCAGAAAACACCAAGAAGGGGAAGTCCGAGCACGCGGACGAGAAACTATCCATTTAATTTTTCCGAACACACGGATGGGAAGCTATTCATTTAATTTTTCCGAACACACGGATGGAAAGCTATTCATTTAATTTTTCCGAACACACGGATGGAAAGCTATCCATTTAATTTTTCCGAACACACGGATGGAAAGCTATCCATTTAATTTTTCCGAACACACGGATGGAAAGCTATCCATTTAATTTTCCGAACACACGGATGGAAAGCTATCCATTTAATTTTCCGAACACACGGATGGCCCGAAGGCAAGTCCGACACACGGACGAAGAGACATCGCACAATCGCTAGTCTAAATCACAAAAATGATCGTCATGATCATACGGAAGTGTCAATCACACCAAGCTAGTAAATATATGAGTTTAGCTTCATGTCCCATAACCACTTGCTTAACTTAAATATTTACGAACAAGCTGTAAATTTTCACTAGGAAATTGTCACAAAAAGGGTTCAATCGAACAAGTCCAAGAGCTAACCGACGAAGTAAACGCAAGCGTTTCATACCACTTGTTTTACTAGGCCGTTTAATTCAATTTCTCATACGAGTGAAATAAAGGCTTGTATATACTAATAGATTGGAAAACGGTTCAAGAAAAAGAACTTCGTAGTAAAATAGTTTTGAAATCGTTTGGAAAAAGGGATTTTAATATTTACTACTAGTATAGAAAACCTTTATATTTTTAAAGTGACAAATCACAAAAATGATTGTAGAAACAATCAATCACAAGAATTCACATACGAAGATGTGAATGAAATCCAGAGAAATCGATACTGAATCCATCAGAAAGTATGTTCACAAAAATCCCGAAGAAAATGTCATCAAAGTTGCTAATAAATGATAGCAACAAATCGGGGAAATGATCAAGAATCGATTAAATTAGGAAACCAAGTCAGTTCACTAAAATTTCACATTCGAAGACGTGAATAAAATCCAAAGAATTCGATTCCAAATTCATCAATGTAGGAATACCCAAAAATTCCAGAGATAGAAGTTATCAAAATTGACAAAGGTGATAACAACTAATTAGAAAAGAAGAATCGATTATCAACTGGAAAAACAAAGCAAATCGAGCAGAAATGCATAAATGACTTCAACAAAAGTAAGAATCAAGTCAACGTCGAAGTCAACAATTAACAGCCGCAGTCGAGTATAAAATGAATCAATCATCATTATCAAAGAAACCAACGGCAAACAAAATCAGAGTCTTGAGAATCAAGAAATTAGCAATTTCTCAAAAACAAAGTGACCGAAGTCGAAGGGAAATCCAGATGAGGAAAACACAAAATATCAAGTTCAAAATCGCTGAGATTCAAACTAGATGTGAATGAGAAATCAAAATCACTCAATTTGCAACTGGTCCAGCTATTTTTCATCACAGTGTAACAGGTACACAATGACACTCATAGCATAGAACAAAAGTGGAACAAAGTCCAAAAGTCAAAATGGCTTTAATTTGCCAAATTAAAACAAAATCAACATCGGCTAAATCAATTCAAAGCCGAAAACACAAGAATAAGCGTTAGGAATTCATACCTAACAGTCAAAAATAGTCATATGTAAAGATGAGAGATAAAACATCGACAAATAGTTGTAACACATGTTCCATCTAAGTTATGTTTTATAATTGTCCTAAACCCCAGGCTCTGATACCAAGCTGTGACGCCCCACCTCTATACCCATGCTAGCCAAGAACACTACGGTGTAGTGCTGTCAACTAGCACGGAGAATAAGGCTGTTGAGGAGCGACCATCTATGTAATTGCTTTGTGCGAGCACCGATATGTCAGATAGAATAAAACATGCATTTTATCTTTTAGAGGAAATCCGACATACCGTTACAAACTCAAAGCTACTACACAGTGGCTATAATAGTTTAGGACAATAAATATAAAAATAACACAGATAACATAAATGCGGAATACAGATGGAACGAAAAGTCTCATATATACAATAACTGAAGTCAGTTACAATACATTTGACACAATACAAATGATACAACTACAACTACCGACTCAAGAAGTTATATATACAAGTACATTATCGACTAATATACATGAATACATTATCATCTTAAAACAGACACACTGACTACTACAACAAGACGAAGACCACTTCAAATGATATAAAAAGTCTTCATAGCTCTAGCAGCAACCCAAAGCTAAAAATCTACAACCTGTAAATACTCGGTCTGACCCGAGTATTACATTCAAAGAAAATAATACTCGGATCAGTCTAATTCAAACTCAGTTATTAGCGCATAGAAGCAATAATAATTAATCTCAAAATAGATGACAGTCACAATAATTTCGCATATCCAACTCTCGATACGAGAATTGGATAACGGCAGATATAACACTAAACAGTGTTAATCCACAAAACAGAAATCCAACGCAGTTTAAGCAATTGAAATGTCAATTTAAAAATATCAATGCTAATTGGCTGCAGTACACGCTAACGGGTACTGCCTCGCCAATACAGCCTACGAATTACGCAACAGGTCGATGAATTAAGAATAAAAGAAATATCGATGAAAATCTGTCAGTTCTGGGTGGCTGCAGTGCACGCACGCGTGCACTGCCTCGCCACCACCGAATATAATGTCACCACCACAATGAAACTGCAGTGGCTAACAGGTATAAGGACGAAGGCAGGCTGCAACTAAACTGCAGAAAAGTCATCAACAGTTCAAGCATATACAGCAACAGAGACGAATTCGAGTACACCATGAAGCAGAACCAAGTGCAGTTCAACTGAGATGGACAACTCGAGGATAAACATGTACAGATGAACGAGTGATCAATATGGCAACACAGATGTGCAAATGAAGAAGTCTCGAACTCAAGTAAACGGCAAATACAACATGACCCGAAGTACAGTGGATAGAAGACAATGCAAATACACATCAGTACTCAAAAGAGATCAAAGAGCAATTACAAGTTGTACATGATGCATGGCAGCTCTGTGTAACCAGAGATGCCATCAATAGACAAGACTGCAAATATGTGAAACCAGAGTCAACTACAAGCAATTCAAAATTGTCAAGTGATACCAGTAAACAACAAATGGAACCGAACCCAAGATCAATTGTCGAAGCAACAATAGTACAATGACTACAACAATGGAACAGTGAAACAATGTCCAAAATACAACATATGTATAACATGTAATGACCAGTGAAACAGAAAGTCGAATGAACAACAACTACACCAAGGTCTGGACACACATGAATACATAACAGAGCATGATCAGAGTGGTACAAGATCAACACAGCATGGTTCAATGCAAATACAACCAGACTCGACGATGTTCACAAATGCAAACAAACCAATGAATGACCAAATGCATATATGGATGCAGACATGCCAAAATTAGTATGAAGTTGAGAATGAACAGAGAAACAAAATTCGTCACCATGAAACTGTTGTGTAACAGGAAATCAGAAAATCTAAAATTATCAAAGTCAACTGCAGTTTCAACTCTAAGTCAACAACAGTTTTTAAATGGTCAGGAGAGTCAAACTAAGTCAAACTCCATCAATGATGAATTCGTGCAAGCTACAATGCAACCAAGTGATAAGCTACCTAGACTTGTGGAAAGTGGTGAAGTAAATGTCACGGCAATATCAATATTCGACTGTAAACTGGACAACCCACATATCTCGGTCAAGAACAAGGCACAGTGCCGAAGAAAAGGCAAAGGCCAGCAACATTTGAAATAGATCAAGTAAGAAATCAAATGTCAACAAATCATAGTGACCGAAGTCAATCAAGAACCAGCAAATCATCATAGGCTAAACGACTTCAAAACCAAAAACGAACTGTTCAGGGATATAATCGACCAAGCCACGGTCGTCCCAAAATGACTCGAAGCAGTGACCAGTAAGAAAAATATATATATGTATACGACTAAGAATAAGTCGTAAATCATCCCGAACATCAAACAAATATCAAGTGCCAGAGCAAGTCAACCATCGAATTCGACAAAAATATAAATGACGAAAATAAGGGGATATATTCATGTAAACGAACATCATCAGAAATATCAATTCCAAACCCCATCGTCTCAAATGAATACGAACGAAAACCAGGGGATTCAAGCCCCAAAACACGCCTTGAGAATTGAATTAGAGGTGAGTATTATAATTTACTCACCTTGCTTCGAAGCGGCGACGAGAACGACTTCCTGGGAGCGGCCAAGCATCACAGAGAAGCTTCTTCTACGAGCGAGCACGAAGAGCAGAACTTCGATCGAGACAGGCGACATCGAAAATCATCCAATCGAAACCATCGCATGCTTCGACATACTAAGCCCGAAGATCAGAGCGAACGAAAGCCCTAGCAAGCATCGAAAGAACGAACAAGACAAAAAGCCCTAATCTTTCCAGATCGAACGAGAGAAGTTTTTCTCAGCCGCCATTATTTCACAAGCAAAAGAAAATTGAATCGGGTTGTATGCAATTGAATGAAAAAGGGGAAAGGATAAGGGTTGTTTGGGGTGTTGAGTGAAATCACGGTTTCAAAACAAAAGATCATGGACCGAGATTATTGTTTAAACCCAAACGACACTTCACAAATTTCTAAAGCTCGTTTAACATTTGTTTTAAAAAGAAATATTCCAAATAGCGATTAACACAATTTTTATCCCTGAATTTCAATTTGATTAAAATGCCAGAAGCTATTCGTTCCCAGATTAAATCGTCAAGAGACGATAAGAAAATGGGTACGGAATGCCGGGTTGTTACATATAGCATCTTTAATCCCTAGTTTCAAATCATAGAATTCAATTTCAAACTTGAATTCAAATTTAAATCAAATTATTTAAATTTTTAAAACTCGATTAAGTTATTCAAAATAACTTTTTATCTTTGAAATTCCATTTCAAAAGCTTTTCACTTTAAACCCAAATTTCCAATTTCAAAATCAATTGAAATTAAAATTTCAATTTCAAAAACATTAAATTTAAATCATCTCTGATTTAATCGATTTCCACGTGAAATCCATATTTGTGTGTGTAAGAGTGTGGTCCAGGGGTTTCATACAATAGTGCACAACATCAATCATCACAGATATAACGATAAGCGGTATAATCGATAACGCTTATCTTCATTCACAGATTCATAGATAAAATAAATTTATCAGTCACAAAGATTCACTATTACAATTCGATGTGGGTTTCGGATAACCAACTGGAATCCGACTCCCTGTCGCATCGAAATTCAAGTGTCGTTTACGGGTCAAGGGTTTTCATATATGTATAGAAACAAATCACAATCACAGTTCAACATAAGACAATTCACATCACACAGTATCATAATCACATATCAGGGATATCAATCAATAGAAAGCACTCAATAGAATTCAAATATTCATAAGTAAGGTCAATGTATTTATCTGATTTAATTAAATCAGATTAGTCACTAATCCTGGTTAATTAACATTAACAAGTTACAAATTATTTTAATTAATTAACCGTTAATTAATAATCAATTAATTAACTAATTAATAATCCTAATCACCCAACACTAAATGATTTTAAGATAATTCATTTATCTTAATTACCCTCTTAATCATCATCAGAATTTAATAAACTTTGGAATTAGTTATCATTAACATAAACAGCATTAAGTTTAATTAAAAATTTAAACACTTAATCTTTTGTTTAAACTACTTAATTATCTAATTAATTAAGCTTTTATAAACATCTTAAGGATGAACTTAATTAATGACTTAAATAAAATTTTCAACTTTAATAAACAAACATTTAAAAATTCAATTACTATTTAAAATAGTTTAAAGCTAATAAATTTCAAACTTAACTTTGTTAAACTTAAAACTTGTTAACAAATTGATTCAATAACTGAGACTAACCCGAGATTTACTCGAACAAAAACCCGAGCGTTTCTCTCCAAATCCCGAGTTTCTTCTTCCTAAGTTTAAAATTTAAAAACTATTATATTAAACACTCGCGCATCATCTCATCTTCGAGGCAACCCTCGTTCTACCTCGAGTCTAACCCGAGAAAGCTACCCTCTTCCCCAAAATAACAGCAAACCCAAAAAAACACTGATACACCGATCGATATCGTGCATGCACCAACGATCAGAGCAACTCCGACCAACATCGATGGCTCCACCAAGTCGCCCTTGAACATCTCGGCCTATATGCCCCTCCAGAATTCACGATGATCTCCTGAAACGAAATTGAACTAGTGAACCACCATCAGATACCAACTAGGTCGATCAACTCGCCTCGCACCACCACGCTCCGTCCACCAGAGACCCTACTACCTTGCCCAGACCTTCGCCGTATGGTCACCTCCATTTTCCCCTACCCTGGCCTAACTCGATGCCGCCTCGTCATCACACTAGCCATTCAAACATCATCGACCTGAACCAACACTAAACCCTACTATGGCCTCGCCATGCCACTACGGCGATGGATAAATCGATCCACCATTTTTCCTGTGCTCTACCCCTTCCGAACCATCTCCTGGCCAAGCCTAAGCCTCCAACGTTACTCGCCTCACCGGAAATCAGCGAAATACCCAATCCCGTTCAACATGCAATTTCTTCCCAAATATTGACTTAAAAATTTTCAAACTACCACCAAAAATCCTAAATTTTAAACACGAGTCAGACTATATATGTATAACAAGAAATTATGTTGGTCGATTCCTAGGATATTTTTATTTCATACTGTATATTCTTGTTTTCCAGACAATAACTCAGTAATTCCATTTAAAACTATTTTTAAAATTAGTGTTTAGTTATAACAAATCCTTTTCCCTTTAAGATCATAACTTAAAAGAGATTAAGTGAAGAGAATTTGATTTTAGAACTTGTTTTAAACCTGTTTGAATTTGAAACAGAGACATACCTCCTTTATTCAGGTATGCACACAATATTACAACATTTATGCCAGGCAAAACTTATCTAAATATATATATACATATATACAAACAACAGACAAGCCATCTTATCATCAACCACCATATGCACAAGTAATAAAGAGTTTTTAGTTTTCGAAAAGTTTAGTTTACTCACATTCATCAACATATGATAAGATTTAAGTTTTTAAAACAGGAGTTTACTCACAGTTATTTTAAAAAAAATGAGATTGGATGGTTATCATCACTTTTCTTTTCAAAGTTCTTAGCCTAATATTGATTTCACAAAGATAGTTTGAATTTTAGACTTAAATTTGAAACTCTTCAACCCAAAAACAGGGACCAGAACATGTATATTCATGCATGCAAGTTCAACTCTTGCATATATACAAACATATTTGCATCCATTCAAACATTTCACCATCACACAATCGAACATAAATCACAACATCACAACATATCAACAAAACTAAGCTTTAAAGAGATGGTTTGCTCACAGTGGTAGGAAAGAACAGAGTTTGCTTTTATTTGAACAACCTTATGTAATTTCGAACTGAAGCCTTCATCTTGATTATCAGGTTGTAGTTGATTGCATTGCTGTTCCAGTTGAAGTTTTAAATTGAAGTTGGTTTAAGTTTTGAAATAGCATTCATTTTAGTTTTGCTCATTTTTTTCTTTGTAAATGAACGAACTGATGTGAGGAGGAGATATAAAGAAATGAAGTTTACTGTGTATGCTATTTTGTACAAGGTGATAATATGGTTTTGGTACAAAATGATATATTATTTCTTCTCTAGTACAATAGGCAGAGATCTTTTCTTTGTTTGGCCGGCTGAAATGTTTTTGAATTGACTTTGTTTACTTTGTTGAGATGAGAGCATTTAATGCTTGAGTCCTTTATGTTTCTATACTTAACCTCTTTGTACAAAGATATTTCATTCTCTTTTGCCTAGCATATCTATCCTATAGGTAACATACATTATATTTTTTTTACTTGCTTAGCTTGCCTTACTCTATGTACATATGTTTCCATTTTTGTTTACATGCATTATCATCTTGCTTTTCCAGGTTGATGAATTCTTCTCGTATACATTTGTTTCTTCTTTTGCAAGCTTCACTCATATGTATATATTTTTGTTTCTTTCTTTAGCTAGTGTTCATGAAAACATATTTTTGTTTGTTTGTTTACTTTCAGGTCTACATGATTATATCTTTTATATTTGTTGTTAGAATTTTAGCTAACGGGTTACTTTTATAATTTTAAACCATTTATTTACAAATTAAATTCAAATCAAACATATATATATATAATTTCAAATTTACTCATATATGCCCAAATATATATATATATATTCACATATATACATATATATACAATACTTAAATTTTAAATGATTTAACATATTTTTATTTGGATTCGGGGAAACTCGCATCACTAAAATCAATTTATCTCACAAATTTTATTCAAAAATCAAATTAATTATTAATTTAAATTTAACTAAAATCCGGGGTCGTTACATCCATATACGAACATGTTAAACCATGTACACATTATTATGTCGTACATGCACATACACATATATATGTATATGATACAAACATCCAAAAGGTTACTACAAATCATACAATACGAATCTTCATTCATAAAGTTAAATAAATATTGATTTTATTCAAAAAGAAAATTTAGAAAAATTATAAATCAGTCAGACTTCATAGGCCCAATAAAGATCCAAAAAGAATTTTTTTTGAAATTCACCCATTAACTTCGCCGCCGACTAGCCCAGTTCCAACAAAGACTTGACAATTCCTCTTGTTATGTCTAACTTTATTGCACGTACTACATTTATTCTGTTTATTGTGAGAATAAGAGAAATCCACCACGTCTTTTAGTAGAAGGTCTTCCTGCACCTCGAATTTCTTTAGGCGGTTTAGTTATGACTTTATCTTCACTAACGATTGACTTATCATTATTAGGAATTTGGCTGATGGCATGCGCATAACTTGATCTAAAAGCACCAACTATGAAATAATATTCCACAAAGTTATATACTGATCGCCTTGACCTATTCATACACTTGAAGGCATGTGCACATGGAAAACCAGTAACTTTCCACTGAATACAACTACACAATCTTTTCTCAAGGTCAACATGGTGTGATATTGTAGATCTAAATTCAAAAACATTTTCCGAAGACCTGAATATATCCTGTCCAAAACCTTTATTAACTAATTGTGACAATCGTTGCTCCATAACTTGACATAAGGTACTTGTCCAATTATGACATTATTCTATCCTTTTAGCCATTAATTCCATTACTGTAACATAGATTCCATCTAGACATAATGTAATAGGCATAAATCTACCATCCACAATCCAAGAGTTAAAGTTTTAGCCATATTAGAAGAATATTCTCCATATCTCTTGCCTTGAAAGAACAAATCAACTCAATGTTCTAGAGGTTTATCATTTAAAAAGTTAATTGCAACAACACCATCAGTTTCTTTAAACTTCAACATATAGCGATCAAAATAATATGGATTTAAAGCTCGAGTTAAAATATAATATACTGATATTAGCTATAGTTTTCTAAAATATCAATGTGATCATACCTTATGAATGTTATAGTAACTATGATTAAAATAATGATGCCACAAATATAATATTTATTTACACAAAGCTTTGTTAATACCAATGCCAGAATTTCTTTTCAATACTTCAATAATCGATATAAAAAAATAATGCTTCAATATGATATTAATGTAACCAAAGTTATACTAAATTCCAAAACGAGCATCTTTTTCCACACTTCAATAACCAACGTTAATGTTAAAAACTATTAACACATATACCATATTAGAATGTGGAAATAGTATTTATTTATTTAATATATACCAATAAAGGTATTTTAGTGTCATAATATAAAATTTTAGAACTGTTTATGAGTGCTAAAAGAAAAAAATCATATATATGATTAACGCTAAATTAGTATAACATTATGTATTAAATTTTATTATTTCATACTAATGTCATACAATATACAAAATAATAATGCTAAAATGTACTAGCATTATCACATATAATACAATATTAAATGTGAAATGCATGTAGTATTATAATTTCATATGGAATAAGAATATATAGCAATTAAAATGACAATAGACTGCGAAAATATATTAATGTTCACCAAATTTTTCCATACTACAGCAAGAAAACAAAACAATAGATAAAACCAAATACAAAACAAATTCAGAACTCAAACAATGATTGCAATTTTTTGTAGTAGCAGCTAACAAAACACCAGGTCCGCACTTCAAAAATGCTACATCTAAAAATACCAAAGGACGACAATGCCTAAAACCAACTAAACGAGCATTAAACCTAATGCAAACACTTTCAGATTGATTACTTTACGGATCCACATCTAGAGCAAGGTAACTTCCCAGATTAGTTTTCTGCAAAGCCTCTAAATACCAGTTTAAATCATTATATGACATAGCATCATCTCCATAAATTTCCTTCAAAGCCAATATTTCCCAGTGCATGTGTGATGATCTGCCTTTCTTACACCAAAATACAACACTTAATACATCCTCGGTATTCTTGCGCCGATCATTCAAGTGTCCGAAAGACAAGTCATGGGGTAAAGAAATAATAGTTAAGAAAAATAAAACACAGATTTCATTACAACATGAGAGTCATACACAACACCACTAAATAGTACATGAAGTTACTCCAAAACATTACAACAAGTTACAACAAGTACTACTACAAATCCAAGTCTCAAGACTGCTAGATCAGACTGCCCATTAATATTACATAATATACACAACACAATGGAAATACAAATTTAACTACTAAATGCTGGGAATACTCCTGCTCCATCCTGCTCCATCCGGCTCTAAAATGCTTCTCTAAACCTGACTACTCAACTACTCAACAAAAATTTGAGTACTCGAGAGTTTAGGGAAAATAAAAATAAACTCCGGGTTAGACATGTGTCAGGTATGAGTAAAACATAAATTTAACTTTATAAAAACTTTAAACAAAACTATCGTGTAAGACCACGCCGCACATAAACATGAACCAGTTTTACCTTACAATAACTAAAATATTTTATATTAAAATCACCTGATATTATCATTATGTCTAGATTTAATGTAAAATATAGAATCTTAGTCGAAATTGTTACATTAATTAAATTCCAGCATACTAGGCTCTACAACCAAAAACCGAAAACTCATAGCTGAAAGGGTAAGGGTCAACCCGCTGAATTCGTACACCTCTAGATAAAAGTACAGGAGGCTACAACACGTTGCACCTCTGCTACACAGGACCAGCACTACCCCCTTCTCGAGTAGCACCGAATATGATCACCTCTTGGTTGCGATCAACAACCATACAATGAGATCCCGAAGCATACTTGATAACGCTATAGATTTGGGATGATCATATCCTACTTGGGTGCGACCAACTTAGCCCTGCCGCATGTCCCTATTTTATTCATTTCCTAGGTGTGAGGCTCAAAGAGACCATGCTCTTACCATTTCCTCCTAGAAAACCATCTTTGAATGCTAATATTGCCCTCCAGGCAACCAATGCAATACTAGAATTCATCCATACGAGTTGTTCCGGGATCGAACAAACAATCACAAATTACTATCTTCCATATTGGAATCACCCTCAGAAAGAATAGTATAGCTCCATAGCATACTTCATAACAATCCAACATGAACGTTATTAGTTTGGAGTGGTTCAGAATAATCATATTATCCGAAACCGGCGTCTCCAATCTAAGCATTAATTCCAGCTAACTCAATTCCAGTTCTATTAGAAGTACACAAATGTATTCGAGTCCTCACCAGGAAATTCGAACTTACAACAATAGTCCCTACGTCAAAACAGGTCAAGTGATCAACAGCGGACAATTTGCTATTTAAAGGTGATTATACATGGTTAATACATGGATAACCATATACTTAATTAAATGTGAAACATTCATGGAAATTAAATCTCCCATGTCTATCACGTTTCCGACATTTCAACCTTGTCCTACCCATCGCCTAGAGATAAACTCTAGATCTCACAGGTAGACGGTCAGCCTACTCATCGGCTTTTGGTGCTAGCTATGGGATAACTTACTTCCCATACATGTGTCACCGCATTACTTGGGTTTGATGTTCGTTCAAGGTTACTTAACGGTAAACGACATAGAAATCCCTTGATTAAAACATTTGAAAATAGAAAGGACTTTCGAAATGAGAATAATCGATATTTCAAATCAATTGATAATTAAAACTCCTAATCTTTATTGATTAGTTAAGTAATCAAATTTAAACCTTCCTTAAATAGTAATTAAACTTAAATAAACCCTAATCAAAACTTGGTTATCCTTAATCAGAAATTAAATAGTATTAAACCCTTTTTAAATAATAATTAATTAATAATTAATAAAATGATAATTAAATAATAAATTAATTAATCCTTAATTAAATATTTAATTAATAATTAAATTAAATTTCTTTACTAATCACGATTAACTTAATTGATTAATAGTAAAGTATAAACCACCTTTATTAACTAGTGATTAGTGCTAATTACCTTAATTAATTAATTAATCATTGAATAATTAATTAATTAAAAACTTACTAATTACCTTCAACTAACTTAATTAAGTTATAAAAACATTTACTACAAAGTTTCTAAGGGTAAACACTTACATTTTGTAAATTAGTTCGTTTTTAACGAACTGCGCGTATAACGACTATCGTTATACAGAACCGTAATTCTAAAATTTTGAAATTTGATTTCTAAGTTATAAAAACTTCAACTTTGTTTATTTCCTTTAAAACATACCAATGAATGTTTGAAAGAAAAACTAAAGTTTAAAAGTTGAAAACATTTCACTTTTGAAAACAAATTCAAACCTTCGACAAAAGTGGATTTCTACGTCGCTTTTGGTTAGCTAATCACTAACTTCATGTCATGAACCCATATGCAACAAATAACACATTTCAAACACCATACCACAACATAAATAACAGCACTAATAATAAGCAATAATATTTTTCTACAATCGCTAACTAACTTATTCCTAAAATACAAGAAAGAGACTTCTCGCCTACTCAAACTTCAGCGTACACAATTATCACCAAATCATCACCTAATCAAGCACACATCATATATAACATCCATACACCAATATATATGATAAATTTTCCAACTTTAATAAAATTAACTAATTGTTTAAAAAGTGTTAACTTTACTCGCGGAAACGTGCTAAAACAAGGTCGAACTTCACCAGAATTTGAACACGACCTAAACGGAACACCTAGCTTTGGAATTTTTGGAATTTGTGTGCTAAAGTGGGACAATATGGCTCAGACTAGGGGGTTTGGTAGGCTCATCCAGCAAAGAAATGAGGTGATGGGGCGTTGTTTTGGTGTACATGAAGCTTAGAAGTGGATTGAAGTGATTTAGAGTTGTTTTGAAGTGGTTTTAATATACCTTGAACTAGTTTCTTCTTGAAATATTTTTCCTAAGAAGCCATTAGAATGGATAATAACAAGAAGAAAAGAAATGAAGAATATGGAAAATGGAATGTAAATGAATTTTTGGTGAAGATGGTGGGGTATTTATAGGCTTAGGATTTAATTTAAATATTATGTAAGTGTTTAAATATAAAATATATACCCGCCGTTCGTAGCTCGGTTGGTTTGGGAGCTGGGAGATGGGAACCATAGGACTGTGTCCAGGCAGGTTCGAATCCCAGCGCCATACCATCAGTGGGAGTTTCAACGTTAAGCATCCGTGTGCGACGACTAAATAAAAGCGGGGTAGACACACAGCGTGGGGTTTACTTAAGTGAGTATCAATGAATACCATGATCTTAAGGTTCCCCATGATCTCAAAAAAATATATATAATATATGTATGTATGTTACACCATGCTCCTCTACATCCTAGAACACGTTGCCCCCTCTTCTACTTCCCTAAATCATGCAAGTAAAGACATTTGTGTGTACTTGAGGTAAGGAGGTATGTATTTATATGTATAAAAGTGTGTAAATATATATATATATATATATGTTTATAATTTAACCATAACTTGTCATTTCATGATTATATATATATAAGTTAATATATTTTTAAGTGAGATTTATTATCACTAACTATATCATTTAAATGTGTATACATGGTGCACAACGTTTCCGACAACTTTCCGGTGTCGAAGGTCGAAATTTCGGAAAACGTTCTTCGGTCACACTTTCTATTTTTCTATGAACTATCTATATTGGTAAACAAATTTTGGAAACTTTTTATCATCATTAATAACTAATTAAAATAGGTTTATTTGTTAATAAAATCAATTTATTCATTATTTAAAATATATTTAAATAGCCTATATTAAAGTGGTAAAATTCCAGGTTGTTACACTCCCCCCTAAAAGAAATTTCGTCTTGAAATTAGCAAACAATGAGATAATTCAAACTATGCAAAAAGCTATATATTCATATCATAGAACACGTACAAAGACATGCACTAAGCATCCGTAGCAAACAAACATACACCATACAAACAAACAACCAAAGACTATCCGAACATCAACTCTGGATAGGCTTCCCACATATGATCCACCGTCTCCCAAGTACAATATCGGGGATCCTCGCTCCACTGAACCTTTACCAGCTTCACCACTTTATTCCGTAACCTTTTCTCATCTTGGTTAACAATATGAACCGGATGCCTAATCACAATTAGATTAGACTCTATCTCCAAATCATCTTGAATCGATGATTCAACATTCAAAGATAGGTCATGAACACTTTTCCTTAAATGGGATATATGAAAAACATTATGGACCCCTGACAATTCTTCCTGTAATTCAACTCTGTAAGCTATTGGTCCAATCCTTTCTATCACTTTAAATGGTCCAATGTACCTTGGTGCCATTTTCCAGCTCTTCTGAATCGAATGACTCCTCTAATTGGAGCTATCTTTATAAACACAGAATCGCTGACTCCAAACTCTAAATCCCTTCTTTTTTTATCAACATAACTCTTTTGTTGATCCTAGGCCTCTTTCATTCTTTTCTTAATCAATGCAACATTTTCAGTATCCTCTTGGATCATGTCTAGCCCAAGCACTAATCTATCTCCCGTCTCTACCTAACATGCTGGTGATTTGCACGGACGTCCATAGAGTGCTTCATAAGATGCCATGCCGATGCTTGCTTGGTAACTATTGTTGTAGGAGAACTCAACCAAATGTAGGTGATCTTCCTAAGATCCACCAAAATCAAGAATACAAGCCATCAAAAGATCTTCCAGAGTTCGATTTACCCGCTCCGTCCGTCTGTCTGTTTGGGGGTAATGGGCGGTACTTAAGCTCAATTTAGTTCCTAGAGTTATCTGTAGTGCCTCCCAAAACCGAATAGTAAATATTGGGTCTCGATCACATACTATACTCACGGGGACTCCATTTAACCTGACTATCTCTCTCATATATATTTCGACTAACGAAGCTGCGGTCCTTATGGGTTTTACTGGTATGAAACGTGCACTCTTCGTAAGTCGATCTACGATAACCCACACTCCTTCGTTTCCTTTCCTAGTTCGGGGTAACCCAACAATGAAATCCATCGATATCATTTCCAGTTAGGTATCTCTAAAGGTTGTAATAGTCCGGCTGTCTTTTGATGGTCACCTTTGATTAGTTGACAGTTCGAACATCTGCTAACATAAATCGAGATATCCCTCTTCATCCCTTTCCACCAAAACACCCTCTTCATATCATGATGCATTTGAGAAACACCCGAATGAATACTCAATTTTGATCGATGACATTCTGCCAAAACTTCCTGCCTCAGGCCATCGACATTTGGAACATGCAAACATACGTACATCCTCAAGGTACCTCGGTTATCTATCTCAAAATCCGAACATATACCATTTTCAACGCCATGAATGAGTTATAATAGAAGACTATCTTCCCTTTGTTTACTAGAAATCCTTTTGAAAAGAGTTGTTTTTACTTCCAAGAGTGCTAAGACTGCATTCCTGCTCAAAGCGTCAGCCACAACATTCGCTTTCCCTAGCGTATAAAGGATATCCAAATCGTAAGCCGCCAAAAACTCTAACCATTGCTGCCTCAAGTTAAGATCCTTCTGACTGAAAAGGTACTTCAGGGACTTGTGATCCGTGAAGAGTTCAAACCTTTTACCTAGTTAAAAAAGGAAGTTACTAAAAGAATTCCTAAAAGAAATAAATAGGCTAAAGAAGAATAGAAGGATCCTTACCCAACAAGTAGTGTTTCCACATTTTCAACGCAAAAACCATTGCTAACAACTCCAGATCATGAGTTGCATAGTTCCACTCATGAGACTTTAACTGTCCACTTGCATAGGCTATAACCTTCCCATGCTGCATAAGCACTGCACCCCAAACCCACTCTACTAGCATCGGTATAAACCGCTAGTCCTTCACCTCCATCAATAATTGCCAAAACTGGAGCTCTTGTCAACCTTTTCTTCAACTCAAGAAATGCTCTCTCACACTTAGGCGTCCATTCAAACTTTACATCTTTCTTTGTCAGCTTAGTTAAATGTGAGGTGATCTTAGAATAATCCTTGATAAATCTTTTTTAATATCCTGCCATACCTATAAAGCTTCTCACTTCCGTGGGAGTTTGGGGTCTCTTAAAGTCCTTAACAGCGGCTACCTTGTCCGGATCCACTGAAATTCCATCTCCAGATATAACATGACCAAGATATCTTACTTTCGACTACCAAACGGGGCACTTGGAAAACTTTTCCTTTAAACCATTCTTCCTTAACATTTCCAATACCACTTCCAAATGGTATTTATGCTCTTCTTCAGTTTTGGAATATAAAAGGATGTCACCAATAAAAACCAATACAAACTTAGTCAGAACATTCCTAAATACCCGGTTCATCAGATTAACAAAGAATGCAGATGCATTGGTCAGCCCGGAAGGCATAACCAACTACTCATAGAAAAGTTCTGAATTCCTAAAAGCAGTTAACGGTATACTATCCCCGGCTACTCGTAACTGATGGAAACCTGTGGCAAGGTCTAACTGAGAGAGTATCCTAGCCCCATGTAGTTGGTCGAACATATCGTCTATGCAAGGTAATGAGTATTTATTTTGAATGGTCAGCTTATTTAGTTCTCTATAATCTACACACAGCCTTAACGAACCATCAGACTTGGCTACAAAAACTACTGGTGATGCCCAGTTCGATTTACTTAGTCTAATCAATCCTTTGCTAAACAAATCATCGGTTTGATCCCTCAACTCCTGCCTCTCCCTTGGTGTCATCCGACATAGGGGTTGGAAAACTGGTCTCGCACCGGGAACTAAATCAATATGAAATTCTATATCCCGATGTGGGGGTAGACTATTAACTTGTTCAAAGATATCCGAAAAATTTCTAACAACTTCTATCAATTCCAATTCATCTTGAGATGATTCCAAGGAGTAAAGGAAACTATCTATACATCCATTAGGCTTCCTACCCTTTATACTTTCTAGCATATCCCTATAACTGGCTTTCAATACTATCCTCCTTTTAACACAATCTACAATTGCTCCATTTTTGACAATCAATCCATACCAAGAATCACATCAAATCCCACAAAATCCAAGACAAACAAATTATAATAGAAATGGTGTTTTCAAAAATCAATTTGTATGTTTTTACAAATTAAACATAAGTTAGTTGTACCTCATATAGGCTTTGACACACTTATGGGGGTTTCAACCATTTTCGGTTTAAGTTCTAACTTATCTACCAACTCTTTAGAGATGAAACTATGAGAAGCTCCAATATCGAATAAAACATGAACCAAAACACCGTAAATAAGTAAAGTACCTTCTAAAACTCCCTTTCCTTTCACGTCCATAGAGGTGAAGGGCTCATCCTTAATTGTATACATCTTAGCCTCATCTCCCGTCTTAATCAAAGGATAATCCTTAATCATATGGCCAGGTTAAAGACAATTGTAGCAAAGAGTCTTCTGGACAATCGGGGTGACAGCCTTCGCTTGCTGACAATAAGTTGAAATATGTCCCTTCTTCTTACAATGGTAACAAACGACATCTTTGTACTTGTCTCCCTAATCACCTCCTGTGGGTTTTCCTTTCCCTTGCTTTTTTTTCCATTTTGAGTTGATTTTTCTCTTATTCGGATTAAAGTTACCTCCACTGATTGCTCCTGCTACTGCTATTGCTGGCTTTGCTTTCAAAAGTGCCTCATACCTATAGGCCATATCAATTAAATCCATAAATGGTTCCTTCACATGCCTAGTCATCTTCTCATGGAACTCCTCTCTCAATCCTGCCATGAACATTTCATTTTTCTTCATTGGAGTATCAATGAGGCCAGGTCCAAAATGGGATAACTCGTTGAATTTTGCCTCATACTCAGTTACTGATAACTCTCCTTGTTTGACATCCATAAAACTTGTACATAACCTTGTCTTGCCTGCAGCTGGCATAAACTGCTCTTTAAATACCTCCACTACAACAAACATACCTTTTTATAGCATTTAAAAACCGCTATTAAAGCTTTTTATAGCATTTCTAGAAATGCCTATATCAACATGTTGTAATAAGTCTGATAGATACAATGGCGTTCCAAAACTGCAATGGAAAATGGACTTTTAACAGCGTTTTGTTGCCATCTTAGACAAGCCGTATTGGTACAACTACTTTTCTATAGAGTTTTGAAGCTTGCTATAGAACTTTTACAAAGAGTTGTGTTTTATGATACTAACAATTATGCTACCATTTGATTGCTATAATATGTTGACATACCATATTATTATAGCGTCTAAAAACGCTATAGAAAATATTATATCAATCTTTTATTACGCACTGAAACGCTATAGAAAATTCATTACTATCTATTTGATAACATTGTTTTTTGCTATGAAAACTGTTTAATCCTTGCAAAATATTTTGAATAGCACTAGCATAATGCTATAATAAACGAAAGCTGTAACAATTTTTCTTTTCATAGCTAGCCTAATCAAAACGCTATAAAAAAAATTCCATTGCATTTTTTTATTGTCATATACATTTTTTCAATTCTACTAAACTTATTTCAACTAATATATTATAACAATTCAAATAACCACGTTTATCACATTGTAATTAACGTAATCAAATGGAGTCATAAGTCAAACCACAAAAAAATAATATATCCATACTATTTCATACACTAAGTATTAAGCATATAAATATTTATGGCAAAAAATAACAATACATACAACTGTAGCTAACCAAAACAATACATACTAAAAACAAAGATGTATGAACATCGATAGACAATACATTAATGCAAGCATGAACGATTTGAAGAAGAAAGAGTGCGACATCATGTAGCAACCTCAAAAGCATTATACAACACCTGTAAAAAAGAAGCACATACGTCCGTATGTTAGTCATAAATGTAGAAATGTTTAAGTACTAAACAGCATTGTTTAAAACAGAAACTTTTTGAATTGCAGCACTGATATAACATTTGGATTGCAACTGTTAATGTTTCATTACAGCATATACAAAGGTTGAAGAAATCCGCTTCTGTACTTGAGAAACAGTGCACATTGCTTATTGGAGGAAAATGACTACATGCTAGTTGAGCATGCTCAGTTGGTTCACTCATCTACAGGCCAGTGCACGTTTCTCCTTGAAGAAATCTCAGCATTTTGGTTCGCTCTAGTTTGCTCACCTACAGGCCAGTTGAGCATGCTCACCATCTCAGTATACTATGTTGAACATGACTTGTCTCAGTAGTGCTTATATTTCATATACCTGGGGCATAGCCATGTTCAGTTGCTAGAGATACAATGCTCAGTTCTACTGTCAGTGTGCTCTTTGGATGTTATGGTCACTAGTCTCTGCATTCGTAGTTACTGTCAGTGTGCATTTTTTATATAATCTCCCATCTTTCATTCATCAGTACACTGTCCAGTGCCAGCAATACTAGTTTACACCATTAAACAGGAGTTAAATGTAAAATTTATGTTTCTCTTTATTTTTGATTTCGGGTGTTATGTTTTTAGCTGGACTAAAAAGATGGTTATTTGCAACTCAGTTTGGCAAACTGAGTTGCATTTCAGTTTGGAAAACTGAGTTGCAATTTGCAACTCAGTTTGCAATTGAGTTGCAACAAACTGAATCGCAAATTGCAAATTTCAACTGAGCTTTGTTTTGCAACTTAGTTGCAAAATTGAATTGCATTTTGCCGTTCAGTTGAAGGACTGTTAAAATATACATGCAAGTGCCTAAAATATGTAGATGCTATAACAATCTCATAGCTACGTCTACCTTGGTTCATGTACACTAGTGATCTTAATAAAGAATAACTATAGTTCAATTTCCTTAATAAAAATATATACAAAACAAAACAACCAACACATGAAATATTTTAAATGATGAAGAAAAAAACACCTGCACATTGCATTCTTCAGCAACTTTGAAATAATCTCTAAATCAAAATCATTAGCGTCTACATAGGCACAACATGCATCCTAGTGGATCCCCACCTTGCATATGCCTGTCACATCCTAGTCACCATTACTGCAGTCTCATCCTAATTCTAGTTGTAAAACATTGTATGGCCTGGAACAATAAACAATCAATATATATGTTTTTGGATAACATACAAAATTACAATTTTAAAATATTTATATATAAGCCACTGATAATAAAACAAAAAATAGCAGAGCTGGTAATAAAATGCTTGGAAATTTTTATAGGACCGATAGATTTCATAATTTTCTTTGATGGCATAATATATGTTGAATTAAGTTGGTATATTAGGCTGAATTTGGAGAAAAATCTGAAGGTTGAATTGCTGCTACTGCTAGTAATTTTTATAAACTTATTTAAATTTTATAAAACTTAATTAATTTTAATAAAACTTGTGCAACTTTTAGAAATTTCATCTACATTTAGTTATTCACAATGTAGTTAGAAATTTTTACTCTTCCAAGGATCATGGCCATTATACTAATTACTGCCTTTAGGTAATTGTGCATTGTAACAGGTTCAATACAATATCATACACTATTAGTTTGTTCGTAATTGCCCTTTATTCAAGAAGAACCTGATCATATGAATTTATGGAATTTATCAAGCATTTCAAACTAGTATCATCGACATGGTGAAAAGTATATGTTTAAAATGAAAGTAACAATGACTCACCACAACACTATCGCAAGGGCCAGGTAACATGGTTCCATTTGGACCCGAAATAAGATCACAAATGATCAGAAACTAATTCTTTAGAATTAGAAGTAAAGAAGTAAAATAATATGTTGAGAGTGAAGAGAAATTACTCTGTGAGGTTTACATGGAAGATCCCACCACTTCTCGCCAGTGCCTTCGAAAGTACTTCCACCTCCAAGTGTTGTGTTATCGACTCTACAAAGCACTAGCAATTACTTCTTGCTATCTTTGTTCGGCCAGTACTCTGGCCCATCGAGAGGGATCACCACTCCTTCCACCTACATTCTATAATTCGCAATGTGGTTAGAAATTTCAAATCTTCCATGGATCAAGGCCATTACAATAATGATATTTATCCAACAAAGCATTGTAACAGATTCATCATAATATCATACATTATCGGTTAAGCTCATTAGATCTTTGATCTAATTGGTTGGCGTTGTACTACTCTAGTTGAGAACCAAAAAAGAAGATCCTACTGCAACTAAAATAGACAAGTAACAATGCTCTAACAAGTGAAAAAAGGAAACTTAAAAGACAAAGCCAGCCTAACAAGCCTGAAAAAATAGTGGATATTGTGGAGATACAAGAGATGCTTTCGAAGAACATAAATTTAGATATTGTGTAGATTTTAGATTTTTTTAGCAAATATACAGATCTCAAATAGGAAAGATTGAAGCTATTAATCATTACATAATCATACATAGTAGATAAGTTTTATGATATGTCATGTTGTATATTTTAGATTGCAAAAAGGGTAATGCACACCATTTCTTTCTCCGATAAAATAAGATAATTTATTCTTACCAATTAATAGGTTATATTAGGATATGAAAACTCTGATTACCAAGCAACTTCAAAAATTTCTCAAATGTACTTACCTTGACATCTTTCGGTGATAATTTCTTCAAAGTGCCTAAGGCAGTTGCGTTGTTGTACTTTCACCAATCATTCAAGCCGAGAACTATGCTTAACAACTCTGGCAGATCACTGCTAATGAAATTTGTACCATGGTCAGAAATTTGTACATTAGGAATAATGGGCAGAAATATATGGTCATAACTCATGAAATGTGGTAGCACAGAGGAACATTTTTATAAATAAGAAGTGATGGTTTTATGAAATGAGTAATATAAATCTACATTATAACATAAGGATTTACCTTAGATAAACTATCAGTAGCTAAATTGATTAAAGAAATGCATACCTACTTATTTAGAAATTTTATATCTTCCACCAAGGCGCGAACAAAGACATTCCTAGTATACTCAAAGCAAATACATATATGTAAACTATAACTGAAATATAAGACATAAGAAAATATGAATATAAATAAGAAAGCGCTAATACTCACATGTATTTTCAGTAAATACATATTTTCGAAGAGCCGGTAGGCGCAATCATATTTGCACTATGTCTAATCGATTGTCCGATGCAAATGGTGAACAGCAAGCAATAAAGTGAGCTTAAACAAAAAGGTTAATTCCAAAAAAAATTGAGAAATGTATAACTAAACAAATAACAACTTTTATGATATGGTAAAAAGCATATTTGATGAATAGAAGTTCCATGATTGTATTAAACTTCAATGAATTAGTTCACTTTTTGAAAATAAATAATATGCAAACATCCACATATTTTAAAATAGTTGGTAATGCTTAATCCATATACAAATTGATCATTTTATGTAATAAATAGTGCTAACTGCATAAGGAACAATGTTATCAACCAAACCTCAGTACAAATAATTTTCATGGATTACCAAATTTAGGAGTCCTTACTTTATGAATTGTACTAAAAAATGTGCCAAGTAAGTTAGTGTGTGAAACTTAATTATATAAATTTAATTAATATATATGGAATTTTATTAATTTATATGAAACTTGATTAAATTAGTTAATTTTTATAAAATTAAATTGATTTATACAAACTTTAGTTAATTTTATAAAATTTAGTTAATTTATATATTCATATGGAAACGATATCAATAACATATGGAATTTCTTGAAATGGATGTAAAATTTGTTTAAAATACTTTATTCTACAATTGCATGTATATTGTTATAAACTTATTAATTTTTATAATTCTTAATTAAATTTTATGAACTTATTTAATTTTCAAAAAATAGTTGGCTTATTTAATTATTATAAAACTTAATTAACTTAGTTACTTATTTTAAACTTAGTTAATTTGTTGTTGTTGTTGTTCTATTATATTATTATTCTTCTTCTAGATTTAGTTAATTCTTATAAACTTAATTATTTTTTATAAAACATAGTTAACTTAATTAATTTTTATAAAAATTAGATAATTTTTATAAAACTTAGTCAATTGTTATAACAATTTAACAAAGAGTTCAAAATAGAGTACATGATTTTTATAAAACTAATTTTTATAAAACTTAATTAAATTTTATAAACTTATTTAGTTCTAAAAAAACAGTTAGCTTATTTGATTATTATTAAACTTAATTAACTTAGTCACTTATTTTAAACTTAGTTAATTTGTTGTTAATGTTATTATATTATTTTATTCGTATTACAATTATTATTATTATAATATTAATATTAATGTTAACTATTAACTTTAGTTACTTATTTTAAACTTAGATAATTTATTTTTATTATTAGATTATTATTATTATTTTATTTTATTACTACTACTACTACTATTATTATATTATATTATTACTCTTCTTTATAAATTTATTTAATTTTTATACACTTAATTAATTTTTATAAAATTTTGTTAATATTTAGAAAATTACTTAATTCTTATAAAACTTGGTTAACTTAATTGAATTTTTATAAATTTATTGAAGTTTTATAAAACTTGGTTAAGTTTTAGAAAATTAACTACTTTTTATAAACCTTGGTTAATTTCTATAAACTTAATTATCTTAGTTAAATTTTATAAAAATTAATTAATTTTAATAAAATTTTATTCAACTTAGTTAAATTTTTATAAAATTTAAATATTTTTATATACTTAATCATTTCTTATCAAAACATAGTTAACTCAGTTAAAAATTGGTAAAACTTCGTTAAATATAAATATGTTTATTTTTTATACATATGTTTAGCAAATGTTTCTCATAATAAAAATTATGCCATATGTTATTCTTCTTATGACAATAAAATATTCTAAACTTGTGGTGTATAACAATTGTATAGTTTAAAAAGTTCCACATCTATATGCAGTCCAAACATAAATATCACAGCTAAAACAATGATAATACATGTCATTTAAAAAAACAGAAAGTTCTCAAGTACAAAAATAGAATCATGCAGAAATGATATGTTAAAAGTTACAGATTTGAGCAAAGAAAAAAATTATATAGTTGATATTCCATCAAAAGTCTATATATTGAACACCATAATCACGTTTGATACTCCACACATCTTATATAACTGACTAATATTACATTCCTCTCCTTCTTTAGAAAACTGTTTCTTGAGATCAACCAAGGTTCGAAGTTCCGTTTTCCGTTTCCGTTCCGGTTATCAGAAAAATTTAAAATTTCGGTCCGGTTTCGAAATTTCTGGAAATTCCGTTTTAGTTCCGGTTTGTGAATTCCGGTATTTTTTTATAAACACGCAAATAAATATGCAATACTGATAGTCAATTACATTAAATTATTCAAGTTACATAGAAGATACAAAACATACAACATAAAAATTTAATACCACAAACTATTTCTCTGAGCATCATATTAATTTTGTTCATCGCAATCACTGCAAGAAATATTGTCTTTAGCGTCGGCAATAAGCCGACGCAATGAGACGATAAAATCCAACACCCATTAAGTCAACACAACTGGATTTAGCGTCGACTTTAGCGTCGGCGTCGTCGCCGATTTAGCGTCGATTAGAGACAGTAAGTTGGACACGTGGCTAGAAAGGATGAACCTGTGAGTTTGTACTTTTCCAGATATTCCGTTTTAATTTCGGTTCCAGATTTTGTCGCTTTTCGGATCTAGATATTCCATTTTAATTCTGATTTCAGCTTTTGTCGCTTTTCGAACCATGTTTTTTTATAAACAGATTTATAAACACTAATTCATATTTAAAATGAACAAAATAATTCATTCCTTTAAAAAAATATTATTTTACATCGTTATTGCAAAACAATAAAACAGCAAGAGCTAAACAATATAATTTCTATCCTTAAATCAACTATTTTTTCTTTTTAAAAGCCCAATTAGGTTGGATACATTATAAGCAAGCAGAGCCCAAATAATATTCTTATTGTTAAAAATGCAGGCCTAGGCCCTAAGTCAACCATTTTCCCTCCCAGCCTTCGTCATCCTCTTCAACGAATGGAAACCGCCCGCCCCCAAAACCCTTCTTACATCATGAATATGAAGGCTGAAAAAATCGAAGAAAAATTCTGGTTCTTTTAATTGGCTGATCTTTAAATTAGTTCTCAATTTTTCAATTTCTAGGTTCAGGTAAATCGTCTATCTCGATGGATTTGGATTTTTTTTTCACTTTGAGATCCGAAACCGAATTTTTCGATGAATTCCGGCCCGTTCATCGTCGGAACCGGACCGAAATGGTCGGAATTCCGACGTGCCGGCCGGAACTTCAAACCATGAGATCAACCTTTTTTATCCTATGAGATAATCCAGTAACGGACAAGCAGTTTCCAGGATTTTCTACATCACTAGAATCCTGAGATCTACATTTGGGTAAAAGTAAATTAACGTTAAAAATTAAAACTAAAATTCCAATTAAGAATTAACGTTTAAATTCTATACCTATATCGACTCCTAGATCTAGATAATGATCTGGAACAAGCCCTCTCATGAAAAGGGGTGGGTGATGGTGACACATATCTAAAATCAAACATGCTAAGGGATTAGATAAAACGTCGGTTTTGAATTATAAATAAACAGTACACAACAGTGAACTCACCCTGACTTTCCTGAGCGTGCCATTCTGAAACAACAAAAGCAAATAAATGAAAATCAGTCAGAACATTAACATTATGTATTACTTAATAAAAACGCAAGTTAAACAACTCAAAGCCAAGTAGCATACAAATTTACAAGACTGACATAAAAGCTATTCAACTTGGGTTTGATGTTCGTTCAAGGTTACTTAAAGGTAGAGACATAGAAATCCCTTGATTAAAACATTTGAAAATAGAAAGCACTTTCGGAAAGAGAATAAATTGATATTTGAAATCAATTGATAATTAAAACTCCTAACCTTTATTAATTAGTTAAGTAATTAAATTTAAACCTTCCTTAAATAGTAGTTAAACTTAATTAAACCCTAATCAAAACTTGGTTATCCTTAATCAGAAATTAATTAGTATTAAACCCTTTTTAAATAATAATTAACTAATAACTAATAATAAAATAATAAATTAATTAATCATTAATTAAATACTTAATTAATAATTAACTTTAATTTCTTTACTAATCACGACTAAATTAATTGATTAACAGTTAAGTATAAACAACCTTTATTAACTAGTGATTATTGCTAATTACCTTAATTAATTAATTAATTAGTCATTAAATAATAATTAATTATAAACTTGCTAATTACCTTCAACTAACTTAATTATGTTAGAAAAACATTTACTATAAAGTTTATAAGGGTAAACACTTATATTTTATAAATTAGTTCGTTTTTAACGAACTACGCTTATAGCGACTATCGCTATACGAACCCGTAATTCTAACTTTTTGAAATTTTATTTCTAAGTTATAAAAACTTCAAATTTGAACCTTTATTTCCTTTAAAGCATAAAAATTAACTTTTTGAAAGCAAAACTAAAGTTTAAAAGTTGAAAACATTTCACTTTTGAAAACAAATTCAAACCTTCGGAAAAAGTGGATTTCTACATCGCTTTTGGTTAGCTAATCGCTAACTTCATGTCACGAACCCATATGCAACAAATAACTTGTTTCAAACACCATACCACAACATACATCATAGCGCTAATCATAAGCAATAATATTTTTCTACAATCGCTAACTAACTTATTCCCAAAATACAAGATAGAGACTTCTTGCCTACTCAAACTTCAGCGTACACAATTATCACCAAATCATCACCTAATCAAGCACGCATCATATATAACATTCATACACCAATATACATAATAAATTTGCTAACTTTAATAAATTTAACTAATTGTTTAAAAAGTGTTAACTTTACTCACAGAAACGTGCTAAAACAAGGTCGAACTTCACTGGAATTCGAACACGACCTAAACGAACCTCCTAGCTTTGGATTTTTTGGACTATGGGTGTTAAAGTGGGTCAATATGGCTCAACCTGGGGGGTTTGATTGGCTCAGCCAGCAAAGAAATGAAGTGATGGGGTGTTGTTTTGGTGTATATGAAGCTTAGAAGTCGATAGAAGTGATTTATGTTAGGAAATCAAGTCTATGGTTTCGATGATAACAACTATACAATGGAAATCGAATGTACATATATATCTATATTTACAGATAGTTGATAGAGTAACGTCACCAAAGAGACTAAAGCAACACTCAAGACAAGAATCAAAAGACGTCAAATCAGAAGAGATTGAAGAGAAATAGGACATGCACAAGATGAAGCAACATGCACACTTTCAGACGTCTGAGAGCACAAGCCAGACGTCTGAATGATTCCTCTGGTTCATAGTTCAGAAGCAATCAGACGTCTGGTTACCAACGTCAGACGTCTGAATGATTCCTCTGGTTCATAATTCAGAAGCAATCAGACGTCTGGTTACCAACGTCAGACGTCTGAAAAGTATCCAGGCTTATAACAGATATGAAGACCAGACGTCTGAGGTTACTTTCCAGACGTCTGATTCAAGACTCGACTGTGCATTTTCAAAGCTCAACTGTCACATTCAAAAAGACACATCCACTTCTCTTTGTCGCAACTCTTCATCACCATCAGAAGCGACTTTACGGAGATTACAACAGATGCAACTATACAAGAAAACTCTTCATCACTATAAATAGCATCAGGAATTCAAGAGAAGATAACAACTTGATTTACGTATACTCTTATCTCTTGTACTCTGATTTATTCCTGATCTATAAGCAATCAACTACCTGTAATCAACCCTTCCATATATACAGAACTCCTCATTCAGATATTCTCTAGATCGATATATATTGGAAGCACTTTTGTACTCAATAGTCAACATCCGTGTTACAGAACACATTCTTGACAAAGAAACTCTGCTATTGTAAACCTGTTCCTCCGGGTTAAGCGAGGGTTAGTTGAAAGGAAATTCTGAAGAGGAGCTTCGGGACTGGACGTAGGACGGGAGGTCCGAACCAGTATAAAATACCGGTATGATTATTTTTTATTTACTTTGCTACTATCGTTTATAGACTGTTTATACTTGCATATAATCTAGACATTCCACTCATATAGACTTTCAATTGGTATCAGAGCAAGGTTCGTTTAGAAAAACAGTAACACGTTTTTTAAATCATTCTAATATGGCAAGTATTTTTCAAGAAGGACAATCCATAGCACGACCCCCACTTTTTAATGGCTCTAATTATTCATATTGGTCTACACGTATGAGAATTTTTATGGAAGCTAATGGTTTAGAAATTTAGTCAGCCACTCTAGATAAATATGAAGCTCCAACTACTGCTATGAACACATGGACCGATGCACAAAAGACCTTAGCATCAAATAATGCTAAAGCTATGAATGTCTTGTTTTGCTCACTTGACAAAAATGAATTTTCACGTGTCATATTATGTACTACTGCATTTGATATTTGGCGTACCTTACAAATTACACATGAAGGTACAACAAAGATCAAACAAACTAAAATTTCAATTTTGCAAAATCAATTTTCATCATTTAAAATGAAACAAAATGAAACTATAGTAGACATGTATTCAAGATTTCAAACTATTCAACATGATCTTATGGCATTAGGAGTTAAGTTTACTGATTTTGATTTAGTTTCACGAATACTCAACTCTTTAACACCTGATTGGGAAAGAAAAGTATTAGCTATTGAAGAAGCTAATGATCTCTCTACTCTCAAAGTTGAAGAGTTGGTAGGAAATTTGATGTCCTATGAAGCTAATTTGCAGGCACGTAAAGAATTAAATTCGGAGACAAAGAACATAGCATTTCCATCAATAAAGAATGATGACTCAGATTTAGATGAAAATGAGATAGTATTCATTGCCAAAAACTACAATAGATTCAAGAAATTTAGAAAGATGACCAAGTTTCAAAAAGAAGGAAAAACTAACTCAACAAATCTATCTCAAATTAAGTGTTATGAATGTGATCAATACGGACACAAGAAGAAGGATTGCCCAAAACTTAACAATGATAAAAAGAAGAGCAAATTTGAAAAACTCAAAAAGAAGAAAGCTTTCAAGGTAACGTGGGATGATTCCGATTCTTCATCTTCAGAAAGTGATAGCGATAGTGACGGAGAACAAGCTAATGTGTGTTTTATGGCACAAAAAGATGAGGTATGTCCGGAACTTAGCTATGAAGAATTACTTGAACTGAGCATAGAATTAGATGATAAATTTAGACAAATAAAAAAATTGAACAAAGAATATATAGTAAAAGTAAATAGATTAGAACTTGAAGTAGGAATGTTGAAAGATGAAAAAACTATTTTAGAAGAAGAACTTGAAATATCTCAAGAAAAATTAAGAGATAATGTGATAGAAAGTGAGAACATTACTCTAGAAAAAGAAAATTTGCTAAAAGAGAATGTTGATTTTAAAAAGGATATTGAATTATTGAAAACAGAAAATAGAGAATTAAAAGAGAAGTTAGATAAAATTACTAATAATGTGTCAAAATTCAACAAAGGAAAATAAGATTTGGAAAATCTTATCAAAACATCAAAACCATCAGGTAATAGAAATGGAATAGGATTTGAAAAATGTTCTAAACAAAAAGAAAATAATGCAAAAAATATTAGTTATATAAAAACTAGAAGTTTATCTAAACAAAAATTGAATACCAAAAATATGAAAATTTGGGTTCCTAAAACAAATAATAAATTGATTAGACAAAAGCATATCAATGATTACTTAGAAAATGTAGTTTATAATAAAAATTATATTTATAAAGGTACCAAACCATCTTGGGTATGGCTACCTCCCTCTAACAATTAGGACCCTAATCAAATATGTGGGTACCAATTAAAATATTTTTTATCTTGCAGGTACCCAAAATTAAAAATAAGGAGAAATGGATACTAGATAGCGGTTGCTCCAAACATATGACTGGAAATTCAGAAATGTTATCAAATATAACGTACATCGATGGTGGAACGGTAACATTTGAGGACAATTCAAAGGGATTTGTCATAGGCATTGGAGAAGTCATTAATTCTGGTATATCTAACTCTCCTATTATTACTAATGTTTTACTAGTAGAAAATTTGAAACACAACTTATTAAGCATTAGTCAATTATGTGATAAAGGTTTTCAAATAAACTTTGAAAAAGATAGATGTAACATTTTAGATAATAACAAACAACTCATTTTTGAAGGTGTTAGAAACAAAAATATTTATATATTAAACATGAATATTAATAAAGATTCAAGCTTATGCTTAACTGCCAAACATGATGATCCATGGTTATGGCATAAACGATTTTGTCATATTAATTTTAAAAATATTAATAAGTTAGCTAAATATGAGTTAGTAAGAGGGTTACCTAAAATGAGTTACAAAGTAGAAAATTTATGCGATGATTGTCAGATTGGTAAACTAAAGAAAAGCTTGTTTAAATCTAAAAATAATATTTCTACAAAACAACAATTAGAATTATTACATTTAGATTTATTTGGTCCAACACAAGTAAGATCTATTAATCATAACAAATATATTTTTTTAATAGTCGATGATTTCTCAAGATATACATGGACTTTATTTCTAAAACATAAAAGCGATACTTTTGGTATGTTTAAAATATTTGCAAAACGGATTAAAACTCAAATGAATTTAAAAATTAAAAATATTAGAAGCGATCATGGAGGAGAATTCGAAAACGATCTTTTTTCAAATTTTTGCAATAAAAAGGAAATAACTCATAATTTTTCTTTTCCTCGTACACCCCAACAAAATGGTGTCGTAGAAAGAAAAAATCGTACATTACAAGAGTGCGCACAAACATTATTAAATAGTAGCGGATTACCAAAACACTTTTGGGCCGAAGCTATTGCTACATCCTGTTATGTATTGAATCGAGTAACTATTCGCCCAATGACTAAACAAACTTGTTTTGAAATATTTTTTGGTAAAAAACCTAAAGTATCATACTTTAAAACTTTTGGCTCAAAATGTTTTATATTAAATACAAAAGACAAATTAGGAAAATTTGATCCAAAAGCCGATGAAGGTATCTTTGTTGGATATTCAGATCGTAGCAAGGCATATAGAATTTTTAATAAAAAGAATAATACTATAGAAGAGAGTCTACATGTCTCGTTTGACGAAAACCCTTTCAAACAACAAACTAATAATGAAGAAGAAATTATTCCACCAACAAACTCAACAAATTCTAGTAATAATGAAGCCAATATACAAAATAACACTATTTTATCATCTCCTAGGATCCTTAAGAATCATCCAATAGATAATATTATTGGAGATCTTAATTCAAGAGTTACTAGAAATCAACTAAATCAAATAAGCCATATAGCGTTTGTATCAAACTTTGAACCAAAGAATTATAAAGAAGCCTCAAATGATAATTTTTGGATAATGGCTATGCAAGAGGAACTACATTAATTTGAACGTAATAATGTATGGGAATTAGTACCAAGACCTGAAGATCAATCAGTAATAGGAACAAAATGGATATTTAAAAACAAGGCGGACGAAAATGGAAATATTGTTAGAAATAAAGCACGACTAGTTGCTCATGGCTACAATCAAGAAGAAGGCATAGATTATGATGAAACTTTTGCACCGGTAGCAAGATTAGAAGCCATTCGTACTTTACTTTCCTTTGCAACTCATAACAATTTTAAACTATTCCAAATGGATGTCAAAAGTGCCTTTTTGAATGGTTTTATCAAAGAAAATGTATATGTTGAACAACCACCGCTTTTTGTTCATGAAAATTATCCCGATCATGTTTTTAAATTACATAAAGCACTATATGGATTAAAACAAGCACCTCGTGCATGGTACGAACGTCTTAAAAATCACCTAATAACATCTGGTTTCCATATAGGAAAAATAGATACAACTTTATTTATTAAAAGAGAAGATGACGATATTTTAGTTGTACAAATTTATGTTGATGATATCATCTTTGGTTCGACCAACGAAAAACTATGTAATGATTTTTCAAATATTATGACAAATGAATTTGAAATGTCACACATGGGAGAATTAAATTTCTTCTTAGGATTACAAATAAAACAACTAGAAAATGGAATTTTTATTCACCAAGAAAAATATTGTAACAATTTATTACATCGATTTAAAATGGATAAAACTTCAAGCAAACCAACACCAATGAGTACCACTATTCACTAAGAAAAAGATGAAAATGGAAAAGATTTTGATGAAAATTTATATCGAAGTATGATTGGTTCTTTACTATATTTAACAGCTAGTCGACCATATATTATGATGAGTGTATGTCTTTGTGCCCGATTTCAAGCAAAACCAAAAGAATCTCATCTACGATCTGTTAAGCGCATTTTACGTTATTTATCTAGTAATAAAGATTATGGTTTGTTTTATCCTAAAGGATCACCTTTTGAACTTGTTTCATATAGCGATGCGGATTTTGGTGGTTGTAGAACAGACCGTAAGAGTACTAGTGGAACATGTCATTTTATCGGACAATCGTTAGTTTCGTGGTTTAGTAAAAAGCAAAATTGTGTTTCTTTATCTACTTGTGAAGTTGAATACATTTCCGCAGCTCTAGCATGTGCGCAAGTTATATACATGAGACAAACATTAATGGATTTTGGTAAAATCATAAAAAATTCTCCAATATATTGTGACAACACAAGTGCTATAAATTTGTCAAAAGTCCTGTAAATCACTCACGCACAAAACATATAGATATACGACATCATTTCTTACGAGACCATGTTGAAAAAGGAAGTATATCTTTAGAATATGTAAGTACCGAAAATCAAGTAGCCGACATATTTACAAAACCATTAAACGAACAAACTTTCATAAAACTCAGACGAAGTTTAGGAATTTGTTCACTTCAAGATCTTGTCTAAGCATTGATATCTCCATCATATATCTCCTTCTTATTATTAATGCAAAATTTTCTTTTGACTTGAACTATTATATATTCTTTTTGATAATGTCAAAGGGGGAGAAATATATATATAATCTTATCAACAAAACTAAGCACATATTCAGGGGGAGATTTGAAATATATATATATATAAGTACATTGAATAGTTGTCATCATCAAAAAGGGGGAGATTGTTAGGAAATCAAGTCTATGGTTTCGATGATAACAACTATACAATGGAAATCGAATGTACATATATATCTATATTTACAGATAGTTGATAGAGTAACGTCACCAAAGAGACTAAAGCAACACTCAAGACAAGAATCAAAAGACGTCAAATCAGAAGAGATTGAAGAGAAATAGGACATGCACAAGATGAAGCAACATGCACACTTTCAGACGTCTGAGAGCACAAGCCATACGTCTGAATGATTCCTCTGGTTCATAGTTCAGAAGCAATCAGACGTCTGGTTACCAACGTCAGACGTCTGAATGATTCCTCTGGTTCATAATTCAGAAGCAATCAGACGTCTGGTTACCAACGTCAGACGTTTGAAAAGTATCCAGGCTTATAACAGATATGAAGACCAGACGTCTGAGGTTACTTTCCAGACGTCTGATTCAAGACTCGGCTGTGCATTTTCAAAGCTCAACTGTCACATTCGAAAAGACACATCCACTTCTCTTTGTCGCAACTCTTCATCACCATCAGAAGCGACTTTACGGAGATTACAACAGATGCAACTATACAAGAAAACTCTTCATCACTATAAATAGCATCAGGAATACAAGAGAAGATAACAACCTGATTTACTTATACTCTTATCTCTTGTACTCTGATTTATTCCTGATCTATAAGCAATCAACTACCTGTAATCAACCCTTCCATATATACAGAACTCCTCATTCAGATATTCTCTAGATCGATATATATTGGAAGCACTTTTGTACTCAATAGTCAACATCCGTGTTACAGAACACATTCTTGACAAAGAAACTCTGCTATTGTAAACCTGTTCCTCCGGGTTAAGCGAGGGTTAGTTGAAAGGAAATTCCGAAGAGGAGCTTCGGGACTGGACGTAGGATGGGAGGTCCGAACCAGTATAAAATACCAGTGTGATTATTTTTTATTTACTTTGCTACTATCGTTTATAGACTGTTTATACTTGCATATAATCTAGACGATCCACTCATATAGACTTTCAATTTAGAGTTGTTTTGAAGTGGTTTTAGTATACCTTGAACTAGTTTCTTCTTGAAATATTTTTCATAAGAAGCCATTAGAATGGATAATAACAAGAAGAAAAGAAATGAAGAATATGGAAAATGGAATGTAAATTAATTCCTGGTGAAGATGGTGGGGTATTTATAGGCTTAGGATTTAATTTAAATATTATGTAATTGTTTAAATATAAAATATATGTATGCATGCTACACCATGCCACTCTACATCCTAGAACACGTTGCCTCCCTCCTCTACTTCCCTAAATCATGCAAGTAAAGACATGTGTGTGCTTGAGGTAAGGAGGTATGTATGTATATGTATAAAAGTGTGTAAATATATAAATGATTATAATTAAACCATAACTTGTCATTTCATGATTATATATATATATATATAAGTTAATATATTTTTAAGTGATATTTATTATCACTAATTATATCAATTAAAAGTGTGTATATGGTGCATAAGGTGCAGAACATTTCCGATAACTTTCCTGTGTCGAAAGGTAGAAATTTCGGAAAACGTTCTTCGGTCACATTTTCTATTTTTCTATGAACCATCTATATTGGTAAAAAAACTTTGAAAACTATTTTATCAGCATTAATAACTAATTAAAATAGGTTTATTTGTTAATAAAATCCATTTATTCATTATTTAAAACATATTTAAATAGCCTATATTAAAGTGGTAAAATTCTGGGTTGTTATAACATGCATAATAATAAGAAAGTTTGAAATTAAATTCCATTCTAAACTCAGTCACAATGTCTTTCGATTTCTTCATTAGGACATCTCTAATTTGATCAATAATCAAAGATTTCACAATTTACTAGAAATATGAACTTTGTTGACATCCCTTAACCTAGCATTGCATGAATGTTCCAAATTAAAAGTCCTAACTAAAAAATGCAAAAGTTGTCCAAGATCTAAAGAAGCATTCATACTGAATTTACAACCTTCCTTTGACCATGAGCAAATAACATATATTCTTTCAGGACAATTCTTTACAAAAATCAAATCATACCTTTCTTTTAATTGATAAACCATTAGAAACTCCCTAAAATCTTTAGCACCATTGAAATGTAACCAATAAGATTCATAAGACTTATCTTAGATCTCTTCTTCATAATATCTTTTAAATAAGAACTTGACTCAACATGAGAATTAATACTCAAATAACCACTATAAAATGAATTACTTTGATGATCAGAATTAATCAAAAAGTTACTATCAACATTCATCTCCAATGCACAAATGTTGGACTTAACAGTAAAAAAACAAGAATTTTCTTGTACATCTGAAAGCATAATATAGTATGTAAATCTGAATCAGTCGATAGTAATAACCCTATTTTTCAAAGTACACACACAAACACACACTCTCTCTATAATAGAATAAGGAGTAAGGTGTGGCCAAAGTTTACAAATACTATTTTTAACACTAATTAATGAACAAGCCATGTCCAGTCAAAGAGCATAGCTATTCTCATCAAGTAAAAACAACATAAGAATACTTTCACCAACATTCCATCAAAAAAGAAGTAGAAAAGGAAAATGTAACTAACATATGAAGGAACACAAATGCAGTAAAATATAAATAGTTATTGAAATAAAATAAAAAGTGTAAGCAGTATTGAATAATTACAATAGACTATGGTAAATATGCATAAAAATTTCCTCATAATAGTAAACAAAATGCTAAATGTACATAGCATGAAAATAAGAACTATCATATAACATAGCATGATAAAATTACACCCGCATACATCTCTCATGCTTGAACCCAAATCAGGCATATTATAATCAAATCACCTACAAATTTCAAAATGACAGCAAAAATATTAAGAAAAGATATCGATCAATAAGTCAAAGTGAAATCGATAATTTGGTTAAAATTACCTTTAATGCTATCAGTTGAGAATGAATTATTATGAAAAGAGAAGAAATCCAAATGTACAAAGAAAATTGGATGAAATCAAAGAGCGAATTTAATTTGCATTACAAATTGAAAGTGAAAGAAAAGAGGAAAAAATGAGAAGAAGTAAAAAAAAATTAAGAAACTCAGGTTATTCGAAAAAAAAGTTTAGCTTTCGGCTCAAATTTTAAGACCCGCATATTTTACCCCAAAATAATCTAGTCATTTGTCCTCCAGCACATTTTCCACTGTGTGTGTAGGCAAGGATCAGTTACACCTTAATTTGGCAACACCTCTAATCCCCTTGATTTCCACCACATATTCCAAATTAAATAGTACCGCTTTTTCTCTCTTTCACTAACTATAATATTCAATTCGGAATGTGTGGTGAAAATCAAGGGGATCAGAGGTGTAGTCAATCGTTGCCATGTATACACACAGACACACACTCTCTTCTATGTTAATATAGAGTAAATCTATATTGAACATATGTTGTGCTTACATTTGAATATTAACAGCAATGTATAGTAGGGTACTACAAACCCGAGTTAGGAATAATTACAGTTGACGTTGTCATTTAGTTTATTAAGTCACTGTGTTATTAAAAAAGTAGTTATATGTTAGGTGCTTCAAGATTACAAAAATAAATTTATTAGCAAATATTAATCAATAATGTTCAATAAAAATATACCCTAGACAAAATAAAATCAATAAACCTACAATTTCATCTTCGTAACTTAAAAAATCTTAAAATATTATGTTATATAGATTATATGGTGAACACCATGTGCATAGTATGAGTTTGCACTAGTAATAATAAAAACATTATTGTAAATACATGAAGTCAACATCCATAGCTTTTTCCATTACTCTATTTGTGCACAAATAATGACCTCATCTTAGATAGATAGATAGACAAAAGGCAGTTGCAATGACATTGTTAAAATGTAAGAAACTATTGTTTTATATAAATTCAAACTTTAAAACGTTCTTTAGTTTGAGAAATACAAAAAACACAAATAAAAGTACACCAGCTGATAGAGTTAGGGGTATGCCCTATGGGCACTTATGTAATTTTTTCCATATATCTAACTCTTTGACCAATCTTGTTCGAAATAATGGTGTTTTTCTTTCTATTATATACTTGATACAATTAATTAATTTGATTAAAAGTATATTTAATAGAAAATCCATAAATAGTATGTTTTGTGATAGTAGTCACAAGTTGTTGTAATCATGAGTAATTTATCATAGTAAATATAAATATACCATTTTAAATGTTCCTAATCAAAATGCATCGAGACTGGATATCGATGTTTCCATTGAGAGTAGAGCACATAACGCTCTCCAAATGTTGGGCGGTGTATTACTTATGGCTATTGGGGGAACCTAAGGGTTACGTACTAATAGTTGTTGGATAAATATGGAATGACTCACTTGATAATTTTCTATTGGTTAATATAACTAAGGCCAAACAGAAAATATCGATGCGACCGACGTACACAGTTCTCTCAACTAGAGAATACTGTAGATCTTCAATATGAAAGCTGTGCTTTGATTATAGTCAAGTCATGGTATGATGTCTATCGAATGACTATAGTTGGGTCGAGTGGAAGTATTGGAAGTGAAGCACTATTCAAGAGAGGATTCGTTTCCTCAAGTATATGAGGTTTGTATCACGGTCAACTCAAAGTCAAATTCTCCAGACAGAGCATTTTGGTTAATAATAATTGTTATTATTGAACGAAGGACTTAGTGTATGGACTATAGAACTGAATATGTATGATATTAAAATTTCAACCATTACCAAATTCCATAAGTCCAAAGTGATATAGTTTGGATGAAGATGATTGGTACAAAATAAAAGTAACAATCGAGTAATGCTTAATAATGTAAAATTGATTTTTTCCCTAAAACTAGGTAAGCAATAACTTTGGCCAAAATGTCACACCACCTACTAAGTGATGTGTGAACATTAATATTGGAATTGTTCGATGTTATCGCTGATCGAATTTATACCCGATGAGTCACACAACCGAAATGATGAATTCTATTTAAACCAAACGATTTAATTATTTTATAATTTTTATAAATTAATTAAATTAATGTTTATGAAATGTTAATTATAATTTTTGAATAGGATTTGAGGAATAAATATTGTTGTATATATATTTATAATAAACATAAATAAATCGATCGATGTAAGATATCGTCAAGGAATGAATTTAGATTTAGTTAAATATATTTACTTGGGCTTATATGGGCTATTAGCCCATGATGTTAGGAAGCTATTTTGGGTAGCAAACATGAGGTATAAGGGCGGCTAAAATAGGGTATAGGGATTTGGTGATGGATGTTTGAGGTTTGGTAAAGAAATGGTATTAGATAAGATCCATTCTCTCTATTTCAACAACTATAAAAAGGCCTCTAACCCTAACTTTAGAAGGATCATTTTTTGTTGCCTCCTTTCTCTATTTACTGGCCAATCCATACCCCTAAGATCTTTATTAATACTAAAATCAAATCGATTCAAAGCAATAGCTATTTGATAGCAAATGGTCTACGGTTCAAAGATTAGCAATCTACCAAATCGAGAAAGTTTCAAAGGAAGTAGAACTCATCATTACAAGGTGTACTTAAGGGCATTAGTTTTAGGTATGTGTTTAATTTTCTATATGATATATAATCTCTGTATAGCTGCATGTTGTTCCTATATATATGTATGTATGTTTGTATATATGATGGAAAATTTTGACATACATCCTTGTGATTATATAAAATTAGCATTATATCCCTTCAATTTTCATTTATAAATTACATCCTTATTTTTATTAAAAAAGGTGAGATTCACGAGCGTTTTTGGGTAATTTTACTAACCTTAACATTCGCTCTTAGGGTATATGTCCATAACTCATGACAGCCATAATACACGTCAGAGTGGTCGCTTTTAAATTCGGAAACAAGGGAAGTAAAAAAGAAAGAAATTCAAAAAATAGAAATGTAAAAAATAGTTTCTAAAAGAGAAGGATGTAAAACAAATAAGTTTAGAAAAGAGGGATATGTCCCTAATTTCCACTATTATTATATTGTAAGTTAGGTAAGATTTCTATAGGTATTGATTTTGTCACATATAGATTGGTTATATTTATGTGTTTATCAAATAAAAAACATTTATTTCATAAAGGTCTGATGTACATAGCCGAATTTATTTTATTTTATTTATCATTACTAATTAATATATTCGTATATTAATTTGCTAATTAATTTAATTATATGACTTATATTGAACTATATAATTATATCATGTAAATAATTAAACTACTATTTTAAAAATGTATATTTACATCAATTATTATTTTTACTGACTTAAATAATTTTTTGATAATTATTTAATATTTTATTATTATTATTTAAATCACTGTATGAATTAAAAAATCATATAAAATAAATTATGCTTCAAAAATTGGATTCCAAATTTTCTATAATTATCTTTTCTTCTTAGAAACTCACATGAAAAAATTTAGATTTTTAAAACTATTTTTATATTTTTCAAAAATCATTTTATTTTTAGCCGAAGCTATCTAATTAATAAAAAAATATTTTGACTTAAAAAAATATGGAATTTTTTCTTAAGCCTCAAAATACTATCCTTGATTTTATGGAAGTTTAAAATTCAAAAAATATAGTATATAAATATCTTCTATCATTTTTTATAGTTGTTTGACTAACTAATTCATATTATATATATGTATACGTTTAAATATATGTATGTATGTATGTATGTATGTATGTATGTATGTATGTATATGTATATACAAATTATTCTAACTCATATTTATATTTAATTATTATACTTAAACTTATATATATTATATAATACATAAATTATTATTATATATATAATAATTATGTTACTTTAAACAACTTATTTCATATTCAATTAGTTCATGGCCTCTCATAATCACCTCTACCCCCCTTTCTTGCACGTCACCCGCCCTTTCTGAACCACCTACCCTTCCTCCAAGCTTCCTCATGGGCAAAAATCGAAAGGACAAGCCTCGTCTTTCTGCCTCCTATGACTGATTCTCCTCTCCATCCAAGACTAGATCTGGTTGCCACTTTTCTAGATCTATTCCAGTCACTTTTGGTGGTTACGAGTTAAGCGATGGCGTCTCTGGTTTCGTTTCTTGCGATGGCAACTCTGGTTCATCTCCGTTGCTCCATGAGTCACTGTTAGCTTCTGCTTCCCCAACCACGACTGATTCTGCTATTAAACCATCTGCTTCTTGTCAAAAACCCATAACAAATCCTTTAGTCTCTATTTTGGATCATTTATCATCACTGATCTCAAATTCCATGGCCAATGGCTCTTTGGCAAAAGGTATGCATCCCCTAATCACAATTTTAGCATATGATATTCTGAGATGGTGTGAGGCTACTCCAAATGCGATAACTGAATTGTCTGGTGATAAAAATAGTAGCGGGTAGTGCTCAATTTCACTACAGTGTCAGTAATGTAGCTGTTCCACTGACAGCCTGCGATGTTAATATCAAGCTTGGTGCTGAAATTGTGAATGCAAATATAAATGTAGCAGCAGATGGTTTGAATATTGACCCAGTCATGGAAGTTATTTTCGATGAAGTATGTTCTATAGGGCAAGATATCGATCTAATTTCTAGAACTAATTTGTTGAGGGCAGTTTCTACTGAAGCAAATATTAGTACGTTGAAGGAGTGTGGTCATGTTGGGCAGTTGGGTGATCATCTGTCCGGTAACGCTGTGCTCGCCTAGACTCAATGGTCTTCTCTGTTCAAATCCCTACCCAAGAATGCTGAAATCTATACTCCTAGGTCATTCAAATCGGATGTGATAGATGATGTTTCATTCCGCCGGTTGATGTTGTACATGAGGATGTTAAAATTTGGTCTGATTATTTAGTTGGATTTTTTTTTAGACAGCGTGGCTCCGTACAAGGTTGTTTGTGACACTTGTAAACGTATTTGGAAACTTATTAGTAGTCTTCAGGTACAGCACTTCAATTCTATGTTTTATTTCAAATTTGGAAATATGCAAGATAAATTGAGAGCTCTAGAGTCAAGCCCATCAGTAATTAATGGAAAACCATTTATTGTCACTCCGTGGAGTCTTGGAGTTGATAATGCGAGAGAGCAAATTTTATGTATTCCTGTTTGGGCAACCTTCACGCACATCCCTTATGTACTACAACCTTTGATAAATATTAACTGGCTGGTTAGTGAGATTGGTGATCTAAAGTGTTTTGATTCCAATACTGAAGCCCGTAGGAGCCTTACGTATGCCAGAGCGTTGATTGAGACTACCCCGACCCGAGCTTTGCCTTCAAAGCTTAAAGTAAGACTAGATGAAGATAATGAAGTGGAAGTTGATGTTCGGTAAAAATGGAAACTTGAAATTTGCATAGCATGTCATTCTTTTGGTCATTCGTTGGATACGTGCACGGTCGTTCATTTGTCATCCCTTCCTACCAAGGTTCCTCTTCCAAAACCGGTATTGAAATGGGTACCTAAATCTTGCGAACCCTCTCCTTTGGACTCTCTGCCAATCTTAATTCCTCCTGTAACTCCTGAAGTGAAAGCTACTCCTATTAACACTGTGTTGGAAGATGATTCTTCCTCTGATGAAGGGGATATTTACTGGGATGAAGTTGAATAGGCATGGATTCACACTGAAACAGAAATGAGGTATAATCCTGAATTAAAACAATACTATTTGTATGTTGGTGAGCGTGGTGAGAGTAGGGTACTATATTACTAGGTTGTGGGGGAAGGTCTTTCTTTGTCTTCTTCTAGATCTAAAGGTTACCATAATCTGTTATTTTTATTTTTGGATGCATCTTGGGACAAGAATTATCTGTATTCTTCGCTTTCGAGGTCCTTTGATCCATCGCTTGCATTGGTATTTTCTGATGTGTTATTGGTCCTGCCTCCGATGGCAATGTCAGTTTAGGACGGGAGGATATTTTGTCCAGTCATTAGCAGTTTAGTCTAGTTATTTTATAGTTGCAGAGGAGTTTTTAGCTTCTCACCTATTCTGTAGCTTTAGTGGTATGGCCACTATAAAACCATATACAGTTATTCTGTGCATGTGCAGAACACCTTTTCCTTATTTATATACAGTGGCATGACCCACTATAAAGTCGGCTGGCTTTGCCAAAAAAATTATGTTACTTTAATACATATAAATATATTTCATAATAAAAAAAATTATATATTACATAAATACATATATTTATATATATGTTTATTTAATATCTAATATCAAAATATTTATATTCATATAAATCTATAAAATTTTCTCATAATACACACACACACACTTTGATATTTATATATAATAAGTATAAATACATACATATATTTGGACAACATACAATATATATAAAAGATGAGCTAACTTGCATGTTCCAATATAACTCCCAACATCTATATACAGGCATGTTATACCTTACACAGAATATCATGTTACAGATGCACACACATATATATGTATATGATACATATGTAAACTTATATATTCAATTGAACATAAACTAAATAAATTTCTATCAACAATTTAGAAATTTAAATGAAATATATGATTTTATTCAAATTAAATTTAGAAATTTTCTACTTAAATTAGACTTCATAGGTCCAATACAAATCCAATAAGGATTTTTTTTAAAAAAATTCACTTATATCTTCCGCTGCGAGCCAACACTGTTCCAACAATGGTATCAAAGCCCAGCAAGCCTATTCGGTCTGATTAGTTATGTTAGGGTTAACTAAATAAACTCATAACCCAGTTAGTACGGTGTCAAGAAAGGTAGTGCTATAACACCTCATAAAATTTACCATAATTAAACAAGTAAATAAAGCGAATAAATTAGATTAAATAAGATAGAGGTAAATATGAAAATTTTGTAAAAGTTGAAATTTGGCTAAGAAAGTTTTACCATTACATTCATGGTAAAATTCTGATCAGTTTTCATATATAATATGCTAAAAACAAAGTAGTTATGAGCGTTTGAAGTTTTCAAGTAAAATAATTTAACTCGGATTCAAATAAATAATTAAATTTTGAATTTGAAGATTAATTGCGATTAGACTTGGGATTTAAGAAACCGTTAATGCTTACAATTAATGTTAAAACTAACTAAGGTATAAAATAAATACGGCAATGGAAATAAAATAATGTTCCCAAAAAGAGCAGAGCTGTCGACTCCTAGGATTGACCGGTCGACCCCTCGCAATCGACTGGTACACATAGGGGCAGCCGACCGCTACACAAGTGGTGGTTAGGGTTTTCTATAAACGAACGTTCCAGATTTATCAATTTGTAACCTATTTTTGTCCTACAATTTTGGTATGTTTCAACCCCTATAAATAAAACTCTACCCTCTCCACTTTTATTCATAAAAGCATATGCGAATTCAGCGAACCTCTGCCATTCTTGTCTCTCCAATAGATTCAGAAACTCCATTAGAAATTCTGCTAAAATTTTTATTTAGTTTTCTATTGATTCTTCCAACCTATTCTTCTCCAATTTGTTTGAATCTAACACACACAGACACACACACACACACCTCAATCCCTTGCTGCATGTGTGTATCAAAAGAGAGATCTAGAAGGAGTTATAAGGCATTACAAATACAAAGAAGACAAAGCTAATGGTATTCTGTGAGAGGATATCTTTGCATTTTTAAATCAGCAATCGATTAGCATATTATGGATTTGAATATGTCTTAGGGTTTTTCGGTTTACGGAAATAAAACAAAATGAAACCCCAAAACTCCTTTAATTCGAAATGCCAATCCTTATCAGAATTCTCAATTGTTTACATTGAAATGTTGGAATTATATAGTTTTTGCAGTTTTTGGTGATTTCAAATTCTATTCCACTCCTCTTTAATTCTAATTTATTCATGGTTTACACCATTTATTCAATATGAAAATAAAAGAGAAATTCCATTATTTAATTCTTTTTAAAAGAGGGTTTGAATAGAAATTGAAACTGGAATTGCAATTTCTATTTTTGAGATTATTCTATTGATTTGATATGATAGATTGAGTTGAAATTTTTTATTATATACAAGTCTATTTGTTAAAGTTTTTAGATATAAATGCTGAATCCTTTGTTAAGGAATTGAAATCCCTTGTTACAGGTATTGGAAAATTTGGTATCATTGATAATGTGGAAAAGAAAGACTTGTATCATTATTGTGGTTAAAGGAATTGACATTTAATGCTAGTTTATGGTGTATACTCTGCATGGTTAGAATTTGATTAGGTGCGAATCTAGACATGTACAACTATATATTAGCGTAATATACGTATTATTAGCACATATAATCACGTAGATAATTAGGTTATAAATTTTACAATCCCCCTTAGAAAAGTAATTAATGTTGTTAAGGTGTAATAAGGAAGATTCCTTTTAAGGCCTTCAAGTATGGAATGGTGATGTAACGAATCGCCTTTCTTGCATTCGAAACACGAATCATTATGGGTTTAAGAAATAAGAAAGATAAGAGAAAGGCTAATCAAACACAGAATCTTACCACTCATGGAACAACATATAATAGATAATGTAGTATATTACATAGTCAAGCCAAAATATTACATCAGAGTTCATTGATATAAGTTCTAGACTAGGACAATTACAACTGCTTGTCCACAAAAGACATAGGTCATACATACATATATACACAGCGGAAAGCTTAATAATATTAATAACTATCCATGAAGCCACCTGCTCCAGCTCTTCCATCATGCTTTCGTGAGAAATCTGGATCACTTAACTACTTATAAAAATTGAGTACCCAAGAGTTTAGGGAAAAGATAATAAACTCCGGGTCAGACATGGGTCTGGTGTGAGTAAACTCAAACAATAGAATATTGATTTCAAATCTCTTTTGGAAACAAGAGTATCTTGTAAGACCACGCCGTACATAAACATGGACGGGTTTTACCTTACGATAACTAAAACACCTTTTATATAAAATCGATTATATTATTATAATGTCTAAAGGTTTAAAGTAAATAGAGAACATAGCTAAAATGCTTGCATCTCACATTCCAACATATTAGGTTTACAATCAAAACCATAAAGCTCGTACTGGAGAATGGATTCCAACTAATGACTGGGTTACTGGGGTAACACCCGTCACAGTACATCCATAGAAAATGTACCAAGGTCATACCTAACGACCCTTGCTAACACAGGACTGGCCTACCCCTTACTGGATAGTATCGAATATGATCATCCCCTTGGTTGGGATCAGCAACCATTCTGGGACTTAATTATAAGAATGGGGACTCGTTCTAGATGGGATGGTCAATACCCTAATGGGTGCGACCCACATGGCCATGCTGCATATCCCCTATTTTAGTCATTCCTGGTTGATGAGGCTTGACGCCATGTTTTACCTTTCAATAGCACTTCCCTCTTGGAATGCTAACATTGCCTTCCAATGTTGACACAATGTCAACATTCGTCCAAACAAGTCATTCTGGAGATGAACGAATACTATTTTAACTACACCCATTTTGGAATCACCCTCAGGATTAGAAGCAAATAGCCCTTGCAATCCAAGTCTTAAGTCTTGATCATGGCATCAATACTTCCAATTCGAACATTTACGTTGGTTTGAAGTGGTTTTCGGATAACAGCTTGTCCTCCGATACCAGTCACTTTAAACCAACATTCAATAATTTAAAAGGGTCAAATTATTAATAGTGAACAACTTCACTATTATTTGGAAGATTAACCTATGGAAATACATTTCATACTTAAGTTATCATGACCCGCTTACCGAAATTAACCTCCTTATGTTTATCACAATTCCGATATCCAACATTCGTGTTAAACACAAGTCACTTACTTTCCATAAACGAGTCAACGTTTTCAATCACCACTTTAATTCATTCGGCTAATGGTCTAGACAAGAGATCATTTAGTTTTGAATCAATTCACCTTGAGTAGAATATTGGTTTAAAAAACATTCGGTTTAATTTAAAATCACCTTTGGAAAAGATTTAATTAAATAAATCAATTTAAACCATAATTAACTCTTAATTAATCCAAATTGAATCAAGATTAAATCATAATTAAACTCTAATTAGACTTAAAGAACTTAATTAGGCCATAATTAACTTCCTAATGCATCTTGATTAAGGTTAAATCAAATCATTATTAGTTAAACCCTAATTAATTAGAATATTAATTAAATAATCATTTAATTAAATAATAATTAATTAAATTATTTAAATAATTATTAACCATAATTAATTCTTAACCATGTTAAATACCAATTAAAACTTAATTAATCAAACAATAGTCATTAACTTAACTTAAGTGTTGATTAATTACTAATTACCTTCTTAATTACTAACTAAGGCTAATTACCTTTTTATTTAACTAATTAATTAAATAATTAAATTACAAAACTTAATTACTAATTAATTTTGTTTTGAAAACTTTTTATAACGACCCGTATTTTCACGGATCGAAAAGTTCGTCAAATCTGGAGTTTTAGCATTTTGAGCCATTTCAGCTTTTAGGCAAATTTTGCCTAAGTCCTAAGTCGTTCACGACTTAGCATGAGTCGTGAGTCGTATACGACTTAGGAGATAGGAGTGACCCAGGGTTTGGCGACTTAAGGAAATAAGTCGTAGCTGGGCTAGGTTAGTAGGTTGTAAGTCGTTGCCGAGTTAAGGGATAGACAACCTAAGGAAGTGACCGACTTATGTTGTTGTAGACGACTTAGGGATGTGGTGCGACCTAAGGATGTTGGGTTTAGGTCGTAGACGACCTAAGATAGGAGACTTAAGGGTTTTGAGCGACCTAAGTGTTAGGTCGGCAGTTCGAGTTAGCGACCTAAGAGATAGGAGGTAGCGACCTAGTAGAATTAACGACTTAGGGGATAAGCAGTTTGCGACCTATGGAATTGACCGACCTAAGTGTTAGCGTAGTTAGGTCGTTAGTTCTGTGTTGAGTTAGGTCGTAGGCGACCTAAGATGGTTAGGTCGCGTGTGTGTTAAGTCGCGAGTTTGCTAAGTCGTAAGTCGCGTGAGTTGTTAGGTCGCTAGAATAGTTTAAGTGTTAGGTCGCGTGGATCTAACTGTTAGGTCGTATGTTGTTTTAGGTCGACATGTGTTAGGTCGCATAGAAGCCTAAGTTGTTAGGTCGTAACCCAACTGAGTCGTAGGAAGTTAAGTCGTTAGGTTGTTAGGTCGCTGGGTTTCCTAAGTGTTAGGTCATACCTGTTGCTAAGTCGTAGGTCGAAGGAAAGCGCATTGCTTTAGGTCGTCAAGTGTTAGGTCGCTGAGGAGTTAAGTCATGCATCTGTTAGGTCGGAGAGGCTTAGGTCGGAAGGGTTAGGTCGGAGAGGCTTAGGTCGTAAGTCGGAAGCGACTTAGGGAGATAGCTAGATTTCGACTTAAGGAATTTCAGCTATAAATAGGAGGGGTTGTCCTCACTTTTTGGGATCCGGATTTTTGAAGCGACGAAGTGCTGCCATTTTGAGAGCTCGACTTCTACACTTCTTCACTTCTTTTCTCCACTCTAATCTAGTGCTTCCTTCCATCCAAATCAAAGATCAAGATTGAAGATTCAAGAGCTAAAGTTGAAGATCTTCATCTTTTCAAGAGAGATTTCATCGTTTGAAGCGGATTCGTGATAGATCAAGCTTGATCCTTCGCTGTCCAGATCTGAAGCGTGTTGATTTGAGGTTGTTTAGGTGATTTGGTGAGTGGTGATTATCTCTCACACGGATCCAAAGGAGTATATCGGATTGTTGGCTCGATTTGGTGTTAAAATAGAGATTTTCATGCATTTTCTTCATCCTATGTGTAGATCCATATAGATCCATTGTTCATGATGATGTTACATCCATTTTATCATATGCTAACCTATGCAAGTTCATTCATCAAGTTTGTAGAGATATAATCCATGTTTTCATGCTTATTGGACTTTCAACTCTTTAATTACGAAAATGCCATTATTGTTATAATTGTCTACTTAGATCATTTTTGAATGCTTGATTGCTTGGATTGATGTTTGATTTGATTGATTGTTATGAACTAGATGATTGATGATTAGATTTAGATCAAAGGTGATTCAAAAGCTAAGGGAAAGGCTCTTGAATTGGAAAAGCTGCTCGTGGCATATGTAGCGGGATGATGAAGCTCTTATGCATAGATTTGATGATGTGATGTTGAGATGAGGCTTTGCGAGGATGTAATGAAGCGAGGCAATCATGTGATGAAGACTTGGTCTAATCCAGACGGGATCATTCCAAGCATGTTGATAACTCGGTGATATGATTCGAGTTGAGGATAATGAATGGATATGAGAATAGTCGTCGAGGAGGATGACTAGGAGGCTTGGATAGCATCGTTGTTGAAGGTTCTAGCATGCTCTAAGCAAGAGTACGTTTGGGCAGATTCGATAGTCCCAACGGCCAACTGTTGATGGTCGAGTACTCTGGGCAGATTCGATAGTCCTAGGCACGGGCTGCGACGACGTGCGGGAGTTATGTCTAGAACCGGGGTTTCCATTAGCCCTTGACGGACGGCTGAAAGAATGTGCCGGTCATTCAATTAACGGTGATATCGAAGCAATGATAACAGTGATAGCCAGAGTCATGGATGTTTGGTTGTATCGTCATTCGGACTCAAGAGCGGTATTTTCTGGGTGCTTATCTGATTTAGGCCTTGGTACTTGGAAAACATCGCCCTTGACTCGAGTGATAGTAGCTTTACTTTAAATTGTATGCTCTGCTATGTTTGCTTCTGCTTAGTGTGTGTCTGGGGGCTATCACTGTAGAATGAGGTTGGAGTGGGAGGGTTGTATTCCTATTCCTTTTCCTTTATGCTCTTTTGGTATGTTGTTAGTTAATTTACTGCTCACTAAGACTGTTGTCTGACTCAAGGCTTTATGTTTTTAATTCTTATTGCCTTGGGCTGTTCGTCCATTTTGGGACGGGCAGACTAGGTAGCAGGTGACAGGTGCTGTTCTCTTCTCACGATGCTGATATCGAAGACGAGCTGGAGGGTTGCATAGTATCTTCTTATTATTATGTACTGGATATTCCGCTGTTTTGTATTCTCTGAGAGATATGTAGTGAGGCTTGATGTATTGACTATGTGGATGCTTGTATTCAACTATTATGGAGTTTTATATGATGTCATTTTGTTCTGTAAAGCTTCACTATGCATATGTTCTATTGTATTTTGTCCATGCGCTGTGAGTAATACGATAGATTCTGTTGTTTTAATCTTACCTTGACAATCGTCCATGGTCGCCTGGCACACTTTACAGCGCTCTATCTTTAGATTCGGTGCAGGGGTCATGGGCGGTCGTCACATTTGGTATCAGAGCATTGGTTAATCGATTTTACCCAACGCTCGCTGAAGTAACCACGTATGAGAGACGTAATTGTATTTTGATGGATGAATATTATATATATAATATAGTAGCTTAGTAGAGTTGAGTCCTTTATGCAGTTGTTTCTCTAGATGTTCTAATCATTCCTTTTTATAGATATTGAGAATGAGTCGAAGAGGGAGACCAGCTGCTAGGGAAGGCCGTGCTACTGAAGAGACTGCTGATTATGCAGCCATGTTCGAAGCTATGATGACTTCGATCATGAGAAGGATACCAGTTCCGGGGGCAGCAGTTGATGTTGGAGTTCAAGTTCAAACTCCGAAACCAGTGGATTTTGCTAAGTTGTGCAAGGACTATACTGCTCTTGGAGGGAAGGTTTTCTTGGGAACAGAATCGACTATCGAAGTCCAGAGATGGATAGATGCTTGTAGAAGGATCTTTGGCGATTTGGGAATTGATGATGCAACTAAGAGGAAGTTGGCATCAAGGCAGCTTCAAGGGAGAGCTTCTGATTGGTGGAATTCTATTACCATCAATACTGCGGAGGAAGAGATTACTTGGGAGCAATTCCAAGCTAGGTTTGAAGCTAAGTTCATTTCTACAGCTCAGAAGTCTGTTCTGTTCAAGAGGTTTGTGGAGCTCAAGCAAGGTGGAAGATCTGTTCTTGAGTATGTTTCTGAGTTTGAAGCTTTGTCCAAGTATGCTCGGTCATATATTGAATCTGCTTATCAGAAGAATGAGAAGTTTGTGACCGGCTTGGATAGTTATCTTAGGAGACAGTTGGTGGATCATTTGGACGATTCATTTGAGAAGCTTGTGGAGAAAGCTCTTAGGCATGAGAGTCTGTTTCCTAAGGAAGGACCTGTTGTTGCTGTTACCGGGGGAGAGTCTAAACCACAGCAGGGTGGAAACAAGAAGAGAAAGCAACAGCAGCAGAAGGGTAAGGATGGCCAGAAGAAGCCGAAAGGCGAGGTGACTTGCTACAATTGTTAGCAGAAGGGCCATTTCTCGAAGGATTGTAAGAATCCGAAGGCACCGATGAAGTGTCACAACTGTGACAAGCCGGGGCATTTCAGGAAGAATTGTCCAGAACCAAGGAAGGACAGGCAGATTGTGCAAGCCTATGCTTTAGGAGCTGTTCCGTCGTCTTCGAAAGCTCCTACTGCTGAAGAGAAGGGAAAGAGTGTGGTTGTTCAAGGTACTCTTTTCCTATGTGGTGTTCCAGTTAGAGTTTTGTTTGATACTGGAGCGTCGCATTCGTTTGTTTGTAATGAACTCGTAGGCCGGTTAGGTTTGGAACCGGATATTGTTGATAGGCCATTGGTTGTGACTAATCCAGTTGGGGGTTCGTCTTGTTTGTGTATGTTATGCCGTGGTCTAGTTGTATCGAGTCATGGTTGCTCTTTTGTTTGTGATTGTTTTGTTCTGAACTTTGCGGGGTTCGAAATTATTTTGGGTATGGACTGGCTTAGGAAGTATGCGGCTAAGGTTGATTGTGAGAGGCTGGAGGTGACAGTCGAGAATGTGGAAGGGCGAAAGATTGTGATACGATGTAAGCATGAGGAAGGCGTCTTCATGAGCTTCATGTATTCGCTAGTTGTTCCACGGGATGGACTGTCTTTAGTGCCAATCGCAAATGGATTCGAGGATGTCTTTGACGAAGTCAAAGGGTTGCCGCCGCATAGAGAGATCGAGTTTCGTATAGATCTAGTTGAAGGAGCCAGACCTGTTGTGATGCCTCTTAGGCGGATGGCGCCTAGGGAACAGCAGGAGTTGAGGGTGCAAGTTGATGACCTTTTACAGAAAGGATTCATTCAGCGTAGTGTGTCCGAGTGGGGTGCACCAGTTGTGTTTGCAACCAAGGCAGATGGGTCGTTGAGATTGTGCGTCGATTATCGTGAGCTGAATAAGGTGACTAAGAAGAACAAGTATCCATTGCCAAGGATAGATGACTTGTTTGATCAGCTTCACGAAGCTAAGGTGTTTTCTCAGATGGATTTGGCAACGGGATTTCACCAGTTGAGAGTAGCGAAGGATAGTGTGCCGAAGACTGCTTTTAGGACACCATCCGGTTTCTTTGAGTGGCTGGTAATGCCGTTTGGATTGACTAACGCGCCAGCATATTTTGTGGATCTTATGAATAGAGTGTTCAGAGATCAGTTGAACAAGTTCGTACTTGTGTTCGTGGATGATATTCTGATTTATTCCAGAACTGAAGAAGAGCACAAGATGCACTTGCGTATTGTTTTGGAAATTTTGCGGAAACATCAGCTGAAGGCTAAGTTTTCGAAGTGTCACTTCTGGAAGAGTGAAGTGAGGTTCTTAGGCCATGTGATTTCTGGAAGTGGAATAGCGGTTGATCCCGCTAAAGTGGCAGCGATCCAGGATTGGGTTAGACCTAAGAATGCATCAGATGTGAGAAGTTTTCTTGGATTAGCAGGATATTATCGACGGTTTATCAAAGACTTCTCCAAGATAGCTGCACCGTTAACAGGATTGACGAAGAAGAACCAAGTGTTCAGTTGGAATGCTAAGTGTGAGCAAGCCTTCGGAATCCTAAAAGAGAGACTGACGAGTGCTCCTGTTTTGACTATTCCAAGTGGGAATGATGAGATGGTGGTTTACACCGACGCATGTGGTACTGGACTTGGAGCAGTGCTGATGCAGAAGAATAAAGTTGTTGCGTATGCAAGTCGACAACTGAAGCCGCATGAAAGGAATTACCCAACTCATGATTTGGAGTTAGCGGCGATTGTATTTGCTCTGAAGATGTGGAGACATTATCTATTGGGAGTTCAATTCGAGTTGTTTACGGATCATAAGTCGCTGAAGTATCTTTTCTCCCAAAAGGATTTGAATCTTCGGCAGCAACGTTGGCTAGAGTTTTTAGCATCATATGATTTTGGTATAGCTTATACTCCGGGAAAAGGTAACGCAGTGGCAGATGCGTTAAGTCGAAGACATGCAGGATTGGGAGCCATGTTTTCAGAATGGAAGAGTCTCGAGTATTTAGCTGGATTCGACTTCAGGCCTAGATGTGAATTGGAACCTGAGATGTTGGCAAACTTATCGATAAGACCCACTCTTGTGGAAAGGATTGGCGAGGGCCAAAAGCGAGATGATAAGCTTGTCAAGATTATCCGTGAATTGGAATCTGGATTGGATCCAGAAAAGGATAAAGGATTCGAGGTCGATCGAGAGGGTTGGCTTCGGAAGCAAGGACGGCTAGTTGTTCCCGATATAGATGAATTGAGGAGTGAAGTCCTGAAGGAAAGTCATCACTCGAAACTGACAATTCATCCAGGTGGAAATAAGATGTATCGGGATATGAAGAGAACCTACTACTGGGAAGGTATGAAGAAGGATGTTGGAAATTTTATTTCCAAGTGTATGAACTGCCAGTTGGTTAAAGCCGAACAGAAGAAGCCAAGTGGATTGCTTCAGCCATTAGAAGTTCCTACATGGAAGTGGGAACAAGTGTCGATGGATTTTATCGATGGATTGCCTAGAACCAGAACGGGAAATGAAGGGATTTGGGTCATTGTAGGTCGTCTGACCAAGAGTGCACGATTCATTCCTGTTCGATCGACTAGGACTGCATCAAAGTTGGCTGAGTTGTATGTTAAGTGGATAGTCCGATTCCATGGTATTCCGAAGAGTATAGTGAGCGATCGAGATCCATTGTTCACTAGTGGATTTTGGAGGAGCTTCCAGGAAGTTTTGGGAACCGAGTTGTGTTTGAGTACAGCTTATCACCCTCAAACAGATGGTCAGACTGAGAGAGTCAACCGAGTTTTGGAAGATCTCCTCAGAGCTTGTGTTTTGGATTTCGGAGGATCATGGGAAGATCACCTTCATTTGGTGGAGTTTGCGTACAACAACAGTTACCAGTCAAGCATTGGTATGGCACCGTATGAGGCATTGTATGGAAGACCGTGTAACTCGCCGACATGTTGGTTGGAAACTGGAGAAAAGCTGATGCTTGGGCCAGAGATGATTCGTCAGACTTCAGATTGTGTAGAGATCATTCGGCAACGAATGAAGGCAGCCCAAGACCGTCAGAAGAGTTATGCCGATAAGCGTCGTAAGGATTTAGAATTCGACATTGGAGATATGGTTTTTGTGAAGATTTCTCCACTGAAGAATGTTATTCGATTCAGGAAGAAAGGAAAATTGACTCCGAGATTTGTTGGACCATTCCCGATTATCGAGCGAATTGGAAAGCTCGCTTACAGATTGGAGTTACCAGAGAAGATGTCGAGTGTGCACAATGTTTTTCATGTATCATATCTATGGAAGTATGTGCACGACTCGAGTACGGTAGTTTCTGCTGGTAGCTGTGAAGACTTAGAAGTTGATCTAGTCGATAGGAGACCTCGTAAGCCACTTCGTGTTGTGGAAACCGACACGAAACAGCTTAGGAGGAAGGTAGTTAAGTTGCTCAAGATACAATGGAGTGACGATGATAACGACTGTACGTGGGAGGTGGAAGAGAGGATGAAAGCAGCTCATCCTGAACTCTTCAAGGTATGGCCCTAAGGTGTCGTGTCATCTCGCGATATTGTAACTTGTTCTAATTTTAGAATTCTGTACGCTAAGCTAGAATTGGATGCATGGTTTGCTGATTGTTATGGATGGTAGGCGTACAGAATAATTTTGATTGCTATGATTGTTTGGGATTTCGGGGGCGAAATTCCTAAGGGGGAGAGAATGTAATGACCCGTATTTTCACGGATCGAAAAGTTCGTCAAATCTGGAGTTTTAGCATTTTGAGCCATTTCAGCTTTTAGGCAAATTTTGCCTAAGTCCTAAGTCATTCACGACTTAGCATGAGTCGTGAGTCGTATACGACTTAGGAGATAGGAGTGACCCAGGGTTTGGCGACTTAAGGAAATAAGTCGTAGCTGGGCTAGGTTAGTAGGTTGTAAGTCGTTGCCGAGTTAAGGGATAGACAACCTAAGGAAGTGACCGACTTATGTTGTTGTAGACGACTTAGGGATGTGGTGCGACCTAAGGATGTTGGGTTTAGGTCGTAGACGACCTAAGATAGGAGACTTAAGGGTTTTGAGCGACCTAAGTGTTAGGTCGGCAGTTCGAGTTAGCGACCTAAGAGATAGGAGGTAGCGATCTAGTAGAATTAACGACTTAGGGGATAAGCAGTTTGCGACCTATAGGAGTTAGCGACCTATGGAATTGACCGACCTAAGTGTTAGCGTAGTTAGGTCGTTAGTTCTGTGTTGAGTTAGGTCGTAGGCGACCTAAGATGGTTAGGTCGTGTGTGTGTTAAGTCGCGAGTTTGCTAAGTCGTAAGTCGCGTGAGTTGTTAGGTCGCTAGAATAGTTTAAGTGTTAGGTCGCGTGGATCTAACTGTTAGGTCGTATGTTGTTTTAGGTCGACATGTGTTAGGTCGCGTAGAAGCCTAAGTTGTTAGGTCGTAACCCAACTGAGTCGTAGGAAGTTAAGTCGTTAGATTGTTAGGTCGCTGGGTTTCCTAAGTGTTAGGTCATACCTGTTGCTAAGTCGTAGGTCGAAGGAAAGCGCATTGCTTTAGGTCGTCAAGTGTTAGGTCGCTGAGGAGTTAAGTCGTGCATCTGTTAAGTCGGAGAGGCTTAGGTCGGAAGGGTTAGGTCGGAGAGGCTTAGGTCGTAAGTCGGAAGCGACTTAGGGAGATAGCCAGATTTCGACTTAAGGAATTTCAGCTATAAATAGGAGGGGTTGTTCTCACTTTTTGGGATCCGGATTTTTGAAGCGACGAAGTGCTGCCATTTTGAGAGCTCGACTTCTACACTTCTTCACTTCTTTTCTCCACTCTAATCTAGTGCTTCCTTCCATCCAAATCAAAGATCAAGATTGAAGATTCAAGAGCTAAAGTTGAAGATCTTCATCTTTTCAAGAGAGATTTCATCGTTTGAAGCGGATTCGTGATAGATCAAGCTTGATCCTTCGCTGTCCAGATCTGAAGCGTGTTGATTTGAGGTTGTTTAGGTGATTTGGTGAGTGGTGATTATCTCTCACACGGATCCAAAGGAGTATATCGGATTGTTGGCTCGATTTGGTGTTAAAATAGAGATTTTCATGCATTTTCTTCATCCTATGTGTAGATCCATATAGATCCATTGTTCATGATGATGTTACATCCATTTTATCATATGCTAACCTATGCAAGTTCATTCATCAAGTTTGTAGAGATATAATCCATGTTTTCATGCTTATTGGACTTTCAACTCTTTAATTACGAAAATGCCATTTTTGTTATAATTGTCTACTTAGATCATTTTTGAATGCTTGATTGCTTGGATTGATGTTTGATTTGATTGATTGTTATGAACTAGATGATTGATGATTAGATTTAGATCAAAGGTGATTCAAAAGCTAAGGGAAAGGCTCTTGAATTGGAAAAGCTGCTCGTGGCATATGTAGCGGGATGATGAAGCTCTTATGCATAGATTTGATGATGTGATGTTGAGATGAGGCTTTGCGAGGATGTAATGAAGCGAGGCAATCATGTGATGAAGACTTGGTCTAATCCAGACGGGATCATTCCAAGCATGTTGATAACTCGGTGATATGATTCGAGTTGAGGATAATGAATGGATATGAGAATAGTCGTCGAGGAGGATGACTAGGAGGCTTGGATAGCATCGTTGTTGAAGGTTCTAGCATGCTCTAAGCAAGAGTACGTTTGGGCAGATTCGATAGTCCCAACGGCCAACTGTTGATGGTCGAGTACTCTGGGCAGATTCGATAGTCCTAGGCACGGGCTGCGACGACGTGCGGGAGTTATGTCTAGAACCGGGGTTTCCATTAGCCCTTGACGGACGGCTGAAAGAATGTGCCGGTCATTCAATTAACGGTGATATCGAAGCAATGATAACAGTGATAGCCAGAGTCATGGATGTTTGGTTGTATCGTCATTCGGACTCAAGAGCGGTATTTTCTGGGTGCTTATCTGATTTAGGCCTTGGTACTTGGAAAACATCGCCCTTGACTCGAGTGATAGTAGCTTTACTTTAAATTGTATGCTCTGCTATGTTTGCTTCTGCTTAGTGTGTGTCTGGGGGCTATCACTGTAGAATGAGGTTGGAGTGGGAGGGTTGTATTCCTATTCCTTTTCCTTTATGCTCTTTTGGTATGTTGTTAGTTAATTTACTGCTCACTAAGACTGTTGTCTGACTCAAGGCTTTATGTTTTTAATTCTTATTGCCTTGGGCTGTTCGTCCATTTTGGGACGGGCAGACTAGGTAGCAGGTGACAGGTGCTGTTCTCTTCTCACGATGCTGATATCGAAGACGAGCTGGAGGGTTGCATAGTATCTTCTTATTATTATGTACTGGATATTCCGCTGTTTTGTATTCTCTGAGAGATATGTAGTGAGGCTTGATGTATTGACTATGTGGATGCTTGTATTCAACTATTATGGAGTTTTATATGATGTCATTTTGTTCTGTAAAGCTTCACTATGCATATGTTCTATTGTATTTTGTCCATGCGCTGTGAGTAATACGATAGATTCTGTTGTTTTAATCTTACCTTGACAATCGTCCATGGTCGCCTGGCACACTTTACAGCGCTCTATCTTTAGATTCGGTGTAGGGGTCATGGGCGGTCGTCACACTTTTAAAAAACAATTTCAAGTTAAAACTACTAGAAACTAAAATCAATAAATTTCGTCGAACTTCATCCATAGCGACTATCGCCATGGGCGTAGCTTGCTCTAACATATTCTTAGTGAACCACTTCACAACCCCTTACATTTTTTTCATGGTTTGAAACATTCTTTAGAAAATTTAAAAGTAAAAAAACTTTTGAAACTAAAGCTACAAACTTTAATCCGTTTCAAAAATTTAAACTTCGAAAAAAAACAACTTCGATTCCAACCGGATCTCAAATCCGTCGCAATTATACAAAGTACTGAAGTAGCTTACTTTGTTTACCAAAACTCATGTCATAGCTTATTTTTACAATCAACACATTACTAACACAAACCATCTTCATCATAGGTTGCAAGTATACATCCATATATACATGCTTACTAAATTTATAATCCAACATCGATTTCCATAACCAAATCAAGCTATAATAAACCATCTAAATCATAGTCAAACTATATGGTTACCATTCAGCTTCTATAGTATATTATCATTATAATAATGACTTAATAATAAAGTAAAAATCTTTTCCAAAATAAGGTAGTTTACTCATCGAAATTCCACGGATTCAACTCTAACTTTCACTAGACCTTGCTAATGACCTTAGAGCTCGAAAAGGAAGTTTCTTTCTTGGATTTTTGGCTACTAATGGGCTCGGCCTGATGGTTTATTGGCTTGGCCAGGGGTGTAGGGTGGGAATGTGGGTAGTTTCTTGATGGAGGAGGGTGTGTAAGAAGGTAGAGAAGGGTTTTTGCTAAGGAAAATGTGTTTTGAAGTGGAAAAACTTGATCTTTTCCTAACTTTTGCAAACTATGGAAGCCATGGATATTTTGGAGAGGAATTTTAGAAAGTGAAGAGGAGAAAGCAAATGAGAATGTGTGCCTATGGATGTATATTTATAGGCAAATTTTTTTGGGGAAAATTACTAAATTACCCTTTAATGATTTAACATAATATGTCATGATATTTGAAAAATCACATCACCTTCCTACCTCCCTCTCTTGTCACATCCCCCCTCTTTCTCTAGTCAAACACTACACCAAAACAGGCAAATCCTAACATTTATAAGTGTTACAAATAATTTCAGTAACACTTTTTAAGTGTTACTAATGGACTGTGAGGAATGAAGCGGCCAAATTTGTAACACTTATAAGTGTTACGGACATACGTATTACTAACACTTATAAGTGTTGGTACCTAAATATACGGTAACACTTATAAGTGTTGGTACAGAAATATATGGTAACGCTTATAAGTGTTGTACAAAAATATGCGGTAACGCTTATAAGTGTTGGTACAGAAATATACGGTAACGCTTATAAGTGTTGGTATAGAAATATACGATAACGCTTATAAGTGTTGGAAAATGATTATTTAGTAACACATATATGTGTTGTTACACATAAAATGCTTTTACAAATACTGACAACATTTATAAGTGTTGCAAACATAAACTTATGATTTTACATAATTTCTTGCAATACTAATATTAAAATATTTAAAGCAAATGGAGTATAAGATATCATAAACAGTGGTCCCCATATCAGACAATTCATCATACAGATTGCAAAATTTAAAATGCTCCGCAAATGGAGTAAATATGTCATAAAAAATTATTAAAGATATCTTAATATTACAATATCATGTATTCTGATATTACAACAACATAAGCTACAAAAATTTTAATTTCAAAATACACTTAAAGTTTAACTTAAGGTTAACCTAACCATTCTGGATCATCCACTCCAAACTATGATGGTTTGCACATTCTTCAACGTCCATGTGACAATCCAAACCTTTACACATGCCTGCATTTAATATAAACACTCAATAAAAACTTACAACTTCAAAATCAATTACATTAATGAGTTGCAACTCAGTTTTCAATTTTAACTCGAAAAGCATTCAGTTTCATAATAACTCGGCATGCAACTCAGTTTTAACACTGAGTTGCTGCAACTCAGTTTTAACACTGAGTTGCTGCCACCCAGTTTAATAGTGTTAAAACTGGGTTGCGCAACTCAGTTTTAACACCGAGTTGCTGCAACCTAGTTTAACACTTTTAAATTTGGGTTGCGCAACTTAGTTTAACACTAAGGGAACCGACTACATAGCCATACATGCACTCAGGCTGTGCACTTAGAAACCCAAGATATGTACAGTAGGCATAATACAGTTTTGGAGTGAATTTTTTTTAACCTTGGGATAATTTCTCATCCATTTTTTATTCATGGAAGCCCACAATTTTTCTACGTGTCTACAACACACCTAGATAATAATATTGTAGTTGAGTAGCATATTGTGCAACTCTGCTTATTGGAAGATAAATAGTATTTTGATATCTTATCTACAACATTCCATGAAAAATCGTTTTATAATTCAACTAACTATTTCCTTCTATTAAGGATAAAATCATAATAGCTAAAGATATATTAACCAAACATACTAAAAGCTGATCGTTTTTTATTGTGTATACAATAAATCCGAATTTTGATTACATAACAAAGTGGATGAGTATTAATTTAAAGTGCCATTTTATGTATTGAAAATATACCTAATCCACTGTCTTTTCGTATTATAAGACGGTGGTTATGTATTTTGAGCATGTCAATAACTAAACAAGATTTAACATGGGTGATTTTTTACTTTATCCTAATATATCTTAGCCATTCTTAAAATACCATGCTACCTTGTATTATAATTTTTGTACAGAAAAACAAAAAATGAGCAGTAAATAATGTGAATTGAGGTGTACATCAAATATACACAAAAGATCGATATCCTCGAGTAAAAGCAAGTAGACTAGAATATAATTCAGATATTAAATAGAATTGCATGAGCGTATACAACAAGTCATTGATCCCCAAAATACTCCTATTCAGAATGAGCGTTGTCTCAATATATTAACTAATATGACTTGTATAAAAATTTGAAAATGTATTGTCCTAGATTATAAACATATGCTATAAACTGAATTTTAGTTTACATTATTTTAAATTATGCTATCATTTTTTTAAATACTAACCAATATCTCTTTTTTCGATACGCGGTTTTCAACCTATTTATAATCCAACAATGCACAACATGTCTAAATTAAACTATAATCACTAAATGACTGGAACTTTTAAAATTACAAGCTTTTAGGGACAACCCTATTGTTGCACAAGTAAATGTATACCTAAATCTCCTATCATTGTCTTTCTCCAATGAAATTACATGAAAATGGCAAATTTTTCTAGAAATACCAAGAAATTATAGTTCTAAAGTAGTTTTCAAGTGCAAGTGATGATTAACATGCATTAGCAACTTGGAAGTTGCTGTTGGAAAAAATAAAGAACAATGAACAACTTATTGAAGTGAGAAACATAGATGGAAAACAAAACAATACATTGATCGCTGTATAAAGGATAATCTGGCAGTGTACGAAGAAGAGATTATGAGGAACAAAGAATGGAAGCAAATGAAAATAGAAAATTTACTATTACAAGACCTAAAAAAAGGCATGGAAGTAACCAGTTTGTGTGTTGTGCAACAAAAAAGAGAACAAAAACCATTTATTTATTATATCAATGCCTGACTGATCAATAATTTATAAATACTACAATTAAGATAGTAACACTTTATCAAAAAGACAAATCATTGTTGAGGACAATGCCTCGATAAAAATTACCTAAGGTGAGTATTGATGTTCTCATAGTATTAGATTCTTCTTCGATTGTCTAATCGTGCTTTTTTAGAAGTCAGTATTGCTTGTGAATTATCAGAACTAGAATTTATCTGCAAAATAATAACCAATAAGAAAAGTAGAAAATGATTTATAAAGTATGTGATTTTAAATGTGGAAGATGTTTGATTGTCAGTTCACCTTATCAAGCTTATCTCTGACCAATTGAACAGTCTGATTCATTGATGAAGATGGAAAGTATTCCTGTATAAATTGATTTAAGCAGCAAAGTTTGGTATGAGATTTGGATCATAACCTGAAAAAATATAAAATATAATTACATGATTTATAACATGCAAATTACCTTGTTTGATGAAACATGGCTGATGATGTTTGAAGAATGATCCGGTGGTACATATTCACTGCAGTGCAAACTTTACTCATCAAAATGCTAACATAGATCAAACAATAATAAAAGTTATCTACAATCTTTGAAAAACAGTCTTGCATACCTGTAATGAAAATTATGGAACGGAGAGGTATTTGTTGTATGAAAATCTCTACGAACGTCAGGCATCTTCTTTGATACTTCAGCTCTTCCATCTTCAAATAATATACAATAGTTCTCATATGTAAGGAGAGGAGATAACATATATATAGAAAAAAAAAGTCAAAAGAAGATCAAAATAACGTAACAGACAAAAACAAACACAAGGCAGCAAAGCACACAACCCATACAAAAAAAATCACACCTAATTGTACATATGTATAAGTACATAGCAGCAGATGCAAGATCATAAATGGACGCATAGGTATATTTGGATGCATAGGTATATACATAAATATCCACCATCAACGCACTCATATTCATATAAATTATGCACTCAAGCTTCTATTGCCTTCATAAATAGATCAAAAGTACAAGTATTCAAATAAAGTAAAGAGCGCATCACTATATAACTCGCCAGAGCAATGAACATGAGAGAAAGAAAATGCAAGAGTAACCTATTAGGTAAAGGAAATCATAGCTAAAAACTCTTTACATAGCCATATTTTAATTTTCTCCATTATGTTAATATGGTTCGGTCCCTGGTAATGTTATATTAATAATAATATTAGGATTGAATACTTGTTATTCTTTTTTAATGTGGTGTTCCTAATCTGTTTATGCAGTAAATGGAAATGGTGCAAACATTAACGGTGACATTGGTAGGATAGTTTTGGTAGGAATTATACTGCAGTTACTCACACATGCATTTAAATTTTGTAATCACAAGCATACAGAGAATGATCTAGATTGTAGTATTATATAGTGTAGTTTGATAATCACTACAGAGAACGTTGTCATCATGATCATATAGTTCATTTGACATCCAAGTATTTGCAATCGTTCACTGTATAACAGTAACGATGTTAATGTTCTTGTCACTTTTGTCATAGCTTCTATTTTTATGAAACAAACTTTTTGGTATGATAAAATTAGAGGAATTGACTATAAAAAGGAAAGTAGCATGTTATCTTAGGATGACGATCAGTTATAGGACCATAGCCTCTTGCAGTCTCTTCCTTAATAATTATATTTCATGTATAGCTTAAAGTTCTGATCTCAAGGAAAAAGGGTAGTAAAAGAAACATGGTGCATGAAGTGTGATGGCACGATACTTTATATAAGTAATACTAAATTATTACTATTTGTTAATAAAATTTATTTGATCGAGAAGGAAACACTCTGCATTACCTTAAAATTATAATTATGATTTATACTGATATGTTAGCATATCACAACTGCAATGCTTATAGGGAATAAATAATAATTTAAGACGGTTTCTAGAAATATTATTAATAGGCCAATGATTGTTTGAAATGTCGGACTGTGATAACAAATACAGTATAATCAAGGAAGCCTCATGATGTAATCATGTTTGGCTTCATTTATAAATTCAGATCAGAGTAAATGAAATCAAAAGTCATGTTTCATTGATCAGGGATAGTAACATGAAATCAAATTCAATTTTACAGGAAAATATATAACGGATGGACGTTGGTATCGTATGATATACATCATACATCTACTCTTAGGCCATAATCAATCCAATACACAACTTTAGATACTTAAATTTTAAGCCAAATTACAATAAAATAACATGTTATACATAATAGAACTGACCACATATTATAGGTTATACAAACATTCGTTGGAAGAAAAATTATAACAATAATAAGACATATATGAATTTGTACCTTCTCTGTTGTTACTTCTGTAGTTTTCGATCTTAGAACAACCAACTCTGCTGTTGCAACTTTTTGTTGGGTTTCAGAATCAGCTTGTTAGCTTTTGGTTAATCTATACTAACAACTTCATGAATGATCGAGCTATAGCACCAATTGAGAGGAGAAAACCCTTTACTTGAGGTTTGAAAGATGTCTATGCTGTGCCCTTGCAATGCTAAGCCTGGAGTTGCCATCACCGTCGTCGCAATAGTTGGCATCAGAGTCGACGATGCACCACCGATTCAATGTCTAAGTCATTGTCCGTCGTCGATTGAAGATGGAGCCGCCATTTACTTCCCGTCACAGTCAAGTCTCAGCCGTGAATTTGAATTCGTTCTCGATTTTTCTTCTTCTAGGGATCACAATGGATGAATTTGTATATAGGATGTTGCCCTAGATTTTTTTGCAGCCCAAAGTCTTTGCTTTTCTCGCTTTAGTAAAGAGCTGGCCTTGCCTGAAATCCTAATTGGATTTCGCATGGAAGAAGAAGCTTGAAACTGGATTTCACATGGAAATAGAAGCCTCACGTCGAAGAAGTTGATGCTTTGAAGAAGAGACGCCGTCGTATTTTGCGTAGAAGAAGAAGACTGAAACCCTAAAATGAAATTCAATTTTGTGCGGCCAGGAGATGCTAAGCGTGAGAAATCAGATGGGATATAAAAATTACCAGATACTCCCTATGTTAATGAATTGTTTACCAATATACTGACTATTATAACACTTATTTGTGTTGCAAATAAAAACAAATATTTTGTAAAGTTTATACCAACACTTTTTTTAGTAGCCAACGCATTTTGACTGTTGTTAGTTTATAACAGTTATAAGTGTTGGCAGTTGATAAATATAAAATGTTGGAAAATCAATGATTTGGTGTAGTGAAATCCTCAAGCTCATGACGAGTAATGGTGTCTAATTATGAAAATATTAAGATATGACAACACTTAATATATATTTATATATAATGTTTATTATTTTTAAAGTTTTGAATTGTCACATAACCTGTTAATTATAATTAACATAAAATAATCTATTTCTAAGTGTATTATTATTTAGTTAATTACCTACTATATATATGTGCATATGGTGCACAAAGACGAACAACATTCCCGACAACTTTCCGGTGTTGAAAGGTCGAAATTTCGAAAAACGTTCTTCGGTCACATTTTCTATTTTTCAACGAACTATTTAATTTGATAAAAAAATTTGAAAAAGATTTTCCCCTCATTATTAATTAATTAAAATGAGTTTATTTATTAATAAAAATCTATTTATTGACTATATAAAATATATATAATTGCCTAGTTAAAGCGACTAAACCTTAGGTCGTTACATTCTACCCCCTTAAAAGAATTTCGTCCTCAAAATTTCTAATAAAAGTTAACCCATAAGGAATCATATATTCATAACATAAAATTCGTACAGGAGGTATACAAGCATCCAAAAAAACAATACATCCATCACACATACACAACTACTATCCTAACATCCATCCAGGAGAAGCTTCCTTTACGTGATCCACGGTTTCCTAAGTGCAATCTCTAGGGTCATCGCTCCATTGAATCTTAACCAGTCGCATCACTTTGTTGGGCAATTTCTTCTCATCTTGATCCACAATACTGACTGAATGCCTAACTATCGTCAGGTTCAGTTCTATTTCTCAATCATCTTGAACTGACGTTTCCACCACTGAAGATGGATCATGCACGCTTTTCCTCCAATAGGACACATGAAACACATTGTGAACTCCTGATAACTTTTCGGGTAACTCAACTCTATAAGCGAGTGGTCCAATCCTTTTCATGGTCTTGAATGGTCCAATGTATCTCGGTGCCAGCTTTCCAACTTTTCCAAATCGAACGACTCCTTTGATGGGAGTTATTTTCACATACACAACATCGTCGACTTCGAATTCCAAATCCTTCCTTCTCTTGTCTGCATAACTCTTTTGGCGATCATGAGCTTCCTTCATCCTTCTTCAAACCATTTCAACTTTCTCCATCGCTTCTCGAATCATATCTGGACCAAGCACTAAACAATCTCCAGATTTTACCTAACACACAGGCAATTTGCACGGTCTCCCGCACAGAGCTTCATAAGGCTCCATTCCAATGCTATCTTGATAGCTATTATTATAAGAGAACTCAACCAAGTGAATATGATCCTCCCATGGTCCTTTGAAATCAAGAATACAGGCTCTCAGCATATCTTCCAAAATGCGATTAACTCTTTTTGTCTGGCCATCGGTTTGAGGATGGTAGGCAGTACTTAGACCTACCTTCGTTCCCAAAGCTGTTTGTAGAGCTCCCCAGAATAGGCTCGTGAAGATAGGATCTCGATCACTTACTATGCTTATTGGAACTCCATGTAGAAAAACTATTTCCCTTATATAAATTTCTGCCAATGAAGCTGCTGATCTAGTTGGCTTGACCAGGATAAAATGTGCCTTCTTTGTTAACCGGTCCATAATGACCCATACTCCATTTCCTTTCCTGGTTTTAGTTAAACCATCTATGGAATCCATTGATATCATCTCCCATTTCCACTTAGGGATCTCCAAAGGTTGAAGTAATCTGGCCATTTTCTGATGATCTCCCTTAATTTATTGGCAACTCGCACACTTGCTCACAAAGGTGGAGATATCCTTCTTCATTCCTGGCCACCAAAAGACTCTCCTCATGTCCTTTTACATCTTATGGACTCCAGGGTGAATACTCAATCTAGATTTATGACATTCCGATAACACTTCCTGTCTCTGTCCATCTATATCCGGAATGCACAATCCGCCCTTGATTCTTAAAACACCTTGGTGATCCATCTAAAAATCTATACATCGACCTTCCTTGACTCCATGAATTAACTTTTCCATAGCACTATCCTTCCTTTGGTTCTCCATTATCCTTTGCTGAAGAGTCGGGGTAACTTCCAAAAGAAACAAAACCGCATTCCTGCTTAAGGCGTCCGCCATTACATTAGCTTTTCCCGACGTATAAACAATGTCCAAGTCGTATGCCGCCAAGAACTCTAACCATCTTTGCTGTCTGAGATTCAAGTCTTTTTTTAAAAGATACTTCAGGGACTTATGGTCAGTATAGAGCTCAAAATTTTCACCTAATTGAAGAAGAAGAAAATCCTACTTACTAGAATATCTAAAGAAAGAAGAATCCAAGAGACAAGCAAGTGCTGCTAGCCGGCCGTGGTCCGTGGGTAGGTGACGCATGCGATGTGGGTTCGATTTGGAGAGGGGTCGAGGCCGTGGGCCGCGTGGTCAGGCTTTCGTATGCGAGATGGAAAGTCGAAGGCAGTGGGTATATCATCCTTTTTCCTATTTAGTTTAAAATATAAGCAGAGATATTTTCCCTTTTATTAAATTTGTATATATATCTGTGTATATATAAATATACAGAAAACAGGAAAAAATTTATTTACAGTAAGGTTTTAAACGAGAAATCTATTTTAAGGATTCAACAGTGAGCTAAAGTTTTGTTTTTAGAAAAAAAGTATCTACAGAAGGGTGAATTACTGATTTGATATTTACAGAAGAAAAAATATATATACATGGAAATATATAAAGCAGTTCTATTTTTAAAATGTATATAGGTTATTCTAGTATATGTAGATTTAAAGAAGAAGTAAATATACATATATACATATTTTCACTTACGGGTTTAATTTTAAAATGATGAAGATTTATTTGTTTAATTAAATCTAAATTAATTTAGTTACCAAGAAATTATTTAAAAGAAAATTAGTTTAAATTAAATAAATAAGTAGTAATTAATTGTTCGATCAATTCAAATATTAATAAACCATATAATGTTTATACAAGGTCTAAAATAGTGGAGAGACAAGCCGGTTTGGATCAGATTGCAAATTAAAGGTCAACGGTGAGCTAATCTCACTCAAATTGGATTATCGGTTAATTTAATTAGTTAAAATTAATTTATCGGATGATTGATTGGAATTGATTATTATTATTTGTCTGGATGCAATATTATATATGGTAGTGTGTGTGTGTCTATATATATATATATTGGAGTGATTGATATTCGCGCATTATATAGCGGATGAGACCCTATGTGCCCCGCATAATAGCGGATGACCATATATACCACGATATCCCCCTCGAAGTAGGATTGGTATTTTTATTTGTTGGCTAACATCTGTGGATGCAGGGAAACAGGTTGGAGGGATCCAACTGGATTCCTCAAAATTGTTGAATTTATTTTCATATTCAGTTATATGAAATGTTGAATAATTTTGTGATATTATGTTGGGAAATTTATTTATTTGATGTTAACCTATTGCTGGATATTGTGGCATTTTAAAAATATAAACATTGAAAAGGAAAATTTAAGGTAAGAAATTTATAGTAAAGATGGATAAATTTAAAAAGAAAAGAATTAGGAAAAATAAATAGTTTGATTTTTAAATCCTATATAATAAATTCCGGGATATGGGAAAAATAAGGATTTTGAATAAATGTGGAAAAAGGGATTTTAAAAATAAGGACTTAAGCAATATTGTTTTGTAAGTACGAAGGAATATATTTTTAAATTCCAAGATTTAAACGGGTTGGAAAAAAATAAAAGGGGAATTTTGAAATAGAGCATGAAATTGTTAATTCAGATAAGGTTTTAAATCATAATAAAGGAGTAAAACTGGAATTTATGGATTTTGGAATAAATTTGGGAAAATCAAGAAATAAATTTTTAAAAGGAAATTTAATTCAGAGAATCGATTGAAAATCGATTAAGTGTTTTGAAATAGCAATTTAAATCGAGAATGAGAATATGGAATTTATAAACGGGGTTTATAAATAAGGTGAAACAAATATTAGTGGATATTTGAGATTTTAAATTTACGGTGGGAATTTATAAGGAAAGGATAATTTGTTTTAAAAATAAAAGGTAGTTTTATTTTTAAAAGTGTGGAAAAGAAATTTACGGGATTGGGACGTAAATTAAATTGGAGTAAATCGAGAAGGATTTATAAATGATTAGACGGGCTATGTTGAAATGGAAAGTGTATTTCCTGAAGAGCCAAGTATATTTTCGAAGAAGATTTTTAAGTATAAGTTAAAAGTTATAAAGTTGTTTTAAAGGAATGTTTCTAGGGAAAATTTATTATTTAAATTGTTTTAAAATTTTAAAGTTAAATATTTACTAAGTTAGTTATAGTAGTCATTATTTTAAAGGTTTAACTAGTATTATGATTTAAAAGATAGTTACTAAATATTTATACCTATATAAATAACTTTTATTAAAAAATTAGTTTTGGCTTAAGTTTTTACTTTGAAATTATTAAAGAATTTCATAACTATTGTTGTGAATAAAGTGACTTAAGTAATTTTATTTAAAATGTTTTAAAGTATATATTTTTGGATAAAGTGATTTAAAAATCTAAAGTATTAAGACTTGGTGATTTTCAGGGGAAATAAAACAATTGGTGAATGATTGTTTGAATTGGTAGTTAAATAACCGACTATCAATATTGGCCAATGCGCTGATCATGTCGAAGTGACCGGGATCAGATTTAATTATCTAAAAACCACTTCAATCCGGTTTGAACGTTCGGGAATGAAGACCGTGAAGATGTTGAAGATGGTGTTTCGGTTCGTCCAGACCCAGGGCCACTTGTATGGATGAATGCTATCAGAACATCGTCAGAAGGACGATGAGCATTCTAAGTGAAATGTGTTCTAAAAAGGTAACGCATAGCCTTAAGCCTCATCAACCGGGAATGGCTAAAACAGGGGAGGTGCAGCAAGGCTAAGTGGCTAGCAACCAATTAGGGTAAGGTCATCCCTGTCTAGATGTCCCTTTTTATTCGTCTTAGTGGGCGGTTGCCGATCCCAACCGCGAGATGATCTTATTCGGACTATCCAGTAAGGGGTAGCTCTGGTCTTGTGTTGCAGGGGATCGTGCGTGATCCTTGGTACTCTGATCTGGACCAGGTACTGTGACGGGAAGTACCCCAGTAGCCCTGCCATTGTATGGAATCCAATCTCCAATAAGCGCCTGTACGGTTTTGATTATGCCCAACTATGCTGGAACGTGAGATTGAAGCATTTCAGCTAGATTCTAATTTACTTTCTATAGACACTATTATATTATCAGACGATTTTGATAAAAATGTTTTGGTTATCATAAGGTAAAAACCCGGCATATTTATGTGTGGCGTGGTCTTACGAGATACCTTTGATTTCAAAGGATTTTTTGAAATATAAATTCAATTGGAGTGTGTTTTCTCACGCTGGTTTTCCAGACTGACTCGGGTGTTATTTTATTATAATGCTCGGGTCAGACCGAGTATTACAAATATAGGATGGGATGCTATGGAGCTCAGGAGACGAGCTGGATGGCGAGAAGTATCACACGTACTTGATGCATATTCCGCTGTGTATGGTATGCTGCATAGTCATCTTTTGTGAGGACAAGTTATTATAACTGTCCAGTTGTGTGCTATGGATTGTGTTGTACTCTGATGATTGTAAGTATTATATAGTATAGAATCTTTTGTATAAAAATCTGTTGTTATATAATATATATTGTTCCGCTGCGATTGTGAGATTCTGATGTTGTTTTCTATTTCTTCATCTACCTCTTTCTTCTTTAACCTTAATGGTTTGCATTTCTATCCACTTCGATTTGAACTGAAGGAGAATATTGTCGGCTCAAAGGGGTACGGATTTGCGGGCTGTTACACTTGGTATCAAAGCAGAAGGTTAAGCGAGAACCTTGGCTCTGGTGGGGATTACTCATTAGAGATAGAGTCAGTAGTACTCTAGAATGAGTTTGAGTGTATTAATAGATATGAGCGCGTATTTGTTAGTGAATATAAAATTGTTTTATATTGTGTTGATTGGTTTGTTAAGTGGCTTATGGATTATGGTCAATACGAGTAATTAACGTTATTGATAGGGATCTCTAAACACTTGTACAGAACAATTCGACACTTTATTGTTTTAAATAGGGTCAATGAAATAATTTTGCCGAAATTATTTTTATATATAAAAGAAATAATTTTTTTCATAAATTATTATAAGTATATGGTTGTTTGGTTGTTAGGAAGTGATAATATTAAATTATTATCATTGTTGTGTGGAAATTGAAATAAGAAAGTAATGTTATAACCAAAGTTAAGGAAATTAATGGGATTTGAAATGTGGATTATAAATGGGATTTATAACTTGAAATTCCAGAGAAATATTTGAATAAAGATTGGAAGGATTTGAAATTCGAAAATTTAGAAAATTTAATTTCCTTTGGGTTTGAAAATGATTTTCAAAGGTTTTGAAGGAATAATGGAGATATTATTTTGGAAAATATTTTTGAATTGGATATGAAATCTGGCGAGATTTGTAATTTAAAAATATTTGAAATGTTTTAGAGAAGTAAAAGCAATAAACTCTTTTCGGTCGCTGGAAAATAATTTCGGTGATGACTGCAGCATCATCGATGTTCATTTTTGAGTTTCCAAGAGAGAAATTGCTGCCGGGATGTTTTGAATTGGGATTTGTTTGCAAATCTGGGTTTGGTTTTGAAATTCGAAGAATAATTTGATATACCAAAGGATTTTAGGATACGATTGATTTCAAAAATGGTTTTGGAAATGATGAGTAATTATTTAAAAAGACCCTGGAATCTTATTTAAAAATGTTTACGGGATATAAATGAGTTTGGGAACTTATAAAAATTGAAGTTCTTTAGATAAAATTTAACTTAAAGAAGAGTTAAATTAAAGTAAGTGTGAAAACGAAATAAGTTAGAAAGTAAACCAATTAAATGAAATAAATTAAAGGAGATTAGTAAATTGAATATAAATAAGTTGGAAAACTTATAGAAGTTTAAATTTTGAAGTTAATTGGAAGTTTATTGAATCTAGTTAAGTAAAAGTGAATTTAAAGAAAAAGTCTAAGTAGACTAAATGAAATGGCCATTGAAATAAAAATTCATTAAGTTGGAAATAAATGTGGGAATGAACAAACTAATTTAAATTGTAAGTAAATGGAATTGAAACTCAATATTAGAAATCAATTTGAATTGTGTTAAGTAAAATGAAGTTGAAGAATTAGTTCGAAGTGGACTAAAAATAATAAGAGTTTGGAAATAAAATCCATTGAGATTTGAAAAAACTAGTAAGTGGAACTAATTTAAAGAAATGGTTAATTAAGAATGAGTTTGAGATAAGGTGGATAAAGTTCAATATTAAATTTGATTCGGAAATAAATTAGTAGTTGGAAGGCAAATTGGAAACAAATGAAATTGGAAGTATAAATTGAATAAAAATGGATAACTTAAGTGGTGAAGTGAAAATAAATATAGGAAGTATATAAAATATTTACATTGAACTTAAGAAATGGATGATGAAATTCTTAAGTAAATTTGAAATTGAGAAATATACTAAGTTAATATTTGAATGAAGATCAAGTAAAGTAATGAAGAAAAAAAAGAGTGTGGATAAGTGGATAAAATCAAAATAAATGTGAATAAAAGAAAATTGATATTATAAATAATCAACTGAGATTAATACGTAGGATGTACGTATATTATTTTATTCGCATAACGATCTGATCCAGATTCGAGCACAGAATTTCGAGATATTTATATCGATCCTAGTTGGGATTTTTCACTCGATTTTCGACGGCGAACCCTGGATATGGATTTTTGATTGATTCTAGATATTCTCTATCATAGTATATGGCTATGCAAGAAGAATGACCGTTTCTGATCCAGAAACCAGATCTGAGTCCGCACTAGAGAATCAGGGGGACGATACTAGTTCGAAAGTGAAATTGTGTGATCGAGTGAGCGATCGAATTTGATATTGCGTACGGATGATATATGTGCATCGTACGGGCTTAAATAAAGCAAATGCTGAAATTTTCAAAAAGAAATGAATTAAATGATTTTGAATTCGATGATTGGATATCATTGCTAAGTAGGATACAGGTATTTAAAATAAAAGGATAAATTGATGCTTTTGATTTCAGAAGACAAATTTGAATTGCCCCACAAAAAGGTATGTATTTATATTGTCATATGAAATTTGATGATTTTTTGATCTAGCCACTTGGCTTTTGTTTTCTTTTGAAAATTTGGGGGCCCGTGGAGGCATTTTGTAGTTGTTCCAATCTAACCGCGCAAAGGAGATGCTGGCGAAATTTTTCGAAAATTTAAGGAGTTAGAAAAATTTGAAGAAAGTTTTGATAATTTAAAATTTGGGTTTAAATTATAGTTGAATAGTTGAGTAAATAATATTAGATGGATGAGTTTGAAAAGTTAGTAAGAGTGATAGTGTGTCTTTAATAAAAGATTGTTTTGGGAAGTTGTTAAAACTATTGGGTTTTGGAAATAGTAATGGGTTGTGGACCATTCTTCTTAACTAGCAATTTCGGGGACGAAATTCTTTAAGGGTGGGGGAGAATGTAACGACCCAAAATTTTGGATATTTGAAATTGGAATATTTAATTGATTTTAAATATTTAAAAGTTAACTTTTAACTTGGATTTCAAATATCACTAATTATTTGATAATTAAATTAATGAATTAAACAATTGGAAATTGGGTAAAATATGAACTCTGGAGTCTCAAGCTTGTTAAAAATATTTCAAGGGCTTATAAAATTTATGTTGATAATACTGAAAATAATAGAAGTTTTAAAATTAAATTTAAAAGTGTTTTGTTCAGTTTCAAAAATATGTTGTTTAAAATTGAATTTAAAATAGCCTTCCGAGGTGCAGTCTCGGATTTCGACGAAATCAGTTCCATTGGATCCGTAATATTGTATTATTATCGGATTTCAAATTTCGTAGTGTTTGGAGTTGTCGTGTGATCGTACAGTATGTAAATGCACTAAAAATTTATATCGAGAATTCAATATAATACTGGGTCCAAAATGCTATCTTCTCCATACGATCGAGTTAGGCCTCGAAACCTTTTCCATTGCGCTCGAAATAGGGCTATAACATTATAAACGCCTAGCGGCACGCCTTGATGGGAGTTCGTGATTTTAAGCTACATAAATCGAGACAATTTGGATTCAATTTAATATATAAATATATATATTCACATACAACCCAACCTTCAGTTGTAATTCTTTCACCATCACACCTTTTTTCTTTCTCATCAGCCTTTTCTTTTCAGAGCACTGTAGCCTTCTTTTGCAAGCCCCCTTCTGTTTAACATCACATCTTGTTCCCCCATTCCCACCTTAAAACACGCGACCTTCCTCTGTATTTTTCAAACAGCCGAGCATCTCAGTTCGAAGAAATAAAATCGAGTTTCATGGCCGCTTCTTCTCTTCAATTCAAATCAAAAAAACGGCCGAGCACCTTTCCTCTAAAATTCAATTCGTATAAAAAAATGGCCGAGCATCCCCAAACAAATCGAAATCAAATTCGTACATTCATAATCAAATTCAGAGTGAGGGTCCAGATCGTTCGAATCCAAGAGACAAGCAAGCGCTACTAGCCGGCTGTGGTTCGTGGGTAGGTGACACACGCGATGATTGGGAGAGGGGCATTTGCTCGCGACTGAATCGAGACTGGGTAGCAAGGAAGAGCGGGGCTTGGAGGGGAACTTGGCAAAATCCTGGTGAGTTAGACGATGGCATGGATCGAGGGAGGGGCACGATTTTGGGTTCGCGTGAGAGCTAGGGTTTCGCTCTGATGTGGGTTCGATTTGGAGAGGGGTCGAGGCCGTGGGCCGCGTGGTCAGGCTTTCGTATGCGAGAGGGAAAGTCGAAGGCAGTGGGTATATCATCCTTTTTCCTATTTAGTTTAAAATATAAGCAGAGATATTTTCCCTTTTATTAAATTTATATATATATATATCTGTGTATATATAAATATAGAGAAAACAGGAAAAATTTTATTTACAGTAAGGTTTTAAAAGGGAAATCTGTTTTAAGGATTCAACAATGAGATAAAGTTTTGTTTTTGGAAAAAAAAAGTATCTACAGAAGGGTGAATTACTGATTTGATATTTACAGAAGAAAGAAAATATATACAGGGAGATATATAAAGCAGTTCTGTTTTTAAAATGTATATAGGTTATTCTAGTATATGTAGATTTAAAGAAGAAGTAAATATACATATATACATATTTTCACTTACGGGTTTAATTTTAAAATGATGAAGATTTATTTGTTTAATTAAATCTAAATTAATTTAGTTACTAAGAAATTATTTAAATGAAAATTAGTTTAAATTAAATAAATAAGTAGTAATTAATTGTTCGATCAATTCAAATATTAATAAACCATATAATGTTTATACAAGGTCTAAAATAGTGGAGAGACAAGCCGGTTTGGATCGGATTGCAAATTAAAGGTCAACGGTGAGCTAATCTCACTCAAATTGGATTATCGGTTAATTTAATTAGTTAAGATTAAATTATCGGATGATTGATTGGAATTGATTATTATTATCTGTCTGGATGCAATATTATATATGGTAGTGTGTGTGTGTCTATATATATATATATATTGGAGTGATTTATATTCGTGCATTATATAGCGGACGAGACCCTATGCGCCCCGCATAATAGCGGATGACCCTATATACCGCGATATCCCCCTCGAAGTGGGATTGGCATTTTTATTTGTTGGCTAACATCTATGGATGCAGGGAAACAGGTTGGAGGGATCCAACTGGATTCCTAAAAATTGTTGAATTTATTTTCATATTCAGTTATATGAAATGTTGAGTAATTATGTGATATTATGTTGGGAAATTTATTTATTTGATGTTAACCTATTGCTGGATATTGTGGCATTTTAAAAATATAAACATTGAAAAGGGAAATTTAAGGTAATAAATTTAGAGTAAAGATGGATAAATTTAAAAAGAAAAGAATTGGGAAAAATAAATAGTTTGATTTTTAAATCCTATATAATAAATTCTGGGATATGGGAAAAATAAGGATTTTGAATAAATGTGGAAAAAGGGATTTTTGAAATAAGGACTTAAGCAATATTGTTTTGTAAGTACGAAGGAATACATTTTTAAATTCCAAGATTTAAATGGGTTGGAAAAAAATAAAAGGGGAATTTTGAAATAGAGCATGAAATTGATAATTTAGATTTAAATAAGGTTTTAAATCATAATAAAGGAGTAAAACTGGAATTTATGGATTTTGGAATAAATTTGGGAAAATCAAGAAATAAAATTTTAAAAGGAAATTTAATTCAGAGAATCGATTGAAAATCGATTAAGTGTTTTGAAATAGCAATTTAAATCGAGAATGAGAATATGGAATTTATAAACAGGGTTTATAAATAAGGTGAAACAAATATCAGTGGATATTTGAGATTTTAAATTTACGGTGAGAATTTATAAGGAAAGGGTAATTTTTTAAAAAAATAAAAAGGTGGTTTTTTTTAAATGTGTGGAAAAGAAATTTACTGGATTTGGACGTAAATTAAATTGGAATAAATCGAGAAGGATTTATAAATGATTAGACGGGCTATGTTGAAATGGAAAGTGTATTTCCTGAAGAGCCAAGTATATTTTCGAAGAAGATTTTTAAGTATAAGTTAAAAGTTATAAAGTTGTTTTAAAGGAATGTTTCTAGGGAAAATTTATTATTTAAATTGTTTTAAATTTTAAAGGTAATTATTTACTAAGTTAGTTATAGTAGTAATTATTTTAAAGGTTTAACTAGTATTATGATTTAAAAGATAGTTAGTAAATATTTATACTTATATAAATAACTTTTATTTAAAAAGTAGTTTTGGCTTAAGTTTTTACTTTGAAATTATTATAGAATTTCATAACTATTGTTGTGAATAAAGTGACTTAAGTAGTTTTATTTAAAATGTTTTAAAGTATATATTTTTGGATAAAGTGATTTAAATTATTTAAAAATCTAAAGTATTAAGACTTGGTGATTTTCAGGGGAAATAAAACAATTGGTTAATGATTGTTTGAATTGGTAGTTAAATAACCGACTATCAATATTGGCTAATGCGCTGATCGTGTCGAAGAGACCGAGATCGGATTTAATTATCCGAAAACCACTTCAATCCGGTTTGAAAGTTTGCGAATGAAGACCGTGAAGATGTTGAAGACGGTGTTTTGGTTTGTCCAGACCCAGGGCAACTTGTATGGATGAATGCTATCAGACCATCGTCAGGAGGACGATGAGCATTCTAAGTGAAATGTGTTCTAAAAAGGTAAATCATAGCCTCAAGCCTCATCAACCGGGAATGACTAAAATAGGGGAGGTGCAGCAAGGCTAAGTAGCTAGCAACCAATTAGGGTAAGGTCATCCCTGTCTAGATGTCCCTTTTTATTCGTCTTAGTGGGCGGTTGCCGATCCCAACCGCGGGATGATCTTATTCGGACTATCCAGTAAGGGGTAGCTCTGGTCTTGTGTTGCAGGGGATCGGGCGTGATCCTCGGTACTCTGATCTAGACCAGGTACTGTGACGGGCGGTACCCCAGTAGCCCTGCCATTGTATGGAATCCAATCTCCAATAAGCGCCTGTATGGTTTTGATTATGCCCAACTATGCTGGAACGTGAGATTTAAGCATTTCAGCTAGATTCTATTTTACTTTCTATAGACACTATTATATTATCAAACAGTTTTGATAAAAATGTTTTGGTTATCGTAAGGTAAAAACCTGGCATATTTATGTGTGGCGGTCTTACGAGATACCTTTGATTTCAAAGGATTTTTTGAAATATAATAAAAATTCATTTTGAGTGTGTTTTCTCATGTTGGTTTTCCAGAGTGACTCTGGTGTTATTTTATTTTAATGCTCGGGTCAGACCGAGTATTACAAATACAAGATGGGATGCTATGGAGCTCAGGAGACGAGCTGGATGGCGAGACGTATCACACGTACTTGATGCATATTCCGCTGTGTATGGTATGCTGCATAGTCAGCTTTTGTGAGGACAAGTTATTATAACTGTCCAGTTGTGTGCTATGGATTATGTTGTACTCTGATGATTGTAAGTATTATATAGTACAGAATCTTTTGTATAAAAATCTGTTGTTATATATTATATATTGTTCCGCTGCGATTGTAAGATTCTGATGTTGTTTTCTATTTCTTCTTCTACCTCTTTCTTCTTTAATCCTAATGGTTTGTATTTCTACCCACTTCGAGTTGAACTGATGGAGAATATTGTCGGCTCAAAGGGGTACGGATTTGTGGGCTGTTACAATTTTAAATACATTTATTAGAGTGAAACATGGATAGTTATAAATATCTGTCCTTACAAATGCGAAATACAATAGTACACAAGTGTGATGAAAAAGAGGTAATAGTATACTGGAGAATCTTCTAACTCCATACTCCGAGCACTTCCGGATTTCTTCTAACTAAACCAGACTATTAGGCTGCTCGAATAAATAGGCACCCAGAGTTTAAGGGGAAAGAAAATAAACTCCAGGTCACTCATGGGACTCGTGTGGGAAACTCAAAATATGAGTGTTTAAAAACAAAAGGTTTCTCATAATACCACGCTGCACATAAACATGGAACGAGTTTTTACCTTATGATAACCAAAATCTTTACTATGCAAAATCTGGTAATACTATTTTAATGACATTCGTTTGAAAATATTTTTCAAATAAACTTATGAATCTTAGCTGAAATTGGTACGTTTATTAAATTCCAGCATACTAGCTACAAAGTAGGTTCTACAATCAAATTTGAAGGCACTTATTAGAGAACGGATTCCTACACAGTGGCAGGTAAGGAACTACCTTCCGTACAGTACACCTCTAGAGGGATGTATCGAGAATCAATGACTTTTGAAACCTCTGCACTTGGTAAGATCGACCTACCTGTAGACCAAACTTGGTGGCAAATAGAACCGAATATGACATCACCTCAGTCGTAACCGACTTATCTGTGGCCACAGCATACACAATGTGCTCTATACATAGAGAGTAATCTAGGAGGGTGACGACAATACCCTTATAGACATGACCCACATAGCCTCACAGCATGCCTTGTTTAAACCATTTCCGAGTGATGAGGCCTGAGGTAACGATTACCTTTCACATAGCACATTCTACTTTGAATGCCACACTAACATTCCATGATCATACAACTAATTTCTCAAACATATAACTCCTAAGCTCGTTTGTCTTGGGAAAGGGCGTTAAGCTAAGAGAAGTTGCCTTCTCTACCACCCAACAGATGATACGTTTATAGAGATCAATCAATATGATTAGAAATGCAACGTCAAACATTCGTCCATACAAGTTGTCCAGGAACAGGACAAACCGAAGGAACTCTCACACCACATCCTATCGGGAATCACCCCTAGATTAGTAGTGAGCAGCCTTTGCGTCAAACATCAAATGAAGATACCACTGCCACATATACATGATAAGGGAAATTTTCTCCGAGGGTCAGTGACTAGCAACCTTCACTCATTTACTATCATCCATGTCTTCACTTTGAATACGTAAATTGGTTCGAAGTGGTTTTCGGATAAGAATCGTTCTAATTCGACCCCGGTTCCTTCGAAGTAATCATCGATAAAAAGATGTTAGGTAAATAGGTGCTTATCATTTGATTAATTACTTCCTTTTTATCAAAAATATCTTCTAGAGATATATATCTTTAAAACATTTCTTCTCGGTATATACATAATTATTAAACCTCTCTTTAATTTTGGAAATACCAAATCAAAATCGTTTCTCATAAATCATATTGCAAAACTTTATTGAGTAAAAAGGGTCGATAGAAATCATACTAATTCTACTCAACATCAATTTTCGTATTAACCTTAACTCTTCCTAGCATAACGGTGAAATCACTTTATAGATTCATACGGATAGTACGGGTTCCCTCTTCATAATTTAATACCAAGTATAAGAAGGTTAGCTCTATACAATCCAAGTTGTATTAAATTTGGAAAAATTAAATCTTTTATACTTGTCTCGCTTTCGATATTTCGACCTTATCTATTCCTCGCCCAGGAAAGAGGCCAGGTGATCCAGGGCACTGGTTGTTCCTAAACATCTCCTTAGTTTAAGCACCTCACATCCGGATCCCACAAATAGATAAATCCAGTCTACTCGTCGGCTTTTAGAGCCAAGAATAAATCACTTTATTTTAATAGCTTTTCCTTAAATCATTTATTTAAAACTTTTAAAATAAATTATAAAGCCTTAAAATCATCTTTAAAATACTTAATTGAAAACATTTATAAAAGATTTGGAAAATAATTGTTAAGTTTAAATCCATATTTCAGAAGTTATTAAAAAATGTTACAAAAAGTGCTGCGAATTGTGCTGCAAATAGTGTTTTCAAAGCTTATTTGATCAGAACAACTTTTTGATCATTTAGAAATCTATTTTATAACTTAAATCTCTTTTCAAATTTTTTAAAATATTTATAAAATTTATTCCTTATTTCTAAAGAATTAGAAATATTAATTTTAAAGAATTTTCGCTTTGGGTTCCGAACTACCAAACCGCGACTATTTTAAAAACTTGATTTGCTCATATTCACAATTTACTAAACGAAATCTTGAACTTTTTCTTTTTTTTGAAAACTATGATTATAAGAGTTCGGAAAATTCTTATTACAAAGAACTCCGACTCCGAATCCATCGTATAAATGGATTTAACTTTCTACGGCACGAAATCGCGAACTAACGTTACGCGATGCGCCTATTTTTGACTCAATTTTCATAACTTGTCAAAACTTCATCAAATTGGATTTTAGTGTTAATAAAACATTTATAAATCATTTTAAACCATTTTCAAGAGGTTTGACAGTCTCATATACACCATTTCATTTATTAAAGGAAAGTGATTTCCTTTGTGATTTTCGATGTGTATTAAACGTGACTTGTTAATACAATCGAACAATCATATCATCATCGTCCAAACATAATAAACAATCATCACAACCAGGAATAACCAAACATATATATCATCCAACATATCATATTACACATAGAGTTTCTCACCTTCATTTGATGACGGACTAACTAGAATCAGCAATAGCCTTCCTAACTTTAATTCTATGCCTACACGCATACTTTTCTTCCTTCCTAGGGGCTCAATCTTACTTCTTGGAGCCTTGGGTACTCACGGCCTAGGTGTGGAGGTGATGGTTGGCTCGGCCAAATGTAGAGGTGGTGGTGGCTATGGATATGAAAGAGAAAAAGGAGTGATTTGAAGTGGTTTTGAGGTGTTTATACTAATATATATACTAATAATTTAATTTACTTCCACAAATATTTTCTTCATAATTTTGCTAACATAGAAAGCCATTAAAAAAAATCTTGAAAGAGAAGGAAGAAGATGAAGAATAAGTGTTAGAAATTTATGAAGAAAGTGGTGCATATTTTTAGGAAAAATTTGGAAACAAATATCTAAATGCATAATTACACATTTGCCCTTTGCCCACACCCCCTCCACCCCTTTCAAATGCATGGCAAGCCTCCCTCCTTGTGCCTCTATGTGCTTGAGCTGATATGGTGTAAGTGAGTTGATGGATGCTTTTGGGTTGCTTAAGTATTAAGTTTTTAGGAAAATATCTTGATATTTTTTTAATATATGTATATTTAAATGTATATGTATATATGTATGCATATATATATATATATATACATATATATTCATTTGCATGTTAGGGTATGCATGTGTATGTCATATATGTGCACATGACATATAAACAAGGTTGCAACGACTTTTGAAAAACTTCCGTTCGTTAAACCGTTGAAAATTGGAAAACCGATTCCCGGTCATATTTTCACTTATAAGTTAATTTACATATAAACGTTAATAAATTTGAAAAAAATCATTTTTTATCATTTTTAACTAGCTTAAATGGTTACATTTGATTTATTAAACCATATATATTAATATTAAACAATCATTTACTAAAAGCGCTATTATATTGATAAAGCGATACCAATTTTCTTATATTTTCAAATCAAGTATATATCTTTACAAAATTATTATAAATGATTTATTTTCACTTTATAAATATTTAAAAATAATTATTATCATTTAAAACAAATATTAAAACCATTATAATAACTATTAAATCATTAAATCTCAATTTAAATTCATAAGTCAATATTTAAATTTAAGGGGATCACTGATGATGTCATAAATATCTTTATTTTTCCCAAAAATAAAACAAATAATTTTATTTCATATTCTTGTTCAATTATAAAAATAAGTGTATGTATCTAGCTCCATGTCCGATGTCTGATAATTATAGAGTTGCTTATTGATAAAATGGTTTTCGACCATTTTATTGATATTTTTCCAAAGTATGTATTTTGTAAATATTTTTCCAGAAAAAGTTCATTATTATTATTTATTACTTAAAACTTGATTATTTGTTGAAAGTAATATATGTTTGAATATTTAAAATAATTTAAATATCTTTAATTAAAGTGATTAAATTACAGGTCGTTACAACTATTGTGCGTAAGACTATTATATAAGTAATATTAGATATAAACGTTATATAGTAATAAAACTTGTAAAATATGAATATGCAAACTAAAGATGGAACATTAAACAAACCCTAATAGACTTAAGGAATAAAATACATATGTAAATATACATATACTGTGATTTTCAATGTGTCCGGCACTTGAATCTTGAGAGTATTTCATAAGAAATACATTATTGCATACGTCGATATCGCTCGATATAATAAATTGAAGATTGTGAATCTTCAATATAATGTTTTCCTTTACCACACACATATGTATATATATATATTAATGTATTACTTGCGTACTCCTTAGTTGTCAAGCAAACCCAAGCCAGGGATGTTATGTGTAGGATTATTAATATATTGAATAGACGAGGTAAGATAATTATATGTATTTGTTAAGCGGAATTAAGGTACATACGCTATACTTAGGCCGTCGCGATATGGTAGGTACGAGTGAATAATTTTATTTCAATTTGTTGAGCAGACTCAAGGTCAAAGTGGGATTAGGACAAGGTACCAAAGGGTTAGGAGTTGTATGTGATACAACCGATAAGGAGTTATCCATTTTTTATGGGGCTATGATTTGTTGGGTAGACTCAACTACAGAATCCCAAGACAAAAGAGTCCTAAAACCGACTAGTGAAGTCGAAAGACTTTTATGTTTCGCTTAGGGTTTGGTGAAACATAAAAGACTAATAGGAGTCTTATTAGAAAAATGTAACGATAACATTTAGCCTTTTTAATATTGCAAGAATATATGCTATATAATGTTATAATAATCAACATTAAAAAATTTGTGCATTTAATACAATTGATAAAATGTTTATAAATTAAGATATAGAAATGAAATGAATTGAAAATTGACAAATAAAATATAGCATATACTTACTATTATAATCTTATTGCATGTTAATGTTTCAACATCCGTGCAAGCTCCTGTTTTTACAAATACTAAATATGTTCGTAATTTAGTCGTTTGCGTGTTTATTTCGTCAAGGCCATGTATTGCATTCTATGAGTTTCAAACTCTAAATACAATATAACACTATGGATACTTGATCCATATATTATCCTATATAAGTGTTATATGGGAATAGTCATAGCTCGTAATGTACGATACTTCGATGACTTTGGTTTATTCCAAAATAAGCCAATAAATAGTACTGTGAGATCAAGTATTAAATTTGATTGATTACAAAAGGGTCATTGTTGACGTTGAAAATGGGCATCAACACCCAATACAATCTAGTAGAGATTAAATGAAGAATGAAATTAAAACAAAGCAAAAATCAGAAAGGAACACACAGATTTTTATAGTGGTTTGGAAAATTTGGCCTACGTCCACTTCATATTTTTATTAAACTTCCACTTGACCATGATTACAAGAATGTTTGGATCAACTGGGATCCATTAGTACAATAGTGAAAAATATAAATGGCAGAGCCTCGGTAGAGAAAGTAGGATCCCTTTTTTGACGTCATGCCTGTTGTATTTATAGGCGAAAATGTGCTCGGATCAGACTGAAATTTTGGCAGAGGGTTCGAGAGACCAAGACAAGGCTCCCCAAAATTTGCAGGCCCATCGGGGTCCACAATAGTGGTCGGTACCAATCCTATTAATGCATCCAAATGAGCTGTGATCCCTTTGTGAGATTTCGCATAATGTTAGCTACTTGTTCCTCAAATTTCATGTAATTCCGACGTACAGTTTGTGAGATATCGTATTTTCCGTGAAGTAGTGTTGCTTGAATTCTGATTTCTGCCGATCCCTCTAGTGGGATAGGTACCGATCCTTCCAAATTACTCCAAATGCCATGCAATCCCTATGGAGTGTTCCACACGTCCTAATTAGCTTATACTCCAAGTTTCATGTTGACAGCATCTGTAGATTTTGAGTTATTGACCAATCATTGTTGCAATATGTAGTGAGAGCTGAATAGGACGATCCCTTTTAATAGATGAAGTAATTTGCCCATAACTTGAGCACACGAACTCAAAATGACTTGAAACTTGAAATGTAGCCTCATAGGGCCTTCCTTGTCACTCTATATCGATCTTACCAAGTTTGAGACAAAAATTGAGGATATGTACCGATCCTCTAGGGAAAGGGATATGCACCGATCCCCCACTTAGGGGAGGCATTATTCCATACTTACAATATTCTAGAGAGTCTATCTCTTATCCTCAGTTGATCGTCGCTTTATATCATTGCCTGCGCTTGATCTCTCAGCCTAATAATCATCTCTTCGGGCTGTCTTCCTCGATGATCATCTAGTCTAACTTGTCTAGTTAGCCTGAATATAGTCGGGCCAAAAGGCCGGATAACACTTGCCCTTCAAAACATATTAGTGCATGCATGACGTGCTTTGAATTGATGTCAAGTTAGGGTCGTCGGGTAGGATTCCACTAATTGTCTCGAATGTCGTAATCCTTCCGTTGTTGTTGAGCTACTTTATGGAGAATCGAATCTCTCTATGTTCGTCATGACACTTGGTTGTTATCAAATGATGTAAGTTCTAGAGTAGAATCTGTCGGTAATCGTCTGCACTCAATTCCATTGAGCTGATTAGTCGAGTTAGTATGCCTTGGTTATCCGATCCAATTCTTTCTCTAATTTTCCCATGTGAGAATCCAATTTATGTCGATTTCAAGACATCGAATTTCCAGGATATACATTTGCACATTCAGGTACACATTTTTCTTGTTTGCTCCTAGATGCATTCATACACTCATGGGTCATTGCCAATTTAGTGGAATGCAATTCAATCATTTGTAGTATTTTGTCCACCGATCCTTCTCGCTCCAAATCTTTATGGATACATGATGAAGGGATTGGATAAGTTGATGTTGAAGAGATCGTTGTTGGCGATCGATTTGGGTTTGAAGCATATGGGTCGGTCTTGAGGTTGAATGTGGCCCATTACATTTGATCGCGTAGGAGATGAGATGAGCGGCGGTTTTGATCAATTGCAGGCACAATTGAGCTTAGGTATTGATGGTAAGAGGGATGGTGTTTCTTCAAAAAATAACGTTGAGTGTAGGACTTCTCTCAATACTCGTTTGATTTGGTCGTGGGCAATTGACCGAAGCAGAGGAACGGATAAACCCTTCCTGTACATGATTCCTTCTTAGATGACATAGCGTGAAGCTTTGTGGAAGACTTGACATTTTTCATTCCTCTGGTCAAGAAGGATTCCCTATTGTAGATAGTCTTTCATAAGAGTCATCCATGACTCCTTATCTGGCTCCATCTCCAACGGTCGATCTCGATCTGCTCGATGCTTGGAGCTTTTAGTACTTTGACTGGGACCAAGCCCATTTGTTGCATGTGCCCAGAATTGGCCAACATGGCCAGTGAGTCAGCTTTCCTATTTTGGCCTCTGGGTGTGTGTGTAATGGTGTAATACTAGAAGTCTACCGGTAGCTCTTGGACCCGGCCGAGGCAAGGGGCAAGTTGCTGCCCCCTAGCCTGATAATCTCCCATAACTTGACATACTATTAACCAGGAATCACAAAAGACATGTAAAGTTTCTCCTCCTAGTTCTCAAGCAAGTTTGAGCCTGGCAATGAAGGCTTCATATTTAGCTTTGTTATTTTTTGCAGGGAAGTCAACCAAGGCATAGCAGATTGATCGTTCCTCAGGAGTCATTAACACAACTCGGCGCCACACTGATCATTGGATACTCCATCCGTGTACATTTTCCATCTATTGGTCGGTTCTCCACTGCTCTTCGAATAGTCGTCTGATGTGGTGAATTAAGATATGAGGTCTGCTAATGTCTGTACATGGATAGCTCTTTGAGGGAAATAAGTGATATCGAATTGTCTTACTTCGATATTCCATTTGAGTAACCTTCCAAACATCTAAGGTTGCCGTAGGACCTGTCGTAACGGCTTGTTGGTATAGACATTGATTGGGTGAGCTTGGAAGTAATGGCGAAGCTTTCATGATGAAATTAACCGGTAGTACGCAAGCTTTTCTAGCTTTGAGTAGTTTCTGTTAGCACCAGTCAATCACTTGCTAACATAATATACTGGCCTCTGGATCTGATTCTCTTCACGTAACTGTGTGGCACTTATGGCGTGTACCAAAACCATTAAATAAATGTATAAGTCTTAACGATCTAGCGGCTTGGATAGGATGGGTGGTGTAACGACCCGCCATTCATTCCACAGAATGACGCATCATTAATAAGAAAGAAAGGGATAGAAAAGAGAAAAGATAGAGAAGAAAGAAGAAACAACATCAGAATCTCAACAGCGGAACGAATAAATTATATTATATCACATAAGATATTACATAGTATCATATACAACAGCTATCCGAGTTACACAGCTTATACAACACATACTAAACAGTTATAAACACCTGTCTAGTTATTACAATTCAAGATACAACACAAACAAATGACTCAGAGATCAACACAGCGGAACCACTTATATATCTACAAACGCTGAAGCCTCCTGCTCCTTTTCTCCTCCAGAATTCGTCAAAGCAAACCTGAATCCCTTGGCTACTCGTAAAAATTTGAGTACCCAAGAGTTTAGGGAAAACAGAAATAAACACTTGGGTCAGACATGGGTCATGTGTGAGTAAACGGTTTAAATTTGTTTAACTTCAAAACCCTTTGAAGACAAAGGTATCACGTAAGACTTCCCACACATAAACATGGAAAAGTTTTTACCTTACGCTAACCAAAACTTTGATAGGAAATCTGGTTATATTATAATAGGGTCTAGGGTTTTCAAATAAGTATTCACATAGCCAAAATTGTTACATTCATTAAATTCCAGCATACATAGGTATACAATCAAGTCCATTATCACTTATTGGAAGTTGGATTTCCATACAATGGCAGGGCTACTGGGGTACCGCCCATCACAGTACGTGGCCTAGATCACCGTACCGAGGATCACACCCGACCCCCTACAACACAAAGCCGGAACCATCCCTTACTGGACAGCCCGAACAAGACAACCCCACAGTTGTTTCGAACCAACTACCACACAGCCAAATAAAAAGGAACTTCTAGACAGGGGAAAATCTCGTCCTACTTGGGTGCTACCCACTTAGCCTTGCTGCACCTCCCCTGTTTTAGCCATTCCCGGTTGATGAGGTTTGAGGCTACGATTACCTTTAATAGAACACATCTATCTTAGAATGCTCATCGTCCACCTGACGATGTTCTGAAAGCATTCAATCCATACAAGTTCGTTCCGGGTTCGAACGAAACCGAAGGCATTATCTTGTTACACTCATTTTGGAATCACCCTTAGAGTTAACGAAAATAACCCTTGCACTTCAAATCTTCATCTCTATTCAAAGTACTATCTCCGTTAACTCGTTTTGGAATCACCCTCAGAGTTAACGACCATAGCCTTTCTCTAAATCTTCAGTTGAGATGTCACGACCTATCGTTTAACTTGGATCGATGTGGTTTTCGGATAATCAAATTTGACTCCCGATCCCGGTCTCATCGAAATCCAAACATATCTTAAAGGCCAAGTTGTTTAAGATTTAAACAATTCAATTTAATACTTGAATTCACATAGCATTAACATAAATAAATATCACACATTTATCACAGATATATCCAATATCACATCACAGAATATCATAGCATATCACCCAATAGATATCAACCAAATTAGACATTCTACTCAAATAATCATCCATAAGAAATCATTATTAATCCATATTATAATTAATTTAATCAACTTAAATTAAATTAATTTCTTAAGAATTAATTCCTAATCTTGCTTAATCAACATTAATTAATTACAATCCATTTAATTAATTAATCATTCCTTTAAATATTAATCACTCTTGATTAACTATCCATCAATTACATAAAGTAATTATCCTTTAATTAATTTCACAAATTAATTATTCTTATCCATTTACAATAATTAACCTTTAATTACTCTCATTAATTACAATAATTAATGATCCTTAATTAATATCTTTTATTAATTAATTATAATTAATTACATTATTCCTTAATTAATTATATTAATTAATCATGCTTTAATTAATTACTTTCATTAATCAACCTAAATAATCATTAACAGTAATTAACTATTCTTAATTACTTTAATTTCTTTTATAAATCCTTTGATTAATTACACCAATTAATTAATCCTTAATTACTTTTACCAAGTAATTATTCTTTAACTATTAATTAATAAACCTTAATTATTAATCAATATCCTTTAATATAAAGTAATCAAATTCCTAATTACTTTTATAATTAATTAATTGACTTTCAACTTATTTAAAATCTTAATTAACCTTGAGACGAAACATTATCATTAAAACATTTGATCTTAGTAATTAACTTACTTAATTAAATCATTAATTAAGTTTTAAAATAATAATCATTAATTACTTATCTCTAATTATTAATTAACAATCCTTAATTTACAAGTTAATAAAACACTTGAAACCCTTAATTGTTAATTTACTTATCCTTAACCATTAACTAATTTAATTTAATAAATCACTCTTAAATTATCTCATTAACTATCAAACTTTAATTAAGTTTTAAGATAAAAACATTTCCTTATTAATTAACCTTTATATTTCAAATTAAGTTTGAAAATAACTTAAGAATTTAACTTAATATATTTAAGTTAAACAAATCATACAACTTTAATTTAGTCAAAACATTTATTACAAAGAAATCAATTTTCAGGAAATTGATTTAACTTGATTTTGTTAAATTTAAAATCTTACCTTTATTTAAATTTTAAAAACTGATTTAAATTTACTTTGGGTTTTCTCATATGTACTTGAAACAAAAGCCAAGTATTTCTTCTTCTTAAAACAGAGTTTAGTTTTAAATTTTAAAACTGTTTTGAACTTAACAGTTCTCTCAAATTTCTCGCATATAACCCGAAAACATCTTCGAGCCAAAAACCCTTTTACCCGTAATCGTTATCGAGAAAACAAACGAACCCAACCCAGACATCCCTAACACCACCATGCCCTATGCACCTTGCACCACCAACGGTGAACTTCCGACCACCGCCAAAGCTTCCCACATATCCACTATTGCTCCAGCAACCCATCACAAACATCAAAACATCACCACACACCATGATTCAAAATCGAGCTAATCAGCAGAAATAAGAACTTGAACATCACCAGAAATCGCCTCGAATCTCTCGTCTCCGATCACTGGAGTCGCGGCAACTCCAACTACATCTTCCCTAGCATTCCAAGCTACTATCCTCAAAATCTAACGCCACTCGATCAACTCGAGATACAACATTGCCTCCATTTCCAGATTCGAACATACTTTGGGTTTTAACCCTACTCTGACGAACTACTGCCGCCACGGTGGAAATAAAAGCCACCTACCATTTTTGCCTTGACCAATGACCTCACAGCCACCTCCAGTAATGGCCACGACCAACCAAACTCCACTGATCGTCAGAAAAGACCCAAAATTCACTTTCTGAACGAAACCCAAAATCTCACTTGATAGAATTTTAAAAATTATGATTTCTGTTTTAAAAATCATGATTTGGGACAGTGATTCATATTATCAAAATAGATCAAAGAAATCTGATATTTGATTTTAACATGTTTTGGAAGTTTTACTGGAATTCTTGATTTCCAAATAATATATGTACCAACATATTTAGATTATTTTTAAAATTCTAGTTTCTGTTTTAAACAACTTAAATTGTTTGAAAACTAAACTAACAGAGAACTAGAGAAAAAGATTTTGAAATTTTGTCAAAATCAAACTCTGCAATTATGAACAGGAATTTACTCAGAAATTCACACATGCACACATGGTTTCAACATTCATATATGTATTCAGGTCTAAAAACAAACATGCATATATATATTTAGAACATACATTCCAAATTATTTCCAACTTATATTATCTGCATCAAAACTAAAGGAGGTTTTATGTTCACAGTTTATAGGCAGAGGATTGGACTAATAATAGGATGTTCAAAATTAACAGATATGCACATCTTTAAAAATATACAAGGGCTTACATAATTACAGACATGCAAAGAAATTATCAACACATTAATTCACATGCAATAAATATTTGATACTTAGGTTTTTAATTTAAAGGTTTACTCACCTATTTCAAAGAGGCAGAGAAGTTAAAGCAGTTTTGAACAGGGCTTGAAAATTGGAACTTTGAAACTAAACTTGCTTTCATTTCTTTAAAACTGAAGAGCTTGTTTTGAAAACTTGAAAACCATGGCCTCTGGAATTTGTAAGCTTTGAAACTTTACTTTGATTTACTTGCATGAACTCTTGGAAATGGTTACAGACTTGATTTTGAAACAGGAAAATGGTTACAGGTCTTGATTATTTACAGAGCTTTGATATGATTTGAAATATGGTTTCAGGCATTTGAGTTTGAGTTTGAGCTTTTGAAATGATTTCTGGTTTGAGGATAATTGATTACAGACTTTGTTTTCAGGGCTTGATTTTTACTTTTGGTTTTGAGAATGGCTACAGGGTTTTGAAAAATGGTTTGAGGAATGATTACAGGTTTTGATTTATGTTAGAGGAGATGTTTTCAGATTTTGATTCTTGAGTTTGGAAATGAATTTCAGCTTTTGGTTTGTGGAGATGATTTCGGTTTTGACATTTTCTGGTTTTGGTTTTTGTCTTTGAAAATGAAAAGATAAGAAAAAGAAATGAAGGAAGAAGGTGAAAGTTTATATAAGTTAATTTAGATTTTATTAAAATTTAAAGAAAAATAAAATAAAAGATGACACTTGTCTTCAACCTTATTTATCTTGTTAACACATGTATTTAACATGCTTAAAAATTCAACACTTGTCATTTTTTTATTTTCATTTGTTTTAAAATTATTTAAAAGCCTTTATAATGAATTTTCCTAATTAATTAATACATTTATTAATTATAAATGCTTTTCTATATTATAAATAAATGAAACTTTTAAAAGAAAATAAAATAAAAACCCATTTATATTCTAATAAAATCATATATAATATATTTAATTCATTTTTAAGTGTAAACATAAAACTTTTATATTTAATTTACTATTAAATAAATACTTCCTAAATTTATATAAATAAATTTTCTTTAAAGAAAATATTGTAAAACAAATCTTATTTTAAATAAAAGCCTTGTTCATATATTTTATACCCAAATATATTAAAATAATTATCTTTTAAAGATTCAAATTTAAATCCAGATTCAAATTCAAATTTTACTTTTAAAATCCAATTTAAAAATCAACTCAAATATATATATTTTAAATAAACACATTATTAAGTTTGAAATTGATTATTTCATTTAAAAACAACTTAAGACATACATATATATATATATATTTAAACAATACTTATTAAATTTGAAAATGATAAGTCTATTTATAACACAATTTAAATAATTATCAATCTATAACCATAATTAAAAAATCACATTATTAATATTTGGTTATTTATATTTGAAAATAACAATTTTATCAATTTCAAATAATTTAAATTAAGAGATTATCACATTTTAAATTCCTTGAAATTCCGGGATATCACATTCCTCCCCCCTTAAAAGAATTTCGTCCTCGAAATTTAAAACAAAAGATAATCCAAAAGTTTTTAATTTTATTTCAATAATTTTAAAACAATTCAAGCATACTTATCAGCCAGACACTATCAAACAAACAACAATTCATCTAAACAAACAATTTATTCAACAAACAACTCTAGCTATCCGGACATAGATCCGGATAAGCTTCCTAAAATTGTCCAGGGTTTCCCAGATACAGATACTGGGTTACTCGCTCTACTAAATCCAAACTGGCAATTCAATTCCGAAGCCAAAACACTTATCCTCATAAAAACTCAGAAAGATCCAATATACCTTGGAGCTATCTTTCTAGTATTACCCAATCTTAATTGCTCCATTTACCGAAGAAATAACAACGAAGTCTCCAACTTCGAATTCCAAATTCTACATCTCTAATCCACAAAACTCTTCTGATGATTCTGGGCTACCTTCATCCTACCTGATCAGCTCAACTTTCGTTGACGCTTCTTGGACAAACTGGACCAAGAACAATCCAACAAACGGATCCTCTCAAGATTTACAGAAATCCAGAACAAAAACTCTTCTCCACAATTATCAGTAGATTCCAAACTTACTTTTCCTATCCGGAAAAGACAAAACAGATGCACCTTCCAATCTGGCCTCAAATCTTGAAAAGCTTCCTGTAGGAACCCTTTAATCCAAACACTACAACTTCCGGTTGCTTCCACTCTAGAACAACTACTACCAAGCTTTCGCTGCTCAACTCTGATCTGGAGCAGATGAGAATGCCGTCGATGAACACGAGTACAAACTTGACCATCACATTCCAGAAAATCTCTGACAACTCTATAACTCCAATATCTACTAGAGATGTCTCAAACCCAAGCAAAAGATTTCCCCAGAGAACACTCAAACTATCGCAAGTTACTTTTGCGATCTTATCCAGTCCAATATCCAAAAATATTGTTCTTTCTTAATCCATCAGAACAATCTTAGTGCTTGACCAATCCATTTGAAAAATGAATCTATTCTGCAGTTTTTTTTTGAACTCCACTTCTAAGAAACTACTAAGCCAAAAGATCTTCCAGCAGGAACACAGAATACTCGAGCCGCACTGCAGACACACTTCCTTAAACTTGCTCCAAAGGAAACATCTTTGAAGACAACCATAGTCACTGCGTCTCATCACACAGCTACTACTTCCTGAGGTAGCCAAGATACCATCACTCTCTTCTGTTCAACCGACAGATCCAAACTCTCAAAAATCCGCTCACACGAGCGCGATCAAACTTATACTTCAATGTTGGACTCCGAACCTTAACAGATTTCCTTCAGAGATCAATGAAATCCTTACACCATATCAAAGCTCACTCGAGACGGTATTGGGTCTACAGTCTCGACAAATATACTTCCAACCTCAAACATCCAAACTCCAACCATTGGTAGTCGTGTTGCACACACCACTACCCTATCTACCTTTAGAACTCATATTGGAAAACCCGAATAGGTAACCCAACAAATAGGTAGAATAGATATATACAGTTATATAAAAATTACAAATACGCTCTCTCAAGATAGACACCACTCCAGAGCCTAGGTATTATCTCAACCTATGCTCTGATACCATTGTAACGACCCGCCATTCATTCCACAGAATGATGCATCATTAATAAGAAAGAAAGGGATAGAAAAGAGAAAAGATAGAGAAGAAAGAAGAAACAACATCAGAATCTCAACAGCGGAACGAATAAATTATATTATATCACATAAGATATTACATAGTATCATATACAACAGCTATCCGAGTTACACAGCTTATGTAACACATACTAGACAGTTATAAACACCTGTCTAGTTATTACAATTCAAGATACAACACAAACAAATGACTCAGAGATCAACACAGCGGAACCACTTATATATCTACAAACACTGAAGCCTCCTGCTCCTTTTCTCCTCCAGAATTCGTCAAAGCAAACCTGAATCCCTTGGCTACTCGTAAAAATTTGAGTACCCAAGAGTTTAGGAAAAACAGAAATAAACACTTGGGTCAGACATGGGTCTGGTGTGAGTAAACGGTTTAAATTTGTTTCACTTCAAAACCTTTTGAAGACAAAGGTATCACGTAAGACTTCCCACACATAAACATGGAAAAGTTTTTACCTTACGCTAACCAAAACTTTGATATGAAATCTAGTTATATTATAATAGGGTCTAGGGTTTTCAAATAAGTATTCACATAGTCGAAATTGTTACATTCATTAAATTCCAGCATACATAGGTATACAATCAAGTTCATTATCACTTATTGGAAGTTGGATTTCCATACAATGGCAGGGCTACTGGGGTACCGCCCATCACAGTACGTGGCCTAGATCACCGTACCGAGGATCACTCCCGACCCCTACAACACAAAGCCAGAACCATCCCTTACTTGACAGCCCGAACAAGACAACCCCACAGTTGTTTCGAACCAACTGCCACACAGCCGAATAAAAAGGAACTTCTAGACAGGGGAAAATCTCGTCCTACTTGGATGCTACCCACTTAGCCTTGCTGCACCTCCCCTTTTTTAGCCATTCTCGATTGATGAGGTTTGAGGCTACGATTACCTTTAATAGAACACCTCTATCTTAGAATGCTCATCGTCCACCTGACGATGTTCTGAAAGCATTCAATCCATACAAGTTCATTCCGGGTTCGAACGAAACCAAAGGCATTATCTCGTTACACTCATTTTGGAATCACCCTCAGAGTTAACGACAATAACCCTTGCACGTCAAATCTTCATCTCTATTCAAAGTACTATCTCCGTTAACTCGTTTTGGAATCACCCTCAGAGTTAACGACCATAGCCTTTCTCTAAATCTTCAGTTGAGATGTCACGACCTATGGTTTAACTTGGATCGATGTGGTTTTCGGATAATCAAATTTGACTCCCGATCCCGGTCTCATCGAAATCCAAACATATCTTAAAGGCCAAGTTTTTTAAGATTTAAACAATTCAATTTAATACTTGAATTCACATAGCATTAACATAAATAGATATCACACATTTATCACAGATATATCCAATATCACATCATAGAATATCATAGCATATCACCCAATAGATATCAACCAAATTAGACATTCTACTCAAATAATCATCCATAAGCAATCATTATTAATCCATATTATAATTAATTTAATCAACTTAAATTAAATTAATTTCTTAAGAATTAATTCCTAATCTTGCTTAATCAACATTAATTAATTACAATCCATTTAATTAATTAATCATTCCTTTAAATATTAATCACTCTTGATTAATTATCCATCAATTACATAAAGTAATTATCCTTTAATTAATTTCACAAATTAATTATTCTTATCCATTTATAGTAATTAACCTTTAATTACTCTCATTAATTACAATAATTAATGATCCTTAATTAATTTCTTTCATTAATTAATTATAATTAATTACATTATTCCTTAATTAATTATATTAATTAATCATGCTTTAATTAATTACTTTCATTAATCAACCTAAATAATCATTAACAGTAATTAACTATTTTTAGTTACTTCTTAATTACTTTAATTTCTTTTATAAATCCTTTGATTAATTACACCAATTAATTAATCCTTAATTACTTTTACCAAGTAATTATTCTTTAACTATTAATTAATATACCTTAATTATTAATCAATATCCTTTAATACAAAGTAATCAAATTCCTAATTACTTTTATAATTAATTAATTGACTTTCAACTTATTTAAAATCTTAATTAACCTTGAGATGAAACATTATCATTAAAACATTTGATCTTAGTAATTAACTTACTTAATTAAAGCATTAATTAAGTTTTAAAATAATAATCATTAATTACTTATCTCTAATTATAAATTAACAATCCTTAATTTACAAGTTAATAAAACACTTGAAACCCTTAATTGTTAATTTACTTATCCTTAACCATTAACTAATTTAATTTAATAAATCACTCTTAAATTATCTCATTAACTATCAAACTTTAATTAAGTTTTAAGATAAAAACATTTCCTCATTAATTAACCTTTATATTTCAAATTAAGTTTGAAAATAACTTAAGAATTTAACTTAATATATTTAAGTTAAACAAATCATACAACTTTAATTTAGTCAAAACATTTATTACAAAGAAATCAATTTTCAGGAAATTGATTTAACTTGATTTTGTTAAATTTAAAATCTTACCTTTATTTAAATTTTAAAAACTGATTTAAATTTACTTTGGGTTTTCTCATATGTACTTGAAACAAAAGCCAAGTATTTCTTCTTCTTAAAACAGAGTTTAGTTTTAAATTTTGAAACTGTTTTGAACTTAACAGTTCTCTCAAATTTCTCGCATACAACCCGGAAACAACTTCCAGCCAAAAACCCTTTTACCCGTAATCGTCTTCGAGAAAACAAACGAACCCAACCCAGACATCCCTGACACCACCATGCCCTGTGCACCTTGCACCACCAACGGTGAACTTCCGACCATCGCCAAAGCTTCCCACATATCCACTATTGCTCCAGCAACCCAACGCAAACATGAAAACATCACCACACGCCATGATTCAAAATCGAGCTACTCAGCAGAAACAAGAACTTGAACATCACCAAAAATCGCCTCAAATCTCTCGTCTCCGATCACTGGAGTCGTGGCAACTCCGACTACATCTTCCCTAGCATTCCAAGCTACTATCCTCAAAATCTAACGCCACTCGATCAACTCGAGATACAACATTGCCTCCATTTCCATATTAGAACATACTTTGGGTTTTAACCCTACTCTGACGAACTGCTACCGCCACGGTGGAAATAAAAGCCACCTACCATTTTTGCCTTGACCAATGACCTCACAGCCACCTCCAGTAATGGCCACGACCAACCAAACTCCACTGATCGTCAGAAAAGACCCAAAATTCACTTTCTGAACGAAACCCAAAATCTCACTTGATAGAATTTTAAAAATTATGATTTCTGTTTTAAAAATCATGATTTGGGACAGTGATTCATATTATCAAAATAGATCAAAGAAATCTGATATTTGATTTTAACATGTTTTGGAAGTTTTACTGGAATTCTTGATTTCCAGATAATATGTGTACCAACATATTTAGATTATTTTTAAAATTATAGTTTCTGTTTTAAACAACTTAAATTGTTTGAAAACTAAACTAACAGAGAACTAGAGAAAAAGATTTTGAAATTTTGTCAAAATCAAACTCTGCAATTATGAACAGAGATTTACTCAGACAATTCACACATGCACACATGGTTTCAACATTCATATATACATGTATTCAGGTCTAAAAACAAACATGCTTATATATATTTCAAACATACATTCCAAATTATTTCCAACTTATATTATCTGCATCAAATCTAAAGGAGGTTTTATGTTCACAGTTTATAGGCAGAGGATTGGACTAATAATAGGATGTTCAAAATTAACAGATATGCACATCTTTAAAAATATACAAGCGCTTACATAATTACAGACATGCAAAGCAATTATCAACACATTAATTCACATGCAATAAATATTTGATACTTAGGTTTTTAATTTAAAGGTTTACTTACCTATTTCAAAGAGGCAGAGAAGTTAAAGCAGTTTTGAACAGGGCTTGAAAACTGGAACTTTGAAACTGAACTTGCTTTCATTTCTTTAAAACTGAAAAGCTTGTTTTGAAAAATTGAAAACCATGGCCTCTGGAATTTGTAAGCTTTGAAACTTTACTTTGATTTACTTGCGTGAACTCTTGGAAATGGTTACAGACTTGATTTTGAAATAGGAAAATGGTTACAGGTCTTGATTATTTACAGAGCTTTGATATGATTTGAAATATGGTTTCAGGCATTTGAATTTGAGTTTGAGCTTTTGAAATGATTTCTGGTTTGAGGATAATTGATTACAGACTTTGTTTTCAGGGCTTGATTTTTACTTTTGGTTTTGAGAATGGCTACAGGGTTTTGAAAAATGGTTTGAGGAATGATTACAAGTTTTGATTTATGTTAGAGGAGATGTTTTCAGATTTTGATTCTTGAGTTTGGAAATGAATTTCAGCTTTTGGTTTGTGGAGATGATTTCGGTTTGGACATTTTCTGGTTTTGGTTTTTGTCTTTGAAAATGAAAATATAGGAAAAAGAAATGAAGGAAGAAGGTGAAAGTTTATATAAGTTAATTTAGATTTTATTAAAATTTAAAGAAAAATAAAATAAAAGATGACACTTGTCTTCAACCTTATTTATCCTGTTAACACATGTATTTAACATGCTTAAAAATTCAACACTTGTCATTTTTTTATTTTCATTTGTTTTAAAATTATTTAAAAGCCTTTATAATGAATTTTCCTAATTAATTAATACATTTATTAATTATAAATGCTTTTCAATATTATAAATGCTTTTCTATATTATAAATAAATGAAACTTTTTAAAGAAAATAAAATAAAAACCCATTTATATTCTAATAAAATCATATATAATATATTTAATTCATTTTTAAGTGTAAACATAAAACTTTTATATTTAATTTACTATTAAATAAATACTTCCTAAATTTATATAAATAAAATTTCTTTTAAAGAAAATATTGTAAAACAAATCTTATTTTAAATAAAAGCCTTGTTCATATATTTTATACCCAAATATATTAAAATAATTATCTTTTAAAGGTTCAAATTTAAATCCAGATTCAAATTCAAATTTGACTTTTAAAATCCAATTTAAAAATCAACTCAAATATATATATATATTTTAAATAAACACATTATTAAGTTTGAAATTGATTATTTCATTTAAAAACAACTTAAGACATATATATATATATATATATATTTAAACAATACTTATTAAATTTGAAAATGATAAGTCTATTTATAACACAATTTAAATAATTATCAATCTATAACCATAATTAAAACATCACATTATTAATATTTGGTTATTTATATTTGAAAATAACAATTTTATCAATTTCAAATAATTTAAATTAAGAGATTATCAGATTTTAAATTCCTTGAAATTCCGGGATATCACAGGTGGTGTCTCTAAGTGATTCACCAGAGCTTGGAATGCGTCTTTACAATCCTGTGTCCATTCGAAGTGTCTTTTTCCCTTCCTGCTTAATCGTCCTTGGTACTTAGATGTTTCGAATTGCTTGAATCTTCTTAGGGTTGACTTCAATTCTATAAGAGTTGGACATTAATCCTAGGAACTTCCCTGATGCAACGCCGAAATAGCATTTAAAGAGACTGAGTTTCATTCCATATCTTTGGATACTACTGAACATCTACGCTAATTCATCGATATGGTTGTTTTATCGTCGTGACTTCACAAGCGTATCATCCACATATACTTTTGTCGATCGCCCGATCTGATCTTTGAACATCCGGTTGACTAGTCTCTGGTAAGTAGCTTTAGCATTATTTAGTCCAAATGGCATCATAACATAATGATATAACCCTAGATCGGTAATGAAGTTGGTGTGCTCTTGGTCGTGGACGTGCATCATGATCTGGTTGTATCCGGAGTACACATCCATAAATGAAAGCAGTTCATATCCAGTGGTTGAGTCTACCAGCTGGTCGATCCTCAAAAGTGGAAAACTGTCTTTCGGGCATGCTTTGTTCAGGTAAGAGTAGTTGATGCATGTCTGCTACTTTTCATTTGCTTTTCTATCGAGAACTAGATTGGATACCCATTTCGGGTTGAGGGCGTCATAGGTAAGCCTATTTTTTTGAGTTTATCCACCTCCTCTTTAAGTGCAGCAAATCCCTCTGGATCCATGCCGCGTTGCTTTTGTTTTACTGGGATATGCCTCGGGTCGATATTCAATGCATGGCTTGCAATAGTCGGTGAGATCACACGCATGTCAGAATGGGTCCAAGCGAACACATCTAGATTCATTCAAAGAAAACCAGCTAATTCCTTCATCATCGTTGCACTGAGTAGTAATGTCGATTGTCAGCTAAGCAGGTGCAGTTTTGGAATCCTTGAGTTTAAATGTAACTATTTCACGTAACAATCAACGTGAAATCTGGTTGGGACGATCAATGATGATAGTTACTACGGTCGAATCTCAAAGTCTTGTCATGAGTTATTGAGTCTGATAATGAAGGGCTCTAAGTGCTTTGAGTAATTATCTGCAAATGACCGAAGATCGGGCTTAGAAGCATGCTGAATCAAATGTTGAGTAGGGTTCAGCCCCGTGTTGCACGCAATTGCATAGCTGGCACTTTCTTTGAGTTTGAATCTACTTGTATATTCGAGTAACGTGCTTTCCATTCAACGTATTCATGATCCGTTGCTCGTCGTTCGATTTGGAGTGATGATCAGTTGCCCATGAACTTGGGCATTAATTTGATGATTCTATCCTTAGGCATCCTTTCGATCGTAGCCTTGGTTCATTGTAAACACCAGGTATGAATCACAGTATTGAGCTATCGCAGTCAGTCTTTGGATGATCACACTTCCCTCCTATAACGACCCAGAATTTGACCACTCTTAAAAATGACATTTAAGATGATTTTAAATATAAAATATGTAAGGTTATATAATTCAAACAATATTAGACAGGATTTGGAAAGAGAAATATACACAAAAATAGTAACATTTGCCTATATCGACAAAAGTGACAAAATACTGATTTTAGAAAAGTATGTTTCAACGGTTAAATAAATTATTTTAATTAATTTATTAGTGTTAATATTTTAAATAACATTATACAAATTTATTTTTAATTTTGGTTTACATAAAAAATAGTTTAACAAAAACGTCAAATTTTGACCGTAAAACATGTCGATAAAAAACACTGTTTCTAACCAAAACAAGTTGGTGCAACGTTCTAGCAACAAGACCACTTTGCAACCTTATACAACATGTTTACGAACTAAAATACACTTTACATTTATCATATAAAGACAAAAATAAAATTTTTGAAAAGTTAATTTTATTAAATAAAAGAAAAGGACATGATTTGACAACTTTTAATTAAAATAAGATTTCTAAACATAATCATTACTAAAAAAATCCTAACACATCTTCTCTCATCAATGCCTAAAGTTTTATCATGTATGGAAAAAGAGAAAAACAGATTTTATGCATTTTCTAATTAATAAAAATGGTACAACATCATTACTACTTCAAATCCAAGGATCTTATCATCATTAATGCAAGTCTCTTCATGCATGGAAACTAAGCAAAATTATATTTAAACATTTTGTAAATTAATAAAAAGAGGCAACATCATTACCTTAATTACATGAATCAAATCATAACATCTTTCACCATAAATGTACTTCTTATCATGCTAAGCAAAAGTCAAAAAGTAGAAGAAAGGTATTTTAGTCATTTGCCCTTCCAAACTCAATTATAAATAAGCATGCATACCTTCCATTCTTTCACACTTCATTCTTTACTTCCTTCTTCACTTTCTTCTTCTTCTTCATCTCCATATCCATGGCTTCCATCTCTATTTTCAAGAAAAAAATAATAATATAATAATAATAATAATAATAATAATAATAGAACACCTCAAAACTCCGCAAAACCACCACCTCTTCTCTCCTTCGATTTGGCTGTACCCTCCCCCTCAATCTACATAGCCGTACACCACCTTCACCTCCACCCAAGGCCTTGGCCGAGAGCACTAAGGAAGAACGGAAGAGGATCAGAAGCTCCGGAGCAAGGAAAAGAGAAGGAAGTGCCGTCGGATTCATCCTAAGGAGCTAGGAGCAAATTCAGGGTGTCGTGAAAGCGCTATCAAATTTTCTAGAGTTTGAAAAGGAGGGAGCATTTGTGATAATTAATTAACAAAAGTTTAGTGAAGTATGGTCGGATAAGAATGTTGGTAGGAAGAATCGATTAATTAAAAGGTGAGTACTCAAGTCTTAGTTTACTTTTAATAAAACTTAAGTTGATAATACACATGTTAAATTAGAAATTAATATGTTGAATATTTGTTGATATTGGATGATAACTTGGTTGATATTATAGTTGATTATATGGTTGTGAAATGGTTGATAACTTGGTTTGATAAATGATAAGAGAAATGGTTAGTAATTAACCATATTTAATTTAATGGAAATTTAATCCATAATAATAGTTGTATGGAGTGATTTAGCCTCTAAATGATTTTAAAAAGGTTGAAAATTATATTATAATTATAATATAATATTATAATATGAAATGAAATGAAGAATGAGTTTGAAATATGAAAATATTGTTTAAAAAGAGTTTGAAATGATTTAGAAATATTTTGTAAACATTTAAAAGTGTTCTAATGAAGTTTGGAAAGAAATTGAAAAACAAGTCAAAACTAGGCGCGTCACGTAAAGGTAGTTCACGATTTTGCGCCGAAAAAGTTAAATAAGTACACGAAGTGGAATATAGCTCGGAATCCTTCGAGATAAGAATTTTCTATACTATTATATCCATAGTTTTCCAACAAAGAAATAAAATCAAGATTTCATTAAGTAGATTTTGAAATATGTCCAAAACAATTTTCTAAAAACATCGCGGTTTTGCAGTTCGAAATCCAAAAAGGTATTTCTTTAAAAATAATATCTTTAAAATGTTTAAAAATATGAAATAAATTCTAAAAATCTTTTAAAAGAAATTTAAGTTGAAAATATGGATTTCTAAATGATATAAAAGTCATTTTGAAGAATATAACTTTTTGCAACACTTTTTGTAACGCTTTTGCAACAATTTTTAATAACTTATGAATTATGGATTTAAACTCAACAATCCTTTTTCAAATCTTTTACAGATGTTTTTAGAAGAATAATTTAGTGTTTTAAATAATGGTTTGGAAGTTTAATGAATCATTTCTAAAATGAAGATTAATAATTGAGTATGCATTAACGACTAGTACATTAGTCCCGCCTATGAGAGCTAAACAGTAAAATAAGGTGTGTAACTAAGGTTAGGAATGGAGCAACCAGTACCCTGAACTTACCTGGCCCTTATTTTCTCTTTAGACAAGGGGTGGAACAGATCGAAGGGAAAGCTTGGATACTCTAAAATTTATATTAAAGTTTTCCTAAATAAATGGTGAAATAAAATAGAATTATTCCAAGTTCAAAAGGGTTTAAATAAATCAAATAATTCGATAAATTTCAAAGAAAGGCTATAACGATTCCATATTTACTAGAAGAATATTTTATAAAGATTTATATCTATCGAAGATAGTTAATAAAAGGAAATGCATAAATCGATCATCAAATCTTCAAATAAAGATTTTAATCGATGATTGGTATGAAGGAATCAGAATCGGATTTGGGTGATTCCTATCCGAAAAACCAGGATCAGATTTAGGTTATTCCTATCCGAAAATCCCTTCAAACTAATTTTCAAAATAAAATATATTGAAGAAAATGATCATTGATGATGAAGATCTTCATGATGTAGGACTACTTGCCATAGTCCCACGAGGTGAAATTTACCATATCTAGGGTGGCAGTAGTGCTCTGTTATGAAAATCTTCGATTTGCAAGAATATGATTTGAAGTTAAGAAAGAAGTCTTTGATTAAGATTTGAAGAATGATTTGGGAATACTTTCTCTAAGTAAAATTTATAACTTAAATATAAAAAATCTTTGTTTAAGATTTAGTGAATAATTTTGAAATGTTTTCCTAAGAAAAAGATGAAATGATTTGGAATTATTCAAAGATAGAAAGAGAGGTCTAAATCAACCAAATAATTTGATAAATGAGGCTTAATGGTTCCATATACTCTTGGAAAAGAAAATGGGATAAATTGAAAAGAATATATCTAATAAAGATATTTGATTTAAATAAAAGATGAAGCAATTGATTGATGATTGATAATCACATATGAACTTAACATCTTTTTATCGATGACTGGCTTCGAAGGAACATGGATCGGATTTGGGTAACTCCTATCTGAAAACCACTTCGAACTAATGTATACGTTCGAAAGTGAAGACATGTTGAAGATGATGATTATTGAAGACCGAAGATCTTCATAGCGGAAGGACTGCTTGTTGATAGTCTCTGTGTTGCTCCCAATATAGAGACATTTATTATAACAGTGGTCCTATCATGTTTTGAAATCTTCAGATTGTAAGGACTTCTCGCCTATTAATGGCCAAGGAAAGTGCCTTCGGTTTCGTTCAGTCCCAAAACAAACTTGTATGGACGAATGTCTGACATTGCATTCTAAATCACATTGAGAGATCTCTATATAATGTATATCAGTCGGTGGTGGAGAAGACATCTTCTCTTAGCTTAACACCCTTTCATGAGACATTCGAGCTCAGGAAGTTATATGTTTGTAGAAATCTGTCATGTGACTATGGAATGACAATGTGGCATTTTAAGTGGAATGTGCTTTGTGGAAAAATTAAGCGTGGCTTTGTTAAAATGAGCATAGCCTCACGAGTCTCACATCTCGGAAATGATATGGGAACTATGTTACATATTTCAGGCTTAGTATAATGAGGGTGGCGTATGATCCCTCAAGGTGACTGGCGGCGTATGATCTAGGTCAGTAAGGTGTCCAGATGGGACCCTTATTGTATGGCATAGTGGCGTGTGAGTCCTTTTACGAGAAGCCACCGATATCAAGAAGTGTGGCAATATGAGGAATAGTGGTGTGTGAGTCCTTGTATGAAAAATCAACAGATTCTTGTTGCTATGCATGGTTATCGAGGTTCCCTATCATGTTGGAAAATCCAATTCCAATACAAGCTTTACGGTTTTGATTGTAGTCCCAAAATAGCTGTAATGCTTTGCAACATTTCAGCTACCCCTTTTGGTATCATATATTTTGTTCGGTATATTCCGTTAATCTAGTCCAGATATATTACCTTAGACATAGTCCAAATATTGATACCTTACTTGAATAAGTTTATTTGAAAGGTGTTTTCAAAAGAATGTCATTAAAAATAATATCAAATTATTTTGGCATAAAAGTGTTTTGGTTATCGTAAGGTAAAAACCTGTAACAACCGTGATTTTGATTACCGTCGAAATGAAAATGTAAAAATAGAATTTTTAAAATGAGATTTGAAAAAAAATAATTTGCATATTATTTGAAAAGTCAGAGGAAAATGCAAAATAATTTACAAGTCAGTGGAAAATAACCAAGCTATGCTGTAACTCCATTTGCCTTTCACGTGTAACATGTATTGGTCCATTCAATAACAATTTGAGCACTTTGTTGTCACTATATTTTGGAAAAGCAGAAGCTCTGTTGCTATCTTCAGTATATTATGCAAGTAGGCTTTGCACGTTCCTTTGTCAAAATCATTTTGTAAATGACAAGTTGGAACATTTTCGGCTGCAACAAAGTTTTGAAAGCAAAAGTTAGAACACATATGTTATCAGCACATTATTTGCTAGCTGAGTTTGGCCATCATCATTTTTAGCTTGATGTGTCCTTTTCCTTCTTTATGCACGTCTCATATTAAATGCATATGAACAAATGAAGCCAGCACATTATTTCTTTTGACTTTTACACATTTTGAAAGAAAAAATAATTACTGCAACATTCTTTTGCTCCATCTTTCGAGTATCCTTCGTCACAACCTTCTGCTCATTTTTTTCAGAAGCTCGGCTAACTCGTTAATGGTAGTCAAAATTCTTGCTTTCTGTTGGATCTAGGTGCTAACTGATTTTTGAGGCAATTCTAAGGTGAGTGCAACTCACATTTCTAATTTAAAACTATGCTGCCGGTATGTTTATTTTTTTTGTGTAAAAAGGTTTTGCAAGTTAGTGGCTCTGGCCTCATTTTTGTTTGGTGCTTGTATATGGTTCGTACGTGCATGCATTTTAGTGTAGCACCAAAACTTCATTTTTGCATTTTCATGAAAAAGCAAGTCCAGATCACTACTTTTGCATAATTTAATTATTTTGTTGGTGCAAATATATTGCCCAGGTTGCATTTTTCTAATACATTATTTGTGCGAAATTGTAGTTCTGATCATATTACTTCATGCGTGCAAAATGTATGGCCAGGCATTTTTACTACTTGCGTGAAAACAAAAATTGGGTCCAAGTCCAATTTTCGTTCTTTCATGTATAGCATGTATTAGATCAAGAGTTCAAGTTATTTCCTCCCGTGCGTGAATGTACGTTGTGCATTTTTGCACTTCTATTTTGCACGCATTTTGCCAGGCTATATTTTTCTCATAATTTGCATGCATGTGGTAGTGCACGTGTAATAGGTTCAAACATTTTAAACTGCCTATCTCATTCGAGTGTGTACATGTAAATTGCCATGTAGTGCAATATTTTTTATGCATATATGGTAGTGCGGTCTATTGTTCAATTTACGTAGAACCGGCGTTTTGTTTTAAAACGGATTTCGTTGTCGTGTTTTATAACGGATTTTTACCGCGGTGTTTATATTTGAAGTGTGTTGTTTTGATGAGATTTTGACGAATAAAATTACTGATGTTTTGACTTCAGTAACCGTTAATTTAAAGTGAATTTTTTAAGCGGCTATCTTGCAACCAAGAAAACCCGCAATGCTGATTTGATATCCGTTTTTACGGTGTTTTGTGAAGCGAAATTTCTTTGTCGAAATTGCTATAGATGTTGCTGTTTTAGTCACGTGGTTTTAAAATAAAATTGTTTCCAAATTTTTTTACAGTTTACGCTTTCAAAAGAATGAGGAATCGATTTAAACGTTAAGAAAAATTAAGGACTATGAACCCTTACTTTTACTGATTCGATTACTTCCGGACTTGTCCATTTGAGAACGTAAAATGTTATTTATATAAAATACATAATTTTGTACTTTAAAGGAAACGATGAAGAGATTTAAACAATTTAGCAAAAGTGCGGAGTATGGAACCACGCTTTTACTAATTCGGTTAACTCCGGACTCGTTAATTGAAATATTTGCCGTGGAATTGCTGTTTGAAGATTTTGATGATTTTGTTGGGCTTTCGAGCCACTATGCTGGACCTTCGGGTCATTTGTTGGACCTTCGGGTCAATTACCGGTACTAGGCCTTAAGGTCAAATGTTGGTTCTTCGGGTCATTTGTTGGGCGCCAAATATTATGATGATAGTACTTGGTAGGCTTCGGCCATATGAGATGCACGTGCGGCGTAGCTTAGACTCGCCATATGCTGGGATCGATCCACTTTTATGCTGATTTTGTGTATGCTGATTTGTCTAGTTATCTTATTTTGATTTCTAGATTTTTGTGTATTGCTGTTTCTAATTCAATTATGAATTTGAAAGTTGATTTTGATGGTGTTTAATGAGATTTCTTCATGTAAACTATGTTGATTATTTATGCTGAATAGTCTCATTCGAGATTATGATAAATTGGTTTTAATGTTGTTTATGTTGTAACTCATTGCTAAGTTTAAATTAGACTAATCCGTTTATTATTTTCTCTTAAATAATACTCGGGTCAGACCGAGTTATTTCAGGATAATCGCTATCTCTGATTCAGTTGCTGCTTCAGCTTTTGGGGATTTCACCTCATCTTTTGTTTAGGCTTCGAGGTGTTACTTTTGGTGTATTGACTCTCATCTCATGTATGTATTGATGGCTATGTATATGTACATTTGGTTCATGTGAACCATCGAGTGTTGTAGCATGTATCCAAACGTGTCTTCCGCTATATCTTATATTTCTGTTTTGATGTGATTATACTTATCTGTGTTGTTGTTGTTATGAGTTATTCTTAATTTTTCTTAAGACACCATAGTTTCGTTTTAGATTTGGATTGAATGTATATCGTTGGGAGTAATTTAAACAACTCCCATCGATGTAATCAATACTCGTCTAAGGCATAACTTATGGATGGTCGCTTCTAACAAGCCTTATTCTTCGCAATAGCAGACGTTATTCCTTTTTATAACCTTTGTTATTGTGAGCATAGAGGTGGGGCATCACCGCTTGGTATCAGAGCTGAGATTCAGAACAAATTATAAGAAACACGGAACAGAAACAGAATGGAACATGTGTTACAACTATTCGAGGGTTTTATTCGTGCCTTTCTAATCTATTCCTTCCATTTTAACATGTTGGAATATGTCTAGGAATGAATCTCATATTTCCATAGTATTCCATTTGTTAAATTCCTAATCAATCTTGTATTGTTTTAACTAATCCTTATCTTCTCTTGTTCTCTCAGCCTATGGCTGTAAGAGATAGAGGGAAGCGTTCTTCTACAGGTACGTCTAGTGGTTCTCATTCGGACGGAGTCTATATGTCAGCTGATCAGTTTATGGAGCTATTTCGGGGTACTCGGCCTTCTGTTGCTACTCCCACAGCTCCTACTCAAAAGTCAGCCTTCGCCCGCATGTGTAGTGACTATTCCCACCTTGGAGGCAAGCCTTTCAAGGGATCGGAAAGTGTATTGGAGGTTCAGACTTGGTTGCACTCTAGTGAGCGCATATTTTCTCGGATGGATCTTTCTGATCATCATCGCGTTCTCGTGGCATCTAGTATGTTGCAAGAACGTGCACTTGATTGGTATGAACTTTTGATTGCGGAAGTTGATGAGTCCTCTCTCTCGTGGAATCAGTTTAAGGAACGATTCGAACTCAAGTTCGTTCTTGAATCAGAAAAGGCTAATCTTGCTCGTAGTTTCCTTGAGTTAAAACAAGGAAAGTCATCTGTTTTTGATTATGTTGCATCTTTTGAGGCCTTATCCAAATATGGAGTTGAGTTCATTAACACTCCGCGTAAGAAGAATCTTAGATTTGTAGAAGGTTTGAAGAAGTATTTGAAGAAAGTCCTTTTGCTTCAGCTTAAGCTCTCTTTTGAGGAACTTATTGATTCGGCACTTTGTCTTGAAGATGTCGAAAAGGAGTGTGATAGTGGTGAGGAGGTTGAGGTTTCTAAGAACCCCAACAAGAAGAGGTTTCCATTTCATAAGCCTAATTCTTCCAACAACAAGAAGAAGCAAGCTACCTCTAGTTCTCAGCCTAGTAGTGCACCTTCTAATCAGAGGGCGTGCTATAATTGTGGTTCTTTGGATCATCTTCTCAGTAGTTGTCCTAAGCCTCGCATTTACCGCTATTGCAAGAAAAAGGGTCATTGGATTTCTGAGTGTCCTACTGCTTCTAAGGGTCTCAAATCTGGGAAGCTTAGTGTTGCTAAAGCTTCTGGTAATTCTTCTCAGCCCAAAGGTATTACTCCTTCTGTTTTGGAAGGTTTTATTTTATTTCATGGCCGTTCTATTAGAGTTCTTTTCGATACGGGTGCATCACATTCATTAGTGTCAAAGGAACTTGTTGATGTTATTCCTTTGGATGTTGTTAGTCTTTGCGACCCTTTGAGGATTGTGAATCCTATTGGAGGATCTGCTACTCTTGGTTTGTTATGTGTTGATGTTGAGATTATTCTATGTGGTTTTTCCTTTTATGTGAATCTGCATGTTATGGATCATCTTGGTTTTGATATGATTTTGGGTATGGATTGGCTCGTTCGTTATGAAGTTCAAATCCTATGTCCCGAAAGAACTTTATATCTCAAGCATCTCGATGTTATCAAGCAGTTATCTATTGTATTTTGAAGTATGGACCATGATTCGAAAGCTCTCATTTCTTCCTTCGAATCGGAGGATGTCATAGCTAATATTCATGGTTGTTTGTGATTTTTCTGATGTCTTCGAGCCTATTTCGAGTTTGCCGCCGAAGAGGGCAATTGAGTTCCATATTGATCTTATCTCTGGTGCTCATCCTGTCAGTCGTCCTCCCACGAGGATGTCTGCTAAGGAAAATGAGGAACTCAAGCACCAATTATCTGAATTGGAAGCCAAGCAATTTATTCGTTCTAGCTCATCTCCTTGGAGCGCCGCCGTTGTCTTCGTTAAGAAGCCAGATGGTACTCTTAGGCTTTGCATTGATTATCGCAAGCTTAACGAGCTCACTATCAAAAATAGGTACCCATTACCTAGGATCGACCACATGTTCGATCAATTAAGTGGCGCTAAGCTCTTCTCCCAACTCGATCTTGCTACCGGTTTTCATTAGTTGCGAGTTCCGAAAGATAGCATTCCTCTTACTGTATTCCGTACTCGTTATGGTTCTTACGGATGGCTTGTTATGCCATTCGGTTTGACGAACGCTCCAGCGTATTTTGTTGAACTTATGAATTGGATATTCCGGGAATATCTCGATAAGTTCGTCTTGGTTTTCATAGATGATATTCTTATTTATTCCAAACCTGAAGCCGATCATATTCAGCATTTGGAGATTGTTTTGAGCACTCTTCGTCAGTATCAGCTTTATGCCAAATTCTCCAAGTGTCACTTCTGGGAGAATAAGGTGAAATTTCTCGGTTATATTGTTTATTCCGATGACATCTCTGTCGATCCTTCCAAGATCGAATCTATTCAGAATTGGAAGAGGCCCAAGACCGTTATTGAGATCCGTAGTTTTCTTGGATTGGCGGGATATTATCGTCGGTTCATTAAGGACTTTTCTCGTATTGCTTTACCGCTTACCACTCTCACGAGAAAAGCTGTTCCTTTTATTTGGTCTGATAAGTGTGAATTTTCTTTCATGAAGTTAAAAGATCTCCATACTCATGTTCATATCTTAGTGGTTCCCAAAGGGAATCATGATCTTGTTGTTTATACTGATGCCAGTGGTTATGGACTCAGTGTTGTTCTCATGCAAAAGGATAGAGTAGTTACCTATGCTTCTAGACAACTAAAGCCTAACAAGATTCGTTATGCTACCCATGATTTGGAGTTAGCCGCTATAGTCTTTGCTCTAAAGATTTGGCGACATTATTTATTGGGCGAGCGTTTTGTTCTCTTCACCGATCACAAATCTTTGAAGTACCCCTTCACTCAGAAGGAACTTAATATAAGGCAACAGCGTTGGCTTGAATTTCTTGCTTCATATGATTTCGATATTCAGTATACCCCTGGCAAGGGTAATCGAGTTGCTGATGCGCTTAGTCGCAAGCAGCAAGTTGTTGTTTCCATGATGCTAGTAGAGTGGAATATATTGGAAGCTTTATCTCATTGTGATATAAGAGACCGTCCTTAAGTTTCTGATTCTCCCATGCTTTTATTTAGCATGGAAGCTCGTCCTAGTTTGTTGGATCGTATTGCCGATGCCCAGAAACAAGATCCTGATATCTCTTATCTTATTCAGAGTTGTAAATCGGAATCCCGAAGTGATAATCTAAAGGATTTCGATATTGATATTCATGGTTGTATTCGGAAGAAGGGAAGGTTGATCGTGCCTAAGGTTCCTAATCTTAGAAATGACATTCTTGAGGACTGTCATCGTTCTAAGTATACTATTCATCCCGGTAGTAGCAAGATGTATGCCGACATGAAACGCTTATACTTTTGGGAGGGTATGAAGCGTGATGTTGCAAGTTATGTGAGTCGTTGCATGACTTGTCAACTTATTAAAGTAGAACACCAACAACCTAGTGGTCTTTTGCAGCCTCTTGAGATTCCATTATGGAAATGGGATCAAATTTCTATGGACTTCATTGATGGTCTACCTCGTTCGAGGTCAGGCCATACTAGTGTTTGGGTGATTGTTGACCGATTGACCAAATCAACCCATTTTATTCCTATCAAGTCCAATCGGACTGCTCCTTTGTTTGCTAAGCTTTTTATTAAAGAAGTCGTACGACTTCATGGAGTTCTTAGTTCCATTGTTAGTGACAGAGATCCGCTTTTTACTAGTGGTTTCTAGCAGAGCCTTCAGAAAGCTTTGGGCACTAAACTCAATCTCAGTACAGCTTATCATCCACAGTCTGATGGTCAGACTGAAAGGGTGAATCAAGTCTTACAAGATCTCCTTCGAGCTTGTATTCTTGATTTTAGAGGTAGTTGGGAAGACCACTTATCTCTTGTTGAATTTTCTTATAACAACAGTTTCCAATCCAATATCGATATGGCTCCTTTCGAAGCCCTTTACGGAAGGTCGTGTCGATCACCATCTTGTTGGTTGGAATCGGGGGAAAAGTTAGTTCTCGGCCCCGATTATATTCGTGAATCTTCTGAGAGGATTGATATTATTAGACAGAGAATGAAAGAGGCTCAGAATAGGCAGAAATCTTATGCCGATCATCGTAGGAAGCCTTTGGAATTTTCTGTTGGCGATCGCGTGTTTATTCGTGTTTCTCCGATGAAGGGGGTGGTGCGTTTTAGTAGCTCCGGGAAATTGGCTCCTCGATATGTTGGACCATTTCCTATTACGGAACGCATTGGCCCGGTTGCTTATCGTGTATCACTACCTATTCATTTTTCAGGAATTCATGACGTATTTCATGTATCCCAGCTTCGTCGATGCCTTCGACATTCAGATTCTTTTATTGACCCTCATATGTTGCAAGATCTTGAGATCTCACCCGACTTGTCTATTGTGCAAAAAACTATTCGTGTGCTAGCTTCGGAGGTTAAACGACTTCGGAATAAAGAAGTCCCGCTTGTGAAAATTCAATGGTCCGCAAACCCCAAAGATTGCACTTGGGAAACCAAAGAATTCATCGAGCGTTCTTATCCTGGTTTTCTCTCCTCTTAGGGTGGGGGTGAGCATTCTTATCCATCTTTTCTAATTTAATCTTTGTAGTGATGAATTATTTGTGTTATAAAAAACTTCTAGCATGAAAATTTCGGGGACGCAATTTTTATAAGGGGAGGAGTTTGTAACAACCGTGATTTTGATTACCGTCGAAATGAAAATGTAAAAATAGAAATTTTAAAATGAGATTTGAAAAAAAAAGAATTAGCATATTATTTGCAAAGTTAGTTGAAAATGCAAAATCATTTACAAGTCAGTGGAAAATAACCAAGCTATGCTGTAACTCCATTTGCCTTTCACGTGTAACATGTTTTGGTCCATTCAAAAACAATTTGAGCACTTTGTTGTCACTATATTTTGGAAAAGCAAAAGCTCTGTTGCTATCTTCAGTATATTATGCAAGTAGGCTTTGCACGTTCCTTTGTCAAAATCATTTTTTTAATGACAAGTTGGAACATTTTTGGCTGCAACAAAGTTTTGAAAGCAAAAGTTAGAACACATATGTTATCAGCACATTATTTGCTAGCTGAGTTTGGCCATCATCATTTTTAGCTTGATGTGTCCTTTTCCTTCTTTATGCACGTCTCATATTAAATGCATATGAACAAATGAAGGCCAGCACATTATTTCTTTTGACTTTTACACATTTTGAAAGAAAAAAATAATTACTGCAACATTCTTTTGCTCCATCTTCCGAGTAGCCTTCGTCACAATCTTCTGCTCATTTTTTTCAAAAGCTCGGCTAACTCGTTAATGGCAGTCAAAACTCTTGCTTTCTGTTAGATCTAGGTGCTAACTGATTTTTGAGGAAATTCTAAGGTGAGTGCAACTCACATTTATAATTTAAAACTATGTTGCCGGTATGTTTATTTTTTTTTGTGTAAAAAGGTTTTGCAAGTTAGTGGCTCTGGCCTCATTTTTGTTAGGTGCTTGTATATGGTTCGTACGTGCATGCATTTTAGTGTAGCACCAAAACTTCATTTTTGCGTTTGCGTGAAAAAGCAAGTCCATATCACTACTTTTGCATAATTTAATTATTTTGTTGGTGCAAATATATTGCCCAGGTTGCATTTTTCTAATACATTATTTGTGTGCAAATTGTAGTTCTGATCATATTACTTTATGCTGTTAGTCCATAGGATAGTGGTTTTGATGACAACAACTATAGAAGTGTTATAAAATATGTATGTGCAGGAAATCTATATGCAGGTATCAACAAAAGAAGACTGTACAGTAAAGAAGACAAAGATCAAGAGTTCAAGATTGAAGACTCATGAGATTCAAGATATTCAAGAGTTCAAGACAAATAATATAGTTAGGTTAGATATTTGTTAAAACTCCTTGAAAGCACTATCATTCTTTTTTATCCAATTTACTCGTGGAATGGAATCCACTTCGTTCTTGTTAAAGGGATGGAACCCTAGTGAGATGGAACTCACGAAATATCTAGTGGAACGGATAGTAGCCCTATTTTGTTATCCACTAATTTTGATTCAAAATGATTTTCAAAATTATCTCTTGTTTCATAAAATGATTTTCAAATATTCCTTTTCAAAAGACAAACCTACTGTAACGACCCGGATTTTTCTCCACAAAAAGTCGTATCATTAATAAGAAAGAAAGGGGTAGAAAATAGAAAAGAAGAGAAGAAAGAAAGAAACAACAACAACGATCTCACAGCGGAACGAATAAATTATATTAATAACATATACTATTACATAGTATACAACACTTTACAGAGTTACACAGCATATACATCACTTACTAGACAGTTATAACATCTGTCTAGACATTACAACTCAATACACTACAGAGATACAGACACAGCGGAACTACTATATATATCTACAACGCTGAAACCTCCTGCTCCATTGCTCCTCCACAATTCGTCAAAGCTAAACCTGAATCCCTTGGCTACTCGTAAAAATTTGAGTACCCAAGAGTTTATAAAACAGAAATAAACAACTTGGGTCAGACATGGGTCTGGTGTGAGTAACAGGTTAAACTTGCTTAACTTCAAAACCTTTAGAAAGAAAAGGTATCACGTAAGACTCCCCACAAATAAACATGGGTAAGTTTTTACCTTACGCTAACCAAAACATTTGATAGGAAATCCAGTTATATTATAATAGGGTCTAGGGTTTTCAAATAAATATGAAATAGCTGAAATGCTTACATCTCACATTCCAACATAGTTGGGCACAACTAATACGTACGGCACTTATTGGAGTTTGGATTCCATACAATGGCAGGGCTACTGGGGTACCGCCCGTCACAGTACGTGGCCTAGATCACCGTACCGAGGAGTACGCCCGCTCCCCTGCAACACAAAGCCGGAACCATCCCTTACTGGATAATTCCGAACAAGACAATCCCGTAGTTGGCGCGACCAACCACACACTAAGCCGAATAAAAGAAAAGGGACCTCTAGACAGGGATCTATCTTGCTCTCAGTGGGTGCTACCCACGAAGCCTTGCTGCACCTCCCCTGTTTTAGCCATTCCCGGTTGATGAGGCTTGAGGTTACGATTACCTTTAATCAGAACATATCACTTAGAATGCTCATCGTCCGCCTGACGATGTGCTGAAAGCATTCAATCCATACAAGTTCGTTCCGGGTTCGAACGAAACCGAAGGCATTATCTCGTTACACTCGTTTTGGAATCACCCTCAGAGTTAACGACAATAACCCTTGCACTCTAAATCTTCATCTTCACTTGAGATTCACGACCTATCGTTAATTTGGATCGATGTGGTATTCGGGTCTCCAGACCTGGAATACCGGTATACGGAAACCCGATCCCGGTCTCATCGAAATCCAAAACGTATCTTTTAAGGCCAAGTTGTTTTAAGGTTAAAACAATTCAATTCTTATCTATATACACAAAGATAGATAATTCAATAGATAATCTACATTATCATCCCAAATAGATAATTCACATTATCATTATAATTCAACCAAACATCCATATCATATATCAATCATATCTCATCAGAGATATCAAACAATGAAATACATTCAATCTCATTCATCCATCCTTAAGCAATGATTTATATCATCTAATTAATTTAAAGTGAATTAAACTAATTACTTCATTCTATAAATCCTGCTTACTTAATTATTAATTAAACCAATTAATTAATCATTACTCCAAATATCCATCTTAATTAATCATTCCTGATTAATTATACTTTAATTACTTTAAGTAATTAATTCTTAATTAATTTCACAAATTAATTAACTTAAACCATTACAGTAATTAATCTTTAATTACATCATTAATTAATTAACTATATTTAATTACATTAATCCTTAATTAATTACAATTAATTAATTACTTTAATCACTTATTATTATTTTTAACTAATCTTAATTAATCAATCCTTAATTACATCATTAATTTTATTAATTAATGATCCTTAATTACCCTTAATTAATTATCTTATTTAAATTAATTACATTTAATAATTAATTAGTCACATTTATTAATCACCTTTGATTAATCTCATTTAGTAATTAACTTCCCTTAATTACTCCACTTCATAAATTAATTACTCCTTAATTAATTATCCTTTAATTAATCCCTTGATTAATTATTCAAAAGTAATTAACTCAAATTACTTTTATTATTAAATCATCTTTAGTTAATTACATCCAGTAATTACCTTTAATTACTTTCCTAAGTAATTATACTTTCACTAATTACATTTAAGTAATTATCAAATTTCCAAATCATTATCTTAAATTAATTTAACTAATTAATTTAAACTTATCAAATTTATTTAATTAATTACCTTAAGTAATTAATTTCTTTAATTACTTTCGTTAAGTAATTTATACTTAACCAATTTATATTAATTAATTAATCTAATTGATTATCAAAAATTAATCACATTAATTAATTATTTAATAATTCCTAATTAATGATCTCTCATTAATTATTAACAATTCTTTAACTACTTCCTAAGTAATTAAACTTTAATCAACTATTTAAAAATTACAACTTAATAAATTCTTAATTACCAATTAATTTAACTCTATTACTTAATTAATTGCTAAATAAACCTTTAATCACTTGATAAATAAATTTCTAATCATTTATTAAAATCTATACTTATCTAAATAAATGATTCTTAATCCCAAATTAATTAACCTTAATTAATTAATTTATAATCCTAATTATTTAATTACTTAACACTAAACCTTTAATTAATTAAATTATTAAATTATTCTTTAATTACCTTATTAATTTAATGAATCTTAAATCATTAAACCTTAATTAATCTCTAAATTAAAGTATTAACCTTTATAACAACTTTAATTATTATTAACAAAAGGCTTTGAAACATTTTACTTTTAAATTTCATTTTAAATTGTTGATTTAAAATAAATACCAATTTATCTTAACAAAATTAAAACTCAATTTTAAAACTTTTAAAATCACAAGTTAAAGAATACTTATAATTTAAAAAGAGATTTTAAAAGTATTTAAACCAATTTCCTTTAAATTTCAAATCATTTATAATTTACTTTAACATTCAAAGTGGTTAAACATTTGAATTTTATAAAACTTTATTTTACTTCAACTAGGATTCAATTTGATTTGAATCTATTCTTAAACTTAGATTTAAAACATTGTTTAAATCTTTTATCTTAAATTTTTAAACCACTTTAACATTCAAACAGACAGGTTTAACAGGAAACCTGTAACCAACATCTACCCCGAGCAATCCCTAATTTACTTCGAGAAAACCCTGCACTGCTTCGAGTCGAAACTCGAATTACCCGAGAGTTACTCGAGTTTAAACCCTGCAACCCCAATTCGATAAATTCCAAAGAACTGCACCGTGCACGTGCACGGTAACTCAGGTCAACTCCGATCATCATCGTCGACTACATCACGTCGGAAAACATCACTCCACTCAAAATCGATCACCAGAACGACATTCCCTACTCGAAATTCGAATTCGAGCATTATCCAGACCTGGAACTACAACAGAACCCATCCACGAAAGCCTGTCAACGCCTCGCCCACGATCCTCCGATCACCGTTACATCGGAAACTCTGGCAACGACTTCGTCAGTCTTCTCGCTACCAGTTCCCAGAGTTTTGTGGAACTCGATCCACCATGGATATCGTGACGAACACATTTCCTCATCTTACCAAAACTAGGTTTAGAAACTCAATCGAACTACCACCATCGCCACGGTCATCTATACGGCCATCCTATATTTTTCTCGAACTCTCCGATCATCCCTCTATCTTCAGTGAAAACCACAACCTCGTCAGACAACTAGATCACCAGAGGCGACTTAAAACTCCAATTTCGATCAACCTTGAACTGCTCTCTCAATTCAATGTTAAAAATTGTGATTTCTCTTCTAAAAATCATAATTTGGTTTAAAGATTCAATTTATAATCCTGGAATGCTTAATTATCATATTTGAATTTTATACAAAACTAAAACTTCCCTGTTCCTTTATATTTACAGAGTAGTTTTCATTTTATTTTAACTTAATAAAATTTTAGACTCTAATTTAGACTGGAACAAACAACATTTGTTTAAAGTCTAAGTCCTAACAGAGATTATATTAGGAGGTATTGAATTTTTGATCATGATATTTGCTTCTAAAAGAAGAACAGATAAAAACAGGTAAGAACAGATACAAAATTAAACATGCATTTATATATCCATAGAAATTCAATCATATCCATGCATTCGATACTTCTTTTATTCCAGAAAATTCACATGCAAATAAATATCCCTACTTAAGTTTAAAAAGAAAGTTACTCACGTATTTAAAGAAGATGAACAGAGCCTTATTTTGAAACTGCTTTTAAACTTTAGAATCTGAATGCCTGCTTTTAAAACTTGAATTGCTAGCTTTAGAACTTGCATGCATGCTATTTGTTTGTTGAGATATTGCTTTAGAACAGGTTTACTTGCTTCCAGACTTTGAATAAGAAATTGCAGGCTTAAACTTTGATTTGGAAATGTATTTCAGGTTTTGAAGAATTTGTTACAGGCTTTGCCTTTGTTTTTGGAAAATGATTTACAGGTTGAAGAAATATTGATTACGGTTTGAGGAGTTGATTACATATTTGTTTTGAGAAATAGTTTTGGTCTATACTTCAGGCTGAAGCTTCTTATCTTTTGAAAAGAACAGGAAAGAAAAATGGGATGAGAGGTAGATGAATATATAGGTTAAAATGATTTATTCAAAATAAAAGAAAAACAAAAGTTTAAAACTTGACATTTGTCATTCTCTTACCTTAATTTTATAACACATGTTATTACATAGCCTTAGGAATTTACACATGTCCTTTTAATTAGTTTGTATTTATTTTAAATGTAAATAAACCTCTTTTTCTTTAATTAAATAAGTACTTATTACTTATTTATATATATATAGATAATTTTTAAAGAAATAAACCAATTATATTTATAATTAAAAGTTTATACATATATTTTAAAATCCAAAACTATTTAAATATCTATCCTTTTGAATTTCAAACTTTAAATTCAAATTCAAATCAAATACTAAAGTTCAATTTAAAATCAAGTGTTATATATATATATACATATAGATTCAACAACACATTTAATTTGAAAATAACAATCCTATTTTATTAAAGTCTATTTATATCTAATAATCCCTAATTAATTTAACTTATAATCTTATTAATTTTTTAAAGGATAAATTCACTAATTAAATATTCATTTAATTAGATTATTAAATAAATTCAAATATTTATTATCAAAAATTATCAAATCAATTTAATTATTTAAACAGATTATTAAATTGATATTGCCCCAAATTTCCGGGATATTACATTCCTTCCCCCTTAAAATAATTTCGTCCCCGAAATTTAAAACAAAGGTAATTTAATAATCTATTTAAATCACAACCATATATTATCATCCATATGCTAACAATCATAGCAACCAATCATCCAAACAAACAATTCTAACTATCCAGCGAAAAATTCTGAATAGAATTTCCTCGAGTTTCCCCAAGTATATATACCGGGATACTCGCTCTACAAACAATCCAAACAAACAATACTAAGCTATAGAGCTCCTACTTATCTAGATTTACAAAACTAAACAGAATATCAGACTACAGACGATTCTGACTCAACAACCAAATCCTCCAGAACTGCTGATTCCTAAACCAGAGATAGATCAAACACGTACTCCCTCAGAGATACGTAAAATACATTGAATTCCAGTTATCCAAACTGATAATTCAACCTTGTAGATCAAAGTACTTATCCAAATTAGATCACAGAAAAGATCCAAAATAACTCGGAGCTAACCTTTAACCAGAGAAAAACTTCACAACCATGAAGTCTCCAACTTCGAATTTCAAATTCCATCGTCTCTTATCCACAAAATCTTCAGACGATCTCGGCTTCCTACAAATCCTTCCTGATCAACTCAACCTTCGCTGATGCTTCTTGAAACAAACAGGACCAAAGATAACTCAATAGAATGATCTCTCCAAGATCTACCCATAATCCAAAACACAACTCTACTCCATCAGTAGATTCCAAACTTACTTCTTCTATCCAGAAATGCACTCCCAAACTGCTTCTGCTGCACCACTCTGATCTGGAGTAGAATGCTGATGAAGAACACAAGCACAAACTGGACAACACATCCCAGAAAATCTCAGATAACTCAAGTGAACACTCAGCAATCGCAAGTCACTTTTGCGATCAACCCAGCCTAACTGCAAAGAAAACTGTTCTCTCTTTACCAATCAGAACAGCTTATACCTAACTATCCAATCCATCGAAGAAATGGATCCTCTCTGCTGCTTCTGAACTCCTTCAGAAAACTGCTCATCCAGGAAAACTTACTGCCAACACACAGAATACTCCGAGCTGCACCGCTGCCACAGATGCCAAAGACTTCCTTACCAAAGCTTTTCGAGAAACTCGAACTTCAAACCAAACAGAATCACCATGCTGAACTCAGCCACAACACCGAAGCAGACACACTTCCACAACTTGTTCCAAAGAAAACATCTTCGGGAACATCCATAGTCACTGCGTCTCATCACACAGCTACTATTACCTGAGATACCATCACTCGCTTCTGTTCTCCGACAGATCCAACTCTACCCATCCAAACTTCAAAGATGAACTCCGAACCTTAACAGGTTTTCTTCAGAGATCGATGAAATCCTCACAATTGCAAAGTTCACTCGAGACGGTATTAGGTCTACAGTCTCGACAGATACACTTCCAACCTCAACACTCAGACTCCTAATCCTAGATGATAAATTATTATCATCTCAACCAATCATTACAAATACCATATACATTTAAAATGATACTTTTTATATATAGAAAATATATCTGGGTAAAATTATTTCACCTTTCCTTTTAAAACAATATTGTGTCCATTGGCCTGGTCCAAGTGTTTAGAGATCCCTATCAATAACGTTAGCTACTCGTATTGACCAGAATCCATATACCACCCAACCGATCAATTAACACAATATAAAATCATTTTATATAACTAACAAATACGCGCTCTCGTATATATATACTCAGACTCAATCAGGTTGCTACAGATCCTATCTCTAATGAACAATCCTTCCGAACCTAGGTATTCACTCAACCTAGTGTTCTGATATTCACTTAACCAAAAGCTTAGGCATTCGCTCAACCTATGCTCTGATACCAACTGTAACGACCCGGCTTTTTCTCCACAAAAAGTCGTATCATTAATAAGAAAGAAAGGGGTAGAAAATAGAAAAGAAGAGAAGAAAGAAAGAAACAACAACAACAACGATCTCACAGCGGAACGAATAAATTATATTAATAACATATACTATTACATAGTATACAACACTTTACAGAGTTACACAGCATATACATCACTTACTAGACAGTTATAACATCTGTCTAGACATTACAACTCAATACACTACAGAGATACAGACACAGCGAAACTACTATATATATCTACAACGCTGAAACCTCCTGCTCCATTGCTCCTCCACAATTCGTCAAAGCTAAACCTGAATCCCTTGGCTACTCGTAAAAATTTGAGTACCCAAGAGTTTATAAAACAGAAATAAACAACTTGGGTCAGACATGGGTCTGGTGTGAGTAACAGGTTAAACTTGCTTAACTTCAAAACCTTTAGAAAGAAAAGGTATCACGTAAGACTCCCCACAAATAAGCATGGGTAAGTTTTTACCTTACGCTAACCAAAACATTTGATAGGAAATCCAGTTATATTATAATAGGGTCTAGGGTTTTCAAATAAATATGAAATAGCTGAAATGCTTACATCTCACATTCCAACATAGTTGGGCACAACTAATACGTACGGCACTTATTGGAGTTTGGATTCCATACAATGGCAGGGCTACTGGGGTACCGCCCGTCACAGTACGTGGCCTAGATCACCGTACCGAGGAGTACGCCCGCTCCCCTGCAACACAAAGCCGGAACCATCCCTTACTGGATAATTCCGAACAAGACAATCCCGTAGTTGGCGTGACCAACCACACACTAAGCCGAATAAAAGAAAAGGGACCTCTAGACAGGGATCTATCTTGCTCTCAGTGGGTGCTACCCACGAAGCCTTGCTGCACCTCCCCTGTTTTAGCCATTCCCGGTTGATGAGGCTTGAGGTTACGATTACCTTTAATCAGAACATATCACTTAGAATGCTCATCGTCCGCCTGACGATGTGCTGAAAGCATTCAATCCATACAAGTTCGTTCCGGGTTCGAACGAAACCGAAGGCATTATCTCGTTACACTCGTTTTGGAATCACCCTCAGAGTTAACGACAATAACCCTTGCACTCTAAATCTTCATCTTCACTTGAGATTCACGACCTATCGTTAATTTGGATCGATGTGGTATTCGGGTCTCCAGACCTGGAATACCGGTATACGGAAACCCGATCCCGGTCTCATCGAAATCCAAAACGTATCTTTTAAGGCCAAGTTGTTTTAAGGTTAAAACAATTCAATTCTTATCTATATACACAAAGATAGATAATTCAATAGATAATCTACATTATCATCCCAAATAGATAATTCACATTATCATTATAATTCAACCAAACATCCATATCATATATCAATCATATCTCATCAGAGATATCAAACAATGAAATACATTCAATCTCATTCATCCATCCTTAAGCAATGATTTATATCATCTAATTAATTTAAAGTGAATTAAACTAATTACTTCATTCTATAAATCCTGCTTACTTAATTATTAATTAAACCAATTAATTAATCATTACTCCAAATATCCATCTTAATTAATCATTCCTGATTAATTATACTTTAATTACTTTAAGTAATTAATTCTTAATTAATTTCACAAATTAATTAACTTAAACCATTACAGTAATTAATCTTTAATTACATCATTAATTAATTAACTATATTTAATTATATTAATCCTTAATTAATTACAATTAATTAATTACTTTAATCACTTATTATTATTTTTAACTAATCTTAATTAATCAATCCTTAATTACATCATTAATTTTATTAATTAATGATCCTTAATTACCCTTAATTAATTATCTTATTTAAATTAATTACATTTAATAATTAATTAGTCACATTTATTAATCACCTTTGATAAATCTCATTTAGTAATTATCTTCCCTTAATTACTCCACTTCATAAATTAATTACTCCTTAATTAATTATCCTTTAATTAATCCCTTGATTAATTATTCAAAAGTAATTAACTCAAATTACTTTTATTATTAAATCATCTTTAGTTAATTACATCCAGTAATTACCTTTAATTACTTTCCTAAGTAATTATACTTTCACTAATTACATTTAAGTAATTATCAAATTTCCAAATCATTATCTTAAATTAATTTAACTAATTAATTTAAACTTATCAAATTTATTTAATTAATTACCTTAAGTAATTAATTTCTTTAATTACTTTCGTTAAGTAATTTATACTTAACCAATTTATATTAATTAATTAATCTAATTGATTATCAAAAATTAATCACATTAATTAATTATTTAATAATTCCTAATTAATGATCTCTCATTAATTATTAACAATTCTTTAACTACTTCCTAAGTAATTAAACTTTAATCAACTATTTAAAAATTACAACTTAATAAATTCTTAATTACCAATTAATTTAACTCTATTACTTAATTAATTGCTAAATAAACCTTTAATCACTTGATAAATAAATTTCTAATCATTTATTAAAATCTATACTTATCTAAATAAATGATTCTTAATCCCAAATTAATTAACCTTAATTAATTAATTTATAATCCTAATTATTTAATTACTTAACACTAAACCTTTAATTAATTAAATTATTAAATTATTCTTTAATTACCTTATTAATTTAATGAATCTTAAATCATTAAACCTTAATTAATCTCTAAATTAAAGTATTAACCTTTATAACAACTTTAATTATTATTAACAAAAGGCTTTGAAACATTTTACTTTTAAATTTCATTTTAAATTGTTGATTTAAAATAAATACCAATTTATCTTAACAAAATTAAAACTCAATTTTAAAACTTTTAAAATCACAAGTTAAAGAATACTTATAATTTAAAAAGAGATTTTAAAAGTATTTAAACCAATTTCCTTTAAATTTCAAATCATTTATAATTTACTTTAACATTCAAAGTGGTTAAACATTTGAATTTTATAAAACTTTATTTTACTTCAACTAGGATTCAATTTGATTTGAATCTATTCTTAAACTTAGATTTAAAACATTGTTTAAATCTTTTATCTTAAATTTTTAAACCACTTTAACATTTAAACAGACAGGTTTAACAGGAAACCTGTAACCAACATCTACCCCGAGCAATCCCTAATTTACTTCGAGAAAACCCTGCACTGCTTCGAGTCGAAACTCGAATTACCCGAGAGTTACTCGAGTTTAAACCCTGCAACCCCAATTCGATAAATTCCAAAGAACTGCACCGTGCACGTGCACGGTAACTCAGGTCAACTCCAATCATCATCGTCGACTACATCACGTCGGAAAACATCACTCCACTCAAAATCGATCACCAGAACGACATTCCCTACTCGAAATTCGAATTCGAGCATTATCCAGACCTGGAACTACAACAGAACCCATCCACGAAAGCCTGTCAACGCCTCGCCCACGATCCTCCGATCACCGTTACATCGGAAACTCTGGCAACGACTTCGTCAGTCTTCTCGCTACCAGTTCCCAGAGTTTTGTGGAACTCGATCCACCATGGATATCGTGACGAACACATTTCCTCATCTTACCAAAACTAGGTTTAGAAACTCAATCGAACTACCACCATCGCCACGGTCATCTATACGGCCATCCTATATTTTTCTCGAACTCTCCGATCATCCCTCTATCTTCAGTGAAAACCACAACCTCGTCAGACAACTAGATCACCAGAGGCGACTTAAAACTCCAATTTCGATCAACCTTGAACTGCTCTCTCAATTCAATGTTAAAAATTGTGATTTCTCTTCTAAAAATCATAATTTGGTTTAAAGATTCAATTTATAATCCTGGAATGCTTAATTATCATATTTGAATTTTATACAAAACTAAAACTTCCCTGTTCCTTTATATTTACAGAGTAGTTTTCATTTTATTTTAACTTAATAAAATTTTAGACTCTAATTTAGACTGGAACAAACAACATTTGTTTAAAGTCTAAGTCCTAACAGAGATTATATTAGGAGGTATTGAATTTTTGATCATGATATTTGCTTCTAAAAGAAGAACAGATAAAAACAGGTAAGAACAGATACAAAATTAAACATGCATTTATATATCCATAGAAATTCAATCATATCCATGCATTCGATACTTCTTTTATTCCAGAAAATTCACATGCAAATAAATATCCCTACTTAAGTTTAAAAAGAAAGTTACTCACGTATTTAAAGAAGATGAACAGAGCCTTATTTTGAAACTGCTTTTAAACTTTAGAATCTGAATGCCTGCTTTTAAAACTTGAATTGCTAGCTTTAGAACTTGCATGCATGCTATTTGTTTGTTGAGATATTGCTTTAGAACAGGTTTACTTGCTTCCAGACTTTGAATAAGAAATTGCAGGCTTAAACTTTGATTTGGAAATGTATTTCAGGTTTTGAAGAATTTGTTACAGGCTTTGCCTTTGTTTTTGGAAAATGATTTACAGGTTGAAGAAATGTTGATTACGGTTTGAGGAGTTGATTACATATTTGTTTTGAGAAATAGTTTTGGTCTATACTTCAGGCTGAAGCTTCTTATCTTTTGAAAAGAACAGGAAAGAAAAATGGGATGAGAGGTAGATGAATATATAGGTTAAAATGATTTATTCAAAATAAAAGAAAAACAAAAGTTTAAAACTTGACATTTGTCATTCTCTTACCTTAATTTTATAACACATGTTATTACATAGCCTTAGGAATTTACACATGTCCTTTTAATTAGTTTGTATTTATTTTAAATGTAAATAAACCTCTTTTTCTTTAATTAAATAAGTACTTATTACTTATTTATATATATATAGATAATTTTTAAAGAAATAAACCAATTATATTTATAATTAAAAGTTTATACATATATTTTAAAATCCAAAACTATTTAAATATCTATCCTTTTGAATTTCAAACTTTAAATTCAAATTCAAATCAAATACTAAAGTTCAATTTAAAATCAAGTGTTATATATATATATACATATAGATTCAACAACACATTTAATTTGAAAATAACAATCCTATTTTATTAAAGTCTATTTATATCTAATAATCCCTAATTAATTTAACTTATAATCTTATTAATTTTTTAAAGGATAAATTCACTAATTAAATATTCATTTAATTAGATTATTAAATAAATTCAAATATTTATTATCAAAAATTATCAAATCAATTTAATTATTTAAACAGATTATTAAATTGATATTGCCCCAAATTTCCGGGATATTACACCTTCGTTCGTATTTCCAAAAATGTTTTAGCCTCAAAATCATATTCATCATTTTGTTATATTTTGATTTCAAAATTGTCCTTGATATTTTAGCCTCAAAATCTATTTTAATATTATATTTACTTTAGTTTATTTACCTTGATTTTAAATATATTTTAGTATATATACATATATATATTCATAAGTATTTCTACTTCTAAATACCTTATACAAATACATAGAGTCTATTTGAATAAAGTTGCATATGTTTTAAATCATCATTTTCAAAGAAAAGCAAATCATCATTTTTACTAGACCATGTCGACATCATAGTTACTCGTCATGTCGACATGCTTCCCGTTATAGCAAAGGTTGTTTTCAAAAGAAGTGTCTATTCGTTTAAATCTCTTTGAATGGACACATCCATTCATTCTCTATAAATAGAGACTGTTATGGACGTTTTCCAGTAACTACTTTCTTTATTTTCTCTCCTCTTTATTCTCTTATCTTATTTTCTAATCATCCTATCCATATTCTGCCGAAATCTTAAGTGAATCAAACCAGAATATCTCTAGTTTGATTCTCTGCCACTCTCTTCAAAGAATCTCAGTGCTTATCAGAGTTATAGATACATTTGTACTCAAAGAAACTTGTTTAGGGTTATAAAGGTGTGATCGTGTCCTTGGAAATCGATCGGGTGAACTTGTGTCCTGTGAATCAAGTGGTTCTACCCAGAGACCTGAGAATCTGGAGGGTGTACCTCGTCGCCTTGGAATCGAGGGATTGTAATCTAGATTATTATTGAATAGAAAGACATACGAGTTGTGCGGGACTGGATGTAGGGTAACACCGAACCAGTATAAAATTCCTAGTGTGTTCTTTCCTTTACTTGCTTTTTATTTATATTTGCATCTGTTTGTGATTCTGTGATTTGATCTGTGATTGTGTATTTGCATTAAGTTAGTTAAATCAATTTAAATCAAAGAAGTTTAAAGAAATTCTTAAAACACTATTCACCCCCCCTCTAGTGTTAAATAGCCTTAAGATCATCTTCTGCGTCCCTTTCATTTGGTATCAGAGCAAGTTTTTCAAAGTATTCATAATCTGATTTTTGAAAAGTTCATGGCTAAGTTTGAAATGTTTCCTAAAAATAATTCTTTAATGATCAAATCATTGTGGTCTCATAAATTGATGCATGATAGTTATATAGAATCAGGTAGTCTACAAAAGTTGCTCACTGTGCAGGAATCTTGCTTCATGGCGACAAATGAATCTATTCACAATGGACAAGTTGTGCAAATAAGGAAAAACAAGTGGATACTTGATAGTGGATGTTCAAGACATATGACAGGAAATCCAGAGATACTCAATGACATTATTTACAAGGATGGAGGATTGGTTAATTTTGGGGATAATTCAAAAGGTTATGTAGTGGGCATCGGCAATGTAGGTAATTCTGAAACTCCTATTATTTCAAATGTTTTGTTAGTTAAAAATCTACAACATAATCTACTTAGTATTAGTCAGTTATGTGATAAAGGATATAGGATTAAATTTGAAAAAGACAAGTGTCACATCGAAGATAATAAATCTAATATTATCTTTGAGGGAGTTAGGAAAAAGAATATCTATATTCTCAGTATGAAAATTTCAAATGATAATCTATGTCTTTTGGCCAATGCAAGTGACCCTTGGACTTGGCATAAGAGATTTGGACATTTGAATTTTAAACTCTTATCTAGACTATCCAAACTTGATCTAGTAAGAGGCCTCCCTAAGATGCAATTTAAAGTAGATAGTATATGTGATGCATGTCAATTAGGAAAACTTAGAAAAAGTTCCTTTAAACTTAAAGATATGATTTCTACTTCAAAACCTCTTGAGTTACTTCACCTAGATTTATTTGGTCCATCTCAGATTCAATCAATCAACCATAGTAAATATGTCTTTGTAATTGTGGATGATTATTCCAGATATACATGGACAATCTTTCTGAAACATAAAAGTGATACTTTTGATTATTTTAAAAGTTTTTCAAAAAGAGTTCAAAACCAACTTTCTTCCAAGATCATCACTATTCGTAGTGATCACGGTGGTGAATTTGAAAATGAGAAGTTTGAGGAATTCTGTAATCAGAAGGGAATTACTCACAATTTTTCGTTTCCAAGAACTCCACAACAAAACGGAGTAGTTGAGCGTAAGAATAGGACGATTCAAGAGTGTGCTAGAACTCTACTTTCTGATAGTAAATTACCAAAACATTTTTGGGCTGAAGCAGTTGCAACAACCTGTTATATTTTGAATAGGATTCTAATTAGACCTCTAACCAATAAAACACCTTATGAACTTCTTTTCAATAAGAAACCTAAGGTATCTTATTTCAGAATTTTTGGAAGTAAATGTTTTATCTTAAATACAAAAGATAATTTAGATAAGTTTGATCCTAAATCCGACAAAGGAATCTTTATCGGATATTCTAACAGGAGTAAAGCTTATAGAGTTTTTAATCTAAGAACAAACACTATTGAAGAAACTTTACATGTTTCCTTTGATGAAAATTTCAAAGAAGTTGATCAGACTAATGATGAGGATGACTTAGTTATTTCTAATCATGAATCTGTAGATGCTACAAATGAAACTTTTCATCCAAATAAAAAGATTAGGCTTTTAAAAGATCACCCTGTAGAAAATATTCTAGGAGATATGCAATCTGTTGTTAAAACTAGGAATCAATTAAACAGTATGAGTCATGTTGCTTTTATATCCTCAATAGAACCTAAAAATCCAAAGGAAGCATCAACTGATGATTCATGGATTCTTGCTATGCAAGAAGAATTGAATCAATTCACCAGAAATGATGTTTGGGAACTTGTTCCTAGACCTGAGGATAAATCCATTATAGGCACTAAATGGGTATATAAAAATAAATTAAATGAATTAGGTGAGGTCGTTAGAAATAAGGCTCGACTCGTTGCACAAGGTTATTGTCAAGAAGAAGGTATAGATTATGACGAAACCTTTGCACCCGTAGCAAGATTAGAAGCTATTAGAATTCTGCTTGCTTTCGCTAATTTCAATAATTTCAAACTTTTTCAAATGGATGTCAAGAGTGCCTTTCTAAATGGTTTTGTAAAAGAGGAAGTTTATGTTGAACAACCTCCACTCTTTGAAGATACAAAATTTCCAAATCATGTTTTTAAATTAAAGAAAGCCCTGTATGGTCTAAAACAAGCTCCTAGAGCTTGGTATGATAGACTTAGGTCTTATCTTTTGCATTCTGATTTTGAAATAGGTAAAGTAGATAACACACTTTTTATTAAAAGAAATAAAAACGATATTCAACTTGTACAAGTGTACGTAGATGATATTATTTTTGGATCAACCAATTCTGACATGAACAAAGAATTTTCTGACATTATGACAAAAGAGTTTGAGATGAGTCATATGGGTGAACTTAACTTTTTCCTAGGATTACAAATCAAACAATTAGATAATGGTATCTTTATCAGTCAAGAGAAGTATGCGAGAGAGTTAGTTAGTAAATTTGGCTTGACCAATGTGAGTGGAAAACCAACTCCCATGGCAACCAATATAGCGTTAAGTAAGGATGATCTATCCAAAGACGTAGATCAAACCTTGTATAGAGGAATGATTGGATCACTTCTCTATATAACTGCTAGTAGACCAGATATCATAAACAGTGTCTGTCTCTGTGCAAGATATCAATCTCAACCCAAGGAAACTCATCTAAAAGCTGTGAAACGTATCATTCGATATGTTAAACACACCTTTGATTATGGATTGTTCTACCCTAAGAATGATTCATTTGAATTAGTTTCCTACTGTGATGCTGACTATGCTGGGTGTAAGTCAGACCGAAAGAGTACAAGTGGAACTTGTCACTTTCTAGGTCATTCCTTAATTTCCTGGTTCAGTAAAAAGCAGAATACTGTTTCCCTATCAACAACTGAAGCAGAGTATGTTTCTGCTGCTTTAGCTTGTTCTCAAGTTTTGTATATGCAACAAACCTTGAATGATTTTGGTATATCTATCACAAAATCTCCAATTTTCTGTGATAACACTAGTGCCATTAGTTTGTCCAAAAACCCAACTCTCCATGCCCGAACTAAACATATTGACATTAGACACCATTTTCTAAGAGATAACGTAAATAAAGAGAAAATTTCTCTTGATTTCGTTAATTCTGAAAATCAAATAGCTGATATTTTAACCAAACCTTTAGGAGAACCTGTCTTCACCAAGTTAAGAAGAGAATTAGGTATATGTTCTCTTTCTGAAATATAGTATATAGTATAGTAGTATACATAGGGTATATATGAATGATTTCTTAACCATAGCATTTTACAACACCATGTCGACATAGTATTCATGCGTCATGTCGACATGAAACGGTAAAAATGACAATTCGTTTTTCCCTCTAATTTTTGAATGGGTGGTTATTTAATTCACCCATTCCGAGTTTCTCTTCCCTCCAATCATTATTTCTTCATACTACTTTCTGGAAACATCAAATCCATGGCTTCCACATCCAATCCTAATGAAATTTCACCGGTTCCTTTCCCTTTTCCTTCACAAGGCCCTTTCCAAAACTCCATACTTGCTCGTGTCATCAAAATAGAGGAGAAAGTTGATGATTCGCTGCAGATGTTAACTGAAATGCAAGTTCAACAATTGAGAATGGCAAGAGAGCAAGAGAAACAAGGGAATATTCTGAGGAATCTTCAAAAATTCCTCATGGATAATCATGCCAATCCAATTGTAATTGAAGATTCTTCTAACATAGAAGCAAATGAAGAAGGAGAAGAAGACGAAGACGAAGAAGAAGAGGAAGAACCAATGGAGGAGGAAACTGATGATGAAGCAGTATGTGTAGGGGAAGTCTGTTTTGATGCTTATGGGAACATTGTGGAACAACATGGAAATTTCTGTTTCCATTACCCAAATTGTCCTGTCCACAAGTCTCCCATCATCAAAAACAACTGTTGAGTTGTTTATTTTCTTGTTTTAGTTATGTGTTTATAAGTTTAAATAGTCATGTATATAGTAATATTGAAATGAATAAAATAATCTGTGGTTACACGTATTATTCTCATTCTTATATTACTCATATATATCATTCTGAGTATACAATATTTAACATTGTTATATCTAGTTTCAGTATTATTAATGATAACACTATCATTAATATCATAGATTTAGGGGGAGTTAATGTCATTTTTTTTGTTGATGACAAAGGGGGAGAAGTATAAAATAGGTTAGTTAGGCATAGATTAAGGGGGAGTTATTAGATTTAGGGGGAGTTATAAGGAGAATATAAATATTTTATAAACAAAGGTTGTCATCATCAAAAAGGGGGAGAATGTTAGTCCATAGGATAGTGGTTTTGATGACAACAACTATAGAAGTGTTATAAAATATGTATGTGCAGGAAATCTATATGCAGGTATCAACAAAAGAAGACTGTATAGTAAAGAAGACAAAGATCAAGAGTTCAAGATTGAAGACTCATGAGATTCAAGATATTCAAGAGTTCAAGACAAATAATATAGTTAGGTTAGATATTTGTTAAAACTCCTTGAAAGCACTATCATTCTTTTTTATCCAATTTACTCGTGGAATGGAATCCACTTCGTTCTTGTTAAAGGGATGGAACCCTAGTGAGATGGAACTCACGAAATATCTAGTGGAACGGATAGTAGCCCTATTTTGTTATCCACTAATTTTGATTCAAAATGATTTTCAAAATTATCTCTTGTTTCATAAAATGATTTTCAAATATTCCTTTTCAAAAGAAAAACCTTCGTTCGTATTTCCAAAAATGTTTTAGCCTCAAAATCATATTCATCATTTTGTTATATTTTGATTTCAAAATTGTCCTTGATATTTTAGCCTCAAAATCTATTTTAATATTATATTTACTTTAGTTTATTTACCTTGATTTTAAATATATTTTAGTATATATACATATATATATTCATAAGTATTTCTACTTCTAAATACCTTATACAAATACATAGAGTCTATTTGAATAAAGTTGCATTTGTTTTAAATCATCATTTTCAAAGAAAAGCAAATCATCATTTTTACTAGACCATGTCGACATCATAGTTACTCGTCATGTCGACATGCTTCCCGTTATAGCAAAGGTTGTTTTCAAAAGAAGTGTCTATTCGTTTAAATCTCTTTGAATGGACACATCCATTCATTCTCTATAAATAGAGATTGTTATGGACGTTTTCCAGTAACTACTTTCTTTATTTTCTCTCCTCTTTATTCTCTTATCTTATTTTCTAATCATCCTATCCATATTCTGCCGAAATCTTAAGTGAATCAAACCAGAATATCTCTAGTTTGATTCTCTGCCACTCTCTTCAAAGAATCTCAGTGCTTATCAGAGTTATAGATACATTTGTACTCAAAGAAACTTGTTTAGGGTTATAAAGGTGTGATCGTGTCCTTGGAAATCGATCGGGTGAACTTGTGTCCTGTGAATCAAGTGGTTCTACCCAGAGACCTGAGAATCTGGAGGGTGTACCTCGTCGCCTTGGAATCGAGGGATTGTAATCTAGATTATTATTGAATAGAAAGCCGTACGAGTTGTGCGGGACTGGATGTAGGGTAACACCGAACCAGTATAAAATTCCTGGTGTGTTCTTTCCTTTACTTGCTTTTTATTTATATTTGCATCTGTTTGTGATTCTGTGATTTGATCTGTGATTGTGTATTTGCATTAAGTTAGTTAAATCAATTTAAATCAAAGAAGTTTAAAGAAATTCTTAAAACACTATTCACCCCCCCTCTAGTGTTAAATAGCCTTAAGATCATCTTCCGCGTCCCTTTCACATGCATGCAAAAATGTTTGGCCAGGCATTTTTACTGCTTGCGTGAAAACAAAAATTGGGTCCAAGTCCAATTTTCGTTCTTTCATGTACAGCATGTATTAGATCAAGAGTTCAAGTTATTTCCTCCCGTGCATGAATGTACGTTGTGCATTTTTGCACTTCTATTTTGCACACATTTTGCCAGGCTATATTTTTCTCATAATTTTCATGCAAGTGGTAGTACACGTGTAATTGGTTCAAACGTTTTAAACTGCCTATCTCATTCGAGTGTGTACGTGTATATTGCCATGCAGTGCAATATTTTTGATGCATATATGGTAGTGCAGTCTATTGTTCAAATTACGTTGAACCGGCATTTTGTTTTGAAACGGATTTCGTTGTCATCTTTTATAATGGATTTTTATGCCGGTGTTTATATTTGAAGTGTGTTGTTTTGATGAGATTTTGACGAATAAAATTACTGATGTTTTGACTTCAGTAACCGTCAATTTAAAGTAAATTTTTTTAAGCGGCTATCTTGCAAACAAGAAAACCCGCAACACTGATTTGATATCCGTTTTTACGGTGTTTTGTGAAGCGAAATTTCTTTGTCGAAATTGCTATAGATGTTGTTGTTTTAATCACGTGTTTTTAAAATCGTTTTAAAATAAAATTGTTTCCAAAATTTTTACAGTTTACACTTTCAAAAGAATGAGGAATCGATTTAAACGTTTTAGAAAAATTAAGGACTATGAACCCTTACTTTTACTAATTCGATTAATTCCGGACTTGTCCATTTGAGAACGTAAAATATTATTCATATAAAATACACAATTTTGTACTTTCAAGGAAACGATGAAGAGATTTAAACGATTTAGCAAAAGTGCGGAGTATGGAACCACGCTTTTACTAATTCGGTTAACTCCGGACTCATTAATTGAAATATTTGCCGTGAAATTGCTGTTTGAAGATTTTGATGATTTTGTTGGGCTTTCGAGCCATTATGCTGGACCTTCGGGTCATTTGTTGGACCTTCGGGTCAATTACCAGTACTAGGCCTTCGGGTCATATGTTGGACCTTCAGGTCATTTGTTGGGCGCCAAATATTATGATGATAGTACTTGGTAGGCTTCGGCCATATGAGATGCACGTGCGGCGTAGCTTAGACTCGCCATATGCTGGGATCGATCCACTTTTATGCTGATTTTGTGTATGCTGATTTGTCTAGTTATCTTATTTTGATTTCTAGATTTTTGTGTATTGCTGTTTCTAATTCAATTATGAATTTGAAAGTTGATTTTGATGGTGTTTAATGAGATTTCTTTATTTAAACTATGTTGATTATTTATGTTGAATAGTCTCATTCGAGATTATGATAAATTGGTTTTAATGTTGTTTATGTTGTAACTCATTCCTAAGTTTAAATTAGACTGATCCATTTATTATTTTCTCTTAAATAATACTCGGGTCAGACCGAGTTATTTCAGGATAATCGCTATCTCTGATTCAGTTGCTGCTTCAGCTTTTGGGGATTTCACCTCATCTTTTGTTTAGGCTTCGAGGTGTTACTTTTGGTGTATTGACTCTCATCTCATGTATGTATTGATGGCTATGTATATGTACATTTGGTTCATGTGAACCATCGAGTGTTGTAGCATGTATCCAGACTTGTCTTCCGCTATATCTGATATTTCTGTTATGATGTGATTATACTTATCTGTGTTGTTCTTATTATGAGTTGTTCTAAATTTTTCTTAAGCCACCGTAGTTTCGTTTTAGATCTGGATTGAATGTAAATCGTTGGGAGTAATTTACACAACTCCTATCGATGTAATCAATACTCGTCTAAGGCATAACTTACGGATGGTCGCTTCTAACAAGCCTTATTCTTCGCAATAGCAGACGTTATTCCTTCTTATAACCTTTGTTATTGTGAGCATAGAGGTGGGGCGTCACAAAACCCATCCGTTTTTATGTGTGGGCGTGGTCTTATGAGATACCCTTCTTTTCAAAGGTTTTGATTAACATTAGCATGATCTATACATTTAAAATTTCGAGTATCTCACGTTGGTTTATCAAGCCTGATCCGGGTATTTTTAATACTCGGGTCAAATTTGAGTAGTTTTAGGTTTAGTTGAAGACGGTTGGAGTTTCCAAAGGAGTGCTAGAGATATTCATCATCATATGGACATATTCTACTTTCCGCTGCATCTATTGCATTTGTTTTGTTGTTTTCATCATTTGTAAGGATAAAGGTTTATAACTGTCCAGGCTGAATCTAGGTTAGACTCTGATATTGTATTTTAAATTTTCTTCTATAAAGATTATTATTGAAACAATATATGTTATTCCATTCATGTGAGATTCTGTACTGTCTTTATTTTCTTTCTACCCCTAATGATCCGTCCTTTCGTGCAATTTGAGTTAGACATGTGTGGTTGATTGTCGATTCAAAGGGTATGGAAAAATGGGCCATTAAACCTCCCCGGTCTCAAGTTGATAAATGTACTACACGGACGGTCGAGTCTCATTCTAGTAATGTTTATACTTCCACTAAGCTCCAAAGACTTAGAGTTGATCGATGAATGGTCAGTTCACAGTCATCTTATTTCTCGCTCGTGCCCCAAAGTCTGGGGCATACGTCGATAAGTAGGAAGGCAAGTCATGTCCAATCAGTGATTGATGCTCTCCATGCCGGAACAAAAGCTAGGATCAGTGTGCGGATGGTTGAGTCATGTCCATTTTGTATTGCTCTTCTAGTCAGACTGTGGTAAGATTCAACGAATGAACAGTCACTTCGCATTCATTCGCAGCTGAACGGTCAATCGCGTCCATTTTGATTTATATTCTCTTGCCAGATCTAGGGGTAGAGTTTGGCTCGGGTGCAGTCGGGTAAAGCTCATCTAGTTTCATACTCCTCCTGATGGATCGAAGGAGGGTGCTAGAGAATTAATGATCAAGTCGCACTCATTCGTGGTTTATTCTCTTCTCCATGCTCTTGTGACTGGAGTTATTTGATGGATGTTCGGGTCACATCCATTTGTGGTTGGTGCGGATCGATATTGTGAAGGCCACCTTTCGGAAGGTTTAAATCGACAATAATCCACACATGTCCAACTTATACAATCCAAAACATAGATAATCATTGGGGTTAATTAAGAAAATAAGAAAAGAAGAAGAAAACAAACACAGAATCTTGTAGCAGAATGACAAAATATAATAATCCAATAAACAGTTCATGAAGCTGTTTATTATACATCTGATTATAATTTATACAACATTTATCAGAGTTATATATATACAATAGGGATTTATAAAATAATGCAGCAAAAAACATGATGCAGGAATAATAATAGTAATAATATACCAAATCTTCGTTCTCCAGAAAATGATCTTCAATGCGCTAAAAAACTCAAGGCTGACCCGGGCATAATGAAAAGACAAAACACTCGAGTCAAGACTAAAATATTCTTATGTAAGTCAAATCGATATCGCATATAACACGAGTGTCGTAGCATCAGAGATGTTTATGGGGTTTCACATCTCCTATCCAGTGTATAACGTGCGTGCAATAACTCAAGAGATGTTACGGGATTTTCCATCTCTTAAGGATTCATCAAAATATTTGTATGTACTAGAATACGCTACATATATAATGTCTAATCAGTAAAATAAATATTAAAATAGCATTATGGCTTTACATTGATCCCCCTTAATGGGTTTTTAAGCATTGTCGTACAGTTTGCATATAAAACACCAGTAAACCGTCGATGGATAGGGATGCGTCGTGATATGACAACACTAAACCAAAATCGTAGGGGTCTTGTATAGGGATAAAAGTATGACAAGGCATGTGAGGCAATGCCTAAGGTAGGATGCTACCAGTTTACCCTTCCCGGCTGGTGGTAACCCCTAACGGCCCACCGCTTCCAACACACCCAAAATCCGAGGGTGCGTACCAATCAATCACAATGTAAATGATGGTAATACGAAGAAGTATGTTCAATAGAGGTAGCTAGCCTCATTGACCGGTACGACTCTTATTTTAGTCATTTCAATTTGACACAAGTGTCAGGCCTAACCATCATCGTTCTCTTTATTCAAATCCACCAAATGACGTGAAAAATCCAACCACTTCATCCTGGAGTCTCCTCCGCGTACACAATTGTTAAAGTGGTTTCAATATTGACATAGAGTATGCCAATAGGAGGCCCCGGTCTCTTTAACAACCAAACATCGTTTTACACACCGGTTGGTACTTTTATATTTCAAAAATAATTCATACTTGATATCAAAATATCATATTCGCTTCAAAAATCAAATTCATTTTGAAATATCATATTTACTTCAAAATCAAATCCATTTCGAAATTGTAACGACCCGCCATTCATTCCACAGAATGACGCATCATTAATAAGAAAGAAGGGGATAGAAAAGAGAAGAAGAGAAGAAAGAACTAAACAATATCAGAATCTCACAACAGAAACGGAACAAAATATAATATATCACATAACTATTACATAGTCTTTACATAATCAGAGTTACACAGCTTATACAACACAAAATAGACAGTTATAAATTTTTGTCTATTATACAACTCAAGATATAACTCAAACAAAAGACTCAGAGATATCAACACAGCAGAACACTATATATCTACGAATGCTGAAGCCTCCTGCTCCATATCTCCTCCATAAATTCATCAAAGCTAACCTGAATCCCTTGGCTACTCGTAAAAATTTGAGTACCCAAGAGTTTAATAAAAAAGAAAATAAACACTTGGGTCAGACATGGGTCTGGTGTGAGTAAACGGGTTAGAGTTGCTTAACTTCAAAACCTTTTGAAAACAAAGGTATCACGTAAGACTTCCCACACATAAACATGGAAAAGTTTTTACCTTACGCTAACCAAAACATTTGACAGAAAATCTGATTATATTATAATATGGTCTAGGGTTTTCAAATAAATACTCATATAGCTGAAATTGTTACATTATTAAATTCCAGCATACTAGCCACAAAGTGGGTTATACAATCAAGTCCGAGATCACATATTGGAAGTTGGATTTCCATACAATGGCAGGGCTACGGGGGTACCGCCCGTCACAGTACCTGGCCTAGATCAGCGTACCGAGGATCACGCCCAATCCCCTGCAACACAAAGCCGGAACCATCCCTTACTGGATAATTCCGAATAAAATCACCCCACGGTTGTGATCATTCAACCGCACCACTAAGCCGAAATAGAAAAGGGACATCTAGATAGGGATGACCTTACTCTCAGTGGGTGCTACCCACGAAGCCTTGCTGCACCTCCCCTATTTTAGCCATTCCCGGTTGATGAGGCTTGAGGCTACGATTACCTTTAATCAGAACACATCACTTAGAATGCTCATCGTCCACCTGACGATGTTCTGAAAGCATTCAATCCATACAAGTTCGTTCCGGGTTCGAACGAAACCGAAGGCATTATCTCATTACACTCATTTTGGAATCATCCTCAGAGTTAACGACAATAACCCTTGCACTCTGAATCTTCATCTTCATTTGAGATTCACGACCTATCGTTAATTTGGATCGATGTGGTATTCGGATATCCAAATCTGGAAACCCGATCCCGGTCTCATCGAAATCCAAAACGTATCTTTTAAGGCCAAGTTGTTTTAAAGTTAAAACAATTCAATTCAATTATCTATATACACATAGATAGATAATTCACAATATCACAATAGATAATCTACACTATTATCATAAATAGATAATTCACATTATCATTCAACCAAAACATCCATATCACAGATCAGCACATATCTCATCAGAGATATCAAACAATGCAAAGCATTCAATATTATTCAACCATCCATAAGTAATGATTTATACCATCTCTAATTAATTTAACATAAATTAAATTAATTACTTCATTCTATAAATCCTGCTTACTTAACCATTAATTAATTATAAATAAATTAATTAATTATCCTCTAATTATTCATTTTAATTAATCATCCTTGATTAATTATCTTTTAATTATATTCAAGTAATTAGCCTTTAATTAATTTCACAAATTAATTATTCTTAACCATTATAGTAATTAACCTTTAATTACTTCATAAACTAATTAACTATAATCAATTACCTTAATCCTTAATTAATTACTCTTTAATCACTTATTATTGATTAATTAGTTTTAATTAATCAACCCTTAATTACATCATTAACTATATTTAATTAATGATTTCTTAATTACTTCTTTAATTAATTATCCTATTTAAATTAATTACATTTAATAATTAATCTTTAATTAGTCACATTTATTAATCACCTTTGATTAATCTCATTCAGTAAATAACTTCCCTTAATTACTTCATTACATAACTTAATTACTCCTTAATTAATTATCTTTAATTAATCCCTTGATTAATTACAAAGTAATTTAATCCAAAATTCTTTCATCCTTAAATCATCTTCCCTTAATTACTTCCAGTAATTACATAAATTACTTTACTAAGTAATTACAGTCCATTAATTAATCACATAAATTAATTAGTCTTAATTAATCATATTTATTAATTAACTTTAATTAATCACATTAATTAATTATCTATGTAATTAATTCTTAATTACCTTTCATTAATTACTTCCATAAAGTAATTTACATTTTATTAATTAACCTCTAATTTCTTTTATTAACTAATTATTCTTTCATTAATTACATTCAATAATTATACTTAATCAATTTCCAAAGTGATTATCCTTAATTAAACCAAAGTACTTATCTTAAATTAATTACATTAATTATCTATCTTCAATTAAATAAGTAACTATACTTTAATTACTTAATAAGACCTTAATTAATTAAGATAAACCATTTACCTTAATTAAACACTCTAATTAAATATCCTTTAAAACTTATCTCCTTTAAATATATTTTAAAAACTTTGTTAAACCTTTATCTTTGAAACTTACTTAGAAACTTGTTTAAATTTCTTTTCTTAAAAACTTGATCTAGTACTTTTATTTGAAAACACTTTCGAATTCAGTTACAAAATTAATCTAGTTTATATTTACTTTTTAAAACAACAAATTTAAACATTTTAAATTTTTGAAAACATATTCAATTTAACATACTTTTAAACTTGACTAACATTCCTTTTGGGAAAATTGATTAATTAAACTTGCTTTTGCTTTTTAAACCTGAACTTGATTTCCCTTTAAAAATTTACAATCTGGCAACTAAAATTCACTTCACAAATTTAAAACCAGTTAACAGTCTAAAACCCCAAGCCACCCACACAAAAACCCCGAGCAACCCACATAAAAACCACGAGCAACCCATGCAAACAACTCGAGAAATCCTTCTTCCCCCAAACTAACGAACGAACCAGATACCACAGTGCACACGTGCACGTGCACACGCCACCTGATCGCCTCCGACCATCGCCAAGGCCACCCACAAGTTGACGATCATCTCCCCGACTCACCTGACCTCCAAGTTCGACGAAACTGACAGCGAATCGAAATCGAGCCAAACGATCAACTCCAGGAACCCAACATCTCGACAAATGTGCCTCGCTCTGACGATCTCGTTCACTAGAAATCTCGAAGCCTTGACTAGATCCGCGTCACGATCCATTGCGTTGATTCCCCCACATGCGATCGACCACGATCTTCCCACGGCGTCGCCATCAATTCGAAAACAACCTCGACCAAACTGCTCTTCGAATCCTACTTCATTCAAATTCCGATGCCACGGCAAATGATAGATGCTTCCACTATTTTTCCCGACCTTCCCAGTTGCTAAGCTAACTTCGACAAAAACCCGACCATCCAATAGTTCATCGATCGCCGGAAAAAGTTTAAAATACACTTTCTATTCAACTTCGAACTGCACCCTCTATATATAACTAAAAATCGAGATTTAAGTTTTAAAAATCCTATTTCTCAAAGATGAATCAGATTATAAACTTGAATTTATAAATCATTGCACTTGATTTTAACCCAATTCTAAACTTTCACTGTTATTTTCCACTTTCCAGAGAGTTTCAAACTTAATTCATATAATTTAAATTTCTAAAAACTAAATTGTGTTTAACAAACAACTTTTGTTTTGAAACTCAAGGCCTAACAGTAATTAGTTAAGGTGATTTGAATTTTAAAGTTAAATCTAAACCATGTATCTGTAAACAGAGTTGAATATGAACATAACAGACATGCACACCTTAATATATTCATATATCCAAGAATCCATATACATACAAGCATAATTTATACCACACATTAAAGATCATCACAAGAAAACATCATAAACAGATTTAAATTACTTTTTAGAAGAAAGTTCAATCACAGGCATCAACATGAAAATAGATTTTAGGTGGGAAGTTTCTCATCAGGTTATAAAACAAAGACAGGCTTTAGGTTTATCTATATATCCACTGATATAATATATATACATGCAATTCAAAACAAAGCATTCCTGTAAAAGCTTTATACTATATTACTACAACATTTTATCACAAGCATCTAAGTCTAGATTTAAAATTGTTTTTAAATTCAAGGTTTACTCACCAGACATAAAGCAGAGAACAGAGCACCATTGTGAAAAGCTTTTGAAAATAGCTTGAAAACTTTAAAATTTGAATTGCTGAAGCTGCTTGAGTTAAAAACTTGAATTGCTTCTTTGTTTTAAAACTGGAATGCTTGTTGTTTTAAAAACTTGAGTTGCTTGTCTCAGATTTCATGCAGGCTTTTGATTCCAGGTTGAAGCAAAAGTTTGCAAGCTTGGTTTTTGAATTTTGAAAATGATATTACATGCTATTGAATTTGATTTCAGGTTTGTGAGGAGTTGATTACGGATTTGTTAGAGAATTTGTTTGAGTTTTGTTACAGGCTGAAGTTTTCTTTATTTAGAAATGAAAATGAGAAAATAGTTAAGAATGGAAGAAGGCAAACTTATATAACTAAATTTATGAATTATTAAAAATCAAAGAAAAATAAAAATACAATATGACACTTGTCATATACCTTTGTTCATTAATTAACACATATGCTTAGATTGATTTATTAGCTTACATTTGTAACTTTACATGCAAAATAATTTATAAATGTGAATTAAGCTTTTATTAATTAATTTCCTAATAACTAAATATTTATTTTAATTTATATAAATAAGAATCCTTTTTAAAGAAATAGAATAAAACAAACTATATTTATGCAAAATCATTTATGTCATACTTTTAAATCCAAATATAAATTTAATTCAATTTAATTTTTTTAATACAATTTAAAATCAATTTAAACAATTTACACTTAACAATTTAAAACCATATATTATTAAATAGCTTTTGAAAAGCTTAATATTAAATAAAATCAAAATTTCCAAATCACCAAAAATAATAGAATTTGAAAATTATGTTTTATTTGTTAAATTCAATCCAAAGCTTTTCTATTTACAATATATATAATTATATATACATTATAAATAGAAAACAATTTATTAACTTTTAAAAGATAAATTTACCAATTAAATATTTATTAAAGAAGATTGTTAAACCAAATTTAAACAATTTTAATAAAGATTATCAAATCAATTTAACTATTTAAACAGATTTATTGCCCAAAAATTTCGGGATATCATATTCCTCCCCCCTTAAAAGAATTTCGTCCCCGAAATTTAAAAGCAAAGGTAATTTAATAACCCATCAACAATTTTAATTTTAAATCACAAGCATATATTATGAACCATATGGTAACAACCATAGCAATCAATTCACTCAAACAAACAAATCTAACTATCCAGACAAAATTCTAGATAGAACTTCCTAGAGTTTCCCAGGTATAAATACCTGAATACTCGCTCTATAGAATCCAAACAATCAATACTACTAAGCTACAGAGCTCCTACTTATCTAGATCTACAAAACTAAACAGGATATCAGACTATAGACGAGTCTGACTCAACAACCAAATCTCCCTGAACTGCTGGTTCTAAAACCAGAGATAGATCAAACACGTACTCCCTCAGAGATACATGAAACACATTGAATCCCAGTTATCCAAACTGACCATTCAACCTTGTAGACCAAGCTCTTATTCAAATCAAATCTCCGACTACAAAATCCAAATTCCTTCGTCTCTTATCCACAAAACTCTTCTAATGATCCTGGGCTGCATACAACCTTCTTGATCAGCTCAACCTTCGCTGATACCTCTAGAAACAAACTGGACCAAAACAGCCCAAACTGTTTCCGCTGCACAACTCTGATCCGAAATAAATGAAAATGCTGATGAAGAACACGAGCACAAACTAGACAACATATCCCAGAAATATGGTTCATCAAATCCATAAAAGAAAACTCAGAAGTTCCACCAAAACCTGAGCTGCTTCACCAAACCCTATCTCTAGGAACTATCTTTCAACTAGCTGAACCAACGGTATCAATCCAGGAATCCTAGTTGATAAGAAAAACTCAATCTCCAGATGCGGACAAACTTTTGACCTCCTTGAAGACATCTGAAAAAACTCTTTAATACTCAAGAGAACACTCAACTATCGCAAGTCACTTTTGCGATCAACCCAGCCTAATTCCAAAGAAAAACTGTTCTCTCTTTACCAAACAGAACAGCTTACGCTTATCTATCCAATTCATCGAAGAAATGGATCCACTCTGCTGCTTCTGAATTCCATCACAAGAAAAACTGCTCAGCCAGAAAACTTCCTTCCAACACACAGAACACTCCAAACTGCACTGCTGCCACAGATGCCAAAAATTTCCTAACCAAAGCTCTTTGAGAAACTTAATCCTCAAGCCAAACAGAATCACTATGCTGAACTCAGCCACAACACCGAAGTAGACACACTTCCTTAACTTGTTCCAAAGAAACATCTTCGGAAACATCCATAGTCACTGCGTCTCATCACACAGCTACTATTTCCTGAGATTGCCCAGATACCATCACTCGCTTCTGCCCAATCGACGGATCCAAACTCTACTTACCCAACTTCAAAGATGGACTCCGAACCTTTAAAAGGTTTCCTTCAGAGATCGATGAAATCCTTACACCACAGCAAAGCTTACTCGAGACAGTATTAGGTCTACAGTCTCGACAGATACTTCCAACCTCCACACTCAAATTCCAACCATTGGTAGTCGTGTTACACACACCACCACCTATCTACCTTTATAACTCATATTGGAAAACCCGAACAGTAACCCAATAAATAGGTAGAATAAATATATATATAGTTATATAAAAATTACAATTACGCTCTCTCAAGATAGACACCACTCCAGAGTGTAGGTATTCACTCAACCTAGCGCTCTGATACCACTGTAACGACCCGTCATTCATTCCACAGAATGATGCATCATTAATAAGAAAGAAGGGGATAGAAAAGAGAAAAGAAGAGAAGCAAGAACTAAACAATATCAGAATCTCACAACGGAAACGGAACAAAATATAATATATCACATAACTATTACATAGTCTTTACATAATCAGAGTTACACAGCTTATACAACACAAAATTGACAGTTATAAATTTTTGTCTATTATACAACTCAAGATATAACTCAAACAAAAGACTCAGAGAAATCAACACAGCGGAACACTATATATCTACGAATGCTGAAGCCTCCTGCTCCATATCTCCTCCATAAATTCGTCAAAGCTAACCTGAATCCCTTGGCTACTCGTAAAAATTTGAGTACCCAAGAGTTTAATAAAACAGAAAATAAACACTTGGGTCAGACATGGGTCTGGTGTGAGTAAACGGGTTAGAGTTGCTTAACTTCAAAACCTTTTGAAAACAAAGGTATCACGTAAGACTTCCGACACATAAACATGGAAAAGTTTTTACCTTACGCTAACCAAAACATTTGATAGAAAATCCGATTATATTATAATAGGGTCTAGGGTTTTCAAATAAATACTCATATAGCTGAAATTGTTACATTATTAAATTCCAGCATACTAGCCACAAAGTGGGTTATACAATCAAGTCCGAGATCACTTATTAGAAGTTGGATTTCCATACAATGGCAGGGCTACTGAGGTACCGCCCGTCACAGTACCTGGCCTAGATCAGCGTACCGAGGATCACGCCCAATCCCCTACAACACAAAGCCGGAACCATCCCTTACTGGATAATTCCGAATAAAATCACCCCACGGTTGTGATCATTCAACCGCACCACTAAGCCGAAATAGAAAAGGGACATCTAGACAGGGATGACCTTACTCTTAGTGGGTGCTACCCATGAAGCCTTGCTGCACCTCCCCTGTTTTAGCCATTCCCGGTTGATGAGGCTTGAGGCTACGATTACCTTTAATCAGAACACATCACTTAGAATGCTCATCGTCCACCTGACGATGTTCTGAAAGCATTCAATCCATACAAGTTCATTCCGGGTTCGAACGAAACCGAAGGCATTATCTCGTTACACTCATTTTGGAATCACCCTCAGAGTTAACGACAATAACCGTTGCACTCTGAATCTTCATCTTCATTTGAGATTCAGGACCTATCGTTAATTTGGATCGATGTGGTATTCGGATATCCAAATCTGGAAACCCGATCCCGGTCTCATCGAAATCCAAAACGTATCTTTTAAGGCCAAGTTGTTTTAAAGTTAAAACAATTCAATTCAATTATCTATATACACATAGATAGATAATTCACAATATCACAATAGATAATCTACACTATTATCACAAATAGATAATTCACATTATCATTCAACCAAAACATCCATATCACAGATCAGCACATATCTCATTAGAGATATCAAACAATGCAAAGCATTCAATATTATTCAACCATCCATAAGTAATGATTTATACCATCTCTAATTAATTTAACATAAATTAAATTAATTACTTCATTCTATAAATCCTGCTTACTTAACCATTAATTAATTATAAATAAATTAATTAATTATCCTCTAATTATTCATTTTAATTAATCATCCTTGATTAATTATCTTTTAATTATATTCAAGTAATTAGCCTTTAATTTCACAAATTAATTATTCTTAACCATTATAGTAATTAACCTTTAATTACTTCATAAACTAATTAACTATAATCAATTACCTTAATCCTTAATTAATTACTCTTTAATCACTTATTATTGATTAATTAGTTTTAATTAATCAACCCTTAATTACATCATTAACTATATTTAATTAATGATCTCTTAATTACTTCTTTAATTAATTATCCTATTTAAATTAATTACATTTAATAATTAATCTTTAATTAGTCACATTTATTAATCACCTTTGATTATCTCATTCAGTAATTAACTTCCCTTAATTACTTCATTACATAAATTAATTAATCCTTAATTAATTATCTTTAATTAATCCCTTGATTAATTACAAAGTAATTTAATCCAAATTTCTTTCATCCTTAAATCATCTTCCCTTAATTACTTCCAGTAATTACATAAATTACTTTACTAAGTAATTACAGTCCATTAATTAATCACATAAATTAATTATTCTTAATTAATCATATTTATTAATTAACTTTAATTAATCACATTAATTAATTATCTATGTAATTAATTCTTAATTACCTTTCATTAATTACTTCCATAAAGTAATTTACCTTTTATTAATTAACCTCTAATTTCTTTTATTAACTAATTATTCTTTCATTAATTACATTCAATAATTATACTTAATCAATTTCCAAAGTGATTATCCTTAATTAAACCAAAGTACTTATCTTAAATTAATTACATTAATTAGCTATCTTCAATTAATTAAGTAACTATACTTTAATTACTTAATAAGACCTTAATTAATTAAGATAAACCATTTACCTTAATTAAACACTCTAATTAAATATCCTTTAAAACTTATCTCCTTTAAATATATTTTAAAAACTTTGTTAAACCTTTATCTTTGAAACTTACTTAGAAACTTGTTTAAATTTCTTTTCTTATAAACTTAATCTAGTACTTTTATTTGAAAACACTTTTGAATTCAATTACAAAATTAATCTAGTTTATATTTACTTTTTAAAACAACAAATTTAAACATTTTAAATTTTTGAAAACATATTCAATTTAACATACTTTTAAACTTGACTAACATTCCTTTTGGAAACTTGATTAATTAAACTTGCTTTTGCTTTTTAAAACCTGAACTTGATTTCCCTTTAAAAATTTACAATCTGGCAACTAAAATTCACTTCACAAATTTAAAACCAGTTAACAGTCTAAAACCCCGAGCCACCCACACAAAAACCCCGAGCAACCCATGCGAACAACTCGAGAAATCCTTCTTCCCCCAAACTAACGAACGAACCAGATACCACAGTGCACATGTGACGACCCGCCCTTCACGACCCTCGAAAATCGACACAAAATACTCAACAGTATAATATGCTGAAAATCGAATGCCGGAAAAGACAGATTGTAGAAGAAAAAGAAGGTAGATAGAAGAAGAAAGAACTAAACAAAATCAGAACCTCACAGTCGCAGCGGATAAAATATAATATATAGAACAGATCTTTACACAAATGAAAACTATATCTTTTTATATACAATACATCATCAGAGTCCATCACAACACAATCAATAGTAATCAGATACATGACTAACAACAATCATAGCAGCGGAATATAAACAAGTACGAATAATATGCCTCGACTCCAGCTCCTCTTCTGCTCCATAGCAACCTATCCTGTAATATACTCGGTCTGACCCGAGCATTATAATAAAATAACACCCGAGTCAGTCTGGAATACCAGCGCATCATAAATACACCCAATTGATTATTAAAGTTTCAAAAATCCTTTGAAAATCAAAAGCATCTCGTAAGACCACGCCACAAATAAACATGTTGGGTTTTTACCTTACGATAGCTAAAACACTTTTTATAGAAATCCTCTGATATTATAATAGTGTCTATTTACAAATACTTATAAAATAGCCGAAATTGTTACATCTATTAAATTCCGGCATACTAGCCCCAACGTGGGTAATACAAACAAAACTCGTACAAGGCACGTAGGGAAAATGGATTCCCAACGAATGACTAGGCACTGGGGTACCACCTGTCACAGTACGTGGCCTAGATCACAGTACCGAGGAGTACGCCCGCTCCCCTGCAACACAAAGCCGGAATCATCCCTTACTGGATAATTCCAAGTAAAATCACCCCACGGTTGTGATCAGCAACCGCACCACTAAGCCGAAATAAAAGGGACATCTAGACAGGGATGACCTTACTCTCAAGTGGGGGCTACCCACGAAGCCTTGCTGCATAACCCCTGATTTTCAGTCATTCCCGGTTGATGAGGCTCGAGGCTAAACGATACCTTTACAGAACATTTCACTTTGAATGCCCATCGTCCACCTGACGATGTCCCGAAAGCATTCGTCCATACAAGTCCGTCCCGGGTCCTAACGGAACCGAAGGCACTATTCCTACTACATCCATTTTGGAAATATCCTCAGGATTAGTAGCGACTAGCCCTTGCACTTCACTGCTCCATCTTCGACTCCGAACACGTTACGCGAAACGTACAAACCGGATCGAAGTGGTATTCGAGTCTCCAGACCTAGAATCCCGGTATACGGAAACTCGATCCCGGTCTCTTCGAAACGATCAGCGCATTTGGCCAATATTGATAGTCGGTGATTTAACTATCAATTAATGTTCACAAACATCCATACACATCCATCACACAATAAATAATCTCCATATTATTTATTTTCTTCTAATATCTTTCAAATCCAAAGAGATATTTTCACATTTTCAAAACTCGTTTGAAAACAATTTTCCAAACTCTTCCTTTACAAGGTAAATCTTTTACCCTTTATTCCCATCGGGAATAACCAAGTATAAAACAATTTGCATTTAAAACAGTTAAAAATACTTTATACTGAAATATACTTTAAAATATGAAAATTACTTCTATTTATTTACTCAAAATATAAATTTAAAATATGTGAAGAAAACTAGTTATTAACACATAAACTTTGATTTAAAAATAAGGGTTTTAGTTTAACTAAATTCAAAATAGCGTTATAAGAAGAAAAATACTAATTTTAACAACTTAAGCTAAAACCAACTTTTAAATAAATTCATTTGTAAAATAATTGCTAATATACTCCCAAATTATTACGGTATTAAAAATTATTAATTTATTTCTTTAAAAATAACGATTTCTTAAAAATACTTTTAAAACGATTTAAAACTTAACCTTAGTTAAATAAAATCTTTTTATAAACATTTACTTGGTTTTCCCAGGGAAACACTTTCCCGTTTCTAAACATTCCAAAGTACTCTTTCATATAAATCCACTGATTTATTTCAAGCCAATTATGTTTTACAACATAAATCCCAAATCCCATATTTAACTATGACTTCATCCGAAGTTCACACCCAATTTCCCATATCCGGAAATTCATTTTTAAATCATAGTTTAAAACATTTTAAATTAAACATTTTTGGTGAATTTCTAATGGAAGCCAAATTTCCAATTCACTTAATTAAATTCCAATGAAATACGGCATTTCAAAACATTCTATTTTCATTTGAACTTGTTAATTTATAGTTGGAAACTCCATTTAACATATTTTTAATTTCCGGATAACATTAGCCATTATTAAAATAAACATCGTTATTTTAAACAATTTATAATTCCATAAATTTAATTTCCAGAAAACTATACTTTCCATTTACCCATTTCATAAACTTCCCATTATATTCAAAATCCCAATTTGACCCAATTTACATTTTCCTTTTCAAATCCGATTTCAAATTTTATTCTTTGAAATTCTAAATTTAACAATTCATTTTATTTCGTAAAAACACAATTTATCCATTTATAATTAAATTCTGTGATTATACTTTATACAACAATTTCACAGTACAATTAAACTTCCAGATTTATCAATCACAACATATAAACAGGTATTCACTAACAATTATAAAATAATTGCTACAATTGTGAGGAATCCAGTTGGATCCCTCCAACCTGTTTCTCCCTGCATCACAGATATTAGCACATCACAATATAAATATCAATCCAGACAGATAAACACAAATATAGACAATCAACCACACAGATATTTAAATATCAATTATTCATAATGTCTAGCATCCAGATGTGAGTGAGAATAACTCACCTTGAGTTTCGGCGAGCGTTCGAAATTTAAATTAAACCGAACGATGTTCGATTTAACCCAAATTTCTACTTGCCCGGAATGACTCCAGTACTGCACCATTTCGTAGTGTTCGACTCTGCGATTCCAATGTCGCCGTTTTCGTTAAATTCTGCTAACGAATGAATGAGTTACGATTTTATAAAGTTTTGAATAAAATTTAAACAAATTTCCTTTTTAAATTTTAATTTACTTTTACCACAACAAATCAGGGCCGCACAAACTAGGGTTTGACATCAGGCCGTTAATATCATCTTCTTCACGCGATATCAGGGTATTCGAACCCATCACGCGCGTCCAAAACCTCCCGTCGCCCTCCCCTTCGTCGACCTGGAAGTCGATCAGAGCCCGCCGCGCGAAGCTACCCAACCCCCTCGACGTTCGGACCAAGAGCGGTGCCACCAAACGCTGACGTCATCTCGAAATTCGCACCCAAACACGCCGCCTACTTGAGCAGATTCTGGCCTCCACAGCGCCTTGATGGCGATCTCCACCGCACAACTCGAAGAGCTCGGGAAGCTCGACATCTTTGTAGTTGGGAGATTTGTGAATTAAAGCTTGGATGAAGAGGATTTGAGGGATGAATGCCAATCGATTTCGGCCATTGAAAGAATAGAAACGGCGGCTCCAGAAATTAGATTAGGGTTTTGAATGATATAATGTGTATTTAATATAATTTAATATTATTTAATTAATAAAATTCTCAATTTAACATCATATGCAAACAAACTCCAAACTACGCCTTCCGACAGGCGTTTCTAGGGTTTTTCCGCGTTCCAAACACAATGGAACAAGTTTCGTAAGCTAATTTGATCGTATGCGCGAGATACGGAATTAAACGATCAATTTAAAATTAAATCGGTTAAATCGATTTCGATGCGTTTCGAGCTGCCACGGTCAAACGACAACTCCGATTGCTACGAAAATTGAAATCCAATAATAACTAACTATTACGGATCCAATGGAACTGGTTTCGTCGAATTCCGAGACTGTGCCCCGGAAGGCTATTTTAACTCGTCTATTAAATCAGGCGATTTTCTGAAATTATCAGAAACGCTTAAAATTTTCACTTTTAAAATTTTAATAACTTAACAATAAATCATATAAAATTTATAAACACATTAAAAATCATTCTGGCTCATTCCGAACTAAAATCTGATTAATTGCAATTTAATAATATTAAATTCATTTTTATTTGTTGACCTTTAAATTCATCTAAAAATCCAACAATATTATTTATACCCAATTGAGCTTAAAAATACATTTAAACACCATTTTTATAATCATTTATCCCAAATTCACCTTTTTATCCCAATTTTGAATAATTAATTATTATTCTATTCCAATTGAATTATCTGATTTAAAATTATAACTTATTTTATAGATTGAACCCGAGTCCATCCATTTCAAAATCAATCAGAGATCCACATTAAACATTTAAAACGAATTAAATGTCCAAAAATCTAGCAGCCAAAATCTGGGATGTTACATTCCTCCCCCCTTATAAAAATTTCGTCCCCGAAATTTGCTAGGGTAGAAAATACTCTCCAACCCATTTATTTCCAAATTTGCTTAGTTAAAAGCTTTATATTCACTTTCCAAAATCCTTTAACTCAATTCCAAACCCATTTGCTTTATTCACATTCAAAAGCCTTTGAACTTTAACGTTTCAAATAACTTTCCAAGTTAACAAAAATTTTTTCCCAAAAATCCAAAAATTTTCCAACTCCCAAAATTTCTGGAAAATTTTGGCGGAGTCTCCTTTGTACGGAGGAGCTTCTGCGATATCGCAGGATACACAAATATATATACATCGGCTCACATGGCCGGAAACCAAAATATATCACAATATATATATCATTTTCCCAATTATATTTGCGTAGGCGTACCTTTTAAGCAAAATTTAATAGCGAGCGGCTAATATAACGCATATACGCGCTCCAACTCTCTCGAACGCCTTCCGTACCTGTACTAAACTCAAGCAAACTCATCAGTTTCAAAGATATGAGCATTTAATAACACTTCCAATGTAAATGCAAGCTAACCATCTTTATAAACCAATTTCACAATGCTGACATCATTTTAACTCGCTTTACAAACTCAAATTTCATAGTTTAACAATGTCACTATATTTTCAACAATCCAAAGATTTAAATCACCTTTCAAATTTCTTATTCAAATCCAACTTCATTTTTATTGAATATGATTACCAGGTGCTTTACCAACATCAACCTATTCCATCTCAATTTCAAGTTGATTCACAACTTAATCCCTATTCTCAATTTGATTTACAATCAAATTCCATTTTAAATTTGAAGCATTTGCATTACCATATGATCCATTTTCATTCATAAGCAAAATCACTTAATAAAATATCAATGTATTCCAGTTGATTCAAAATCAATTCCATTCGCTATTTTTGAATCAATTCACTTGCATTCATATACAAAACTCTTTGAATTGGGTTCTCATTCATATCAATTTATTCACAATTCAATTCCAATTGCTTTTAAACACTCAATTGCAAATACATGCAAATTTCCATGTCATTCAAGCAAAAATAATTGCCACTTAAGCTTATCACCATTCAAAGTTAATTTCAACTTGGATTCATATAAATTTTATTCCATTACAAGGTTCACAAACCAAATATTTTCTCTTTCCAATGTAATTGTTAAATTACATTTTCCTTACATCTTTATTTCCATTAACCAAATTCAAGTTTATATTAATATCATTCGATCCTGGGTTATATTCAACTCATACATTCTTAATTTACCACAATAATTAATGAATATCATTTCATTTTCAATTCAATTTTATTATCCAACAAATTCCATTCAAATTTCTTAATAAAGCTCATCCACAATCATTTGTTTCTTTCAATTTGCTTAAGTAGTTTCACAACATTACCATTATCTATTTAATTTTATTTCCATCTGATTCTCATTCAACCAATTTCAATTCATTTACAAAGTTTAATGCTCTTCGTTTATTTATCCAATCCATTTTAGATTTATTTTATCAACAAAGAGACCATTTAAATCATTTCTCTCATTTGAATTTTATTTACAATTCAAATTCATCATTATTATAGCTAATTCCATTATTCATTCATACTTCCAATATTTATTACCAAACTTAAATTTCATTCAACAACTGGATTTTTTCCTTACTTTCTAAATTTTGACCAAACTATCAAAATTCTATTTATTGCGATACAAATTCCATTTAATTTAGCTTACACAAGATTTATTTCCAAACAATCATTTTGGATTTAATTGAGTAAGCATTTACTTCATTCAACATCACTTCAACCAAATTAAATTTCCATTTAATTAAATTCTTATCCAAATTTAATTCAAGGTTAACTAGATTATATATGCATTTTCAATTTAATTCCTTTCCAGAATTAATTCAAGTTCATCTAAATTTTATTTAGCCCACCTGAATTTAAACCATTTCCTTTACTACTTTAAATAAGAATTTAATTACATTCATTCTTATTCATAACACAACGGAATTTTAATATTCAGCTTAATTCCATTTTAGTCAAAGTTAAACCCAATTCAATTTAATCTTAATTCTCCATATCCAAGTTCAACTTATTTACTAACTTCAGTTCACTTACCTCTTTTATATTTTATAATTGTTTCACCTTACTTTGCATTCCATTTAAAATTAAGTTCGAATTCACCATTCCATTTATTATTTCCATTTGTGATTATAATCCCATTTTACTTGAGTTAAAATCAAATCTTCCATTCTCAAGTTCTCCAACTTATTTACTTGTAAGTTTATATTGCTCATTTCAAACCAATCCACATTTTTATAATCACAATGTCAAATTTTAACACTTAATAGCTTAAGAATATGAATTCATTTGCACAATCATAAGCATTTACATTTCACCGTTATCTCAACTTCCATTTAATTCCAATTCATTTAGATTTAATTCAATTTCAAATTCTTAATTTTATTTAACTTATCATAAGTTAAATCCAGATATATTCCATTCACCTTCATTTATTCAAAGTAAATTTACATTCCATATATACTCAATTCTTCTTTAAATCAACTTTCCTTTATAAGTTATATAGTTGAATCATTTCAACTTTCACATTTTTATTTAAAAATAGAATTTCCAGAATTCAATTTACCCGGATTTATTTCAAAACCAATTTGAAATAAAAATCAACACATTTCTCTTTGATATTCAAATCAAATACCAAATTCCAAAACAAACTGCTTTTACCAAACAATTTTCCTTTGAAAATTCCAAAATCACTTGTTTCCCAAACAAGTCCAAACAATGTCATAACCAACTATTTTGGTAGCAATCCATCACTTTAGAAACTCGAAAATGAATTCTAATGATGTGGCCAGCATCATCAGGATTATTTTCCAGCGACTGAAGTGAGTTCAATGCTTTCCACTTCCAAAATTCACCTCAAATCAATTTCCATTCAAAAATATTTCCCCAAAATATACTCCATTCTTACAAATTCTTTTGAAAACATTTCCACAAAGTCAAACTCCCAAAACTTTGTTTAATTCCATTTGAAATCCCTTTCAAAATTTCTGAGGTCAAAATTCTAGTTTAAATCAAATTTTAATTTTTACTTTTCTTATTTAAAACATATCCAGTCAATTTCATTTGGTTATAAACCATTTTAATATTTTAACTTCTTATTTTCTTATATATATCATTTCAAATTTTAGATCATGTTTTAATTTCTTACTTGATTATAGAAGAAACAACCAAACAAGCATCCAATACATATAATAATTTAGAAAATTATTTCTTTTTATATCAAAATATAAATTTGGGTAAAATTATTTCATTTACCCACTTTAAAAATAATACTATGTCGGTTTATCTTGTTTAAGAGTTTAGAAACCCCTATCGATACGGTTGTACTTCCCGCACCGACCAGAATTCAGAAACACTCAACCGATAAGTCAACACAGTACAAAAACAATTTTATATCCACTAACAAGTACGCTCTCATAGCTATTATTACACTCAGCTCATTATAGAGTACTTCTGACTCTATTTAAAATGAGTAATTTTCCCACAAAGCCTAGGTTGTCGCCAATCTAAGCTCTGATACCACTGTGACGACCCGCCCTTCACGACCCTCGAAAATCGACACAAAATACTCAACAGTATAATATGCCGAAAATCGAATCCCGGAAAAGACAGATTGTAGAAGAAAAAGAAGGTAGATAGAAGAAGAAAGAACTAAACAAAATCAGAACCTCACAGTCGCAGCGGATAAAATATAATATATAGAACAGATCTTTACACAAATGAAAACTATATCTTTTTATATACAATACATCATCAGAGTCCATCACAACACAATCAATAGTAATCAGATACATGACTAACAACAATCATAGCAGCGGAATATAAACAAGTACGAATAATACGCCTCGACTCCAGCTCCTCTTCTGCTCCATAGCAACCTATCCTGTAATATACTCAGTCTGACCCGAGCATTATAATAAAATAACACCCGAGTCAGTCTGGAATACCAGCGCATCATAAATACACCCAATTGATTATTAAAGTTTCAAAAATCATTTGAAAATCAAAAGCATCTCGTAAGACCACGCCACAAATAAACATGTCGGGTTTTTACCTTACGATAGCTAAAACACTTTTTATAGAAATCCTCTGATATTATAATAGTGTCTATTTACAAATACTTATAAAATAGCCGAAATTGTTACATCTATTAAATTCTGGCATACTAGCCACAACGTGGGTAATACAAACAAAACTCGTACAAGGCACGTAGGGAAAATGGATTCCCAACGAATGACTAGGCACTGGGGTACCACCTGTCACAGTACGTGGCCTAGATCACTGTACCGAGGAGTACGCCCGCTCCCCTGCAACACAAAGCCGGAATCATCCCTTACTGGATAATTCCAAGTAAAATCACCCCACGGTTGTGATCAGCAACCGCTCCACTAAGCCGAAATAAAAGGGACATCTAGACAGGGATGACCTTACTCTCAAGTGGGGGCTACCCACGAAGCCTTGCTGCATAACCCCTGATTTTCAGTCATTCCCGGTTGATGAGGCTCGAGGCTAAACGATACCTTTACAGAACATTTCACTTTGAATGCCCATCGTCCACCTGACGATGTCCCGAAAGCATTCGTCCATACAAGTCCGTCCCGGGTCCGAACGGAACCGAAGGCACTATTCCTACTACATCCATTTTGGAAATATCCTCAGGATTAGTAGCGACTAGCCCTTGCACTTCACTGCTCCATCTTCGACTCCGAACACGTTACGCGAAACGTACAAACCGGATCGAAGTGGTATTCGAGTCTCCAGACCTAGAATCCCGGTATACGGAAACTCGATCCCGGTCTCTTCGAAACGATCAGCGCATTTGGCCAATATTGATAGTCGGTGATTTAACTATCAATTAATGTTCACAAACATCCATACACATCCATCACACAATAAATAATCTCCATATTATTTATTTTCTTCTAATATCTTTCAAATCCAAAGAGATATTTTCACATTTTCAAAACTCGTTTGAAAACAATTTTCCAAACTCTTCCTTTACAAGGTAAATCTTTTACCCTTTATTCCCATCGGGAATAACCAAGTATAAAACAATTTGCATTTAAAACAGTTAAAAATACTTTATACTGAAATATACTTTAAAATATGTAAATTACTTCTATTTATTTACTCAAAATATAAATTTAAAATATGTGAAGAAAACTAGTTATTAACACATAAACTTTGATTTAAAAATAAGGGTTTTAGTTTAACTAAATTCAAAATAGCGTTATAAGAAGAAAAATACTAATTTTAACAACTTAAGCTAAAACCAACTTTTAAATAAATTCATTTGTAAAATAATTGCTAATATACTCTCAAATTATTACGGTATTAAAAATTATTAATTTATTTCTTTAAAAATAACGATTTCTTAAAAATACTTTTAAAACGATTTAAAACTTAACCTTAGTTAAATAAAATCTTTTTATAAACATTTACTTGGTTTTCCCAGGGAAACACTTTCCCGTTTCTAAACATTCCAAAGTACTCTTTCATATAAATCCACTGATTTATTTCAAGCCAATTATGTTTTACAACATAAATCCCAAATCCCATATTTAACTATGACTTCATCCGAAGTTCACACCCAATTTCCCATATTCGGAAATTCATTTTTAAATCATAGTTTAAAACATTTTAAATTAAACATTTTTGGTGAATTTCTAATGGAAGCCAAATTTCCAATTCACTTAATTAAATTCCAATGAAATACGGCATTTCAAAACATTCTATTTTCATTTGAACTTGTTAATTTATAGTTGGAAACTCCATTTAACATATTTTTAATTTCCGGATAACATTAGCCATTATTAAAATAAACATCGTTATTTTAAACAATTTATAATTCCATAAATTTAATTTCCAGAAAACTATACTTTCCATTTACCCATTTCATAAACTTCCCATTATATTCAAAATCCCAATTTGACCCAATTTACATTTTCCTTTTCAAATCCGATTTCAAATTTTATTCTTTGAAATTCTAAATTTAACAATTCATTTTATTTCGTAAAAACACAATTTATCCATTTATAATTAAATTCTGTGATTATACTTTATACAACAATTTCACAGTACAATTAAACTTCCAGATTTATCAATCACAACATATAAACAGGTATTCACTAACAATTATAAAATAATTGCTACAATTGTGAGGAATCCAGTTGGATCCCTCCAACCTGTTTCTCCCTGCATCACAGATATTAGCACATCACAATATAAATATCAATCCAGACAGATAAACACAAATATAGACAATCAACCACACAGATATTTAAATATCAATTATTCATAATGTCTAGCATCCAGATGTGAGTGAGAATAACTCACCTTGAGTTTCGGCGAGCGTTCGAAATTTAAATTAAACCGAACGATGTTCGATTTAACCCAAATTTCTACTTGCCCGGAATGACTCCAGTACTGCACCATTTCGTAGTGTTCGACTCTGCGATTCCAATGTCGCCGTTTTCGTTAAATTCTGATAACGAATGAATGAGTTACGATTTTATAAAGTTTTGAATAAAATTTAAACAAATTTCCTTTTTAAATTTTAATTTACTTTTACCACAACAAATCAGGGCCGCACAAACTAGGGTTTGACATCAGGCCGTTAATATCATCTTCCTCACGCGATATCAGGGTATTCGAACCCATCACGCGCGTCCAAAACCTCCCGTCGCCCTCCCCTTCGTCGACCTGGAAGTCGATCAGAGCCCGCCGCGCGAAGCTACCCAACCCCCTCGACGTTCGGACCAAGAGCAGTGCCACCAAACGCTGACGTCATCTCGAAATTCGCACCCAAACACGCCGCCTACTTGAGCAGATTCTGGCCTCCAAAGTGCCTTGATGGCGATCTCCACCGCACAACTCGAAGAGCTCGGGAAGCTCGACATCTTTGTAGTTGGGAGATTTGTGAATTAAAGCTTGGATGAAGAGGATTTGAGGGATGAATGCCAATCGATTTCGGCCATTGAAAGAATAGAAACGGCGGCTCCAGAAAATAGATTAGGGTTTTGAATGATATAATGTGTATATAATATAATTTAATATTATTTAATTAATAAAATTCTCAATTTAACATCATATGCAAACAAACTCCAAACTACGCGTTCCGACAGGCGTTTCTAGGGTTTTTCCGCGTTCCGGACACAATGGAACAAGTTTCGTAAGCTAATTTGATCGTATGCGCGAGATACGGAATTAAACGATCAATTTAAAATTAAATCGGTTAAATCGATTTCGATGCGTTTCGAGCTGCCACGGTCAAACGACAACTCCAATTGCTACGAAAATTGAAATCCAATAATAACTAACTATTACGGATCCAATGGAACTGGTTTCGTCGAATTCCGAGACTGTGCCCCGGAAGGCTATTTTAACTCGTCTATTAAATCAGGCGATTTTCTGAAATTATCAGAAACGCTTAAAATTTTCACTTTTAAAATTTTAATAACTTAACAATAAATCATATAAAATTTATAAACACATTAAAAATCATTCTGGCTCATTCCGAACTAAAATCTGATTAATTGCAATTTAATAATATTAAATTCATTTTTATTTGTTGACCTTTAAATTCATCTAAAAATCCAACAATATTATTTATACCCAATTGAGCTTAAAAATACATTTAAACACCATTTTTATAATCATTTATCCCAAATTCACCTTTTTATCCCAATTTTGAATAATTAATTATTATTCTATTCCAATTGAATTATCTGATTTAAAATTATAACTTATTTTATAGATTGAACCCGAGTCCATCCATTTCAAAATCAATCAGAGATCCACATTAAACATTTAAAACGAATTAAATGTCCAAAAATCTAGCAGCCAAAATCTGGGATGTTACATTCCTCCCCCCTTATAAAAATTTCGTCCCCGAAATTTGCTAGGGTAGAAAATACTCTCCAACCCATTTATTTCCAAATTTGCTTAGTTAAAAGCTTTATATTCACTTTCCAAAATCCTTTAACTCAATTCCAAACCCATTTGCTTTATTCACATTCAAAAGCCTTTGAACTTTAACGTTTCAAATAACTTTCCAAGTTAACAAAATTTTTTTCCCAAAAACCCAAAAATTTTCCAACTCCCAAAATTTCTGGAAAATTTTGGGGGAGTCTCCTTTGTACGGAGGAGCTTCTGCGATATCGCAGGATACACAAATATATATACATCGGCTCACATGGCCGGAAACCAAAATATATCACAATATATATATCATTTTCCCAATTATATTTGCGTAGGCGTACCTTTTAAGCAAAATTTAATAGCGAGCGGCTAATATAACGCATATACGCGCTCCAACTCTCTCGAACGCCTTCCGTACCTGTACTAAACTCAAGCAAACTCATCAGTTTCAAAGATATGAGCATTTAATAACACTTCCAATGTAAATGCAAGCTAACCATCTTTATAAACCAATTTCACAATGCTGACATCATTTTAACTCGCTTTACAAACTCAAATTTCATAGTTTAACAATGTCACTATATTTTCAACAATCCAAAGATTTAAATCACCTTTCAAATTTCTTATTCAAATCCAACTTCATTTTTATTGAATATGATTACCAGGTGCTTTACCAACATCAACCTATTCCATCTCAATTTCAAGTTGATTCACAACTTAATCCCTATTCTCAATTTGATTTACAATCAAATTCCATTTTAAATTTGAAGCGTTTGCATTACCATATGATCCATTTTCATTCATAAGCTTCCACTATTTTTCCCGACCTTCCTAGTTGTTAAGCTAACTTCGACAAAAACCCGACCATCCAATAGTTCGTCGATCGCCGGAAAAAGTTTAAAATACACTTTCTGTTCAACTTCGAACTGCACCCTCTATATATAACTAAAAATCGAGATTTAAGTTTTAAAAATCCTATTTCTCAAAGATGAATCAGATTATAAACTTGAATTTATAAATCATTGCACTTGATTTTAACCAAATTCTAAACTTTCAATGTTATTTTCCACTTTCCAGAGAGTTTCAAACTTAATTCATATCATTTAAATTTCTAAAAACTAAATTGTGTTTAACAAACAACTTTTGTTTTGAAACTCAAGGCCTAACAGTAATTAGTTAAGGTGATTTGAATTTTAAAGTTAAATCTAAACCCTGTATCTGTAAACAGAGTTGAATATGAACATAACAGACATGCACACCTTAATATATTCATATATCCAAGAATCCATATACATACAAGCATAATTTATACCACACATTAAAGATCATCACAAGAAAACATCATAAACAGATTTAAATTACTTTTTAGAAGAAAGTTCACTCACAGGCATCAACATGAAAATAGATTTTAGGTGGGAAGTTTCTCATCAGGTTATAAAACAAAGACAGGCTTTAGGTTTATCTATATATCCACTAATATAATATATATACATGCAATTCGAAACAAAGCATTCCTGTAAAAGCTTTATACTATATTACTACAACATTTTATCACAAGCATCTAAGTCTAGATTTAAAACTGTTTTTAAATTCAAGGTTTACTCACCAGACATAAAGCAAAGAACAGAGCACCATTGTGAAAAGCTTTTGAAAATAGCTTGAAAACTTTAAAATTTGAATTGCTGAAGCTGCTTGAGTTAAAAACTTGAATTGCTTCTTTGTTTTAAAACTGGAATGCTTGTTGTTTTAAAAACTTGAGTTGCTTGTCTCAGATTTCATGCAGGCTTTTGATTCCAGGTTGAAGAAAAAGTTTGCAAGCTTGCTTTTTGAATTTTGAAAATGATATTACAGGCTATTGAATTTGATTTCAGGTTTGTGAGGAGTTGATTACGGATTTGTTAGAGAATTTGTTTGAGTTTTGTTACAGGCTGAAGTTTTCTTTATTTAGAAATGAAAATGAGAAAATAGTTAAGAATGGAAGAAGGCAAACTTATATAACTAAATTTATGAATTATTAAAAATCAAAGAAAAATAAAAACACAATATGACACTTGTCATATACCTTTGTTCATTAATTAACACATATGCTTAGATTGATTTATTAGCTTACATTTGTAACTTTACATGCAAAATAATTTATAAATGTGAATAAAGCTTTTATTAATTAATTTCCTAATAACTAAATATTTATTTTAATTTATATAAATAAGAATCCTTTTTAAAGAAATAGAATAAAACAAACTATATTTATACAAAATCATTTATGTCATACTTTTAAATCCAAATAAATTTAATTCAATTTAATTTTTTTAATACAATTTAAAATCAATTTAAACAATTTACACTTAACAATTTAAAACCATATACTATTAAATAGCTTTTGAAAAGCTTAATATTAAATAAAATAAAAATTTCCAAATCACCAAAAATAATAGAATTTGAAAATTATGTTTTATTTGTTAAATTCAATCCAAAGGTTTTCTATTTACAATATATATAATTATATATACATTATAAATAGAAAACAATTTATTAACTTTTAAAAGATAAATTTACCAATTAAATATTTATTAAAGAAGATTGTTAAACCAAATTTAAACAGTTTTAATAAAGATTATCAAATCAATTTAATTATTTAAACAGATTTTAAATTGATATTGCCCAAAAATTTCGGGATATCATATTCCTCCCCACTTAAAAGAATTTCGTCCCCGAAATTTAAAAGCAAAGGTAATTTAATAACCCATCAACAATTTTAATTTTAAATCACAAGCATATATTATGAACCATATGCTAACAACCATAGCAATCAATTCACTCAAACAAACAAATCTAACTATCCAGACAAAATTCTAGATAGAACTTCCTAGAGTTTCCCAGGTATAAATACCTGAATACTCGCTCTACAGAATCCAAACAATCAATACTACTAAGCTACAGAGCTCCTACTCATCTAGATCTACAAAACTTAACAAGATATCAGACTATAGACGAGTCTGACTCAACAACCAAATCTCCCTGAACTGCTGGTTCTAAAACCAGAGATAGATCAAACACGTACTCCCTCAGAGATACATGAAACACATTGAATCCCAGTTATCCAAACTGACCATTCAACCTTGTAGACCAAGCTCTTATCCAAATCAAATCTCCGACTACAAAATCCAAATTCCTTCGTCTCTTATCCACAAAACTCTTCTGATGATCCTGGGCTGCCTACAACCTTCTTGATTAGCTCAACCTTCGCTGATACCTCTAGAAACAAACTGGACCAAAACAACCCAAACTGCTTCCGCTGCACAACACTGATCCGAAATAAATGAAAATGCTGATGAAGAACACGAGCACAAACTAGACAACATATCCCAGAAATATGGTTCATCAAATCCATAAAAGAAAACTCAGAAGTTCCACCAAAACCTGAGCTGCTTCACCAAACTCTATCTCTAGGAACCATCTTTCAACTAGCTGAACCACCGGTATCAATCCAGGAATCCTAGTCGATAAGAAAAACTCAATCTCCAGATGCGGACAAACTTTTGACCTCCTTGAAGACATCTGAAAAAACTCTTTAATACTCAAGAGAACACTCAACTATCGCAAGTCACTTTTGCGATCAACCCAGCCTAATTCCAAAGAAAAACTGTTCTCTCTTTACCAAACAGAACAGCTTACGCTTATCTATCCAATTCATCGAAGAAATGGATCCACTCTGCTGCTTCTGAATTCCATCACAAGAAAAACTGCTCAGCCAGAAAACTTCCTTCCAACACACAGAACACTCCGAGCTGCACTGCTGCCACAGATGCCAAAAATTTCCTAATCAAAGCTCTTTGAGAAACTTAATCCTCAAGCCAAACATAATCACTATGCTGAACTCAGCCACAACACCGAAGTAGACACAATTCCTTAACTTGTTCCAAAGAAACATCTTCGGAAACATCCATAGTCACTGCGTCTCATCACACAGCTACTATTTCCTGAGATTGCCCAGATACCATCACTCGCTTCTGCCCAATCGACGGATCCAAACTCTACTTACCCAACTTCAAAGATGGACTCCGAACCTTTAAAAGGTTTCCTTCAGAGATCGATGAAATCCTTACACCACAGCAAAGCTTACTCGAGACAGTATTAGGTCTACAGTCTCGATAGATACTTCCAACCTCCACACTCAAATTCCAACCATTGGTAGTCGTGTTACACACACCACCACCTATCTACCTTTATAACTCATATTGGAAAACCCGAACAGGTAACCCAACAAATAGGTAGAATAAATATATATATATAGTTATATAAAAATTACAATTACGCTCTCTCAAGATAGACACCACTCCAGAGTCTAGGTATTCACTCAACCTAGCGCTCTGATACCACTGTAACGACCCGCCATTCATTCCACAGAATGACGCATCATTAATAAGAAAGAAGGGGATAGAAAAGAGAAAAGAAGAGAAGCAAGAACTAAACAATATCAGAATCTCACAACGGAAACGGAACAAAATATAATATATCACATAACTATTACATAGTCTTTACATAATCAGAGTTACACAGCTTATACAACACAAAATAGACAGTTATAAATTTTTGTCTATTATACAACTCAAGATATAACTCAAACAAAAGACTCAGAGAAATCAACACAACGGAACACTATATATCTACGAATGCTGAAGCCTCCTGCTCCATATCTCCTCCATAAATTCGTCAAAGCTAACCTGAATCCCTTGGCTACTCGTAAAAATTTGAGTACCCAAGAGTTTAATAAAACAGAAAATAAACACTTGGGTCAGACATGGGTCTGGTGTGAGTAAACGGGTTAGAGTTGCTTAACTTCAAAACCTTTTGAAAACAAAGGTATCACGTAAGACTTCCCACACATAAACATGGAAAAGTTTTTACCTTACGCTAACCAAAACATTTGATAGAAAATCCGATTATATTATAATAGGGTCTAGGGTTTTCAAATAAATACTCATATAGCTGAAATTGTTACATTATTAAATTCCAGCATACTAGCCACAAAGTGGGTATACAATCAAGTCCGAGATCACTTATTGGAAGTTGGATTTCCATACAATGGCAGGGCTACTGAGGTACCGCCCGTCACAGTACCTGGCCTAGATCAGCGTACCGAGGATCACGCCCAATCCCCTACAACACAAAGCCGGAACCATCCCTTACTGGATAATTCGAATAAAATCACCCCACGGTTGTGATCATTCAACCGCACCACTAAGCCGAAATAGAAAAGGGACATCTAGACAGGGATGACCTTACTCTTAGTGGGTGCTACCCATGAAGCCTTGCTGCACCTCCCCTGTTTTAGCCATTCCCGGTTGATGAGGCTTGAGGCTACGATTACCTTTAATCAGAACACATCACTTAGAATGCTCATCGTCCACCTGACGATGTTCTGAAAGCATTCAATCCATACAAGTTCGTTCCGGGTTCGAACGAAACCGAAGGCATTATCTCGTTACACTCATTTTGGAATCACCCTCAGAGTTAATGACAATAACCCTTGCACTCTGAATCTTCATCTTCATTTGAGATTCACGACCTATTGTTAATTTGGATCGATGTGGTATTCAGATATCCAAATCTGGAAACCCGATCCCGGTCTCATCGAAATCCAAAACGTATCTTTTAAGGCCAAGTTGTTTTAAAGTTAAAACAATTCAATTCAATTATCTATATACACATAGATAGATAATTCACAATATCACAATAGATAATCTACACTATTATCACAAATAGATAATTCACATTATCATTCAACCAAAACATCCATATCATAGATCAGCACATATCTCATCAGAGATATCAAACAATGCAAAGCATTCAATATTATTCAACCATCCATAAGTAATGATTTATACCATCTCTAATTAATTTAACATAAATTAAATTAATTACTTCATTCTATAAATCCTGCTTACTTAACCATTAATTAATTATAAATAAATTAATTAATTATCCTCTAATTATTCATTTTAATTAATCATCCTTGATTAATTATCTTTTAATTATATTCAAGTAATTAGCCTTTAATTAATTTCACAAATTAATTATTCTTAACCATTATAGTAATTAACCTTTAATTACTTCATAAACTAATTAACTATAATCAATTACCTTAATCCTTAATTAATTACTCTTTAATCACTTATTATTGATTAATTAATTTTAATTAATCAACCCTTAATTACATCATTAACTATATTTAATTAATGATCTCTTAATTACTTCTTTAATTAATTATCCTATTTAAATTAATTACATTTAATAATTAATCTTTAATTAGTCACATTTACTAATCACCTTTGATTAATCTCATTCAGTAATTAACTTCCCTTAATTACTTCATTACATAAATTAATTACTCCTTAATTAATTATCTTTAATTAATCCCTTGATTAATTACAAAGTAATTTAATCCAAATTTCTTTCATCCTTAAATCATCTTCCCTTAATTACTTCCAGTAATTACATAAATTACTTTACTAAGTAATTACAGTCCATTAATTAATCACATAAATTAATTAGTCTTAATTAATCATATTTATTAATTAACTTTAATTAATCACATTAATTAATTATCTATGTAATTAATTCTTAATTACCTTTCATTAATTACTTCCATAAAGTAATTTACCTTTTATTAATTAACCTCTAATTTCTTTTATTAACTAATTATTCTTTCATTAATTACATTCAATAATTATACTTAATCAATTTCCAAAGTGATTATCCTTAATTAAACCAAAGTACTTATCTTAAATTAATTACATTAATTAGCTATCTTCAATTAATTAAGTAACTATACTTTAATTACTTAATAAGACCTTAATTAATTAAGATAAACCATTTACCTTAATTAAACACTCTAATTAAATATCCTTTAAAACTTATCTCCTTTAAATATATTTTAAAAACTTTGTTAAACCTTTATCTTTGAAACTTACTTAGAAACTTGTTTAAATTTCTTTTCTTAAAAACTTGATCTAGTACTTTTATTTGAAAACACTTTCGAATTCAATTACAAAATTAATCTAGTTTATATTTACTTTTTAAAACAACAAATTTAAACATTTTAAATTTTTGAAAACATATTCAATTTAACATACTTTTAAACTTGACTAACATTCCTTTTGGAAACTTGATTAATTAAACTTGCTTTTGCTTTTTAAAACCTGAACTTGATTTCCCTTTAAAAATTTACAATCTGGCAACTAAAATTCACTTCACAAATTTAAAACCAGTTAACAGTCTAAAACCCCGAGCCACCCACACAAAAACCCCGAGCAACCCATGCGAATAACTCGAGAAATCCTTCTTCCCCCAAACTAACGAACGAACCAGATACCACAGTGCACACGTGCACGTGCACACGCCACCTGATCGCCTCCGACCCTCGCCAAGGCCACCCACAAGTCGACGATCATCTCCCCAACTCACCTGACCTCCAAGTTCGACGAAACTGACAGCGAATCGAAATCGAGCCAAACGATCAACTCCAGGAACCCAACATCTTGACAAATGCGCCTCGCTCTGACGATCTCATTCACCAGAAATCTCGCTCTTTTGACCAGAGCCGCGTCACGATCCCCTGCGTTGATTCCCCCACATGCGATCGACCACGATCTTCCCACGGCGTCGCCATCAATTCGAAAACAACCTCGACCAAACTGCTCTTCGAACCCTACTTCATTCAAATTCCGATGCCACGGCAAATGATAGATGCTTCCACTATTTTTCCCGACCTTCCTAGTTGCTAAGCTAACTTCGACAAAAACCCGACCATCCAATAGTTCGTCGATCGCCGGAAAAAGTTTAAAATACACTTTCTGTTCAACTTCGAACTGCACCCTCTATATATAACTAAAAATCGAGATTTAAGTTTTAAAAATCCTATTTCTCAAAGATGAATCAGATTATAAACTTGAATTTATAAATCATTGCACTTGATTTTAACCAAATTCTAAACTTTCACTGTTATTTTCCACTTTCCAGAGAGTTTCAAACTTAATTCATATAATTTAAATTTCTAAAAACTAAATTGTGTTTAACAAACAACTTTTGTTTTGAAACTCAAGGCCTAACAGTAATTAGTTAAGGTGATTTGAATTTTAAAGTTAAATCTAAACCCTGTATCTGTAAACAGAGTTGAATATGAACATAACAGACATGCACACCTTAATATATATACATATATCCAAGAATCCATATACATACAAGCATAATTTATACCACACATTAAAGATCATCACAAGAAAACATCATAAACAGATTTAAATTACTTTTTAGAAGAAAGTTCACTCACAGGCATCAACATGAAAATAGATTTTAGGTGGGAAGTTTCTCATCAGGTTATAAAACAAAGACAGGCTTTAGGTTTATCTATATATCCACTGATATAATATATATACATGCAATTCAAAACAAAGCATTCCTATAAAAGCTTTATACTATATTACTACAACATTTTATCACAAGCATCTAAGTCTAGATTTAAAACTGTTTTTAAATTCAAGGTTTACTCACCAGACATAAAGCAGAGAACAGAGCACCATTGTGAAAAGCTTTTGAAAATAGCTTGAAAACTTTAAAATTTGAATTGCTGAAGCTGCTTGAGTTAAAAACTTGAATTGCTTCTTTGTTTTAAAACTGGAATGCTTGTTGTTTTAAAAACTTGAGTTGCTTGTCTCAGATTTCATGCAGGCTTTTGATTCCAGGTTGAAGAAAAAGTTTGCAAGCTTGCTTTTTGAATTTTGAAAATGATATTACAGGCTATTGAATTTGATTTCAGGTTTGTGAGGAGTTGATTATGGATTTGTTAGAGAATTTGTTTGAGTTTTGTTACAGGCTGAAGTTTTATTTATTTAGAAATGAAAATGAGAAAATAGTTAAGAATGGAAGAAGGCAAACTTATATAACTAAATTTATGAATTATTAAAAATCAAAGAAAAATAAAAATACAATATGACACTTGTCATATACCTTTGTTCATTAATTAACACATATGCTTAGATTGATTTATTAGCTTACATTTGTAACTTTACATGCAAAATAATTTATAAATGTGAATAAAGCTTTTATTAATTAATTTCCTAATAACTAAATATTTATTTTAATTTATATAAATAAGAATCCTTTTTAAAGAAATAGAATAAAACAAACTATATTTATACAAAATCATTTATGTCATACTTTTAAATCCAAATATAAATTTAATTCAATTTAATTTTTTTAATACAATTTAAAATCAATTTTAACAATTTACACTTAACAATTTAAAACCATATATTATTAAATAGCTTTTGAAAAGCTTAATATTAAATAAAATCAAAATTTCCAAATTACCAAAAATAATAGAATTTGAAAATTATGTTTTATTTGTTAAATTCAATCCAAAGCTTTTCTATTTACAATATATACAATTATATATACTTTATAAATAGAAAACAATTTATTAACTTTTAAAAGATAAATTTACCAATTAAATATTTATTAAAGAAGATTGTTAAACCAAATTTAAACAGTTTTAATAAAGATTATCAAATCAATTTAATTATTTAAACAGATTTTAAATTAATATTGCCCAAAAATTCCGGGATATCACAGAAATCATCATATTTTACTTCAAAATGTCAATTCAGTTCGATATATCGATTTCACTTCAAAAGTTTGCTTCGAATTTTAATTTAGGTTATAACTTCACTTTAACCCAATTTGCATTTAAATCCAAGATTTAAATATAATCAATCCCACTCTGACCAGTTTAAATATTTTTAAATATAATCAATCCAAAATTTTTAGAAAATAGTTTGAATATTTTTAAAATAGTTTAAATAATTAAAATAGATAAAAATAGTTTAAATGGTTAAAATAGTTGGATATAAAATAGTTTAAATATTATAATGGTTTATATAGTAAAATAGTTTGGAAAATCCAAAATAATTTGAATATTTAAAAAAAAGATAGATTTTAAATAGTTTATATTAAAATAATTTATTTGAAAATAGTTTCAAAGTCAAACAAATTCAATTTCAAATCTTCCAATTCAAATCCATTTCAATTTCCATTTCAATTTAATCGATTCCATTCCGATTTCAATCTGAATCAACTTCAATCCCAATTTCAATTCAAATAAAACCAATTTCGATTTCGAATTAATTCAATTTCCCTTTCAATTCCAATTGATTTTAAATTCAATTCCAACTTGAATAAATTCCGATTCAATTCTCAATTTCAAACCATTTCAATATATATCAAGTTCGAGTTCGATTTCAAAGCATCGATTTAAATCATTTAAATCAAATCTAACTTCAATGTTCAATTCAATGTCTAGACCTTTAAGATAATTCAATTCCGAGCTCAATTATTGAAATATCGATTTAAATTACTTTACTTAGCAATATTTCGAAGTTCGAATAAAATTCCAAATCTTTAAAACAACCCAATTCCCGAAATTCAAATCATATTTCAATTATAATTTCAAAATCTCAACTTCGATTATTTAAACCATTTCTATTAACAAAATTAAATTTCAACATTTCGAGCTCACGTTAGAAAATAATTCAATTTTCTATAAATTTGATTTTTATTTCTTTAAATCAAAATCATTTAAATAAATTTCAAATCAAAATTTTTAAAATCCTTTAATTTAACCAATCCAGTGTTCGTATATAATTTTCCATCCTATGGCCAAGTGATCAGTTATTTCAATTTAATTTTAGGGATGGATATATATCATTTCAATCCAAATCACAGTGTCATAGGTATATATCATTTCAACCTATTTCTTAATTTATTCGAAATAATTCAATTTACTGTTCTATAAACTGTAAATAATTTACAGGATGATACAATATATATCAAAATAAATAAACATCCAAATCATCCTAAATATCAACCAATAGCATCCATCACAATCAATCATCCAAACAGTCAATATAATTCACAACAATTTCCTAGTTATTAATATCGGGTATTTTACTGGCAATTAAATTCCAATTTCAAATCTAACTGTCAATTTTAATTTTTAACAGTTAATTCAAACGACAATTTAGATGACAATTAAATTTATCAAACAACCATCAATAAATTTATATCACTTCATAATATCAAATTTAACTAGCATAAAAATATTTTAGTACTTTTGAGCATTATAAATCACTCACATTTATTTTCTGTTGTCGCCGAGGCGTTCCAGTTTGGAACTAAAACCGAACAACGTCCGATTTTAGCCCAAATTTCCGCTATCTCCAAATCCATCCAAACCAGTTTCATTGCGAAGCTCTCGTCATCTCGATCACAATGCAAATTTTTTGTCTCGATTGGACCTTGTATGTGCGAGTTATGAATTTTAGAAGTTGACAATACATTTTAAATTAAATTATATAAAGTAATTAAAACTTCACCTTAATTACCTAAACTTCCATTCTTCTTCCTCCCAAGATAACAGCCTGTGCACAAAAAATGAATTCGACCCAAAAATGCATGCACCAAATGCACTGACACAGAGCATTTGTCGATGAAATCGAGTCCCGTCTTCGCCGATCTACTTCCCTCGACAAACTACACTCGCTCGCCATGTAACAACCCGCATATCTATCGATTTTATATTTAAATATTTTATCGTTAGTCGGATGTTAGTCCGAAAAGCTACTTTTTGCATACGGTCAAATTAGGACTCGAGACCACCCCCATTGAGTTCAAAATGACGTTTGCGATCTTTTTGAGTGTAAACTTCGATATGTTTGGAGATAGTGAAATTTTCGTCACTTTTCCCGCTTGAGACTTTGGTTTGGACTGCACCTCCTTAACTCAGCCCAACCCCTTCTTCTCTTCATCACTTCATCAAATACTTCAAGCTTCTTCAAAAATGGTGGAGGGAAAGAGAAATTAAAACTCCCAAACACAAATTCCATTGCAAATCCGAGATTCAACATCAAATTCACGTTTAGGCCATTGATTTAAGCTTGTTGGTGTTCTTGCTTTGCTCTCAAATCTCCATCTTCATCAAATTCCGTGAAAAGGTGAGATTTTTGATCTCACATCTTGCCTATATCTATCTTGGACTGTGGGGAATGATCCCCTATTGTATTTGCATCAACATTTGCATTTGGTTTGGATTGGATTGGCGAAAAACTTCAATTTTCAGCGTTTTGGTGATTTTCCTGGCCTTAAGTCGTTTCTGGCCTTCGCTGAGTCGTCCACGAGTTAAGCCTAAGTCGTGAGTCGTTCACGAGTTAAGGGCTTAGGTCGCGCGCGTGTATTTCTGTTCGTCTGGCCTGAGTCGTTCACGAGTTAAAGGCCTGAGTCGTTCTCGAGTTAAAGTGTTAAGTCGTTTCTGCCTGGCCTGAGTCGTTCACGAGTTAAAGGCATGAGTCGTTCACGAGTTAAAGGCATGAGTCGTTCACGAGTTAAAGGCTTAAGTCGTTTGCAGTTAGCTCGTTCGCCTCGAGTTAAGTCGTAGGTCGTTTGGCCTTAAGTCGTTGCAGTTAGCTCGTTCGCCTCGAGTTAAGTCGTAGGTCGTTTGGCCTTAAGTCGTTTGCAGTTAGCTCGTAGCTCGTATGGCTCTTAAGTCCTAGGTCGTTGGCTTTTAAGTCGTTAAGTCGTTCGTTCCACTAAGTCGTTCAGGGCTTAAGTCGTTAAGTCGTTCGCGAGTTAGTACTTGGTCGTTTGACCTGTTCTTCTGCCAGCTCGCGTGGCACTCCACTTAGGTCGTATGACCTTATCCCTTAAGTCGTAAGTCGCTTGCCCCCTTAAGTCGTAAGTCGTAGGTCGTCGCCGACCTTACACTTGGTCTTTTTAGGTCGCGATTTTCCTTTGGTCGCAGGACTTTGTTAAGTCGTAGGTCGTCTTCGACCTTATCCTTAGCCTTGTTAGGTCGCGTGAACTCTTAGGTCGTATGACCTACTTTTCCTTAGGTCGCTGGACCAGCTTGCCTTCACTAAGTCGTACCGTGACGGGGCGCTGCCCCGCACCCCGCCGTGGGCGCTGCCCCCTGGACCCCCGCGACCTGACCGGGCAGGTCGAACCCCGTATTACTCTGCGTAGGCAATCTCTTCTGAAAAACGTTTATCAGAATTTCTACTTTGATGGTTTTGGGATTTGACTTCTTTGCACTTTACTCACGTCTTCGAACGTGAATTGATTTGTTCTACCATCGTTTTATGACTTGTCACTTTAAAGATATATGAAGGTTTCAATACTAATAGTAAATATCAAAACACTTTCATCAAAGCGATTTCAACACTATTTTAAGTATCAAAAGTTCGTTTTCTCAAACCGATTTTCAATCTACTAGTATATACAAGCCTTTACTTCACTCGAATGAGAAATCGACTTAAACGACTTAGTAAAACGAGTGGTATGAAACGCTTGCGTTCACTTCGTCGGTTAGCTCTTGGACTTGTTCGATTGAACCCTTTTTGTGACAATTTCCTAGTGAAGATTTACAGCTTGTTCGTAAATATTTAAGTTAAGCAAGTGGTTATGGGACATGAAGCTAAACTCATATATTTACTGGCTTGGTGTGATTGACACTTCCTTATGATCATGACGATCATTTTTGTGATTTAGACTAGCAATGTGCGATGTCTCTTCGTCCGTGTGTCGGACTTGCCTTCGGGCCATCCGTGTGTTCGGAAAATTTAAATGGATAGCTTCCATGAGATAACTTCTCGTCCGTGTGTCGGACTTCCCCCTTTTTGTGATTTCTGGATTTCGTGTGTTGATTTCTGGGATTTGTTCTGGATTTCGTGTGTTGATTTCTGGATTTAGTGCTTCACCAACTTTTGTGATTTTCACTGATATGATATCAGGTTTTTGTGTATTGGTGAATTCGTGTGTCATTACCTTTTTATGTGTTTGGATCTTTGAGAAGATTCTTGTGATATTGATTAATCCTTTGTTGATTATCATTTACATACTTATAGTAGTATGTCGCTATGGTTATTACATGTTCATGTCATGCCTTTTACTGTATACCATATCATCTGATATTTATAGTTAGACTGATCCGTTTATTATTTTCTTATAAATAATACTCGGGTCAGACCGAGATGTTACAGGTGCTTCTGCTTGACTTCTCTTCAGGATTATTCTGACTTTTGGCTAACTACTTAGATTAGTAGTTTTTGGATGTACACCTTTGAGATATAGACTCTATGTTGTGTACTTATTCTTTTGTATAGCACGTGATGCTATTCTTTTGTATTATCGTGGATCTTTCTGACCACTACTCTGATGTACACTTTCATGTGTTATATATTTATTCATATCTTCTTCCGCCTTTGTGATATGGATGTCTGTGACTGATTGTCGTTATGATTATTTCTATGTTTGTTTCCGAAGATTATATATAGCCACCGTGTGATAGCTTTGTGTTTGTATCGGTATGTCGGATTTCCTCCTTAAAAGATATGCATTCTATTCTATCTGACGTATCGATGCTCGCACAAAGAAGTTACATGGATGGTCGCTCCTCCACAGCCTTATTCTCCGCGCTAATTGACAGCACTACATCGTAGTGTTCTTGGTTAGCGTGGGTATAGAGGTGGGGCGTCACACGCCACCTTGGATCTATCCTGCCACCACCTTAGCAAAATGCGTCCAACCCAAAAACATGTCCAGGCCGTACAAATCACATCCCTCTAGAGTTGATCGATCTTCACAAAATTCGGCACCTAAATGCTATTTCGCACTACGAATCCAAATATGACTTCAAACAAGCCAATCGATGCTCCCAATTTCTAGAAACCCAAACCCTAGTTCATATCTTCCTCATGACATCACTATCGACCCTCCCTACTCATGGCTGCACCATACAAGAAGTATATCAGATCGAAGTACTTATCAAGAGAAAATTTTTGACGCAAGTTTCATGTTTTATTATTGAGTATAATTAGAGAAATAGATTTTTGAAGCTTCCATTTTTCTTTTTCTTTTTCTCTGTTAACCTATGACGTTTAAATAGAAGAGAATGATGGAGATAGCACAGGGGAAGGGTGGTAGTAGTTTGGCTGAGATGAAAGAATAACGGCTGATATGAAGGGTTGACTTGAAAAATATATTAATTGAATTTTCAAAATATCTCGATTTAAGTAACTTAAAATTCTAAACTCCAATCGAGGCATGCCGCTTAGCATTCCTAATGTTATACCCCTATTCCGAACGCAATGGAACAAGTTTCGAGGCCTAATTCGATCGTATGGAGAAGATAGCTTTTTGAACCCAATTATAATATTAAAATTTCGATATTAATTTCAGTGCGTTTCTATCCTGTACGACCAATCGGTAACTTTAAACGCTACGAAATTTGAAATCCGATAAAAATACACTATTACGGATCCAATGGAACTGGTTTCATCGAAATCCAAGATTGTGCCCCGGAAGGCTATTTTTACTCGTTAATTTAAAACGAGCTATTTTTAAAATTGAGTAAATCACTTTTAAATTCAATTTAAAAGTTCAATTACCTTCATTCTTATTAATATAAATTTAATAAGTCTTTAAACTATTTTTATCCAAATAAGAATCTAAGATTTTAAATTATTTTAACAATTTCAATTATTTAATTCAATAATTAAATTATCCAATAAATCATTATATTTGAAATTCAAGTTGTAAAATCTATAAATTTAACTTTTAAATATAACCAATTAAATATTCCAATTTCAAATAACTAAAATTCTAGGTCGTTACTGATATTGACCCTTGATCTGATGGTACGATATAGTCGGTCACCCATAACTTCGGATGTCGTTCCGATTGGTTTTGTATTAAGGCCTCCTTGCGGTCATTGCCTTAAATTGTAATGAACACTAAGACAGAGCTATACTGAGTTGTCGTATTCAACTTTTAGTGGTTTCTACTCCTGCCCCAGTCTTGGGTTAATGGAGTTAGTTCGTGGATGGTCGAGTTCCATCCGTAGTGAGTTTATACTCCTCCCATTGGTTTCAGGACGAAGTTTGTGGAATAGATCACAGTCGATCTCCACTCATCTATCCATTCATGTTTGTATTCACGCTCTGGGAATGTGGTTCAGTTGATGGGTGGTCAGTTCGCACCAAGTTTGTGTTTATACTCTAGTCCGCACTCTGGGAACTCAGAGTTATCTCGTGGGTAGTCGGTTTCCATCCAGTTTATGTTTATACTCTAGTTCGCACTCTGAGGACTCAGAGTTATCTCGCGGGCAGTCGGTTTCCACCCAGTTTATGTTTATACTCTAGTTCGCACTCTGAGGACTCAGAGTTATCTTGCGGGCAGTCGGTTTCAACCCAGTTTATGTTTATACTCTAGTCCACACTCTGGGAATCAGAGTTATCTTGTGGGTAGTCGGTGTCTACCCAATTTATGTTTATACTCTAGTCTGCACTCTGGGAATCAGAGTTATCTTGTGGGTAGTCGGTGTCTACCCAATTTATGTTTATACTCTAGTCTGCACTCTGGGGAGATAGAGTTTTTATTGATAGGCATCGGATGTTCCCTGCCCGCCATTCTGTAGGGTTTGCACATATTGTTAAAGCTTTCCTTAACAAATCAGCTTTCCGATCACATCTCGGAGGTGTTTGTAATCAACAGTGTTAGGACCGTGTGCATCTTGGGATATACAACATTCACCGGATTTTCTCTAGGCTTCAGTGGACTCTCTCGAGGCTAGTTTTTAGTACTGCTCTGAGTTGTGAGTCTTTAAGTAGATGTCACTGATTGAATCATTCAAAGGAGTTTATGAGTCAAATTTTGAGATTCTAGGTCATCTTCTGGAATCTGTGTCCTTAGCCAACGGGCCTGTATTGTCTCTTCTCCTAGTCTGCTCTTCTCCTCCTTGCTTAGGTTCTAATTCACTGTGTAATAGAAATGATCCAAGGTCATAAGAGGATCTCCAGTTAACTAGCTGTCAAAATTCATCTGGGGGTCGATTCCCCTCATCAACGCCATCACTATTATATCCTCGCTGGGATTGCTCGCATTAGTGACGATGATGATGACATTGAATCTCTACAGGAAGTCTTTTGAGTGGCTCACCTAGCATATGGAATAAATTGGATAACAGCATCACATCCTTAGTGTGAGTCACATGCATTCTAAACTACTCGATAAACTTTTGATCTGGTTGATTGAATAAGGAGATGGATTTGGGTCATAATCGCATAAACTGCATGATCGATACACCTTCGAGGAATATAGGAAAGCATCTGCATTCAATGGCACATATCGCTCTAGCGGAATTCATATGCCACTATAATTTCATGAGATGTAGTCCAGGGTCGGTTTTCCCTGAGCAAACTGATATGATTGGTACATTGAATCTCCTTGGATATTCTACACACTGAACGGCTTCAATGAATAGGCTTGAAATGAGGGAGATGCTTCAGTCATCATCATTCGTTTCGTTTTTAAGTTACAGCTACTTGTTGTGCTTGTGAATGATGTATGCATGCCCAAGATATGAGCAAAGCAAGAAGGACTGGTATTGATGGATCAATGGTAAGTTACTTGGAGTCAGACCCATGAAATTCTGCTATTTGCTTGGAGTTAGCAATTGGTTTGCTTGGAGTCACTGAATTCGAAGTGCTGGGTCAATGGAGAATGGTGCTTGGAGTCATCTTGGCGTTTTTTTGGAGACAATCTTCATTTTACCCGAGTTTGGCTTTGGGCTAAAGTTTCTTGGGTTTGCTTAGAGTCACATCACCTATGTTTTACCACCTTTGGGAGTATCGTTTGAGTAGCGGTTGCTTGTCCGTTCCTTGGTTGCAATTCAAAAGCTGCCGCCTGATCCTCTATGACTCGATCAGTCACATGACGTAAGGGAAGTGGATAGAATGCTTCGTGTTTAAGTTGAGTTCCGAATCCAGAATGCGGGTGCACTTCTCTATGTACCTAATCCATAATTATTTTTAAATGGATTGTACTCAATCCATATTTTTTTGGAATAGGGATCGGTTAAACAAGGGTTTGGTTCTTGATGAATGCGACATAAGGATTGGTAATATAGGGATCGGCTGAATTGCCATGTTGAGGGATCGGTAGTTTGCCATATGAGAGGGATCGGCTATGGGGATGTGAATGGGGGATCGGTAGTTTGCCGTATGAGAGGGTTCGGCATATGAAGTATAGAGGGATCGGTATCGATGTCTTTTAGAGGGATCGGTATTGACGAGATTGGAGGGGGATCGGTATTGACGAAATTGGAGAGGGATCGGTCATCTAGGCTTTGAGAGAGGGATCAGCTATTATGGCCTTGTGAGTGGGATCGACCATCATGGCCTTGAGAGAAGGATCAGCCATTTTGGCCTTGAGAGAGGGATCAGCCATTTTGGCCTTGACAGAGGGATCGACTATTTTGAGAGATCGGCCATTTTGGCCTTGATAGAGGGATCGACTATTTTGAGGGATCAGCCATTATGGCCTTGAGAGAGGGATCGGCTATTATGGCCTTGAGAGAGGGATTGACCCTTCGCTAAATTGAGTGCAAACTTCAACATCTAATCCCAAGAACTTGCATACACAAGTGAATCCGATCCCTTCCAAATAGACATGAAGACATGAACGCATGAACAACTCCAAACAAGAACACTAGCATCTTCATTCCCATCAACTCCATGCGAAGTTGATTTAATTCTTCTAACGATGACTATCGGCTTCCTTTAGATTTCCTTCAAATCTGAGTAGAATAGGAAGTTTATCATTTGAAAGCTAGATCTATCTCGCGAATAAGGGAATCCACAAGTAGATGATGAGAACCAATCAAGTTGAGAATTCATATATCAAAGAAAGCACCAAAATGTTGACGCCGAAAATAGGCATCAACGCCCAACAGAATATAGTAGAGATTAAATGAAGAATGAAATTAAAACAAAGCAAAAATGAAAAAAGGAACACATAAATTTTTATATTAGTTCGGCAATCTTGGCCTACGTCCACTTCATATTTTTATTGATCTTCCACTTGACTATGATTATAAGAATGTTTGGATCAACCAGGATCCACTAGTACAACAATGAAAAATAAAAATGGTAGAGCCTTGGCAAAGAAAGTAGGATCCCTTTTTTCACGCCATGCCTACTATATTTATAGGTGAAGACATGCTCGGATCGGACTGAAATTTTGGTAGAAGATTCGGGAGACCAAGACGAGGCTGCCCAAAAATTTGCAGACCTATCGGGGCCCACAATAGGGATCCGTACCGATCCCTATTAATGCATCCAAATGGGATGTGATCCTTTTGTGGGATTCACATGAGGTTAGCTACTTGCTCCCCAAATTCCATGCTATTCCAATGTACGGTTTGTGAGATATCGCATTTTCCGTGATGTAGTGTTCCTTGAATTCTAATTTTTGCCGATCACTCTAAAGGTATAGGCATCGATCCCTCCAACTTTCTCTAAATGCCACACGATCCCTATGGGTTGTTCCACACGTCCTAATTTGCTTATACTCCAAGTTTCATGTTGTTAGCATCTGTAGATTTTGAGTTATTGACCGATCATTGTTGCAATATGTAGTGAAAGCTGAATATGGACGATCCCTTTTATACCGATCCCTTTTAATAGGTGAAGTAATTTGCCCATAACTTGAGCATACGAACTGCAAATGACTTGAAACTTGAAATGGAGCCTTATGGGGCCTTCCTTGTTACTCTATATCGATCTTACCAAGTTTGGGACAAAAATTGAGGATATGTACCAATCCCCTAGGGAAAGGGATAGGCACCGATCCCCCGCCTAGTGGAGGCATTACTCCATACTTAGAGTATTCTGAAGAGTCTACCTCTTGGTCTCGGCTGATCGTCGCTTCGTATCATTGCCTGCGCTTGATATCTGAGCCTAGTAATCATATCTCCGGGCTGTCATCCTTGATGGTCGTCTAGTTTAACTTTTCTAATCGGTCTGAATATAGCCGAGCCAAAAGGCCGGATAACAATCATATTGTGTTAAATGTAACACTAGACCAAAACTAAAAGATAAATCTAAGAACTCAATTGCTGAATTGTCAGTTTGATCAGTTTTACACAAACCACAACATATTTAATGTCCTTCAAAGTTAATGATCATCGAATGTGTTATTCTAAAGAGTTCGTTATGATATTGTAGTAAGGGTTTTCTTTTGAATGGTTTGACAATTCGAAAGGAAAATGAACATATAAGAGTAGATTTAATTCAAGGTACGGTTGGGGTGATGAGAGTGAATTGTCATTTTTATTTATAAAGAAATAATGGAATGAGAATTATAATAATAATTGATATTTAACATTGGAATAAGAAATATGATTCCTATTCTGAAATGTATTTTAAATAGAAAATTATTTTCTATGAGATTTATTTCTTTGAGTTCAAGATATTTGAAAAAAGTACTCTCCATGTAAACTAGTTGGAGTATGTAAAATAAATAATCTATTAAGTGAATAATTTACTCCAAATTTAGTACGCGATTATAGTACTGGTGGAAATATTGGGAGCATGTCATATAACACTTATTGATTGCGTCAAGTTACGGAAATTGTTTTTGTAAAACATGTTGAACATTATTTATGAAATAATGACTATTTTTCGGTCTCAACTAAAAAATAGACATAGTTATATTTCAGTATGAATATTATGAATATTCGTTATGAAATAAAACTGTAATGTGGTATTTGTTTTCAAAACAAAAGTGATGCATTAGAAAATACAGAAGCATCTAAAATTATTTATAATTATTTTAGCAAGATAGGCTAAGCCATTATTTTGAGAAATAATTTTATTATATGATTATGAATCATATGATATCGGTTAATTATATCTCAAACAATTAAGGGCGATGCGCCCCTTTAGTGGGAGCGTCATAGGAATGATGAACTATTAGGATTGATACATATTGATGTATATAATTGCAAATCTATTAATACCAAAACGATTCCATATACTTCGTTATGTTCGCCGATGAGTTATGACTGACATAGACATATGTATTTGATACACAAGTAGTATATCTAAGATAAACTCATGAAGTATAAAATGGAAGTAAATAAAATAACATGCAATAGAAGTAAAATTAATTCGATCAGATCGATATGTGAGTATATATTGGAAATTATTCCAAATGCATCTAAAATGAATAAAGATTCAACCTTAAAAGTCACTCCTCCCTAAGGTACATAATGATGTAATGATAAGGAGTAAATGAACTTTGTTGAATGAAGTATGATTAATTGTGAGTGAAGTTGAGTTAACTTCTTTTTATAAGGTTATGTATTTAAAAGTAGTACACAATGTTAAAATTGATTTCATCTAAATAATAGTTTACAAAATCATATAAGATAAGGGTTTATAAGAAACCCCAACATATCTGTAACGACTCGCCTTTTCGACCTCCAAATGTCGATACTAATACATCCACGATATTCACTTGCCGAGCACCTAAGTGCCAAAAAGATGAATTATTAGGGTGAAATAAAAGAAAAATAAATAGAACAAGAAAGAATGAACACAACATCAGAATCTCACAATGGAACGATCATATACAATATCAAAAGACAGTATAAACTATCATTCTAAGATACAAAGTTTTTCAAAGTTACAGTAATCATCCTAGATAGTTATAAAAACCTATCCTCACAAATGCTAACGATACAATAGTAGTGCATCGGAAATAAATACTACGACATGTACTCATCCATCTCTTCTCCAGAAGCTCCAAAGCATCCCAAGCTAAATCTGGAAACATACACGGGCCTGACCCGAGCATTATAAGAAAAAAACATTTGGATCAATCTGGTAAACCAGCATGAGAAACTCAAAAAATATGAGTGACAAGTAACAATAACCATTGAGACCGTGCAGATTCCTGTAACAGTTTTCCCTCAAAGAAACCAACCGTTCATTAGGTTTAATATATAGTGATATAATAGATAATGTTTTAGGTGTAGCACATAAGTCGTGTCAAATAGTTGCTGTGTGAATGCCACAACAATAATCAGTATACAATCAATACCACTAAGTCACGTTCACATGATGGATTTTCCATGGACATCTCTTCGGATCTACCAAATCCAATCTCTATGACAAGGATTAGAAACTACCTTATGAGCAACGTATATATGTAGATGAGATATACTCTAAGGTAAACATAACTAGACCAACCTTGGTGTGTGATCCAAGCAATACCAACTCCCACTAGCAACAATCGATAAGAATCTCTAGAGATGGAGTCGATATACCCTTGAGGTTGCTAAACCCCCTAGCCATGCCCCTTCTCTGTTTTCTATCATTTTCCCGATGTCGACGCTATGTTCGACATCTCTCATATGAGTCTTCATCACTCAAACAGAACATGAATCCCCAAATGGATTCATCCATCTCGAACAGATCATGATCCCCAAATGGATTCCTCTATCTCGAATAGATCACATATCACTATATGGATTTGAGCATCTTGAACAGATCTTGGACCTCCACATAGGTTCCTTGCATAAGTCCTCTGACGAATGCTGACGCCGTCCTCTCTCTTAGAGTACTCCTCAAGATAGACAGTCCAATATGATAGCATCGTTCAAAATTTTTGACGCTGACCTTTCCTTTGGACTTAACCTTAGGATTGACAGTTTGACTCTATAACATTCCACTTCACAACCGCTTTCAGGACACATATCACGTATATGTTTTTGAAATGGTTCTGGGTTTGAGTTATCTCATATAAGTACACTCTCCCCGCTTACCGACTCTCCAAAACCAATCGATGAATTTTCGGTTAACTCAGTTCCCGTTCTCTCATAAGTAGGCGAAAGTTAGACATGTTTTGTACTAACACTCCTCCCTCCGGGTTCTTATTGGTATGAAATTGCGAAGCCTTTCGATAACTTCTTAAGTTATATTTTAATCAAATCGATAGTTGACTAATCGACTATCTAGTGTAAGATAGATGTTTCTAAATGGAAACCAAGTCGAGGTTACTTTCCATAACAAATAAACACATAAAACGCTATCGTCACCCAAAACACAATCAAGCCACACAAAGTATGATTAAGTTACTTAAGTAACTCCTAATCTCTTCCATTTAATTATTCCTTTTATTAATTAAAACTTCTTTATTAGTAAACTTCTTTTTCCTAATAAACTTCTACTTTTTCTATCTTTTTCCAAAATATTCCCTTACTTATTTTTTCCTTTAAAATATCCATTTTAATGGTCAAAGTTCTTTCACAAATCCATTCAAAAGGTTTAAGATGAATGTTACTTAAACATTGTCACTACAAACCCAAAACCATTTCTATTTTGCTTATCTTTAAATCATCCATTTAAGATCTATTTAGATCCCTAAGTATAATCGAAAAGGGTTAAAGACGAACGTGATTAACACATTGTCACAACAAATCCAAATCACTTTCCTACTTGATACTATCTTTACAAACATTTGTTTTAAAGATCTAAGTTCATATTCGGACAAGTTTAGCATTTGACTAGTAAACTATCAAGTTCTAAAGATGATTGCTTATATAAATCATGATTCGTACGCTTAACGCATTTTCGACATTTCAATTTAACCATTTCTTGCCTAAGAGTGAAGCTAAGTAAATTTGGGCACTGGTTGCTCCAAGCCTTGCCTAGGAACTTCAGTCTTGAATCTCACAAATAGATAAGTCTACCTCGTTGGCTTTTAGTGTTAAGTATAGTATTAATGATTTTCGTAAACAATAAGAAATCAACACAATTAATACATTTTCGACATTTTCCACTTACCTATTCCTTGGCTAAGAGGGAAGCCCGGTAGGTTAGAGCTCTATTACTCCATCTCTACTTGACATTAATCTTAACTCTCACAAATAGATAAGATTACTTCGTCGGCTTATTAGTATTAAGCATAGTTAATTACTTTCCTGATAAATAATTTAACAATTTAACCATTTGGCCTTTAAGCAATTAGTAACCCCTTTCTAAACCTTTTGTTTTATAATCTAAAACAAGATATTTATATAAGATATTTTCCAAGATTATATAAGATATTTATATAAGATATTTATACTCCAAAATACTCGTAATATGTTTTAAAATATTCCTTTAAAATATCACTGGAAAATAACAAGTTTGAAAAATCAATAGAAACTTGAAAACAATATGTTTTAACAAAATATATCTCCTTTGAAAATTCAGAACTAATTCATATAAATTCATAAATACCTCAAACTACTTTTAAAATACTCTAAAAATATTTAGTAACCACTTGTAAAAATAATGATACAAAATACTTAAATCTAAATATCTTTTCAAACCTTTTAAGTCAAGTCTAACGGGGCAGTTTTGCACTAGTGATGTTTTGGCCGTTTTCAAGATGTTACATAACTTTTTACTATTCATTATTTTAATACCAACAAACATGTATATATATACCATTATAAATATGGTGAGAAACCTCTAAGGATCTGTATACAAAGTTCCATAAATATTGCCAAAAACAAGCCAACTCCAAACTGCTTCTATAGCGACAATCGCTATAAATGCACTTCTAAATCCAAGTCATATTCCAAACTATGTTCAACTAAAACCTATGTGCTTTGTTCAAGGTATATTCACATGTCATACAATTCCATTCAAGTCCATTCCAAGTTTGTTCAAGTCCATGCACATGGATCACATATGTCACTTTTAAAGTAAAAAGTTACAACCATTGTTTTCAACATAAGTTAACAACAATTCAAACAAATTTAACAGAAATGAACACAACATATATGAACTATAATTTTCATTCAAAGTGAGTTTTTAACTTATATTTAATCCAACCAAAATAAAGATCCAAGAACCAAAGCCTAACCCCCTAGCAACCACCTTCCTCCTTCCTCCTCTTTCTCTTGCATTTTTGCCTCCCCACCTATATATTTGCTCACGGCCATCCCCTTCAATGGGAGTTTAGCTTCATCTCTTCAACTTCTAACATGGTGGAAGGTTATCTAATGTTATACTAAGACTTTTGGAAAAGTTTGAAGTGATTTTAAGTTGATTTGCAACCTTTTCTTTTTAGAACATAGGAGAGGAAGAAAATGAAGATACCATTAGAAAAGCTTGGTTTTGCTTAGGAATTTCTGTGATTATTTCCTAAGGGTGTACCCCTCCTTATATAGCCTTAGGAAGTAATGGGAAAAGACAAAAACTCCCCAAAATCCCTTATGACAACTTCACACCTCATAACTTAAGTGTTAATGAATTTTCTTATTTGCTCATTTTCAAAATATCTCCTTTTTACCTCATTACCTCTTATACCTATCTAGATAAGCTTAGAAAGATTATTATGGTATTAGTGCAAAATATTTTTATTTTATTAAATTAATTTCCTAAGCAAATAAGTTTATGTAAAAAAATCTTAACGACTTGTGACTGTTAAAAAAGCTATTTATCGATAAACAATTTTTGGTCACATTATCGATATTTTTCTAAATAATATATTTTTGTAAAATTTATTCCAAAACACATTTACATCATTACTTATGATTTAAAAGTGGGTTAAAAAGCTTATTCAGTCAATTTAATAACATTTTCCAGGATTCAAATATTTAAATAATTCAGATATTTAAATATGAAGTGTTTGGAATTCCAAGTCATGTGTTTAAGAGTAGTACACAAGGTTAAAATTGATTTCATCTAAATAATAGTTTACAAAATCATATAAGATAAGGGTTTATAAGAAACCCCAATATATCCTAGGCCAAGGAGTTGGCAGGTGGTGCAAGTCAAAAGGTTGCATGTAATAATCATATATAAAGAATCTTATATGAATCTCCCCAAAAGGAGTTTGAGAAAGATGGTCATTGGATGACATGTTTATTTTTTAGCATAAGTTTTGTAAACTAAAATGAAAATCAGTTTTATAAATAATGAAATTCATAAAATATTTATGAATACCTATTCCATTGTACTAAGAATTAATTGTTGTTTTAATAAATACAAACTTCATAGTGAAGGAATTTCATTGAGAAATTATTGGTAGTATATGGTAATCTAAAGATAAAACTGACTACTATAAGGTGAAATGAAATTAAGTAACCTATATGAATACATTGCATTAGGTTGACTAATAAGTATTCTCTAATATTAAAGAGAAACCATGAGTTTCTTATCAATTTGAAAAATATATATAATCCTCGGTTGTTTAACTAACCCGTTAAGAGTGTTGACTTTATAATGTGATACAATGCGTAGATTTGAAAAAGATTCCAAATACATTATCAAGATATGATTTTGATAGTTGCATCTGAAGAGGTATGATCCATTGGTCACCAATCTATTTTTATGAGAAAGGAAAATGCTATTGGAATTTAATGAGTAATGTTGATATGAATAACCTTGTAAATTTCAATTGTTGAAATCAGCGTAATAGATTCGTTATTCAACGTGCTCAAGCTAATTCGGATTTACTCACAAAATTATCGCTTGGTATGACTTTAGGTTTTAGTAGTTTGTATTGAAACTGAAAATTCTAAATAAAGATTTAGAGTAAATTGTTTACAGTAATAACCAAAGTGTCTCGAAGCCGGTGGGAGTTGAGTTTGTGAGTTTTCAGATTCGATCAGAGAACGGATACAGAAAGTATCATTCTGAATAGCATCAAAATTGAACAAGTGTTTTGCTAGATGTATCAAATAGTTTGACTATCAATCAAAATGCAGAGGGAGCATGTGTTCATAAGAAAGAATGTTAAAAGCATAGATATTTCTAAAATTATAAGTAAACAATATGTTGTTGAATTTAACGATGTGCTTGTGTTAAAATCAACCTTAGTTGTTTTAATACTTAAGGTTGGATTGTCAATGATGTCTTTTATATTGAATGTAAAAGATATTAGGAGTGTCCATGTTGGTTTTAACGATGTACTTCTATTAAAATCAACCTTAATTGTTTTAATTCTTTGTAAATAATGTGTTTTATAGTGAGTATAAAAGATAATTGGAATGTCCCAAATCATTATGCAAGGACGCCTTATTAAAATGTTTAGTATGGAACATGTAAGATGGGTTCCTTATGCATTGGCAATAGGAATCATCATACATGTTAAATTGTCTATGACATCATGATTTTTATGTATTTGATATATGAAGAAAATATCAAATCCAAATTGATATCACTAAATGGTTGTTTGGAGTGCTCTCGTGTATTTATGAAATACTAGAGAATTAATTATAAAACAACGTACTCCTTATGATGGAGTGTTCAAACTCAAACTTCATAAGTGATATTGAGTATAATATGTCAATAATAAATTCAAGTTAAGAATCTTTAAGTTGGAAATGTTCCAAATGAAAGACTGTAGCTAGTTCAATGGAAAAGTCAAAGTACACAACCTTGAATAGTGCAATAATAAAGAAATGTATATAAATATAAATGCACAAATTATAATTGATCCGAGGGTGATTCCAAATGTTGAGAATCCCACAACATTGTTATATCATAACAATGTCACTATATAGTTTATAACAGAACTTAAAGCTCACTGGAAGTCGAGAGACATACTCTAAATTGCTTCACATGATAAAGGTAGTTTATCAGCATCGAAGAGAGTTAATTGCATAGCAGATAATTAAAACATAATAGCATAACCATTCACCGAGGGACTGGCCCAATCGGTTTAGAGGAAACTGATTAGGGAATTTGGAATGAGATTCCATGATTGATCCTAAGTGGAAGTGGGAGATCGATAGACTTAAGGGTAAGCCATAGGTTCAATTATGAAATTTGTTACATATATCTAACTCGTTGACCAATCTTGTTCGAAATAATGGTGTTTTTCTTTATATTATATACTTGATATAACGTGTTATATTAATTAATTAATTTCATTAAAAGTACATTTAATAGAAAATCCATAAATGGTATGTTTTGTGATAGTAGTTACAAGATGTTGAAGTTGTGAGTAATTTATCACAACAAATATAAATATACCATTTTAAATGTTCCTAGTCAAGATGCATCGAGACCGGATATCGATATATCAAATGAGACTAGAGTATGTAACGCTGTCCAAATGTTGGACAGTGAGTACGTAACGCTCTCCAAATGTTGGATAGTGTATTACTCATTGCTGCAAGGGGAACCTAGGGGTAACGTACCGATAATTATTGAATAACTATGGAAAAACTCACTCGATAGTTTTCTGTTGGTTAATATAACTAAGAACAAACAGAAAATATCGATGTGACTGATTTACATAGTTCTCTCGACTTGAGAATACCGTCGAGCTCCAATATGAAAACTTCGCTTTGATTATAGTCAAAATTGCACGGCATCCATCGAATGACTATAGTTCGGTCAAGTTGAAGTATTAGAAGTGAAGCACTATTCAAGAGAGGATTCGTCTCCTCGATTATATATGGTTAGTATCACAGTCAACTCAAAGTCAAAGTATCCAGCCAGAGCATTTCGGTTAATAATTATTATTATAATTGAATCAAGGACTTAGTGTTTGGACTATATAGTTGAACATGTACGATATTGGAATTTTGACCATTACGAAATTCCATATGTCCAAAGCGATATAGTTTTCACGAAGAAATTTGTGTAAAATAAAAGTCCCAACCTGGGTAATGCTTAATAATGTAAAATTGATTTTTTCTAAAGCTAATTAAGTGATAAATTTGGCTAAATATTACACCACCTACTAAGTGACATGAGAACATTAACATTCGAATAGGTTGATGTTAATCGTTTACCGAATTTACACCTGACGAGCCACACAACGAAAATGATGAGTTCTCTTTAGATCGAACGATTTAGTTAGTTTATAATCATTGTAAATTAATTGAATCAATTAATGTTTATGAAATGTTAATTATAAAATTTGAATATGATTTGAGGAATAAATATTATTGTAAATATATTGATAATAGTTAATAAATATATCAATCGATATGAGATATCGACAAGGAATTAAATTAAATTTAATTAAATATATTTATTTGGCCTTAAATGGGCTATTAGAGCATGAAATTAGGAAGTTATTTTTAGTAGCAAACATGAGGTATATGAGGGATAAAATAAGGTATAGTGATTTAGTAATGGATGATTGAAATTTGGTGAGAAATGGTATTAGATGTGATCCACCTTTCTCTCTATTTCAGCCACTATAAAAAGGCCCATAACCTTAACTTAAACGGACCTTTTTTTGCTGCCTCCTTCCTCTATTTGCTAGTCGATCCATACCTCTAAGAGCTCCGTCAATACTCAAATCAAATTGATTCAAAGCAACAACTATTAGATAGCAAAGGGTCTACGGTTCAAGAATTAGCAATCAGTTAAATCGAGAAATTTTCAAAGGAAGGAGATCTAATCATTACAAGGTGTACTAAAGGGCATTAGTTTTGGGTATGTATTTAATTTTCTATATGATATATAGTCTCTGGATAACTGCTTATTGTTCTTATACATATATACTTATATACATACATATATATATATATGTATGTGTGTGAGTATTAGTATTATATTGTTACTTATGTGAGATTCCTAATGGTATTATGTTGTCACATTTAGATTGGTTATGTGTATGTGTTTATCAAATTAAAAAAAATCATGAAGATTTGATGCACATAGCCAAATTTGTTTTATTTCATTTATTATTATTTTATTAATTAATATATTCATATATTAATATGCTAATTAATTTAATTATAGGACTTGTACTGAACTACATAATTATATCATGTAAATAATTGAACTTATAATTTACAAATTTATATTTACATCAATAATGATTTTTTGTGACTGTAATAATTTTTTAGTAATTATTTAATATTTTTATTATTATTTAAATCAATATATGAATTAAAAAATCATACAAAATAAATTATGCTTCAAAAATTGGATTTTCAAATTTCTAATTTTTTTTTGTTATCATAAAAACTCACAGCCAAAAACTCAAGTTTTTTAAAGTAATTTGTACTTTTTAAAATCATTTTGTTTTCAGCCAAAACTATTTAATTAATAAAAAAATATTTTAACTTAGAAAAATATGGAATTATGTCTTAAGCCTTTAAATATTATCCCTGATTTCTAGAAATTTAAAATTTGAAAAATATTCCCTATAAATATTTTCTATTATTTATTTATAGTTGTTTGACCAATTAGTTCATTTAATATATAATACAATAATAATTATATGTATATAAATATATAATATTCTAATTACACACACACTTTGATACTATATAAAATAAGTGTAAATACATACATATATTTGGACAACATACAATACATATAGGATGAGCTAACATGTCCGTTACAATGTAAATTCCAACATTTATAAACGAGCATGTTGTACCTTGCACGGAATAGCATGTTACATATGCGCACTGTAACGACCCGTATTTTTAACACTTTAAAAATACGAATTAAAATGAAAATTTTGATAAAAATCCGAAGGAAATAAAATTTTGTGTTGTTAAATGTGAATTACAAGTTAAAATACAAAACTGAATTCTGAAATAAGTTATTTGTAAATTAAATATGGATGTTAACTTGTAGTGAATGTAAATAATGAATTGAATTTGATTGTAAACCAAATATGTTATGATTGTAAACAAAGAATAAATAAAATGGTAGATTTAATAATGGAAGTTTATGTTATTGAAACTAATATAAATAAATGTAACTTAATATTACAGTTGATTGAAAGCAGATAATAACTGAAACTGTAATTTGATAAAGATGTTAAGTTGTAATTGAACGTAAGTAAAAGATTTAAATTTGAATGTAACAAGTAATTGAATTGAATTGAATTTGATTGTAAACAACGAAATAAATAAAATTTTACATTTAATATTGAAGTTATAATATGGAAATCAACGTAAATGAATGTAATTTAATATTACTGTGAATTTAAATAAGATGATAGCTGAAGAAAATGAAAGTAAATGAATTATAAACTATTGATAATAATGTATAAGTAAATGGTTGATTCAATAATGAAAGTGTAAATCGAAATAAAAGAATTCATTTGGAATTAAATAACTTGAATTTGAATTACAATATAATTGAACGTTGAATCTAATATAATCTTTTATATTGGATTTATAATGGAAAATTGCATTGTAAAAGATTGTTAATTACTATGAAATTAAAAATGGAATTTGTGAACAATTAAGATTTGATTTAAAAGTTAATAATTTAAAATTGGGAATTTTATATTGAAATTAAACAGTCGAATAATTTATTTTTCGAATATTGGATTTAATTAGACAATTAAATCGATAATTTAATAAGTTAAATTTCAGAAATAATTGAAATCGAGTTGAATATGATTGAAAATAATTTGTAAAATTTTATCTTATCATATTGGAGTTATATTAATGTTATAGAACTTTTAAAATTGAATTTAAAGTTAATTTGTGAAAATTGAATATTTTAATATTTAATTATCGACTGAAAAATAGCCATTTTTTAACAGTCTCAGAATTGAACGAAACTAGTTCCATTGGATCCGTAATAGTTTGTTTTTGTCGGATTTCAATTTTCGTAGCAATCGGAGTTATCATTTGACCGTGGCAGCTTGAAACACATCGAATTGTTTTTAATATTAATTCGGCGAGAGAAAATAGTCATTTTTCTAAAAGTCTCGGATTTCGACGAAACTAGTTTCAACAGATCCGTAATGTGATATTATTATATGGTTTCAAATTTCGTGTCAATTGGATGTACCGTTTGTCCGGGGCAAGCCAAAACGCATCGAAATCGGTTTAAATCGGTTTAATTTAAAACTGATCGTTTTTCTCCGTAACTCGCCCAGATGACCGAATTAGCCTCCGAAACATGTTCCATTGCGTTCGGAACGTGGGGTAAACCTTAGAAACGTCAGCCGGCACGCTTCGTTTGGAGTTCGGAAAATCCGGGATGAATAGTGTCCCGTATTTTTCAATAAAAGCCCTCACTTTCTCTATTTTCCAAAAAACCCTAGGTCAAATAGCTTCAGCCGCCACTAATCTTTTTAATGGCTGAGAATTTCGAAACTTTCTCCTCTATTATCTCCAAATCTACAAACAATTAGCAAAAGTCGTCAACTACAAAGTTGTAGAGGGCATCAAGATCTAGCTATCCAACGGTGGAGATCGGAAACGGAGCCACGGATTGACGGCAAAAAGAGATGGAAGCTGCTGCATTTTTCACACAAATCGAGGTGGAGGAGGCGACCGAGCTCCACACCCTTGGGGCCGATGGGGGCTCTTGAGTAGTGCTTCGAAGCGGTGTATCCTGATCGAAGTGGAAGTGCTCGTGGTGGCCTCGAAAATTGAGGGAATAAGGGCGGCTATGGGTTGTTGGTCACGTTCTTTGACCTGGGGAAGATGAAGCAAAGGAGCGGCCAGATCTGAAGCAAGAGGGATGGACGGCCAGATTGCATTGTAGGGTTTAAAATTATAAAAGAAAATTGTAAATATTTATAATATAAATTCGTGTTAACTTCAAAAATGTATAACTTTTTCATACGAGGTCCGATTGGAACGAAACTTTTTGCGTTGCGATCGTAATGACGAGAGCTTCAAAATGAAACTTGTTTGGATGGATTTGGAGACGGTGGAAATTTGGGCTAAAGTTGGGCGTCGTCCAGTTTTAGTTCCAAACCGGAACGTCTCAGCGACAACAGAAAATCAAGGTGAGTATTTTATAACGCTCACAACGTACTAAATATCTGTATGCTAGTTAAATTTGATATTATGAAGTGTTACGATTTTATTTGTCGCTATTTGATAAAATTTAATTGTCATATAGATTGTCATCGAATTTAATGTTAGAAATTAAAAATTGACAGTCAAATTGAAATTAAAATTTAATTGCGATTAAATTACCTGATATTGATAACTATGAAATTGCTGTGAATTGTATTGTCTATTGGATGATTTATTTCGATGGATGCTATTGGTTGATATTTAATTGTTTTGATGTTTATTTGCTTATATGTATCCTGTGATACATATGACCCTGTGATCGGTTAAGTGATATATATTCACCCCTAACATTTAACTGAAATAAATAATCACTTGGCCATAGGATAGAAAATTATATACGGACACCGGGTTGGCTAAATTAATTGATTTTAAAAGTTGTTTTGAAATTATTTAAATGAATTGATTTTAAGAATAAAATCCAAATTATGAAAATTGAATTATTTTGAATTGGAGCTTGAAATGTTGGAATTTAAACTTGATAAACGAAATTGTTTAATTAATCGAGGTTTAGTTTTTTTAATAAAAAATTGAAATATGGCATAAATTTTCGGAAGTTGATTTGTTTTAAAGATTGGACTTTTATTCGAACTTTGAATATTTCTAAGAAAATTTATATGAAATGATATTTCAGGTTTGAGTTTAGAATTGAAATTTGGATTCAAAAAAAATAATAATAAAAAATTTGGTATTGAAAGTAAATTTGATTTAATGTTTAAACCGATATTTTGAAATTGGTTTTGGAATTGAAATTGGAAATTAATTTGAAATTGGAATTTAAATTAATTTGGAATTGAAATTTAAATTCATTTGGAATTGGGATTGGAATTGGAAATTAATTTGGAATTGGAAATTAATTTGAAATTGGAAATTGAAAGTGAATAGGATTTGTTTATTGGGATCGAAATTTATATGGAATCAAAATTTATTCGAGTTGAAATCGGAATTGAATCGATTAAATCGAAATGGAAATTGGAATTGATTTGGGTAGGAAATTGGGAAGTTGACCGGTTTGACTTTGGAATTGTTTTAATGAATATTTTAGTATGAATGATTTAAAATCTATATTCTTTAAATATTGAAATTATTTTGATTTTCAAACTGTTTTACTATATAAACCATTTTTATATTCAAATTATTTTCGATTAAACTATTTAAATATTTTCTATTAAACTATTTTTAACTATTTAAATATTTTCTATTAAACTACTTTAACTATTTTGATTATTTAAACTACTTTTAAACTACTTAAAACTATTTTCTAAAATTTTCAAGCTGGTAAATAAGGTGAATTGTTTATGTTTAAATCTCGAATTTAAATACGAATTGGGTTAAATGAAGTTGCAACCTAAATTGAAATTCGAAATGATTTTGAAAACGAAATGAGATATTGAGGCGAAATGATTTTGAAATGAAATCGTATACTTTGAGTAGATATGATGATTTTGAAATGGCTTTTATTTTTTGAAGCGAATATGATATTTTTGATAATCAATTATGAATTGATTTTGAAAATGTAAAAGAGCCATCGGTGTAGTAATACGTAGTTATTAAAGAGACCGGGATCGGATATGGACATACTCTCTGTCGATACCGAAAACCACTTTAATAACTAGTATACGCGGAGTGTTGATCCAGAACGAAGTGGATGGTTTGATGAACGCGTTGATTGAAGAAAGAGAATGATATTGGATGACCCCTGACATGACTAAAACAGGAGCCGCGCCGGGCCATTGAGGTTCGCCACCTCTAGCGGACACACTTCTTCGATACCATGTCTATTACATTTGTGATTCGATTTGGGTGCACCCCTTGATTTGGGAGTGTTGTTTCGCGGTGTTGGGGTAGTAGCTGCTATGCCCAACATCAGTCCGGATCACGCAACTACTAGTATCCTAGTTGGTATCGCTTCATGTACCTTGTCATACTGATTATCCTATTCGCGACCACTACGTTTTGGTTTGTACCTTTAGTATATGGATTGCCCTCTGGTGACTTCCGGTTTTGGGGAACCTACGGTCTTGTATATTCTCTTGGGAATAAAAATGTGTTAAGGGTGGAATGGGCCATGGCTTAACGCTAGTTTGATATCTTACTTTATGATAGACATTATTGTATATAGCGTATTGTACTACATAGTAGATAGTTTAACGGATCCTTAAGAGATGGAAAAATCCCGTAACATCACTTGAGTTATTGCACGCACGTTGACACTGGATAGGAGATGTCAAACCCCGTAAACATCTCTGACGCCGTTACACTCATATTTATTTACGATTGATTTAACTTACATAAGGATGTTTTAGTCCTGACTCGAGTGTTTTGTCTTTTCATTACGCTCGGGTCAGTCCTGAGTTTTTTCAGATTTTTGAAGATATATTCTGGAGGACGAAGACGAAGATTTGGTATACTATTACTATTATTATCTTTGCATCATGCTGTCTGCTGCATTATTTTATTTGTTCTGTTGTATATGTATAACTCTGATAAATGTTGTATAAATGATAATCAAAAGTATATTAAACAGCTTCATGAACTGTTTATTTGATTATTATATTTTATCTTTCCGCTGCGAGATTCTGTGATTGTTTCTTGTTTCTTTTCTCTTCTTTCTTTTACCCCATTAACCATCCGCCCTTTTGAATGGTTTGGAATCAGCATGTGTGTTTGATTTATCGATTTAAACTGTCCAAAAAGGCGGGTCCTTACAGTTGGTATCAGAGCTTTGGTTTAGATTACCTTAGCTCTAGTGGGGAATAACTCGTTGAAATAGGGTTGAAACCTATGAATGAGTTTGAGGGTACGAGAGAGCGTATTTGTTATTTTGATATAAAATGGTTTTATATTGTGTTGATCTGTTCCGTTGAGTATTTATAAATTCTGGTCGGTACATGGGACGCCATGGCATCGATAGGGGTTTCTAAACACTCGAATAGGACAAATTGACATAATATTGTTTTGACTTATATTTATATATAAATATTACTACGGATATATAAATTTGATTTTATTGGTTGGTAGGAGATGATAATATTAGATTAT